>OY728151.1:1061289480-1061914480 GCA_963277665.1 Viscum album | reverse complement strand
ATATTTTCACACAAAAGGAGTTGAATATGCGTCAAAGAAGATGGTTGGAGATGATTAAGGATTATGACTTCTCAATCCATTACCACCCTGGGAAAGCAAACAAGGTGGCAGATGCATTAAGTCGACAAGACCATGCTAGTTTATCCATGATGAGGATCACAAAAGATCCAATATTTATGGATTTACAAAGGATGGATCTTGGAATTATAATGGAAGGGGAAAAATCTTATCTTTCTCAAATGAATGTTCAACCATCTATACATGTGAAGATTAAAGAGGCACAGAAAGAAGATGTCGAGTTACAAAAGAAGGTTAGAAATGTTCTTGAATTCAACCTTGATTGTGATGGGATAATAAAGTTCAGGAATCGGGTTTGCGTTCCTCCCAGCCCCGAATTAAAGAATGAGCTGTTGGATGAGGCTCATAGTTCATCATTCTCTATTCATCCTGGAAGCACGAAGATGTATAGGGACCTGAAAGAGTACTTCTGGTGGGATGGCATGAAAAGAGATGTTGCTGAATATGTCTCTCGATGCTTGGTTTGTCAACAAGTTAAAGCTGAGAGACAGAAGTCTAAGGGGATGTTACAACCATTACCCATACCCGAATGGAAATGGGAAAACATCACTATGGACTTTGTCACAGGACTTCCTAAAACATCCAAAGGCAATAATGCTATCTGGGTCATAGTTGATCGTCTTACAAAGTCTGCACACTTCATTGCTATTAGAGAGGATTTCTCTCTAGATCAGCTTGCCAGGATATATGTAAAGGAAGTGGTAAGATTGCATGGAGTACCACTTTCTATTATATCTGATCGAGATCCGAGATTTTCCTCGAAGTTCTGGCGAAGTCTTCAGCGTACTCTGGATACAGAGTTGAGTTTCAGCACTGCTTATCATCCCCAGACAGACGGTCAGTCTGAGAGAACAATTCAAACCCTAGAAGATATGTTGAGAGCTTGCTCTATGGATTTCAAAGGAGGTTGGGATCAACACCTACCTTTGGTGGAATTTTCTTATAATAATAGCTTTCACTCCAGTATTCAGATGGCTCCTTATGAAGCTCTCTATGGAAAGAAATGCAGGACTCCAACTTGCTGGGATGAAGTTGGGGAAAGAAATCTATTAGGACCTGATCTCGTTGATGAAATGGCAGAAAAGGTCAGATCTATTCAACAACACATAAGATCAGCTCAAAGTCGACAGAAAAGTTATGCCGACAACCGAAGAAAAGACCTAGAGTTTGAAGTGGGTGATAAAGTGTTCTTACGAATATCTCCCTGGAAGGGGGTTATGAGATTTGGAAAGAAGGGGAAGTTGAGCCCTAGATATATCGGTCCTTTCGAAATACTGGATTGTGTTGGGAAGGTAGCTTACCGATTGGCGCTTCCACCGAATCTCTCTCAAGTTCACGATGTGTTCCATGTATCTCTCCTGAGAAAGTACATACCAGATCCTTCACATGTACTCAACTCAGAAGTTGTACCGCTGGAGCAAGATCTTTCTTATGAAGAACAGCCGATAGAGATTCTGGATCGTAGCGAAAAAGTCCTACGAAACAAGACCACTCGCTTGGTGAAAGTTTTATGGAGAAACCACCAACTTGAAGAAGATACATGGGAGCTTGAGGATATGATGAGGGAGAAGTATCCTCATCTGTTTGTTGCAAAGTGACGAATTTCGAGGGCGAAATTCTTTTTAAGGGGGGTAGAATGTAACACACGAGACTTTTATGTTATATAAATCATCAAAGGAATCTTTTTCTACACAACACTTTCTTGGCTTTCTTTACACGCAATCGCGACCTTCCTCGATAGCTTGCGTCGTACGCAATACCGAGTTTCACTAAACAACAATATGCTATTAAAACTAGCCGTTATGAATAGTAATAACCACTTTTTGAAATTTTATAAATTTTATTTTTCAAAATGGACTTCATTTTTGGACTCAGAATATCGAAATTAGCCTAGGGTGAAATTTTGGTATTTTTCTGAAAACTTTCAATTTTTGATGAATAGTGAAACCACTAAGTGGTAGGTTAAAAACTGAATTTTTCATAAAACTTAATTTTACCGCTTCTGTGAATGGAATTTCGAAAATCCGACAGACACGGTTGATATCAGTAAGTAAAATGTGGTTCAATGAGATAAAAATAATTTTTTTGGTGAATAGTAACTTTTTACTTTTTTTACCGCGGTTAATAGTAAATAGGGTAACTAAGGGAAAATATGATATTAATATTACCCTAACACATGTCCTAATTCTATTGGACAAGTGTAATTCGACCAAAAACAAACTTAGGAATAACATATGACCATTTAGGCCCACTTGGATTAGATTAGGACATTTATTATTAATTTATTTAAAGAAGGGTTAAAATAGTTAAAATCAAAGTTTAATAAGTAAATAATTTTTAATATGGGGTTATACATAAGATAAATTCAATTTTAAATATTCATTAGAAATCTAAAAATATTTCCTACATGATGATAATTTATTTGTAATTTTTAGACATCAAATAATTTAATTTATTTATGACACAAAGATGATGCAGTAATTATCTTATTAATGAAATATTGACATAATTGATAATATAAATACCAAAATAAATGTAATTTAAGACTTTCTATGAATTCCACTAATTTTATAGGTTACTATGATATATTAGTGTTGATTTAATTAACTTGGTTCGAACATATAATTCTGTTATGACTTTCAAAAAAATCATATATCAAATAGTGTCAAAATTGACACAAAATAGTTTTTAAATCAAATATTATATTACTAATTGTTATTTTATTCCTAAAAATCTAAGGTTCGGACAAATTACTTATATAAGGATATATATCTTAATAATAAAAAATTTGGGGTTCGTTTGGCATGTTATAGTAAGTGTATTAACCATATAGTGAAAGAAAACAAAAAGACACGGTAAAAGTTAAATTAATTAACTTAGAGTTAAATTTAATTGTTAAGGTTAAAATAACATCCTAAACTTGTCTAAATCCTATTGGTTGATAGGATTTCGACCCATCCCCACTTTATCTTCGAAATAATACCCTTTGGAACCATTATAAACCGATTTTGACTTTAATATAAAATAATATTTTGAGATATTCCTAAGGTGCCCCTCTCCTCCCTTATAAAAGGGCACCTCCTCCCCCTCCTCCTCACACCAATTTGAGCACTCAAGCTCGGCCAACCCCTGCCATTTTCTCCTCTCCACTTCCCTAGAATAATCCTAGAGGTCCTGGTATTCTCCAAAGACCAATCTTAGTTCCTTAAGTGGAGGATTCAAAGAGGCGTTCCAAAGAAGAGGTAATATCCATTACCGATCTTTTCAATTTCTTTCTTCTTCAACTTCTTCTTCTTTAGTTGTTTCATGATAAAGTAATAACATCAGTATTACTTACATACTGATATGTTATTATAAATATGAAACAACCCTAATTCACCTTCTATCCATCCTACGGAAAAATGAAATCACTGCGCGTGCGTACGTACGAAATACCGTCTCCACGCCGTGGTGTAATCAATTTTCCACCATCACCTTACAAGGATGGGTATAATGGTGTAATGAGTAACTATATATGATTATTATGAAGTAATATTGATACTGAAATAATATATATATACTCCAATACAATTCCACGATCATAGGAATGATATCATCACTCATGCGTACGTACGGAATATCGTCTCCACGATGTGATGCGACTCGTTCTACATGATCTTCATTTCATAATGATTATATAAATGAATTGAATGAATGAATATGGTATATACTATACTAATACCATTCTGTAAATGAATTATCAATAACCTAAAGATAAGAATAAGAATTTATTCGACAAAACACGCATAAGAACAAAAAGTTATAAAGACTCGAGTAACAAGTAACAATGAAATATTACTAACAAGAAGCTAATAATATGACCATATATGATATCATGTCAATATGTATGATTCTGGAATAAGTCAATAACATTATTTAAACCATTATACAGGAGCTTCGGACACGAACAAAGAAAATCGGACCTAAGGTAAGGGAAATATAACAATCTCATTTTTATCCGAGATTGTTTATTCGTAAGTATTTACTGTGGTGTATTTTATCATCCACATCCATGTTTCATAAATATTTAATATTATTTCAATCCACCTACAATTTTTTTTAAATCCATTTTTACCCTTCGGTGAGTTTTTAGTAATATGTATGAAAGGAATCTTTTGTCGTTTTCCGTACGAGGTACTTTTTGACTTTTCTGACAAAAGTACGAAGAATGTTTTTTTAACTTATACGGTATGAATGGATTTCTAAAACATTATTTCCAAGAAGCTTCCTTTACAAGTATTCAAGATTATTTTTAATCAACTTCTTTTAGTTTAAAGTTGTATGACATGTTAAGAAAGGAAAAGTGTTTTTGAAGTAGAAAGTATATTTTCCTCAAGAATGAAGTTCAAGTATTTTATCAAAATTATTTTCCATCTAAGATAATAAAGGGGTTCTGTTTTTATCCATATTATTACATTGATTTGATCATGTTGTGATGGAATTATTTTTATGAATTCCTTTATCTTATATGAATTGATTTATGATGTCATGATGTTTCAAGAACCCCATTTTTGTTACATGTGTTATGCGATGATGTATGTTTTATGATTATGTGGCACACATAAGAAAGGATTCATTATAAGATGGGTGGGACCTAAATCTCCCTCCAATGCATTGGGTAAAGATTTTATATCTCATGAGATAGACATGGCTGGAACGGAAGGTTATTTCGGTTCAGTGATACAGGACTGAAACGAGGAGTGAACTCGGTTCAAAAAGGGACTTTGTCCACTAAGATAGTCTTGGAAATGAGTCATGACTAACAAGAAATGATTTTCCCTGATTATGTGTGCATGCCAAAATGTTTCAAGACTTATTTTATGATTATGGGGATCTCATTTTCACTTCTATGATTTATTCCATGATAATATATTATGATCTCTTTTGCAGGTTTTGATTTTCAAAAAGATATGATATGATTTTTATTTCCTTTATTTTCCCTTGCTGAGCATTTGAGTTCACCCTTTTATGTTTTCTTTTCCCCAGGTCAGGAAGATGGATATTAAGTAGGATATGCTAAAAGGGACCCTAGATATGATGAAATAAATGGGAGACAATGTAGAAGATTTATGAACCAGTTGTTTATGTTTCCCAGTTTCTAAAGACACTATACCTATACGGTCCTTTGTGGTTTTGTCATATGTTGTAATAAGTGTGCTTCAATTTCGAAGTATTAACAATGTATGTAAAGTATGGGTCGTTATAAGGAACCTCTGTCTTCTTATCCTTGGAATCCCTCGATTGTAATCACCAACAATCAGAGTCGCACGAAGAAAGTCTGCACAAGGCAATGTTTGAACAAGCTACTCAACCTTTATACACGAATCATGAGAGTTGATAAGAGTCCCTCTCTCTCTAGAAATCACTTCAGGAAGTTCTGATCACCAAAATTTCAAACGTTGTCACTTCTTTTCAAATGAGATCCTATTTATAGTCGAAGCTCCAATGATCAGATCCCTCCTCCAACGGTCATATTTTCTATAAATTTTAGAGGGACCTATACATGTGACACTTAACCAAAGGTTAGTTAGAAACAGAATGGATGACATCTTTTTATAAAAAAATTGTGTAAATGAAAGCACGACATTGTTTTGTAATGAAACAAGTATTAGTATAAGTAAAACTGATGTTACAATTGTAAGAAAATAAAAGTTTGGAGTCTAACCAAAATAGAATTTGGAGTCTTATAATAAAGAGGTATTTGGATTCTGTTTTATTGGAATTCGGAACCTGAATTCTGTGGAAATCTAGAGTCCAAATTTATAAGGATATTCATATTCTGGTTTCACTAGAATTCAGGATGTGAACATACAATGTTCGGAGTCAAACTGATAGAAGTTCGGAGTTGAACTCATAGAAGATCAGAGTCAAACTAATAGAAGTTTGGAGTCGAACTAGTAAGAGTTCGTATCTAGAATTCAGAGTCGAATGTGATGAGAGTTCATATCCAGAATTCAGAGTCGAACTATATGAGAGTTCGAATCCAAAATTTGGAGTGGAACTACCTGAGATTTCGTATCCAGATTTTGGATTCGAACAACAAGAGAGTTCATATCCAAAATTCGGAATGGAACTTCATTAGAGTTCATATCTAGAATTTGGAATGCAACTTCATTATAGTTCGTATCCAGAATTCGGATTGGAACTTCATTAGAGTTTGTATCCAGAATTTGGAGTGGAACTTCATTAGAGTTGGTATCCAGAATTCGCAGGCTAAAACATAATGCTTCATATCTAAGTATTATATGATTCTGAGATTTTTGGTATGAATTTGATTTTTATACTTAAGAAAAATATTGATATGTATAAGAAAATATTGGTTAGGGTAAATTTCCTTAAGGAAAGAAATATTCCTTAGAGAAGTAAAATATCGATTTTCTTAAGTATAAGGTGTTTGTGATTTTTAAATCAAGAAGGAATGGAAAATTCATAAGGAAAACCTTACTGACTCATCAGGATAAATAACCATACCTATCATAACTATATATAAGTACGCATGATGTTCTATCATAATATTAAATCAATTCACCTTAATATTAATTATTGAACAGTGTCTCATGGAATAAATGTTGAACCAATTTTAATAAAGGATCACGTGTTTATTAAAATACATCAATGGGAGGTGGATATCAATATCATTTAAAGGGGCATCATCACATAGTCAATAATTCTTATAGAGGTGTTGAGGATGAATTTCATTATCTAGAAAAGTATAAAATAGAGGAATTCAAAGCAGAGGTTGCTAGAGTGAGAGGTATGTTGTTTATTTTATCCACTATGATTATAGATTTATTTGATATAGGTGAATTACATTTTTTTATCATCTATATTGACTAACACCATGTGCTTCTGCTTGGATATTATATCATTAATTTTGGATCATTCATCTCTCTTTATAATGATAATGGAATGATGTTTTAAATGTTATTAGTACTATGTAATGGTTTCCAAATTCAAAGTTGTGTGGGAATTATTTGTCCTTGATATTGATATCTTTAAACCTATTTTTATAACAGATCGGATAATGGTTATTAATACTCATATAGATTGTTATTAATATCGATTCTTGTATATATCTTCTGATAGAGATCCCCATGTCTTCCATGGTGAAAGGTATATTATATTACGACGATTATAGAATGTTAGTCCTTATGATGGTGTAATTTAAATCCAAATTTTAGATATTTTCCATGAATATTTCATCAATATTTGATTTCTCTACATATTTTTATGGTGAGTGTGTTCCCTAATGAATCCAAAAAAAAAATTGGTTAACACCACTAAGGGAGTTCTAGTTCACTATTTTCATCCTCCCAAGGATGGGTCCCATTTATATATCATCATGTTTTATATAATCAACTAAAATAAAGGAACTAAAGTATCACCTTTTTAATACTGTTTCCATGGGATTTATTCGTCCCAACGTTCCACATTAGGCATCATCTATTCTCTTTAAAATGAATATAGACAGAAGCCTCAGTCGTATCATTGAATATAAAAATCTTAACCAGGTGACTATTAAGAAAAAATAACCTTTTCATATGATTAATGATCATATTGATCCACTATGAGTACCATGATGGTTTTATAAGATTGAACTAAAATTAGGGTAGCATCGGTTAAAAGTACTATAAGATATTGTGCCTAAATTTGGGTTTGGGAGCCTATATGGGAACTTTGGGAACCTAGTAATTCCATTTGGTTTTACTAATTCTCTTGTGGTGTTTATGTTTCAAATGAACTATTTATTACAAGATTTATTATAATATTTTATCGTCATTTTTTCATAATATTTTAGTGCATTTAAAGTCAAAGGAAGAGCATGAGTATTATATAATAATTGTCCTTAGAATAATGAAAGAACAAATTATGTTTGAATGATTTCTAAATGTGAATTTTGGATCTAAAAATTATAGAATTTGGGATTGTTATATTGGAGATGAGTATCTCAGTGAATTATATAAAATATTTAGAAAAACATTTAATGGGAGAAACCTAGAAATGTGTTTGGTTTTTAGAGCTTCCCAGGCTGACTGATTTGTATTTACATGGAATGATGGTCATTCTGATATCTAGGAGGTAGGTGTTAATGAATTTTGGAAAAAAGTATAATCTTTCATACATCATGGGACTACCAAGATGTATTATTATCTATGAAGTCAGTATTTCATATTTGGAAAAACCTAATCGATTATTGATTTCAATTCATAATGCATTACCAGCCAGAATATGAGGGTATAGATCTAAATACCTATCAAATTTGTTAAAACCTTTACCCATTCTATTCATGAAGATGTATGTTATATCTGTGGGCTTTATCATCACTTCACTATTTAATTCTATAGGAAAGGTTATGATTCTAGTTATCATTGATTGACTTATGAAATCATCTCATTCCATTCCTATTATGGAAATAAATATGGTGGAAAATTTGGGTTCTTATGTGTCTAAGATATCATAATGCTCAATTAAGTTCCAGAATTAGTTGTTTTTAAGGGATATATAGTTTATATCTATGTTTTGAAAATGAATTCAATATGTGATGGGTAACATGTTCATATTAAACATAGAAAAACACTATCCAATGGATGGGTAGACTGAATGGTCCATTAATATTATTTAGGACTTTATTTAGGTGTGCATGATTTGTTTTTTGTGGGTCATGGAAAACATGTGTAAATTACAATTAATTTCACTATAATTTCATGTATAATGATATGATTAAAATAGATCCTCTAAAAGGTTCTTTTGGGAGGCCTTGTATATATTTCTTATTATGGACGAAGTTGGGAGAGAAGTCTTTAGTTGGACAGAGTCCTATTCAAGAGATGATATAAAAGGTGTAGTTTATCTAAAAGATATTATAGATGTATTGGAGTCTTCATAAATCCTATGTGGACCATCATTGTTAAATTTTGGAGTTTTAGGTCAGTGATCAATGATTTCTTAGAGATTCGCCATACCTGGGACATCAATGATTGGTTGAGTAGGGTAAGTTGGCCTCAGGGTTTTTTGGACACTTTAATATCATTGAATGTCCTATAAAGGTGGCTTATTGGTAAGAGTTTTCATCTCACTAGAAAACAATTACTGACATTTTTTGTGTTTCCCATATAAGGAGGTATTAACTAGGCCCTTCCCATGTGAGTGAACTGGAATATGTTAATCATAATCTAGAAACCTATGTGGTTGAGTATCGTGTAATGATTGTGGATCTCCATGATGTTATATTGCATGATAAAAGGATTAATTTACTCCATTTTATATGGAAGTGTTAATAGGATAACCATGAGATGTGGTTCCCTAAATTTTTTATTAGGTAGTTGAATCCTTCTCCTTTTGTGAGTTCATAACATTGAGTTAATTTTTGGGTAGAATTTTTCAAATTTTGAAGAATGGTGATGCCTTCTAGGTCACTGGTATGATTACTTTTTATCATTGTGAGTCTTCATTGATATTTTAATGTCATTTTGGACTTGGGGGTTATAATTATAGATATTTTCCACAAATTATTATCAACTATGGTCTACTCATGGTTTTTTAAATAATGAAAAATTCCTTTATCAGTTCTAGTGGAGAATTTCATGGTTTGGGCATGGTTTTTAAAACTGTGAGAGTCATTAGGAAAATGATATGGTTAATTGTTTTTTTCTAGATTTTATCACATGGATAGGAAAGGAACTATTTATCTATGTATAAATCCCCATGTAATAATGTGGTTTATGTTACAAGGGTATGTTTCTGTCACAAAGTCGGCATATAGTATCTCAAACCATGTGGCTTAACCCAACAACCTGAATGACTTACTTAGATTTTAAAATTACCATGAATACCTTGATAATTTTTATATTTAATCCCATTATATTCTCTATTAATCATGTTCTAACCCCTTATATATTATCTATAAGCTACTATCATTTGATAAACTGTGATTAACCTTCATTCATGGTGGATCTATTTAATGTATGTTCTAATTTACAATTATCTTACCCTTAAATTTAAATATCTTCTGTTTTTATCTGTTACTCACATTACATTGTTACACAATTAGGCTTTGATTTATAGATCAACAGGGATTGATTGTAAATTGATGGTGTTTCTTATGGATCTAGTCATATGGGGACTAAATCTCCTCAATTTCCATCTTCATTCATATAAGAGACTAGAATTTCTCACTTGGTGATGTAGGTATCACTATACAATGGATCTATCATATGAATTTTTAAAAATTATTGTAAATTACATAATTTGTTTCATGAAATTGATTAATTGAAACTATATTAATTATATCATGTATTATTGTATTTTTTAATATCTAGGGAAATGGTTTTAAAAGTGGTTTTCATTCAGGCAAGTCATATACACATAATGTGTTTTGTGAATTGTGTCAAAGATTATTTTTACACTAAAATGGATTTCCAAAAAATTAAAGAACGGATTATCTTCATGAATTAATGTTTTATTAAATTTTGAAAATGGTTTTACTTAAATTATTTGGAAAAAAATTCACATTTGTAACCATGCATGTGTCAGGTTATTGACATATCTAAAAAATAGTTTTTGTGCAACCACTAGGGGTATGATTCTTATATTGATAAACTATATCATGAATCAATATCTATAGGATTAATTTTGTGACTAGATTACTGTTACTTCTTGTGTCCTAATATGTATTCATATTGGTCATATTCCAAATTATGCATGGTTTATTAAATTATGGGTCTGTTTCATATTTGGTTTCTCAGATGATTATATTTTGAGATATGGATTTTTCCCTAAATTCTCCCTATATTAAAATTGATATACGTTAATTTATTGTTTCATTGAATATGATATCTATTGAGATGAAAATATAAATGATACTTTGAGTAAAAAAATATAATGAAATGGAGTTATGAAAAAAAAATTATATAAAAGAAAGAACTAGTTGTTCCATGGTCATAGCCATTGTATAGTTTCATGGTTGTATCCTACTAATTGTTTTCCTCACATTATACATATTCCTTTGATATATGTAGATCTTTTTTCCTAAACACTTGTATCCGAAAGGGCTTCTAGAATCTCTCCATATTACCTTGTTTGATGTTGTCATTATTGTGGGTTGTTTTGGTGGTCATGGATGGTCACAATGAGACATGGTTTAGTTTTTGTTTATTTTTATTTCTGGGTTTATCCTTTTACTTTTACTTTTTTTCATGTGGACGTGGTATTTTCTTTGACATTATACTCTAACTATTTTTCTACTCCCAATTACTGTTGATATATGTTTTGGGATTTATTTTGATCTTCGTATTCTAGTGGGTTATCTTTTGTGACATGTAATGTCAACCCGAGATGGTTTATTACACAACTAGTATTATTAAGGTCGCTTATTTATTATTTTCCTTGGGTAATATAATCTCATGGAACCTATTGTTAGGATGACATTATTGGTTGATTAATCGAGGCCTGGAAATGATTTCTCCTTAAATGTAATATCACACTTAGTATTTTAAATAGGATTTAATCTCATAATTTTATCTCATGTTATTCACATTTTTATACTCTTGCTTCTAATGATTTATTTTGAAATCACTGCTCCTTCCACCAATTCAAAATGTAAAAACCATATTGATGTGTAATTATTTATATAAATCATAACATATGTTCCTAACCTTAATTAAAAATATATTATATATATACATCCAAATGTATCCCATGCATAAGGTACATAGAACCCTTTTATCTGAGGGCTTAGAATCATATAAAAAAATAGTCCCATAAGAGTAATCATGTATAAAAAGATTATTGAGTCCTATTTTTCTATAAAAGGAATAAACCTCTAGGTGAGTGATCATATCAACCTAAGTTACCACTAACAAAGGATATATTAATCAAGATTAACCTTAATTCCATAAAATTTTTAACACCTAATATACATAAACTATAATCAAACCATAAATTATATCTAATAACCAAGTAAAATCAAAATTCAATGTAGAAATTAAAAAAAAAATATTTTCATACATTGTTAGTAACTCCTTATATGTATGTATGAAAATTTATAAATTTTTTAAACACTTTAAACTACAGCATACATCTATTAATAACATAACAATTATATTTATGAACAAAATGAAGAATGAAATATATAAATGAAAAATTTATATATTTAAACATGAAATATTCACATATTATAGGTTCATGAATAATCAACTATAAACAATTAACATAGCTATATGTTATGGTGATTTCAAAGTTAAAATAAATATAAACACATTATATTAACTTCTAATATGAACTCTTTCATATCATCCTTTGTATGAAATTTTAATTAAACATATGGTATTTGTAATATAATAATTATATATATGAATTATTCATATACCGTGAAATGATTTATAATATCAATCATTTAATATTAATTAAATATTTTTTATGTTAATTATTAAAACGCCTTTTGATATTGTTGAATTCATTTTTCAAAATGGCTGTTGATTTGAGAAATTCAAATTAATTATTATTGAAAATTCATAATATTAATTATGAATTATTTTATATTTTGGAATATTTTATAATTTATAAGAACATTAAAAACTACATTTAATATTTATATATAATCATTTTACATCGAAAGTTTTTCTCATTCCGTAGACATCAAAAAGGGATATAATATTAACATTTCATATTATGGATACTTGTTAAATAAATTTTTATAATCATTTAATGATTTAATCATAAAAATTTTATAATTAATTCATTTAATAACAATTTGAATATTCAATAAATTTCCTTAAATAATATTTTAATAATATTTAAACTATTTATAAGTTATATAATTCAAAAAAAATTAAAATTTTGAAAAATACATATTTTTAAACATATTATATTCTTGGATATATTCATATCTTAATCCATGATATTTGATACCATATTATGACTAACATTCACATCGTGTGGTTAATAATGAAACATTGTTAATCACACTCAAGGATAAATAACCATTTCATGAGAAACTAACCTTTGTCTCATATGTAACATATTTTATAAAATATATAGTATAACATAGATAAATTGAGACTCTATTTAATGGAAATCATAAGAACAACACAAGTTGCATCTTAATATGTAATAACACATATCATACTTTATAACATGTTGAAAACTAAAAAATAAAGTTGAATCGCACACAATGATATCTCATTTCATTTGATATAGTACGATCAGAAATTATGGGATCCAATATCGTATAACTTGATAAATAATAGGAATTATATTACTTTTAGGAAAATAAATTATTATATAAAAAATGTCATACATGTTTCTTCATTTTCAATATAATTTTAACAGCCAAGAATCTTGGTCATGCTCCAACAAAAAAATCATATTTTATGTATCTAACAACAATTATTCAAGTTAGAAATGGAAAATTTAAATTATAATCCCAATATAACCTTTTTTAACAAAACCAAAATAATATATAACAGAAGTTAGTATTTTTTTCCTCTTGTAAATGATGTTTTATGATCCTTTTTATTTAATAATTTTAACTAATGAGGATCACTAAGGAATAACTGAATCACTCTACCCTCAAATCTGTCTCTATTGATTGGAAAAATTACCAAGTAGTATGTGTATGATCCCCACACCCAACCACCCATTAACCATGATATACTAGTATTTCTTTTGAAAAATTGTAGAGGAGATAGAAGTATATAAAATCAGTTAATGGAACTCAGAAAAGTAATAAACACACCACTCTCATTGTCTTTTTTGATTTATATAGGCCTCAAGATATTACCAATATTTATATGGAATTTAATCATAATATAATGTATGATTAAATGTATTTTTTTACATCTCTACTAACCTTTATCGAATAATAATATATCATATATTTTTTTTAATTCTCCCATACATTGAAAATATTAATGATAACTGATATGGAGGATATAAGGATGTTTAAATTACAATTTATAATATATTTGATAGTATTCAAATATGATTCTTACCTATAAATCTATTATAAAATTAATATATATTATGGAACAATAAGGAAAATGAAATAGTGATTTGATATCCCATAACATATCTAAATATATAACTTCAAGGAATATGATATTATTTTTCTTAAATGGACTTCATAAAATACAATATCCTTATATGATATTATATGATATATCCAAAATGAATTATATTAGCGCATGATTTGGTTATTTTCTCCACTAATACACCTTAAAAAATTACCTTGAAATTTCATTTCTCAAATAAGGAAAGATGAGGATACTTATGTCCCATTGCATATTCAGTTTCCCATGTCACATCCTAAAACATATGATTTCATGAGAGAATTTTGATCTTGTGATTATTATTATTACTTAGTACTTTATCTATATAGTACAATTTCGACCCTAGTCATTCTGAATAAGGTAGATTAATATTTTTGTAAAAACTAATATTTCACTACATGTGATTCCTCAAAATTAAAATGTGGAACTTATTGGGATTATATAAGAGGTTCTTTGGGAGAAATATATGATAATATACATTCCCCATGTGATAAATATTCATTATGGTGAAGATATATCTAGGGTTCAAGTTCCCTTTATTTTTTAATCTCTCATCCCAATTCTATAATTGCATTTAAAGGAATACTTTTCGCTAACCTCAAATGCCAAATATCATTGTTGATCACCTAAATAACTATTCTATTGAATTTGTGATGATTTAATATGAAACTAGATTGTTTTAATCATATGTTACATTTATTAATCATGGTGGGTCCCATCAACATTCACTCTCAAGCTACATCTCAACATTTTAGAGTCTTACATATCATCACATAGAATGCCACATATGGTGTGACTTGAATGCTTATATAGAAATTAGTATTGTATGATAACATTACAAAAGATGTTTTTTGATCACCAAACTCATTTTAAATCATTCAAAAAATATATACATATCCTTCAATGTATATCTAGTATTTCTAGATTAACCGTCGGTTTATGAATAGTAGGAAATGAGAAATCATGATTATTTTTCTAATACTTATTAAAGAATATTAAAAAATCATTTTTGACCATATTAATTGACCAAATATAATAAAATGTGTTATTGAATACATCCCTACTACTCTCATTATGTATATCTTGGAAATTTGATCAAGTGATAATTTCTCTAGAATAGAAATCATATGGGTAGACTTTGTATATAAATCAACTAGAACCGAAATGTTATAATAGCACTAAGATTCCTTGAGAAGTCCATTGATGTAATCCATGGTGAATTTATCTCATTTTAATATATGTATGTTTATTGGATGAATCTCTAGTCATTGGAAATTTTTCAATAACATAATAAATTACCAAGTGACGTGATGAATACTCTGCCAAATCCTTCATTGTGGTGTTCCTCTAGATGCCTACAAATATATGTGATTATATAGTTAATTATGAATTATGATTTATGTGTGTTATCTAATAACTCGTCCTTGAGTTCAATCATATATAGGAAACATAATTGTTTCCAAAATATTATAACACCATCATTATCAAGGTTGATCTCTAGAATATTTACCACCTTATTTTTTACATCAATTTTATCCTTATCTGCCTCCCTAATCTCAAAATGAATAGATTACTAAGAAAAGATTTTGTAATGTTATTAAATTATCCTTTACCTAAAAGTTTCAATATATATACTTTTCATATCCAAATGTATTGGGTCACTTCAAATCCTCCTCTAGTAAATGGAAATTTGATACTCTCTATAGAGATCATTAGTCACCATATTATCACTTCTACGGTTGTAATGTATTGAGAATTCATAATAAATCATCAAATATAACCATATTTTTTATAATATATTCATATCCTTCTTTGTAAATATATACTTTCACTTATTTTCACTGGTATATATAGACCATAATTACCTCCTTAGAGATAATTCATTTAAATCATTAAAAAAATTCTATTTTTATAACTCCAAACCATGCATCAGGTAATTTTTATCATGAAGCTTTAACTAACATGTATTATAAGATGCCACCTTATCAATTACCATAGGTAAAAACCCCAATTAATACTTTCAATAACCGTTAAATATTGTAAATTCCATTGTAATATAGGGTAGTGTGAGTAATGGTGTTGGGACCAACCATTTCTTTATATCCATAAATAAATAATCATATTCTTCTATTCTAAGAATTTTCAATAACTTCATATTAAAAAAATTTAGTTTAGTACATAACTCTGAGAAATGTTTCATAAATAACTAACAGTATCTAGTTAATATATGGAAACTATGGATTTTTATTATATATTTTGGTGTTCTATATTCTTTAATCACTTATTTTATTAAATGATACATTGATATACTACCAATTGAGATTGTATAACCCAATAATGATACATTATATATCCAAATTTAACAATTTTTTAATTCTTAATACAATTTCACTTTTCTTAAGTCCTTCAAAAAAACCCTTAAATGTTAATCATATAGATCACCAAACCAACACTCCCTGATCTAAGGTAAATAACACATACATTAAATATAAGTTTTAACACCATGTATAGATTATTATAAATAACTATAAATATTTACATGAATTAATTAGAATATTTCATTATATACATTCGCAAAACCATTTAGGTTTAGTTTTTTAGCGAATTAGGATAAATCAAAAACAAAGAAAACCAATGTATTTATCAACAAAGGTATATTCTTCCCAATATATATGAAACTACTTAATCCATAATATTTCTTGAAAATATCAAAGCAAAATTATCTTAAAGAGATATCAAATTAGGCATATCACGTGCAATTCATTTCTTCCAAAAGTAGAGAAATATATATATAATAAGGGGTGAGCACAAATAATTTGTAAGAGAAAACATAAAATTGAGTAAAACATGCCACAAACATGTAATAAATACTGTGCAAGGAATAATTAATCATCATAACTCAAGAATCAGTTAAAACTAAGAGAATTCAATATCATTAAAAATAACTAAAAACAAGGATAATAACAATTACTGATTATATACTAAAGAATTCTTTATATCAAATGTAATGACATGTTTTCAAGGCCTTGTTCCAATATAATATACTTATATAGGGAGATGTAAGTACCAAAGCCCATGTTTTTTGGCCTCATGAGAACTATTTATTCATCAAGGCTGTATATAATTTCAAGACCCACCAATAATATATTTATGGACAATTCATTAATCATATTAAAAAATTAGTAATATATTTTTTTCATTGGCCTTTAAGAAAATATTCTATATTGGAATAAGAACATAAAAAACAAAAATATTTTCCCCCTCGTAAATAATCGAATAACATGATCATAACACATTGGATAGAGAAGGTGGATGTTTGGACAATACATAGTCCACATTCCAATAATCACCATTGTTGGAATAACTACACACAGAATATTAATACATTTCGCTAAGTGAATATAGAGGATAACATGATCCTAAAACATCTAGAGAAAGAATATGGGTTGTTAAGAAATACATAGTCAAATTTTAATAATAATCTATATTAAAATAACAAATATATGAATTTTCAATGATTCCCCAATAATTAAATGGAATATATTTCTATGTAAGAATCCATCAAGCTAAATGTGTATGCAATATTATTGTTTTGTTAACTCAATTCTTCAATAACATGATCATAATCCATCAAATGTAATGAGTTGTATGGTTTTATATAAGCATAACCCTAGTGAACCAAATTAATCATCGAATTTTGTTGATATAAATGAAAAACACAACCATAAACTAATGAATTTAATGGTTTCCAAAAAAGGATCAACTGTCAAATTCTTTGACACAAATAGATTCATCCCCCAAATGATTAATAAATATATTAGATGATAAATCATAAAAAATTAACCATGTTAGGGTAAATCCTTGTGAAAAAGATAATGTAAATGATGGAAAAACATAAAATAAGTTATGTAAAACATTTTTAACATTAACATAAAATAAAAATATAGATAAAACATTCAAAGGTGACTTTTGATATGGTGGAAAAAAACATTTAAAACACTTTTCATTTAAAAATAATATCCAATAATAGTTCATTTAAAAGACTTACATTTTATCTTAGATAACATATGTGAAGAATGTGAAATATAAACAAGTGAAAAGAAAACCCCATTTATTGTTTTCAAAATACCTTTGTTCGAAACATGAATTGTAAAAATATAAAAAAACATTCATTTGAATAAAATTATTTTTTTCCTCATAGAGGTAGATAAATTAACTTATGAAAAAATATTACTGTGGAAAAACCTAGGCATGTAAAATAGAAGATCAATATGAAACAATATAGACCCTTCAAAGAAGCCTTGCGTTACAAGGATATCTTAAGAGAAACATACTCTTTAATGTATTAAATATTTCAAATTTGGTTTTATGTAGTATAAATTTAAATAAATAGAAAATAACATAACATAATCATATTTTAAAAAATACCCCCACTATTTGAAATAAGTAAAATATAAACAATCATAACTCAAATAATTAAAACCAAGTGTCCAAAAATTCAACAAATGGGGTAACAACAATGTCAAAATTCATTGGATGAATATAAATTTTTCTGGATTATTTTTTCCCATAAATAAAAAATTTATATGACAAATATGAATCCCTATGTTTTAAATTCACCATTAAAAGTAAAACATGTTGTATAAAATAATAATATCTCAAGGAATGATATTTTTAGATAAAGAACCCTTATAGATTGAGTATCATTTTATTCTTAACCCTGTGAAAGAGTGGGAATATAAAATAACTTCAAATAAAATTATTAAAAAATTATTCATGATAAGAAATTTCAAGTAGGTATTATATACACCACATAAAGTAAATTTTGTTCATAATTCCAAACATAACATAGAGATAGGAATTAGAGATGAAAACTCTAATATTATTCCATATTTTTTATATTCATTCATCTAACTTTTTAAATAATAAAATTAATTTTATTAGGTGAATTTTTTGTAACATTATTATTATAAATTTAATTTAATTTGGAAATTTATTTTCATAGACTATTTATTTATTATATATTTCTGGCTTATATTTGTATGAAAATTTAATAGGTGTAAGATTATTTTTCTAATTTTAGTGATCAAAGGTGATGTTTTAAAAACAAGACAAATATTTAATATAACCATTATAGTGATAACAATATTCAATTTCTTATTAAATTATAACAAAATTAGTATGTATGATTGCATATTCATCCATGATAGAGTTTTATAAAAAATTTCATGTATGTGGTTAAACCAACACAATCCTGAACACACTATATCTCGATGGTTGAGTATGGTTAAAGAAGTGCAGAATGTAATTATAATATAATAATAATGATAATATTTAGATTTTTTTGATTATGAATCAAATTTGAAGTGTATTGTATAAATAAATAAATTCAAGATGAAAAATGATAAATGTTACTTCATGGAGGTGGTTGTCTACAAAACACATGGTTAATGTATTTTTATTTTCCTAATTTATTGGAAATAAATAAATAAATATTATTAAATTAATATGATAACATTAATTATAATAATGATATTAAGGATACCGTATTTCCATGGTAAGGATATTTTTAAGTGAATTATAAAGAAGAAAATGTTAAGGATTATGTATAAATTCGGTACATTGAATGTTCTCTTGAAAATATCCTTGGAAATAAAGTTATTAGAAAAACTAAATAATGAAATTATATTATTAAAACATGATAGAAATATATGGGATAAAATAGAAGAGTTTAACGAATTAATTTTTAAGAATGGTTCTGTAACACCCTACATTGTATCACTCTATAACAGTAATCAGATTGGTTCCCCACAAGACCTCAGGCGCGCTTCTCCATATACTAGAGGCGGTTGACTAAGAGTGAAGATCTGGGGAAATACAATGTGGAAAATATACACCCTGATTAAAGTGTAAAATAATGGATAAAATAACTAAGTATAATATATAGAATATCATTATCAGATAATATTGGAATAAATTAACATTAACATCTATAAAATGGAATAAATTAAATATAAACATGACTGGAAAACTAATAAAATTCATTAAGGGATTGAATGTTCATGATATCCACTCAAAGGAATGGACACTAGAGAAATTACATGAATGTACCAAAATAAAATATTCCATTAAAAGTAATCTATTATATCTCTAAGAAAAATGTAATATAGTTTCCTAATTCAATCTAAGATAACATGTTCAATCATTAAAAACATAATATAGATATCATCCCACACCATTTACTTCAAAAAACAAACAAGAGCTCGTAAGGTACCCATGTTCAGTGGATACCCAAGCTGAGTATGAGTATAACTCGATGGGTTACCACCAACAATGTATTTAAAAATCCAATCTGAACACAGTGTATATAGGTATACAATGGAATAATAAACAAAAAATAATAATATATGATTTAAATCCATCATTAATTAATTAACATGTTGTCCCTTTGGTTCTACGGTGAAGCCTGATCCAACCAAACATCTTTTGAGCAAAGCTTATTTCAAGAACTATATATCATAGTGCATGCATAATATAAGTAAACAAGGGTTTTCCATTAATCATTTACCTCCAATTGAAAAAAGGCATCAAAACAAGGTCAATATACCATGGTCAAGTATTGTTTGTTCCTAGAGCATTATTTTACATATTAATCCATAAAGTATACCAATTATCCTCAAAGAGTCATTTTTTATCCTAAATAATATAGTTTAATACCAATGCCCAGATGATCAGCTTGGAACCTAAGTTGTGACATGCACTATCCAGGCATAGAGAATCAATATGATACCTAAACTACCATGAATCTTACCCATTACAACAAAATCAGTCTTTCACTTAAACCATCATGTATAATATTCATTCCCAAAGTATCAATCTAGAACCTAAACCATATAATATACTTAAAATTTATGGAGAATTATTTTTTAGCCTCAATAATTCAAACATTTATCAAATACCAAAGGTCTGATATATTTTCCTTTTATGACATTCAAAAATTTCCAACAGACTGCTTTAAACCTTCATAATTTACAATGGTTGCAATGGGAAAAAAACACAAAAACATGGATCAGAATGTCAAAACCTTCTCACATATCAAAAACATCATCCCAAACACTATTTCAAAAATGTGAGATCTCACATATCCATTTAAATCAATTCAAAGTCACCCTTAACAAAAAAAAATTCCTTTTTAACATCCAAAATATTGTTAAATCCTTAATTTCTATTGAAGCATTTAAACCCTTCATTATTTCATTTCAGAAAACTGAAAAACACACAAACTCATTTAAAATAAACATTGTAAATTTATCTAAAATACCATTTTAACATCTCTTTGAGGTTAAAAACTCATTATAAAACAATATCCACCTTAAAATATATTTTTCACTAATAAAAAATTAGTGCATGATCAAAATGCAATTCCCACTATTAAAACCTTTTCAAAAGGCTCATAGTAATTTCACTCAATTTTAAAATGTGTTATAAATAAAATTTACCATTTTTATCATGTTATAAAAAATTCCTCTCAATTATTACCATTTTCACTAAATAGCACACCCTAGTAGTGGTCATGTGTTTGGTATAAAAATCACCAATGGACACGATGAGATCTATGGAAGGTCTCAGTTAAAAATATAATGATTAAAACTATTTTATTAGATCTATGTAGAAACACCCCACATAATGTAACTATTTTATACTCTACATAAACATTAAATTATATTACTAAGACTATTTAGACCAACTTCCTCACTAATTAATCTTTACCAAACATTTCCAAAGCTCATTTAACATTCCAACACCCATCCAAGACTCAACAAAACTCATCATAGTAAAAAAAGATCATATTAACTCCTCAATATCTAAAATCACGCCAGTAAAGACATAATTAATTAATTAAAACAATTATAATTAATCAATTAATTAAATTTATACTCTACATAATTTTATACTCTCACTGGTTCATTGTGTCACGCCAAAACTGATACTAATAACTCTCCATAGACATGTGGCATTACCCTGACCACACGTGTTACAGAACAAACCAACAGTGCTACGAGAAACCTAAATTGATACAAAAATAATGATTAAATCATAATAAAATTAATGGTATTTTATACCTCTGACAAAATGATATCTGATAACATATAAACATCATATTTTGATCTCCTCTTTTCATATCACAAAAAGACCACTGAGGAATTGGTGATTCCGTCAATACCCAATAGAATATCTAAGAAAACCATAAATGGAGCACTTAAAAATTAGAGAGGAGGAAAAAATAACAAAGAGTAGATTTTAGAAGGTTGATGAAAACAACAAAATACCCAAAGATGTCCATAAACACACCAAAAATAAAGGGTTTGGAGAAAGAAGAAGGGGTAAGAAGAGCCACTAGTTTTTGTGCAGAATAGGAGGAGGAGTGGAGGGGAATGGATAAAAATAGAGGGATTATTTTAGAAACTTCAACCTTTTAAAAAAATTATCGGTTTCCACACAATTTGGACTCATGGTTTTACAAACCATGTGCCAACCGGGTACCCTACTTTGGGAACCCAAAAATGAATCACATGGTTAGGGTGGAAGATTAGACAAACTATGTTCCAACCTTGCTGTCATCACTAACTCCATCTATTACACCTTGCAATAAAATCTTCAGATCTGTGGATGTTTTTCAATAATAATGAACCATCTCTAAAGTAACATCCTTGATCACCCAATTTCCCTATGATATCATATTTTTTCATTAACCGATAAGTAACCAAACAGTATAACCTTGATCATTTCAAATTTAACCAAAAACACACTGAGAATCATGTTGTAACATGGTTTCTTTAAACTCATTCACACCAAACCATGAAATTGGGTAAACCATACTAAATCTTCTAGAAACCTAACTCAAAGACTTTAAATCTCAAAAAATAACTTGAGAAACCTCTCTATCCACATTAATCTATAAAACCTTCACTTTTTGTCATTAAAAATCACATAATTCCATCATGAATCCCAGATGAAGTTTCATCCCATATAGTAATAAAAATTTAAATTCCATTTCAAATATTCAAAAATTATATAAATGGGGTCCTATAACCTCCCCACCAAAGTTCTTCTCATCCTTGATAACTCCTAGTTCCAAATATTTACTTATAAGTAGCTATGTTAGTCTGATTTAAGGGAAAATACCTCATACCATTCCCAGATTTCCCAAACACATATGAAACATAACCTACAACAGAAGTTGGCTAAACTTCCAAAACCATATCCAATGCATATTGTAAAAATAAAAACACCAGGATGGAAAGTTCCTACTTCCATCTACCCTCAAATGCTGATGGTGTTATCGTTCATTTTCCCACCAGACTATGTTTCTCTACACCATAATCATCTTCTTTTTACTACCAAATCCTAATTCTTGAACCTTCATCATCATAAAATCACATTATAAACCTAAACTCACACACCCACAAGATCAAATCTTGATTCCCAATATTCTGCACCCATACATCTATAATAATGACAATCAAACATCATCACACATCATCTTCAAACAAAAAAACGCAAATGATCCATAACCATCATTCATACATGAACTACAAATAACCATGAATTTCAAGAAAATCGTAGTTCCATTTTTAGAATGAACTCATCATTTCTAAAAATGACACATTGAATTTGGTTCACAACTTATCTCATATATTCTATATGTGATCCAAATTCAGATTATCCTCAACTAAATCATCTCAAAACCATCAATCATTCAATACTATGGAATCACCAACATACAATATCATGATACCTCCATGCCTGAATCCATCATGAAATCCATCTAAAACATCTACCGATGTTTGTACCATAAATTCAGTTAAATTTCATGGTTGATCAACCAAATATCTTTTTTCCCCATTTTACCTCATTGAGATCAATGTTACACCATTAAATAAATCTCACTCACATAACACTAATTTATCATATAAAAATACTAACTCCCAAACACCATCTTCAACCACATCAGAGTCATAACCTGGTATTCACTCAGGAATCCTAATTTAAACATATCCACTTATTCACCACTAATAAAACTCCACAACAATTAGATATCAACCCATATCATGTATTTATAATTTCACCTCACACGATGAGTGATTCACCATGTCTAACATCTCACTCCCCTCTCTGGGGGAATCCATGTTTTTTATTTCGGATCCCAAATCCAATGATTTACCTCTAACAGCCACTGCATTTGATATCCCATTATGAATTCACATTAAAATCCTAGTACATGTCCCATCAGTTCCATTCTTGTATCATAATGCCAACTTTGTCATCCCATGGTCCATTCCATACACCCATGACCTTTCAAGCATGGGGATCTTAAACCCACGAAAAATATGTCACTCCCCCATATGATTATTGCAATCATTATTCCACTTAATCATATACCAACCACCATGGACTATGTTCCATTTAGCTCTAAACATGATATCCCTATGGAGCCAACACAAATCACCCATGAGCATATCTTTGAAATGAAACCATCTCATGCATCGGTATAATAGGATCATCACTCATGTTACTCATCATAAATCCTTTCAAAATTAAGGTTAAATTTTTTAAAGAACTGATGGTCTACTTTATGCCATCAGGATCATCCTTAACAGATTCCTAGAGTGCTCGACCTAAATGAATTAATGAATCAACTCATTTACCAGTCCTTCTTAGCCATGATTCTTAACCAGACACATCAACATCTGATTCCCTCAATGCAGTTCAACTCATATAAGTTGTACCTTAACAATTGATTCTTTTATTTTATCATTCCCAATATCAGTACATTTGATATTTTCTAGAAAACCTCATGCCACAATACTCATAATCCTCTCATCACACTCGCATCATTCCATGGCATACTCATAGGTTTCTACTTAATTTATGCATAATGTCATAGACCTTAATATTGCTAGATCCATAAGCCAAGAGATACAACATGTCATCATGTACTCATGACTCTAATATTCAATTTACTCACAAATATTTCATGAACCAATGTAACCCAAACAAAAAACCTGTTTCGTACTCTAGTGAGTCATTCCCCACAAATACTCATCTCACATGACCTATCCACTATCCACACCTTTGTTGAATACCAATATCACTAAACACAGATCACACGAGGTATTTCCCAAAACTAGAGACATCTCACCAAGAAAATCCCACTTATAAACCCACTCAAGTATTGGGTTTCATTCAAAAACTCCACTATGTTCTTTTACACTATCATTATGTCCCTGAAGATGCTTCCAAAGATGAACAAACTCAAAACCTAAGGGGTCCTTCCTCAAAAAACCCACATGTTATTTTGAATCATCATCACTCCCATTAATTTCCATCTCATGGAAACTAGGAATCTCCATGCACCTCACACTAAAAAACCCTTTTGAGGATTTCATTATCCACATGAAGCACCTTCTCACTCCTCCTTAAGAACACCATGTCTACCACACCAGTACAATCATTACTCAAAGAATGTAAAATGCCTAAAACCACATACCCAGGAGCACCATTTGTGCTCCTCTTCTAGCTCATTACCACTAATAACATCCTGCTAGAATATCCATTACTCTAGCTAGGCGCCCAAACAAGCCTTCCCCACTGAAGAACAACCACATGACTAAAGAACTACCACAAAAGTGATCCTTCTAAAAAAAGGGATCCAATGTGTAACACGCCAATATTTTATGGTGTACCATTTTTAGAATATAGTATCTTCAATATATTATGCTTCATGAAACACTGAGTTTAAAATTGTAATATATTATAAAATATGAAAGTATGAATAGTAATGTGAAAATTAAGAATATTAACATGACCAATGGAATAGTATACTTGCTAATAAAGGTAAAAATAAAATTTCGGAGACTTCTAGAAGAAAATATTTTTAATTTACATCATGTAATAAGTATATAATGGTTTCAAAATTGATAAATTGAGTATTGGTATTTTTGTGAAACATAAATATTTATTTATAAGCTTTTAATTTTTATAATAATTTAAAAGAAAATTTATTTTCATAAAATATATTCATAAAATAATAATTTTTTTTCTTGTGATTATAAGATAATTTTATGAGACCTTAAATATTTTTTCGGTGTCATAAAATAGGATATAAATTTTGAATGAGTATTTTTTAAATAAATACTAATTTAAATTAATAATTAAATTTACCATACTTAGAATATTACTTTAAAAATTGGATTTAATTATTAAATTATATGATTCATAAAATTTTTGTGTTGATTTTTTTTAATGTTTTTTGTAATAGTTGAATTTTTGTGAATAGTTAAATATGGTAATTTAATATATATATATATATATAAGATAAATACACCATTCCTTGGGTTATTAATGGTTTAAAAACCATAATATATAACTTCCTTTTATTATTTAAAATATATTTTCAAAATTCTCAAACAATTCATAGTCGTGAGCTAAAATAATATGTTAATGAATAAATTAATCAAATAACACCCCGCTTCTCCAATATAAATACCACCCATCACCACCTTTTATCCTCACACATCCCAAGCCTTGAATATTTTTTATATTCGATCCATTTTCTCTCCCAAACAACTTCCCCAGGTTTTGGTCTTGTTGGCCTCACCAAAATACCATTAAAAAATTTCTTTAGAATGTTAACAAGGAAAACAATTCCAGAGGTAAATCCTTTTTTATTGACATTCAATTTCTTTTATTTTATTTTCTACTTATTCTAATCTTAATTATTCAATAAAAACAATCATGATAACACAGTTATATTATATATAATATAATTTTATTATGTTCATGGAAGATCCATTATCAAACCTCATCTCCTCCCCCATTTTTATTCTCAAAATGAGAACATCATATGTGATGTTCGGATTTACCATCACCGTCCATGATGCAAATTAATTATCCATTTATTCGTTAAATTATTGTTTTAAAAACATAATTATGGTTAAAAAATTATATTAATATACATATTATATGTTATTTAGTGTTTGGAACCAATATATATACATGATATTAATTAATTAGACAAAACTAGTTCATGATGATCGAAAAAACTGCCAAAGTATCTAAACGGTTATCATTAATGGTCTATATGGTGAATCATCCCCATATTTGGAAACATATAACATATAATAACATTAAATATTTTGGATTTTCATTAATAACATATAATTTCAATTATCACAACTGGAAAAATCACTTATACCCACAGTTTGAAACAATGGGAATAGAAATTAAAACCATGGGTATAGCTTATTCCCACGGTTCTAAAAATTTTGTTCTACCAATGCTTCGATATACATATTTACCCACAATTTTATAGAAACCATGGTTTTATCCCTTGATAGTTCCATAATACCCAAATTTTTATTTAAACTATGGGAATATATATATATATACCCACTATTTTAAAAACTATTTGTATAGATTATCACACCAGAATAATATACCCATGGTTATTGAACCGTGGGTATAGATCCTTGACCTATAAAAAAATACAATTACTACACAGGGTTTCTACAATAACCCAAACTGGGTATAGAGTTTGGTGAGTAGTATGGGAGATGATGGTTAGAATCATTATTTCTGAAATACTTACATTACATAGAGGATAAATCATTATAGAATTTATTGTCTCAAAGTTATATGACAGGTTATTTATGCTAATATGAAGTTAATCGAGAAGCTAGTAGATGAAGTAAGGTTAAAATTTGGATGATGTGTTGAATTGAAGAAAGAATTCAGAATCATTTTCAAATGATGATTCGTAGACAAAATATTTTTTTATCCAAAAGATAAAGTATAGATCACTAGAATTAGAAGCATCCTTGGAAGATAAATTAAAAAACCATGAAATAGTTCCTAAAACTATACTAGAAGATAAAAGATATTAATACTTTGGAATGAATTCTCATAGTGATAGATAAGATTTATAGTTTATTATGTAACAGCTAAGAAGATAATATTTTTGTGTTACAATCAAAGTCATACATTTGATTTATTTGTTGGAGGTAATTTTTGGTTTCATTAATGATATTATAGAAGTTATATAACTTGATTCTATAGTGATCATTTAGTGTAACAATAATCACAACTCTTTTAAAATAGTTCATGATTGATGTTGAGTATGGAAGAGAGATTTTTTCTATCACTGATGAAGAATTATCTGAAATTTTTCAGCCTAAAATATGAACCAAAAATTTTAGGGATAAAGAGTTTGGAATTTGAAACATGAAATTAAATCAATTGATTCTAAGGATTCTCTTAGATCCTCACGTATTGTAAAGAAACTCTAAAATCTTAAGTAGAAATTGAAGAGGTCGATGTGGAAGACTGGAAGTTAGTCATGAATCTTACAA
Organism: Viscum album; assembly: GCA_963277665.1. Classification (NCBI taxonomy): domain Eukaryota; kingdom Viridiplantae; phylum Streptophyta; class Magnoliopsida; order Santalales; family Viscaceae; genus Viscum; species Viscum album. The sequence goes on along the minus strand of OY728151.1, from coordinate 1,061,885,904 downwards.
CAGTTGATATAAATCTTAAAGTGTGTTGAATGGAGTTCTAAAATATACTAAATTTCATGAAAATATAAATTATTTAGGCATATTGATAACCATTTCATTTTCAAGATGTAAATGTACAAGTAATCTCAAACAAAGAGAAAGTTATTTCTTATCTTGAGAAAACAAATTGTTATAGTTGCATCAAATGGAACAATATTGGTGATTATAAACATCATAGAAGATTTACCACTATTATAATGTCAATTATGTAAAATTATGAATTATATATGAATTTAAGCTAACAAAAAAACCTGATTTTTCAAATAAAAGTAGTTTCTAGTAAATTTTAGATAATATAAAATTATGTATTTGGGATTCAACAATAAAAAATTCCTCAAACCTGTATCAAATATAACCAGAGTATATGAATTAGTTTTTTATGAAAAATGTATGTATTTCTATAGAAAAAATTATATTTAAGATAATACTCAAAATAATATCTATCATCATTTGATGAGATGACATTATTTTCCTAGATGTTAGTCCCAATATTCGGAAGAAAATGAACTATATCTCAAAAAAACATAGTAGAAATCTCTTCTACCAAGAAAACATCATAGATATACTAGATCCCTAGTAAGGGGAAAAAATCTATCCTAATGAATCCTATGTCTACATGATAACATAGTAAAAATTTTAACAAATTCGAATCAATGTTTTGAATATTTCATATTATAAGAAGCAGAATGAATCAATAATAAAAATCAATGAATCTTTAATATATTATATTCCAAAAAATTATAAAACTGGTTATATTTGTTTGGGGGTAGATTTACCTAGTTTTCTATCCTGAAAATTTAATAATGGTCCACAAAGGGAAAATTTTATCAGTACAAAAGAATTGATTTGAAACCGAAGATAGTACATTTACATACCATAAAATGGAACCGTTGTAAGTTTCGGGGATGCAGAGCCTCTATGGAATATCTCCCACCAGTCACTCATCTATCACTTGGAAGAAACCTTAGCACTAACAACTTGAACCATGAATGATACAAGGATAGATTTTCTAAACTAAGCCACACACATCTGATTCAATTACATAACACAAACATCTGATTTGTTGCGTTCATAGATTCTACCTGTAGTGTAAACACAAATCTTTTAATTATCATTAAACTTTTCTGATTCCATAAACTATGAGAAAATTGAACAATTAAGGTGTTTAGCATAGTTGGGATACCCCTTCATATTGAACCATTAGAAGGAAGGAAACACCCAATAATAAATTATATGTGCTTGTTTTCTTCAAAGGTAAAGTGGAAATTTAACATGAAACATCCAAAAGTAATTCTGCAACTAATATTTATATAACTTTCCTCTATTTTATAAGTAATAAAAGGAAACAATAGACACTGTTATTGGATAGTAAATAGATTGATTAGAGTAATGACTTGAGGGGAGACTAAAAGACCATGAGCGATCAAAAGAGAGTAGTGTGTGGTGATCGATGTTGTAATTTATAATGTATAAAATCATTATTTCGAAGGAAAGAGGATATGAATTAGTTACTCACTATATATTTCAAGTAGTAAAATATTATGACGAATAAAACTATTAACCTTGTTGATCATATGTATAGAGAGATAATATTTTATTTTTTCATGTTGTAATGAGGTTAAATAAGAATATGTTGTATTCTATATAGTCTAATTTTCAAAAAAAATAGGAATAAGAAGAAGGTGAAAAACTCATGTTTTCTACTATGAGGAAGTGTGTGTAATATTTTTCATACCAAAGTGGAAGAGGGTGTTACGTTAATGATGTTGTTTAAGTAATATTGGTTAATGAATAAGAGTAAATAAGTAAACATAAGGTGATAATAGAGAATAAGAGAACTATTTCATGCATAATAATGCATTTTTAGGTGACTAAAGTCTAATGAAAGGTCATGGTTACTCCATGAATTATATACCTTATAGGTGTAATAATAGTTGTTCATGTGTTTTTAGGTTTTTTCCACTGACACTAAATATTGTAAACTATTATTGATTAGTGATACATTTAAATCATTCTCCTCTTTGTGTGTGTGTGTATTTGGATGTGTTTTTTGTATACCATAATGAGATAAGGGAGAATGAGGGATCTGTTTTATCTACAAATAATAAAATAAATAATAAAGGTTATATAAAAGATTAAATTTTCATAAAAATACATTAACATTGATTCACCCAACCTCTAAGTGTTGTATACACCCATAACTGATTAATTTAAATATTCAGGATAATAAGTTTAACTAAAGGCATGGCAGCTTCTGGAGGATGCAGATGGGTGATTATTACATCCAAAGTGAAATAGATATTTTATTAACTAGAATTAAGTGAGGCAATACATTGAAATATTAATGGGAATGGATAGATTATAGGAAACATAGAATGGTGAGGGTGACATTGGGGAAGAATGATGTTTTAAACATTCGAGAGAAGAAAATAACTCATGCGCTAATGAATGATGATGTTCGAAGCATCCTCATCTAATGAAAGAAACATCATAATCTTCCTCATTATCAACTATGAACTTATGTAATGGTGTTCTAAGGTTCATTTTTCACATGTATATCTCTTTTATGGAGATTCTACATTTGAATAATATCACTAAAAATAGTGAATGATATTAAGTGGTATACCACATCTTCAATACTGAAATAATTTCAACATGATGTAATTAATTATTTAAATATGTTAATTATAAATTATATTGGATGATAATATCCTCTTTTTTATGGAATATTATATAAATTTGTATTTGAGTTAATTTTATTTATCATAAGGTTCTTTCATCATGTACATCTCAAATTAATTGTTGATTCTAGTAAAATTAGAGTTGAAAACTGCCCAATATGTGATTCTACTATATCTAGAACCTAAAGGTACATGACATGGGGTGACTCCATTTACAATTTTTTTTTGGGTTTTCTCACACAACCCCAGGCTCACCACATCACACATAAAACTTTTATCACAGTTCCAAATTTAATTCATAATGGATTGTAGGAAAGGCATGAATATTATTGAAACTGTTATGTATAGACCAGATATGTTGGTGCCTTTTAACTTCTTGGTTACTCTTTTAAAATAATATTGTGAATAAAACCAAAAACAGTTTCGGATTCTTTGAAGGATTCTTCATGACATAATGAGAGTATTTCGTTTTGTTTCATTTAGAGAACCTTTATCCTTCTAATAGTATGATTGAAATTCAACCTTTTCTGCACATCTATAATATTCTCTTCCTTCAACAACTAGAAATTGAATATAACACCTTCTCCCTTATTTCATCTTCTAATATATAGAAGTGGATTCAAACCATACTTCATATTAGTAAAGCTATACTTTGAATTTATCATTTTTTCATAAAAATGGATCCAATGTCGACTCTTCCTCTTCTCTATCTGTTATTCGAATATATCCAAAAATTATATTCTCTTTTGATATCACTCTCCATATTATAGAATTTTGGAAATATAAATTTTCATCTCTAATTCCACTCTCTATCTCTCTTATCCTTTGTTATAAACAATTTCTTAGTTGGTACAAGATATAAAAATATTTTATTTCCACAGCATCATTAAAACTATACTTTTCAGAAATAGATCAACTCCACATTCCTCACCCTATATTTTCTTTTTTCTGATTCCAGAAAATATGGATTCCATGCCACAACCTTTAGTTAGAAATATACACCACAGATACTTCTGTAACATGTATTATAAATAAACTCAAAATATCATTTTACTAGCCTCCACAGTGTCACATTTCCTTTCCAAGATGTCCTTCTTGGTCACTTTTGATTCCATGAGATCAACCAAGTATCTTACTTTAAAATAACCAAAATTATGTAGGATTATCTTTTTCATTCAAATATGTTTGAATTATCAATTAAAAAATATAATTGAAAATATACCAATTAATATTTATGTCTTCTCAAAATTTATCCGCACGCATGGAAGATACCCATGATTCTTCTCTAATGTCATGGAACTATCTTTGATTTGAATAATATATTTACATTAATTTTTTACCACAAAACTTAAATCATGATACATGATAATATTAATTATTATGACTATTGGATCGCTGAGTATCAGAACATGAATTATATAATTCTCTTATATAAAACATTTATGAATATCCCAAATATTATATCATGTGAATTTAGAATAATATCCCTGAAAGTAAAGTTTAACCATCACTCTCATCGCATTAGAATATTCCTCTATTAATATCATCACATGTCTTCCATCTTGAGTGCATATTTTGTGTGGTAAGTTTTAATTTGGTACAAGAATACAAATATGGATATGACACAATTTAGGTTATAAGAAATGATTAATCATATAAATTCTATTTCTAGTCTTTAAAATTTCCGAATTCAACCTTACAAATATTGTCTCAACCGTATGAGAGGCTCATGTAATCATTATGAGGGGATACATAAAGCTTACTAAATACCCACACCAACCTTATGAAGCCATACACCAACCTTATGAAAACTCATAAAATCCTTATGTAGATATTGTCTCAACAGTATGAGGAAGTTCCCCAACCATAGGATGATGCACACCAACTATACAAGACCACACACCAACCTTATGAAGTACTTTCCAGACATTATAAATTCATGTCTCATTGTTTATCTCAAACTTATGCATGGTTTTCTCAACCCTATTCTTATCAATAATTCCCCTATGTATTTAATATATTTCTCTAAACCACCATATATAATTCAAGGGTAGAAAACAGAACCACATCATCCAATATATATATACCTCCTCCCATTAAAATGAATAATTTAAGAAATCATTAAGGATTAATCAATAATAATCCACCAAGAATCACCAATTTCTTAAATAGCTACCTTATCAACCATGTCATTTAATTCCAAATGAGTCCATCATATCATATTCCCAAAAAACCAAAACTCAAATCCCCACATCCTATCAAAAATTCCAATATAAACCCACAAGGTGTCAAAAATATCCACCTTTGGATTTTTTATGATATTCCATTTCATATCCCCCTTTTCAATTAAATAAAAAATATCTAACTATAATGTAATATATCATTATAACATTTAAAATTTTTCCAATTTTCTTTTATACTACATGGAGAGAACATCATCAACATGAAAAATCCCCCTTTGTTAATAATCGCATTACTTCATTCGAATTTATCTCTTTCTAGTTGATGATTAACCATTGGCTCTTTTTAATAACCGATAAAAACATTGACTACGAAAGTATAAAAAAATCTTCCTACTCAAATTTAAAATTATTTATTAACATTAGATCTCTCTCATTTTGAAAAAACATGTCAAGTATCCAATAATTTTCATGTTAAGTTTCACCTATAAATCTATTTTTAACAATAGAAACAATGTTATAAATACCACTTCATATTTGGATCTCAATATCTAGAAAGTATCTTTAGATCATGGGTACTACTTCAAATATTTCATTGAGTGAACTCTCCGCTTAGCAATGAGTCATGAACAAAATCTCTAAGCCTACTAATTTGTATATTGATGGGGAAGATAATAATATAATGGTATTATAATTCCCTCACCTAATTTTATATTAAAAAATTATTTCTAAAAACCATCCACTATCTTAAAAAAACTTCTGATCTCAATAAATTCTCACAACAAACCATTATTAGATAAGTAAGAAAACAATGACTGAGAGAATCCTACCACTTTTTGTATCAATTATTACTACTTGATGCAAATAAACAAGTGATACCACTTGATATTCAAGTGATTTCACCATTATTGGTTTCTTTAGTCATATATGAGTTTTAACATTCTTTATATATTCATCACCAACTCCACCTCAATTAGTGAACCATTTATATTGAGGTTATATTCAATTTGGGAACACCATCTTTTAGAAATAATACTTCTTATTTCGAATCTATTTGTATCATGTAATCATGAAAAGATGATAAAATATATTATAAAATAAACATAAATAAAGGTTATCCTGAATGTTTTATCCAATATTTTCACCCACTTATTCTAGAAATGACTTCTCCAAATTTATCCTCCTTTTTCTAGTAGTGTGCTACAGCTAAATAATGGCCTGATTTCATTTATAATAACTTATATTTGTTATAATAATTCAGGTGATCTTAAGTATGGATTTCACACATTTTATTCTAAAATTTTAGGCCTTTTCCTATGTAGATTTACATTTATCATGGAATTATTCCTCTATAAAAAATTTCAAGATTCAATTTCGAAGATCAAAATACCAACATGACACTAATATATGCATGAATCACATTTAAGATAATCAGATTTTATTTTATCCCCAATCATATATACTTTTTAATTATGTGTACCCCATAGATTGTATATCCCCATAAATTTTTTATCGCTTGAAAACTATTTATAAATATTTAAGTACATGGGGAGAGGGTTACCTTCTAATTTCCTCAAGTTGAGGAAGATTTCGGTGAGAGACACGATGAGATACATGGACAAAGTTCAATTTTCATCAACAGTTGGAAGCTTAATGATTGTAATGGTTAACACAAGTATAAATTTAACACAAGGTGAGATATATGGCCAAAAAATCCCTAAATTAATAGGGTAAAATAAATTAAATAAATTCATTTTGAAGTTAGGAGGTAGAGGATGATAGGAGTCAGAGGTTGAGGTGGAGGTGGCCATAGAGATAAAGGAAAGGGTTGGGAGGCAGAGGCGGGAGCCGGAGGCTGAGGCGGTTGCGGACACAGAGGTGGAGGCAAGAATGCCGAGGGAGGGAGACAGGGTTGGGAGGTAGATGCATGGGTGGGAGGTCAAGATTGGGGAGGGGAGGGGAGGGTGGAGAGGCCAGGTTGTTAAGGATTCAGGGTAGGAAATTAAAATTGGGAGGGGGTGCCCAGTAAAAGATTGAAATTGATGTTACTATACCCACTATTTTATCAAAACCATGGGTATTGGTTAAAAAATAACACCTATACCCACAGTTTTCATAACCCATGGGAATATATACATGGGTAAAGACTCATTTTCTATTACTATATGGGGAATTATTTCCATTTTGCAAGATCTTTCATACATATATATAAGTGAATCAATCCTGAATATCAAGGGAAAGAACACTACCGTGCAACAAAATTGAATGTTATAACTCCTCAAAGAAACCATAAATGAAATTAATATAGTTATGATAAATCAAATACATGTTTAATTGGTTTTTAATTGAATTATTAATGAATCTAATTTAAGTATTCTGGACATTTATTAAATTTTTTGAACACTTTCAGACAAAAGGAAAGGGTTTCTTCTAAATCGTCCATTTTCCATTTGAGTTCTTCTTTCTCTATACTTACGCTCATTTAATTCTCTATTATTTTGATATAAATCTTTTAAATTATATTTATATTTTACAAAACCATGTATTGAAATCATTTCCTCTTTATTTTATGTGGAACCAATTGTGTTACATGGTTCCCATCTCAATTCGTCCTGATACGGATGCTCAATTAAAGATAACCTATAGTTTTCTTACCCATTTTAATGTAAAATTTATAGTATGTTTTAAGAAAACAATTTTTTTATAAATTCACTAATTTTTTCATGAAAATATATATCTATTCATTTGTGGTTTCATAGAAATAATTATTAAAAATACAAATTATTTTTCCAAAATAAATATTATTTATAATGTAAAAAAATGTTATTTCACTCAAGAATTTCTCCCTGATTTTATGAGATTATTTTCAAAAATTTAAACAAATATATTTAATATTATGATTTTTATAGAATGATATCTTATCATTATCATCTACCTTATTTTATTAAATATTTTGTGATCTTTTTGTCTGTGGATATTCTATCTTGATACCATTCACTATACTACTCGGAATGGTAAGTGATTATGTTTATATATTGGGGAAGGTTATTTAAATTTCATATTTATATGGTTCTCATGTTTCCCCTCATTAATATGTTGAATTCATTGGAATTAGTAATTGTACGTTTGGTCCCTCTATATCCCCTCAATGCATCAGTAGGTCTCGTGATAAAAAACCGAAATGGATTTGGTTGGGGCCTTAACCATTTATTTATTGATGTCTTAGATGAGGCATCAATAGTGTGTTTATGATTTACATAATTATAGATTATCTCATTTTGATATTATTAATTTTTAATCCTTGTGATTATTCTACTAGTATAAAATACATGGATAAATTTCATTCTCAATTTTTAATTTGTATGGAATTATTTATGAATTATTTTATTACTAAAATATTATGCTCAAAATTATAATCTAATGGCTTGTGTTTATAGTCATTTATTGTGCCTTATTTATTAAATTATATTCAACTATATTACATACCCTTATGAAGAATCTAATCTCACCCCTTTATTATGTTTTTTTCTTCAGGATGTGAAGATGTGTATTGTGAATTACTTGCAGCAATAATCTAGGAGTTTATGTTTGTTTCTAAAGGAGTTTCTATGTTGGATTATATTTCAGGTTTTAATGTTAAACATATTTTTGTATTTCATTTTCCAAGGATACTAAACTATTGAGTCTATAAGGATTTGTTTCTTGATTATTAAACCAATGTAACATTGTAAGGAACCTACTATGGGATATTGGGGTCAGGTCATTATAGTTAGTATCAAAGGAAGTTTATTAGAAAACATGGAAACTATATTTAGAAAACATATATTAGGGAACATAACCCCATGATAGACATTGATGATAAGTATAGAATAACATCCTAGAATTTTGGTAAGGTTGAGATTATGTAGGTATTCTTATAAATACATCAATGAATATATACTATAAGTGGATGTGGTTCTGGAACATATGTACCAAGGGGGAACAAACCCAACAAGGTGTGACAGGCCTGAATCAGCATAACCTCGTACCTCAAAACATGCTCTACTTCACACCTGGTTTGACACTCTTGGGGGATATGCTTAGGCAAATTTGTATTTTCATTGAAACCCATAATGAGTGATTTAAAAGTAAAAATGTACTCAATGAAATTGTGTTTATGATTATGTTATTAGCTATTTATAAATTTACAATTTTTGATTCAAGTTTTTCTAGTTAAAAAATAATGCTTTATGAGTCATAATCTAACTTAGTTTATTCCATTATTTAGAAATGGTGCCTGGTGTATGAAACGGAAACTTTTTAGATGCTTGTATACCATGTAGTTATTTCACTCCAATACAATATAATTGTGTTGGACATAGAGCTACCACTGGAGTTGAGAAACATACAACTATTCTAGGATTGTTTATTTATGTTATGAATAATTACCTTACACGTTTGAACCATCATGATCCATAACTAGTAGGAGTAGTGTTATACATATTTATATTACAAGAGACTACATTATTCAATTAGACTAAAACCCATTTGTGGCTTAGTAGTGGATAATTTCATCAGAAAATATATTTTTCACTTTGGGAAGTAACCAAAGGGAGAAAGATATCAAGGAATTTTATCATCTATCGGGATATTTTGATCAATGGTGGTCAATAATACAAAAAACAATAGAGGTCAAAGAAATTGAAAATAAAGAATGCAAGCATTTTTTTAAAAAAAGAAAAATATTTCCCTTTGTGAACAATGATTACATGTGGAGAAGAAATTCTCGAGTGTGAAATATAAAAGTGGGTGAAAACATTTCCAAGTATGAATCCAACATTTTAATGATAGCAAGTCATGTCGTGAACTATATATTTAATCTAAGGAGCAATATTGATTGATTCGTAGATAATATAAAACCATTCCTCTAAATCGAACTGGTCTCCTAGAATTTCTCATCATATGAAGATATAGTCTCATTTTCTATCAATAAAATGAAAAAAATAATTATGTCTTATGACTTTAAGAGAAAACAGGAGAACAATAGGATGGTCAAGAAAGGAATGGATAAAAATCAACAAATAAAGTAAGGAATTTTTAAATGTGTGATAATTGGGGAAGGAAACATCCAATAGACTTTATAAAAGGAAAATTACTTTGTTACAAGTGTAGATAAAAGTCCACCAAGACCACAATTTCAAGGGAAAGAAAGAATCCACCAATGTTCAATTCTACAAATGTAATGATATGGTGCATTATGGAAATGATTTTCCAAATCATCAAGGAAACTTTTTCTAGAAAATTCTAAGGGAAGAAGGTTAAGTTTATGCAATCCCAACTATGGAGGATGATGTTCTTAATGATGTGGTGGTAGGTAATTTAATAATCTCAACAAATTTAACTAAATCATTATTTCATTGTGTATCATCGCATTACTTTATATACTACTAATTTTCTTTCAAAATTATATACATTCAATTCACCTTAATAAGGTAGTTGTCAGTAAGGACTCCAAATTGAAACCTTATCATAACAAAGATGTGTCAAATAGTTCATATTATGATACAAAAATGTGCCCTATTTTTAGATTTTATCATCACACCTAAGGTTGATTTTGATATAATCCTAGGTATGGATTGGATTTTGAAATATAACGCAATGATTTATTGAAAGGAGAAGGAAATTTTGATTAATTATAAAGGTTTTTAATTTATCATCTTTAGTTGGGATACCTCATCAACTAAGTAATATATGGATACACCTCCAGTAGCACTTCTAATTGAAATTCCTAGGGAGGAAGTGAAAACATCATCTATGGATGAGGAAATATATATTCAAATTAATGATGTACTTATTATGAAAGAATGATTTGATGTATTTCTATAGGATTTACTTGGACATCCTCCAAAACTGGAATTTGAGTTCTTTATTGATTTAATTACTAGTGAAATACCAATATCAAAGTCTCTTTATATAATGGACACTATATAATAAAAAGATGTGAAGAAAAAAACATAGTAATTGAGTGCTATGTGATTTATTCTCCCGAATGTTTCTCTATGGGAGCCCATGTCTAACATCCCGACTCATCTTACCATCAAATTGGTAGTCAGACTATTGTTTCACATGGACTCAAGCATGTCTCCCCATAAGATAGAGGCTACTGACTAGTAGTGAGTGTCCCAAGAGGTGATAGTTGGGTGATTATACCCTTATATCAGAGTAGTGTAGTGGTAAACATAAAATAAATAGAGGATAGTAGTGAAGTAAGTAAATAAAAAAATACATGATTAGAAGAAAAATAAAAAAAAGCTCGATAAAAAGGGCCAACACCAGTTTATACAATGCAAGGATGATGTATGATACATAACTAAAATCAATAAACATTCAACATGCTTTACAATATAGTACATAGATAATGAAATTATAGTAAGCCCCAAATGGGATCTTCATCTACGCCCTGAGCTCTATCACGGTCCCTTACTCATAACTTTTAGGTACAAGCACACAGTAAACAACATATATCCTATACATTTATGGTCTACTCAGGTACTATGGTTACCCAATCAGGGTGTTATATATAAATTTTATTAGGATATAACCCATGGTGTATATCCCAATTCAAATAGTGCTAAATGAATTATGTAGTGCCCAGGTTTAACAAAAATCAATTAACAGAACTATACAATCATATAAGACCCAACAAGGTTCCTAAGGGACACCTGATGGCTATTCAAGCTTTGTCTAGTTGTTGGGATAATATTCTAATCATGATAAAATACATATAGTATATTCATAGAAACATGTATATATATATACCATAACTGGAATGGTGTATGAATGCAACCCATCCATAAATATTTATATATCATTAATGAGTTAAGAAAGTCTCACATCCATAAACTTTTATAATAATAGCATGGGGTAAGAATTCCACAAATCCATATACATTTTTAATATTTTCATAGGTAAATAATTCCTTCCATCAAAAAACATTTATAATTTTAGCAAGGGGTATGAATTCCCCCCATCCATAAACATTTATAATCGATGCATGGTGGTAAGAATGTCTCACATCCATAAGCATTTATAATAATGTCATGGGGTAGGAATGCCTCCCATCCAGAAATAATTAAAATACTGTCATGCATTAATGATGCCTCTCATCCAAAAAAAATATAATATTGGCCTGGGGTAAGAATCCCTCCACCGAATAAACAATTATAATATTTACATGGTTTAATAATACTTTCATCCATAAACAATTATAACACTTTCCATATGGAAAAGCCTATTATGAATTTCTGTAGTCAGGATCATAATAATAATTAAATACATAAAGAATAATTGTCCTATTCTTTTCAATTAGACATTAGAAAAGGAATTTGGTAACCATTATATACATCAAAACCATTTAATCTATTTTGGACTCATTCAATTTGTGAAACTGGAAGTTCAAGTGGTAAGTCTCAAAGAAGAACTTAGGGGATTCAATCATTTTTGGGGAAATTAACTACTAGGTCAATTCCCATTATAAATCAAGCTAACAGGCATAGGCCCTTCAATTTATATAATTTAATTTATTTATTTATTGTAACACCATGTTTATGGCTCAAATGGTAAGGAAGGATGTTAGTAGAAAAAGAGAAAATTCTTAAACAGTAACTTTCTTTTATAATAAAGACAATTAAATTTACAAAACAATACAAATAACTAAACATGACATTAATAACAATGTTAAAATTATAAAGAATCATTAATTAAATAAACTAAGAAAGCATAAAATTCTATCCACTTCTTTTTATCTTGAATATAGTTGACATCCATTAGAGGGGTTTTATTATAAAATCATGAAATTTTTACAAAATAATACATTTGTCTAATTTATTCATTACTATCATATCACCAAAGAAAATATTTTTTTAGAGAAACAACTATAAATGGAAAATCATTAATAAGAATGTAAGAACCTGAAATTAATTACTTAATTCTTTCATAAATTAAAAGGGAAAGGAGAATGGATCCTACCTCAGGGTGGAACTATGATAAACACATCTTCTCTTTAGGATTTATAACTACAAGCTACTACTACCCCCTTTGAATATATTTCCCTTCATTTATATATATAAAGACACCTAGACCCTATGGACACATCTACAAGTCCATGAACATGTTCAAGGGGATCCTTATACAGATGCTTATATGAATATGCTCTCCAATACTCACCTACTTATGAATTTTTTGTATAGATACATAGCCACACTTAACCCTACACGTATATATTCAATTCCCCGTATGAATATACACAAAACATGGGAAGATATATATATACACTTACCTATGCATACCCAAGAATGTCACCTTAAACTTCAACAACTCTAAACCACGCGACATGGTTCAGAGCACTACAAAATAATTACTAGTGAGCTTAACCCCCCCCCCCCAATGGATGCAATATAATAATGAAAAATCCAAATATCAGGTAAAAATATTTACCTCAAATGGTGTTGGAGAATCTAATCAACCCAAACTGATTCACCTTCATTTTAGTTGTTGTAATTCACATGAAGATGAACTGAGAGACCTTTTACAGCACCTAACATAGGAAGAAACATAGATAACATATTAACCTAAAACTATAGTTTTTTTAGATATATCAGGCGATGGAAGACCCAAAATCAGTCCATGAAAGGGAAGAAATATGAGGATAAGGCCTGACCTCATTATATTTAATTAGAATCAAGAAGGATCTTATATAAATCAGAATTCGGATGAGGTTTTGTGGATGTGGTGTCATGCATTGAGAGGGAGAGCCGGGGGGCATGTGTCGCACAACCCTGGTAAGGGGGGAAGAACCCTTAAGTTCCTTTTTAATTTTATTTTAATTTTAACCATAAATAATTGAGCTTTTTTTAAAACTGTGTATTGTGCAGGGTTTGGAAAACCGTGTGCCAACCTTGTTCCCTCTACTAGACACCTCTAGCTCCCCACATGCATTGTTATACAATGTTTTCACTAACTAAATGGTTAATTGTGCGTAGGTAATTCTTAGGTGGCAGTACCCATGGGGGAAAGGATCACTGTTTGGTAAACCCTACAAAACTCATGCAATATCCACTTCCTTCCTACATAAGGGCACGTGTTTTCTTGTTATGGGTTGTACAGTTTCATACAAACTGTTCACCCAGTGCAGGACCATCCAAATTGAATTCCCCTTGTCTGGTGATCCCAAAAATCCTTTAGAAAACATGGAAACATAATAGGCCTTCACCGAAGTCTAGAATCATTACTTTAAAAGGCTCGAACTCTCATAATTAATTTCCAATACTCAGTTTTAAAAACATCCCATTCAGTAAATGAAAAGGTTCAAATTCCTTCTATTTTTCATCTATTTCAAAACATGGGATGCTACATCATTCCCAAAATAGAAATTCTCATCCCCAAAAATCCTTCAGGGGAAATGTAGAAAAAAATCAACTGACAAGGTTTGTGAAGATTCATTCTAATGGAAACATTTAATTTCTAATGATCAACTCACCTACATGAATTCATTTAACGAAAATTTATCATACCCATAAAAACTCTAGCCAATGCCAATTTTCCATCAAAAACACTAAGAAGACTATGACCTGAGCATGTTTACCTAGATACAAGGGTTTTGTTATTGACTTGTTGAGAATAGGACCAAAGGTAATTCTCACCATAGGATATAATGTTAAAGAGGTCCAATTCAATGTCATAGAACCTTCCACCATTGGAATTGCCTTTCATAACATGCATGTAATAATTTTGACGACACTTATGGTGTGATTTTTAAAATAATAAAATGGTCAATTTACAATCAACCTCATGGCCAAATCCAAGCTATATTTTCATCGGAAACCTCTATCAACAAAAATAGCACTCATCTCCACCATAAAATGTTCCTAAATATTGTCCCTCACCGACAATATAAAAATGAACTAGAAGGATACAAGTCAAGCCACTACGGATGAACATTCAAGAATATGCTCGTATTAGATGAAAATTTTTTTACATGAAGAACTATGATTCCTCCTCTATAGGAACATTAAATTCACCAAGAACACATCTACCAAATTTCATAACCAACTTCCAGTGTTGTTCCTGACCAAACTATGAAGGAAACCATGCATCCAATGGGTAACTCCGAAGGAAATCCAACCAACAATCTCAACATATTTTTAATCTCTATAGTTAAGTTAGACTTAAGCTCTATTATTTCATCAAGGGTGATGAAAAATAGGGTACATGATCTTCACTAAACCAAAGTGCTCATAATGTGTTTTAATGGCTTCTTGTTAATTATACTCAATTACTAGTAAGAGGAATAGTTTAATCACAACTGATATACTTTATGGAAGAAACTTGGTTCCACCAACTAATGATTTGACATTAACTGAACAAATTATTTTATAACTCAATGCATTCCATGATTGTTATAATTACCACCAATGTACATATAATACAGAAGGTGCATTACAAGGATCGTATACATATCCAACCACATCAAATTTGTGCTTCTAAAAAACCGCCAACACGAATTCAGCATTCAAGAATTAGTGGAATTAAGAAAAAATGAGAATTTCACCAATGGAACTCACAGGTTTCATTCCCCCTACCTTAAATAATGAATTTCACAAGAATGGACAAGGAAATCCCCACCTTAGGAGTGTCCTAGTCATTAAAAGAAAAGTTAATGTAGTCACTCTCAAGTATGATAGACCAAAAACACAAAAAAATGTGAGGGTGATGATCCTCTGAGCCACACTCACAACGTCATAGTGGAAAAAGAATGTCAAAACAGAGGTGAAACCAAAACCAGAATGATTGGTGTGTTATAACACCCAAGTCCCTGAAAACATCGTTACTGGACATGGGATGATATTGACTTCAAAGACTTTGGTCACTCTACTTACAGGTGACCTGATACTATACTCGAAGCCACAAGGTATTTACCTTAGAGTCCTATTTCCTCATATATCCATTAACCTGGAAGACGCCATAACCAATATTCCATCACTAAAAATAATAAAGTGCCAAAAAACCTATGAACTGGTTGACCATTCCCAGTGCATATCTAACCTATTGAAACCAAGAATTACCTAATGCGCACACTCATAAAAAGGGTCAAGATACCACGACCACCCATCTGATCAATGGTGTCATTAGAGAAATACTATCTCACAAGGTACAACGATGCATGTATGGAACCAAATGCAAGAAAACACAAAGTACAACTAAATAATTTAAACCCCAAGGGTGATACCTACCCTAGTTATCACCTTATGAAGAACTATCATCAACCCAGGCATTTGGAAATACCTAAAGAAAGTCATAGGTACCAAACCCTTACATTTAATCCCCTTTTAAGTTGGAGGTATCCTACAGAAAACACATACAGTTCAGTTACCAGGAAACTCAAGGCGAACCTAAATTACCCTTACTCGAGGGTCTATACAGAGGACACTACTTCAAGTTCCATTTAAAATCCCCATATATTTAACAACATTTAACATTTAATATTTAAAATATTTAAAACAAACATCAAGTGACCATTTTAAAATGAAAGCACCACACACTGGATTTTTCAACCAATAGCTCAAAGAAAAGCACAAATGTTTCATAAACCCCCCTTTTTAAAATTATAAAAAAATTTAGACAGCTCATCATACATAGAAAATTTATTCTCTAAATTCCTTTTTAACATTTAATGTGACTTATGTGGTTCCCATTGATCTAATTCACTTCCGAAAAAAATTTTCCAACATAAACATTAATAATTACTTAAGAAAGAATCATGTCGTTTCATTTAATATGAGTTGGAATTTCCCAATTTATGAATCGCACATACACTTCATAGATTGAATATTGACTCCCATTAATCAAAACCAAACTCGATTAAAATTTTAACATAATCATATAAAATGGTCGAGAAATATGGGTGAATAATTACAAAACAATAAATCACCAATAAAAATTATATTTTTTCATTTTTATCCCATTTAATTAAAATAAATTCACTTTTCAATTTAATTTATCATACATTATAGTATAAAATAATTTCCTAATAAATATATATATACTCAATATGGTTTTAATAAATGGGTTTCCCTTTCCCAGTCATAAGGCACTGATAAACCTCAACATTAAAAACTGGTTAGCATTCATTTAAGACCATGTATTTTCATATCCTAAAACCATTTACATATATGAACATAGTACTAGTATGTTCTAATATATGGTAAACATAGAGAAACATTTTATAAACATAGAATCATGGAATATTAACAAAGAATGAGTATTAAAGAAAGAAAAATGATGAAGTACTAATCAACATGGAATGTTATACAAATTGAAAATAATTCTTTACAATTACCAATATAGATAAAAATATAATCATGTTATTAAAATTCCTAACTTGGCATAACAATCATGGAATAAATTCGATATCATCAAGTAGCTTACATATGCAACTACATAACACGAAATGTGAATTTTTGATGTGGATAAATGATGAATTCAATGAATCATTCTATCATAGCATCCCAAGGGTAAAAATACCAAAAAATTATATACATCATTAAGTAGAGAAAAGTACAGTAATCATTCTAGGTGAAATCAGATCACTTGAAATTGAAAACACCATGAACATCAATTCTAGCCCTGGTCACATGAACATTCCTCATACATGGGTTGATCAGTACCAAAAAAGCTATTATACATGCATCAAAACAATATTAGTCTCCTATCTGCTGACCAAAAAATAGAAAGGCAGTGAAAAAAACATATCATCTCACAACACTTTTTAACATCTTAAACCAACTTACCAATAAACCGGTAGCCAGATAGGTGAGTTGCATGGCCTCAATCGCATTTGTACATATGCCAGTGGCTTTAGACTAGCAGTGAGGGTCTCAGAAATTGACAGTGCACAGACTATACCATCATAATGGAGTAGCACATCAGTAAACAAAAACTAAATAGAAGACAACATCCGATGTAGTAAATAATCAAAAAACATCAACAGAAGGCAAATAATAACAGTTTGATAAAAATGGCCTATGTTATTTTATACAATGCATGGATGATGGATGATACATAACTGAAAAAATACATGATTTAAAATACATTACACATATAATGAAATGATATTAATCCCTAAGGGATATCTCTTTGAGCATCTCGAGCACTAGATCAGTCCCTTTCTCCCAACACCCATGTATAAGCACACGAAAAACAACCAAGATCCATTAAATATAAGGTCTACTCATGAAACAAGGGTTATTGAGCATGGATTGAGATATAAATCTCAATAGGTTGGTACCCATGGCCAGTATCCCAATCTAGACAGTGAAAAATGAGTTAAATAGTGCACAAGTATAAAATAATTAAATAAACAGAACTATATAAACAAATAACACCCATCCAGGTTCCCAAGGGACACCTAATGGCTATACTGGTTTCAACATATTGTTGGAATAAGTGTCTGATCAAGTCACTATATAAATATATAGTATGTACATAGATACAGAAATATATTTATATATACCATAACAATCATGCCGTATAAATGCCACCCATCTATAGAAATCTATATATCTAGCAGGGGGTAAGAATACCACCCATATATGAACACTCATAATAGTGTCATGCGGTAAGAATGACTCCCATGCATAAACATTTATAACACTATCATGGGGTAAACTTTCTCCCATCCATAAACATTTTTAATACTGGTATGGGGTAAGAATGCATCCCATCAATAAACATTTATAATACAAGCATGAGGGTAATAATTTCTACCGTCCATATACATTTATACTACTTGCAGGGGTAAAGAAAGGCTCACATCAATAAAAAATTATAATAATTGTATGGGGTAGGAATACCTCCCATACATAGAAAAATATTATACTGGCATGGGTTAAAAATTCCTCCCATCCCTAAATAATTATAATACTATCATGGGGTAAGAATGCCTCCCATCCAAAAATAATTATAATTATACGCATATGGAAAAGCCTTTCATCCATTTCAGTAATCTGGAACATATTCATAATTATTTTATTCTCTTAAATTAGACATTATGTATTTTATAGGGTAACCATCATATACATCAATACCATTTAACAATTTTTGGAATCATTCTTTTGTGAAACAAGAAGTTCAATTGGTATGTTTAATGTATGCACTTGGGGACTCCAACATTGGTGGGGAAATAAAATAAAAGGTAAATTCCCTTTATAAATCACGCTAACATACATAGAGACTTCTATATAAAAAATATAATTCATTTACTCATGGGAAAACAATGTCTATGGATGAAATGACATGGAATGGTTTCATTGAAAAAAGGGAAAAGTCTCACATAATAACTTCCATTTATAAGTCTGGCCATTAAATTTAGAAAATAGGCCAAATCCCTAAACATACCAATTCAAACCAAGGAAAAAGTACATGGAACCATTAATAAAGTAAAATAATTAATCATAAAAGTATAACCTCAACATTTCAGCTTCAAGATAGTACACCACCATTAGAGGGTATTTATTATAAAATCGTGACATTGTTTATAAAATAATTCTTTTGTCTCTTTTATGAATTGCAACAATTTCACCAAGGAAAGTAATTCATTTTGAAAATATACTATACATGAAAGATCATTAATAGGAATGCAAGAATTTTAAATTAATTAATTAATGTTTTCTTAAATTAAAAGCGCAATGAAATGGGATCATACCTTAGTGTGGAACCCATCCAAACACTTTGTCTCTGGACTCTTTCTATATAAGATTTGTTGTAACCCCCTTTTAGAATAAACACCTTCACATAAATATAAGGACACCTAGACCCTATGAAAACATCTATATGGTTATGAACAAGTGAAAGGGGATCCTTACATATACCCTTATACACATATACTCACCTCCAATCACCTAAGCAAGAATTTTCATATATATACATACGCACACATTTCCCCATAGGTATATATTCATTTACATTGATGAATATATAAATAATAGGGGAACATATAAATATATGTACTTACCTAAACATATGAATCAAAGTTAAATTAGACTCCAGGGACTCTAAACCACATGACAGGGTCCAACGGACTATAGAATAATTAATAGGAACCTTAAAACACCTAAAGGAAACAATGTACACTAGTGGAAAAAATGTTTGACACGTTGCCATTTTTCATATCATTTCTATATAACTGTCATGAAAAGCTTCAAAAATATATTTATCACATCAGTTATTTTATAACCAATGTGAAAAATCAATGAGAATCAAATTTTTACATCAGTTATAAAATAACCAATGTAAAAAATACTGAGATTATATTTATCATGTCGGTTATAAAATAATCGATGTGAAATCAATTCTGGGCGCTTTATCACATCGGTTATATTATAACCAACATGATAAAGGAAATGTCGGAAATTTATCATGTCGATTATCAAAAGAACCAAAGTGATAAAGCAATATTTATCGCTTCAGTTATAAAATAACTAATGTGATAAAGTATTTTCAAATTCAGTTATAAAATAACCAACGTTATTAACATAAAATAATATTTTATCATGTAGGTTATTATATAACCAATTTGATAATGATTTTAAATGATTTATCATGCCCCATATACATTCATTCTATTTTCTTCAATCGGGCGACCAACAACTCGTCTCTCTCATGTGGAAAACCTAGAAATGATTCTTCTAAGTAGTGCCCTCCAGCATCATTTTTCCAATATCATTCAACATCTTTATTATCACCAGATCTATCAGGTCGACTCACAACACTCAAGAAATCCTCACAAATATTGGTTTCAGTTTTTATTATTCATGATTCCCTAAACTAATTTTTTGAGATTTGGTGTTTCTATCTTTATTCTTACAATCATGGTAAGTTTCATAGTGGTCATTTATTCCATGCTAAATTCTTTTCTGGAAAAATAAAACATGGAAGTTATATCATGAATGTTTAGGATTATTGTGTGTTCTATCATGTGTCGGTGCATGTACAAGGGGTGTACATGAGGCTAGGGGTTGTCCATGTGGGTGAGGGTTTTTAGGGGATGGGGGTCGTCCATGTAGGGTGTCTCGGGGGTGTCAAAGTGGGTGGGGGTGGTGTCCAGGGGGTGTGGGGGCTATCCAAAGGGGTAGTGGTGTCCAAGGGGGTGGGGTTGGTGTCCAAGGGGATGAGGGGGTTGTCCAAGGGGGTAGGGGTATTCAGGGATGGGTGTGGTTTATAGGGGGTGGGTGGTATGTCCAAGGGGTAGGGGTGTCCATAGGGGTGGGGGTGTCTAGGGGTTGGGGTTACCAGATTGGTGGGGGCTGTCCAGCGGGTGGGGGTCTGTCTAGAGGGTTGGGGGCTATCCAAGGGGTGGGGGCTGTCTAGAGGGTTGGGGGGTTCTGTAGATGGTTGGGGTTATCTAGGGGGTGTCCAAGGGGGTCGTGGTGGTGTCTAGGGAGTTAGGGGGATTTCCAATGGGGTAGGTGTGTCCAGGGGTGGGGGTGGTGTTGATGGGGTGAGGGGGTTGTCCAGGGGGTGGGGTGTCCAAGGGGATAGGGTTGGGGGTGTTGTCTAGGGGTTGGGGGTGTCCATGGGGTGGTGGTGGTGTCTATGGGTGATTGGGATACCCAGGGGGTATGGGGTGTCTAGAGGGTGGGGTGTCCAAAGGGGGTGGGGGCTGTCCAGAGGGGTAGGGGGCTATCTAGGGGTGGGGGGACTATCCAAGGTGGTGGTGGTGTCGAGGGGGTGTCCAAGGGGGTGGGGGTGGTGTCCAGAGGGTGAGGGAGCTTTCCAAGGGTGTGGGGGTGTCCAGGGGTGGGGTGATGTCTATGGGGTGAGGGGTTTTCTAGGGGGGTGGCGGTTTCCTGGGGTTGGGGGCTGTCCAGAGGTGTTGGGGGTTGTCCAAAGGGTGGGGGATTTCCAAGCAGGTGGTGGTGTCTAGGGGTGTCCAAGGGAGTAGTGGTGGTGTCCAGGGGGTGAGGGGTCTGTCCAGGGGGTGGGGGCTGTCCAGAGGGGTCGGGGGTTGTCCAAGGGGTGGGGGCTCTCTAAAGGGGTGGGGGTGTCCAGGGGTGGGGGTTTCAGGTGTGGGGGGAGGTGTCTAGGGGTAAGGGGCTGTTCAGGGTGGTGGGGGTGTCCAAGTAAGGTGTGGACTGTCCCAAGGGTTTGGGGGCTTTCTCGTTGGAGGGGGGTTGTCCAAGGGGGTGGTGGTGTCCAGGGGGTGTCCAAGGGGGTGGGGGTGGTGTCAAAGGGGGTGAGGGGGCTATCGATGGTGGTGGGGTATCCAGGGTTGGGGGCTATCCATATGGGTTAGGGGTTGTCCAGGGGTGGGGGGGCTGCCCAAGGGGGTGGTGGTGTCTCGGGGGTGTCCAAGGGGCTGGGGGTGGTGTCCAGTGGGGGTGAGGGGTCTTTCTTAGGGGGTGTGGGTGTCCAGGGGTGGGGCTGGTGTCTAGGGGTGGGGGCTGTCCAGGGGGTGGGGGCTATCGAGAGGGGTTGGGTGCTATCTAGGGGGTGGGGGTTGTCCAAGGGGGTGGGGTGTCTAGGGGAGGTGTATCCAGAGGTGGGGGTGGAGTCCAGGTGGTGAGGGGTTGTCCAGGGAGTGGGGTGTCTAAGAGTTTGGGGTTGTCCATAGGGGTAAGGGCTGTCTAGTGGGGTGGGGGGTTTACATTGGTGTGGGAGGGTTGTCCTATTGGGTGGGGTTTCCAGGGTGTCCATGGGGCTGGGAGGGTGTCCAGAAGGGTGGGAGGGTTGTCCAGGGGATTCAGGGCTCTCTAAGAGGGTGGGGGTTGTCTAGAGGGTATCCAGGGTTGTGGGGGTGTCCAGTGGGGAGGTGGGATTCCAGGGGTGTGGGAGGGCAGCCCAGTGTGGTGGGGGTGTCCAGGATGTCCATTGGGTGGGAGGGTTCCCAGGAGGGTGGGAGGGCTATCCAGGGGAGTGGGGGTTGTCCAGGAAGGTGGGGGATGTCCAGGGGTTTGGGGGTGTCTAGAGGTGTGGGGGTGTCTGGGGTGTGGGTGGGGGGATGTCCAGGAGAGTGTCGGGTTGTCTAGGGGGTGTCCAGGGGTGTGGGGTGTGGGGTGTGTCCAGTGGGGTGGGGGTTTCCAGGGGTGTGGGAGGTTTGTCCAATAATGTGGGGGTGTCTATGGTGTCCATGGGGGTGGGAGTGTGTCCAAGAGGGTGGGAGGGCTGTCTAGGGTAGTGAGGACTGTTTAGGGTGTTTCCAGGGGTGTGGGGGTATCCAGTGGGGTGGGTGAGTTTCCATGAGGTTGGGGGATGTCTAGGTGGGGTCTAAGGTTGTGGGCGGTGTCTAGTGGGGTGTGGGTTTGCAGGGGTGTGGGAGGGTTGTACAATGGGTTTGGGTGTCCACAGTATCCATGGGGGTGGGAGGGTGTCCAAGAGGGTGGTAGGGTTGTCCAGGGAAATGGGGGCTATCCAGGAAGGTGGAGGGTTGTCCAGGAGTGTGGGGGTGTCAAGGGGTGTGGGGGTGTCCTGGGGGAGGGGGTCTATCCATGAGGGTCGGGGGTTTTCCATGGGGTGTTCAGGGATGTGGGGGGTCTAGTGGGGTGGGGTTGCCTATGGTTTGGGAGAGATGTCTAGTGTGGTGGGGGTGTCCAGGGTTTCTATGGGGGGTGGGAGTGGTCCATGAGGGTGGGAGGGTTGTCCAGGGGAGTGGGGGCTGTCCAGGAGGGTGCAGGGTTGTCTAGGGGTTTCCAGTGGTGTGGGGGTGTCCAAGGGGTGGGGGTTCTAGGGTTTTGGTAGGGCTGTCCAAGGGTGTGGTATAGAGACCTAAGCCTTTTACATATAACATTTCATTATTTCAAGAATAATTAATCATCATAGTACAATCCAAGGATCATTCAGTCCAGTGTCTTGGAAGACTAGGTACATATAACATAAAATACAAGACTAAAAAACTTATTTATTTAATCTTCATAAAGAGCTTATAACTTCCTTTGAGCTCTTACATCTGCATAGGGTACCCTGGGGAACACATGCACAAAAGGATGAGCTAAAAAGCCCAATAAAGTAATGAACATAAGGATACATCTCAAGTACATGAGATAGGAGGCATGACATAATGATATCCAAAGCATGGAATTTATAAAATAATTTAATATAAGCATTGGATCATATAAACATGGAATCATATAAATGTGGCAGAATCATAAATCATATCTTTAGTACGGGTCAAGGATAACTGCAAATCTTGTTTCCCATTTTAGTACGGGTCAAGGCTAACCGCAAATCCCATTTCACATCGCATCTCATGAGACTTAACCTTAACAAATGCATTGGAGTGCTATCTGAGTGCACCCATCTCAACATATTCATGACTATTATAGCCACATAAATAATCTTTCCACATAAATAATCATACATAATCAACCATACATAAACATATTGGTACCCATGGAAAGAATTGGGTACCACAATCATGACATAAAACATATCCATTGGGCGTATCATGAACGTGTCCTTCAAAGGAAAGGATTAGAAAATATTTGGACATTAATAGGGTAAAATAGGCAATTAACATGGTAAGTGGTATCAAATATAAGTGACAACATATTACGAATTTAGTTTGGAAACATTAGTATTAAAACAAATTTGTGCGGTTTTAAGGAAAACACTCTATAGATTTTCAAATAAAAAAGACGACATTATTTTATATAACACCAGAATTTAAGAATGAAGGTTTTCATAATATAAATACTGATTTAATAAATACAATGGTGTTTTAAAACATATGATAGAGTGCACTTGAAATTTGGGAAAAATTTTGGGAAGTCCCCTTAAAACAGGTCTGTTTATTGGAAAGTTCAAAGGAGGGAATCTGTCAAAATCATGTATATCCCCGAAAGAATGTGATGAAAGGGTATTGATATAATAATCATGTAGAAATAACCATAAGTCATATTACACACATAAATAGATAATATAACACAATTTTGACTGAATGATAAGTAAACCTGAAAGAACAAAGAAGGTTCGAGTAGAATTCGTTACGATTTTATCAGCATGGTGTCGGGTGTGACCAAGAGGGATTGATGAGAGATAAATGGGGTGTCTCATCACTTATAAATCCAAAAGGAATTATGGGGGAGGTTATTAAAAATACCCCATCATTTTATAGTACACATAAAAATTCATAGTATAGAGGACAATCTTGATTAAGAGAGAAAAGGATAGGATCCCTTACCATAAATCTGGTGGTGTTCTCCACATGTTATTAATGACCTGAATAAACAAATTAGGGTTATTAATTATTAATTAAATAGCCTCCTCTATATGTAATTTATTTATTATAACCCTTTTCTTCACTCAAAGCCTTTTTTATTAGTTATAAGGTTCAATTTCATTGTTCTGAATCGTTTGTTTGCATGGCTTTAAAAGATCGGTTCACTTATATTCATGTTTGGATTTATGAAAGATAAAAGTGGTTGTCCAGAATTAAAGTTATATTATTTATTTCATATCCATTATATTACATGGTTTTAATTTTAATTAGGTTACTTATATTGATGTCGAATTATAACCTTAGTGATAACCGTTTTTGTTAATCGGTGGATTTGATTACAAAGAATGTGTTTTTCGTTATAACATAATCCCATTTGTACCAAAAGATTAAAGATACCAAAATAGGATATATTACATATATAATAATATGGATCAACCATAACAAAAATGGTTTCATGACCAGAATTAAATATAATAATATAAATTGATAAATTGTTGCCCTTGAATGTTCTAAATTAGCATATCTCAAACGGTGCTTTCATTTCTTTCAAATAAAAGGGTGGTGAAAGGAGAGAATATGATGAAATATACCAATAGCATGAAGAAATTCCAGTACATGTATTTTAATGGATTTTTCATACTACTATGGTCATGGTAAGTGAGGAAAGAAATAAAAAATAATAGAACTTAGAAGAAAAGAAGAAATTTGGGAAGATAAATTTACCTCTTGAGACTTCCTCCTTTGAGAACCTCTTAGGGGGAGAGGTTTTGGTATTTTGAAGAGGCTGAGATCTTTTGGACGTGGGGAATGACCTTGGGGAGAGATAGTGGAAGAATAATGTCAAGGCACAAGTCTTGAGTGGAGTGGAGAGAAGAGGGAGTGAGGGGGGTTTTATAGTGGAGGAGAGGAGCGAATTCATGATATTATAATCCTTAATTTATTATATCGTCGCAAGACAAAGAATTTTAAGTACTCTATGACCATGAATAGTAAATGGGTCATGTGAATTCAAGACAAGTGATTTTAAATCATCTGAACATCATCAATGACCCAATTAATCCATTATTTTAGCATTTATTGTGAATTATTGGATTCCACTATTCATCAAAAATTCATGTATTTCAGAAAAATCCAAAAAATTCACCCTAACCATTTATCAACGTGTAGAATACAAAAATGAACTCAATTTTTCAAAAATAATTTTCTAAATACTATTATTTTAATATTTAATTAAAATAATGATTTAATATCAAAACCAGTTTTAAAACATTCATTAACTCATTTTAAAATATAGGTATATCGTACTTCCAACTTGAATATTATTTTTATACCACCATAGGTGAGGTTAATATTCATTAGGGTATATCACTATTCATAAGGGTATGTTACAATTCATTAGGGTTGGTTACTATTCACCAAAAATAATTTTTGTTTTATTAGACTCCAAAAAACGTCTTGAACACAACCGTGTTTGTCAGATTTTAGAAATTCCAAACACAGAAGTGACAAACTTATGTTTAAATGTATCTTATCACTTATTAGTTCATTATGTTGTGTTTTCATGTGATTTTATGACATAAATATAAGAAAGTAATTTCTATTGAAAAACTTTAGGTTGTTACATTTTTCACCCCTTATGAAATTTTTCCCACAAAATATCATTTTACATACTTAGCCAAAAACAAGTATTGGTACTTTTCCTTCATTGCTTCCTCCTATTCCCATGTTGCTTCCTCAAAATAATGGTTTCTCCACAGCACTTTCACAAGATGGGTTGTCTTGTTTACTAGAACCTTATCTCTCTGATCCAAAATCCTTATTGGCTACTCCTCATAGGAGAGATCATCTTCCAGGCGCACCACCTCCGAGTTTAGTACATGTGAGGGATCAGGTATGTACTTCCTCAAGAGTGATACATGGAAAACATCATGAAATCAAGCCATATTCGGTGGAATTGAAAGCTGATAGGCCACAGCTTCTATTCGGTCAAGGATCTCAAAGGGGCCAATATACCTTGGTCTTAGCTTCCCTTTCTTCCCGAATCGCATGACTCTCTTCAATGGAGATATTCGAAGGAAGACTTTATCTCCAAATTTGAACTCAAAGTCCATTCGACGGTTGTCAGCATAGCTCTTTTTCTGAAATTGAGCATCTTTGATGCATTTCTGGATGACTTGAACCTTCTCTGTCATCTCTTTAACAAATTAGGTCCAAGTAGATTTCTTTTTCCAACTTCATCCCAACAGGTTGGAGTTCTACATCACTTTCCATATAGAGATTAATATGGAGTCATCTAAATACTCGAGTGGAAACAATTTTTTTATGATAAATCAACCAATGGAAGATGTTGATCCCATATACCTTTGAATTCTATAGAGCAGGCTCTAATCATACCTTAAAGTGTCTAAATAGTTCTCTCAGACTGGCCATTAGTTTGGGGGTGATAGGTCGTGCTGAAATTTACTTCAGTACAGAATGAATGTTGAAGGCTTCTCTAGAATTTAGATGTGAACCTTAGATCATGGTCAGAGAAAATTGAGAGTGGAACATCGTGCAGTCTCACCACTTCCTTCACATAAAACATTGTAAGTTGTTCACATGAGAGATCTTCCCAAATAGTGATGAAATGGGATGTTTTGGTGAGTCAGTCAACCACAACCCATATTGCATTATTTCCCTTCAACATCTTTGGGAGACCCGTGAAAAAGTCCATAGTAACATTTTCCCACTTCCATATGGGTATAGGCAATGGCTACATCATACCTTTGGACTTTTGTCACTCAGCTTTAACTTGATGACATACTAAGCACCATGATATATATTCTGCAATCTCCATCTTCATGTTATCCCACTAGAAGTGTTCTCAAAGATCAGAGTACATTTTGGTACTCCCAGGACGGATAGAGAAGGTCAAGCTATGTGCATCATTCAATAGCTCCTTATTTATCTATGCACCATAAGGTATACATAATCATGTCCCAGATCAGTCAACTCCTTCCTCGTCAATTTTGAAATCAGAGGATTTCCCATTTTTTATATCTTCCACCGTTTTCTGAATTTCCACATCCTTTCATTGAGAAACCTTTATTTTCTCTATGAGGGATGGTTGAGCAATCATTTGAGAATGGATTGATGATGTTCCTCCCTTAATGAGTCCCTTTTAAATCATTTTCAAATCTAAAAATATCATATCCTTTTCAATTCTCATCATTGATAAATATGCGGGATCCTTTCTACTTAGATCATCTTCCACCTTGTTTGCCTTACCGGGATGGTAGTGGATTGAGAAGTCATAATCCTTGATGAGCTCTATCCATCCTCACTGGTACATATTAATATCTTTCTATTTGAATATATATTTGCGACTCTTATGGTCAGTATATATCTCACATTTTCCGCATAGAGATAATGCCGCCAGATTTCCAACGCAAAGATCACAGCCACCAACTCCAGATCAAGCATGGGATAGATTGGCTCATAGATTTTCAGCATCCTTTAGGCATAGGCCACCACATTATCATTTTTCATTAGCACACAGCCTAATAATTTCTTAGAAGCATCACTATACACCACAAAGAGTTCTCCACTTGAATGGAGTGTGAGTACAGGCACAGTGATAAGCCTCATTTTAAACTCCTTGAAACAGTCTTCACATTCCTATGTCCTGACGAACTTTACTCCTTTCTATTTCAGTTTGGTCATTGGTTTTGATAATCATGAAAGTTCTTCACGAATCGTTGATAATACCCAGCTAGACCTAAAAAGCTGCAGATCTCTATTACAGATGTTGGCCTCGGCCACTCTTTAATTTCCTTCATCTTGGAAGGGTCCACAGATATCCCTTTCCTAGAGATAACATGCCCCAAAAATGATACTTCCTCTATCCAGAACTCACATTTACTATACTTTTCATACAACTTCTCCCTACACAATGTCATTAACAAAGTTTCCAAATGATCCTCATGTTCCTCCTTGCTCTTGGAGTATATCAGAATGTCATCACTAAAGACCACAACAAATTTTTCATGACAATATCTAAAGACTCTATTTATTAAATCCATGAAAATTCATGGAGCATTAGTGATTCTGAATATCATCATTATTAACTCATACTGTCTCTACCTCGTTCGAAAGGTAGTCTTGGGAATATCTTCTTTCCTTACCTTTACTTGGTGATATCTCGACCAAAGGTCCACCTTATAGAAATAACTGGCCCCACAAAGCTGATCAAACAATTCATCTATCCGTGGAAGGGGATACTTGTTCTTTATAGTGATTTTATTGATCTCATGATAATCAAGGCAGAGGCGCATTAATCCATCCTTCTTCTTGGCGAATAGGACTGGAGAACCCCACGGTGAAGCACTTGGGCGTATAAAACCCTTCACCATATTCTTCTGTAACTTCTTCTTCAGCTCTTCCAGCTCTACGGTGGCCATTATGTAAGGTGTATTTGAGATTGGCAGAGATCCATGGATAAGTTCAATTGAGAACTCATCCTCTCGGTCCGGGGGAAGACCAAGAAACTCTTCGGGGAATACATCATTGTTTTCTCTCACGATGGGTATGTCTTCAAGCATGATTCTCTCATTTTTCTTAATCATTTTAACTAGGTATGCATTATTAATAGGAATAAATATCCAAACATGAGATGAATATTCTAAGGAAGGCTCATCTTCCTCCTTGTACTTGTAAAGAATCATAGGATGCTTCGGGATGTGAAGAGTAATCTCCCTTTCCCAGCAGTTGTTGTTGGACTTGTACAAAGTTAGCCAATCCATGCACAAGATAGCATCAAACTCCATTAAAGGAAGTATGAAAAGATTTTCTAGGAGGTTCAGTCCACAAACATTTACAGTGTATGAGTTATAAACCATGGATGCAATAATTTCCCCATTCACTGTTCTCACAGATAACTTTTCCCCCAAATTTTGAGGTGGTGTTTGAATAGTCCTACTAAACATGAAAGATATGAAAGAATGCGTAGAATTAGAATCAAATAGTATGTTCGCTATTCTTTAATGAATAACAAGTGTACCTGTCACCAGATAGTTTTTTGTCTCCACCTCAGTAATAGTGATAGAATAAGCCCTTCCATGTGGCCTTGGAGGTTATTTGTAATTGCCTCTGATAACCCTCTGTTTAGGGCAATTGATCGCATAATGCCCAAGCTCCTTTTAGTTAAAACCCTACACTGCTGGCTGAGTGTTGACCTGAACCTTCTGTTCTTCTTCAAAATTAGCAGGATTTTTAATATCCCTTAAGTAGTTCATAGACAGATGACAAAACTTTCTGTATTTGAAGAAATTCTTGGTTCCCTTGAGATAGTCAACAAGATGCCTCTTCCCACAATTTTTTCAAAGGGTAAAGTGAGGCTTCTTTCCATCATGGTATTTGTTTGATGAACCACCCATGTTATTCTCCATTTTCCTCTTCTTGTCACTAGGCCCATGAGACCACCGAGAGTCTCCAGTCTCTATTTTAACCTTGAGGGCACAACAGAAAATCACCTCATAGTTGTCAAAGTCTCGAATTTCGAACACTTTTCGTAGACTTGGCTTTAGTCTGCTAAAGAAGCGATCCACCTTGCTTTCGGTGTTCATGAAAATGCCATAGGAATACCTTTAAATCCTTGTATTGTTCGCTTCATACGCCCCGATGGACTCATCTTCCTTATTCTTGAGTCCAAAGAACTCTCCTTCCATCTTGAGATGGAGGGTTGAGGAAAATATTTGTTGAAAAACATCCTCTTAAATTTTTCCCAGTATATGGAATCAATTTCCTCTTGGGACTTCGTATTCTTGACCAGTTTCCACCACTGATCAGCTTCCCCATCAAAACGATTGACTACCAGTACAACATTCTCTTCTTCCAAGCACTGGAGGATAGAGAAAATCATTTCAATGGAGTTAATCTATTGTTCTGCAAGGAGGGGATCAGAGGACCCACTAAACATGGGGGGCCTTTTCCACATGAAGGATTCTATGGAAACTTACT
Source organism: Viscum album (assembly GCA_963277665.1). Lineage (NCBI taxonomy): Eukaryota > Viridiplantae > Streptophyta > Magnoliopsida > Santalales > Viscaceae > Viscum > Viscum album. The sequence continues at coordinate 1,061,854,756 of OY728151.1, read as the reverse complement.
ATTTTTTTAGAGGAGGTGGACGTTCCACCTGATTCAAGTTATTATTAATAACTCGAGCCAGCTGAGCAAGTACTGCCATGATGTTTTGAGAACCCACTTCCATCACATCAGGTATGTAATTAGGGAAATCATTATATTTCCTATCACATTGGTTATTGGAACATGTTCTTATTTTTCCCTACATTAACTAAGAAAATGAACGTATAATTTGAGGTCTTGAATACATAGATATTGAGCATAAAAAAAAACTTTGAACATAAAAGTATGAACATATAAAGAAAATGTATATCCCAACTTTTGATTAATTATTTTTATATCTCGGTTATCCTCGATCTATTTCTTAACTTATATTCTTAAGGGCTTATTTTTTTTGTCCCTTAATAATGGTTTGTACTAAACTCGTCAATCTACCAAAGTATATACCCCGGGTGTGTCATGACCAAGTGTGCAGCAAGGCCCATTGTCATACACCAGATCCCATTCGAGTCTATCTCAAAGTGGTGTTTTTAGGTTTTACCCCTAGATACATATGTTCCAGAGCCACCTCTACCTGCTCGTATCCAAACAGCGATGTATTTTGATGATAAACCACTTACTCTATTCTCACCAAAAATTAGGACTGTTTCTTTATACTAAGTCTCATCCTTAAGGTTCTCACTAAGGTGATCTATTCCCAATATCCAAAAATAACTAGACCATCCTCTGATACCCACTATAGAGACCAAAGTCTTTTACATATAACATTTCATTATTTCAATCATAACTAACCATGATAGTACAATCCAAGGATCGTTAATTCTCGTGTCTTGGAAGACTAGGTACATATAACATAAAACACGAGACTAAAAAAACTTATTTTCTTAATCTCTATAACGAGCTTCTAACTTCCTTTGAGATCTTACATCTGCATAGGGTACCCTGGGGAACACATGAACAAGGGGATGAGCTAAAAATCCCAGTAAAGTAATGAACATACACTACTGGAAAATGTACCTATCCCCACGGTTTTCACCAAAACCGTGGGGATAGACCCCCCCTATACCCACGGTTTTGGAAAACCGTGGGTATAGGTGAATTTTGATGACCTATACCCACGGTTTTCCAAAACCGTGGGTATAGGGGGCTCTATCCCCACGGTTTTGGCAAACCGTGGGCATAGGTCATCAAAATTCACCTATACCCACGGTTTTCCAAAACCGTGGGTATAGGGGGGGTCTATCCCCACGGTTTTGGTGAAAACCGTGGGGATAGGTCTGGGATAAAATACCTATACCCACGGTTTTGAAAAACCGTGGGTATAGGTCATTTTTGTGTCCGCGGGAATTTTTTTTTTCCGCGGGAAGGAATTTTTTTTTGGCGGGAACCCTATACCCACGGTTCTTCCCTCTATACCCACGGTTTTTATAACTATATTTAACTAAATAGATATATATATAAATATATGTGAAGTTAGGGTAGTGGTTAGACGCGGTGTTTGCAGCGAAGAGGTTGCGGGATCGAAACTCGGCGCCTGCATTATTTTAGGACCTATACCCACGGTTTTGAAACCGTGGGTAAAAGCCGTTGAAACCGTGGAAATTCTCTATGTTTCGGTGACACGGTGGCAGGACACCTATACCCACGGTTTTCCAAAACCGTGGGTATAGGCTGGGGACCTATACCGACGGCGTTCCAGCCCGCGGTTCCCAAAACCGTGGGTATAGGCTATACCCACGGTTTTGGAGGCTATACCCACGGTTTTGAACCGTGGGTATAGGCCGTTTTTCCAGTAGTGATAAGAATACATCTCAAGTACATGATTTAGGAGGCATGACATAATGATATCCAAAGCATGAAACTTATAAAATCATTTAACAAAATCATGGGATCATATAAACATGGAATAATATAAATGTGGCAGAATCATAAATCATATCTTTAGTATGGTTCAAGGCTAACTGCCAATCCCATTTCCCATTTTAGTACGTGTCAAGGCTAACCTCCAATCCCGTTTCACATTGATTCTCATGAGACTTATCCTTACCCAATGCATTGGAGCGCTATCTGGGTGCACCCATCTCAAAATATTCATGAATATTCTTGCCACATAAATAATCATGCGACACAAATAGTCTTGTCACATAAATAATCATACCTAATCAACCATACATTAACATAAGGGTACCCATGGAAATAATTGGGTACCACAATCATGACATAAAACATATCCAATGGGCGTATCATGAATGTGTCCATGAAAGGAAAGGATTAGAACATACATGGACGTTCATAATGTAAAATAGTCATATAACATGGTAAGTGGTGTCAAATATAAGTGACAACATATTAAGAATGTATTTTATAAACATTGTCATTAAAACATTTTTGTGCGGTTTTAAGGAAAACTCTCTAGAGATTTTCAAATAGAAAAGAGGAAATTTTTTTATATAACACCAGAATTTAACAAAAAATATTTTAATAATAAAAATAATTATTTTATAAATAAAATGGTTTTTAAAAACATAGGAAAGAGTGCACTTGAAATTTGGGTAAAAATTTTGTAAGTCCCCTTAAAACTGGTTTGCTTATCGGAAAGTTCTAAGGAGGGAATCTTTAAAAATCATGAATATCCCCGAAAGAATGTGATGAAAGGGTCCTGATATAATAATCTTGTAAAACTAACCAGAATAAATAATAATCACATATATAGATAAGATAACACTATTTTGAAAGAATTATAAAGCAACCAAAAAGAACAAGGAAGGTTCGGGTAAAATTCGTTACAATTTTATCAGCATGGTGTCGGGTGTGACCAACAGGGATTTATGAGAGAGAAATGGGGTTTGTCATCACATATAAATCCATAAGTAAGTATGGGGGAGGTTCTTAATCAAACCCCATTATTTTCTAGTACACATAAAAACTCATAGTATAGAAGACAATCTTGATTAAGAGAGAAAAGGAGAGGATCCCTTACCTTAAATCTGGGGCTGTTCTCCACTTGTTATTAATAACCTGAATAATCAAATTAGGCTTATTAATTAATAATTTTGGAACCTCTTATATATTTAATTTATTTATTATAACTCTTTTTAGTTCATTCAAAGCCTTTTTTATTAGTTATAATGTTCAATTACATTGTTCGGGCTCGTTTGTTTACTTGGCTTTAAAAGATCGGTTCACTTATATTCAAGTTTGGATTATATGAATGATAAAAGTGGTTGTACAGAATTAAAGATATATTATTTAGTTAATATAAAGTATATTACATGGTTTTAATTTTAATTAGATTACTTAGAGTGATGAAGAATTATAACCTTGGTGATAACTATTTTTGTTATGTAGTGGATTTGATTACAAAGAATGTGTTTTTCATTATAACTTAGTCCCATTTGTACAAAAAGATTACAGAACAACAAAATAGGATATATTACATATATAATAATCTGTTTAAACCAAAACAAAAATGGTTTCATGACCAAACATAATGATAATAATAGAAATTGATAAATCGTTGTCATTGAATGTGCTAAATTAGCACATCTCAAACGGTGCTTTAATTTATTTAAAATAAAAGGGTGGGGAACGGAGAGAATATGATGAAATATACCACTAGCATGAAGACATTCCATTACATGTATGTTAATATGTTTTTCATACTATTAAGGTGAAGGGAAGTGAGGAATTAAAAAAAATAAAAGAACATAGAAGAAAAGAAGAAATTTGGGAAGAGGAATTTACCTCTTGAGACTTCCTCCTTTGAAAACCTCTTAATGGGAGAGGTTTGGGTATTTTGTAGATGATGAGAGTTTTTGACGTGTGGGAGGACCTTGGGGAGAGATTTGTGCAGAATAATGTCAAAGAACAAGGCTTGAGAGGGGTGGAGAGAAGAGGGAGTGAAGGGGGTTTAATAGTGGAGGAGAGGAGGGATTTCATGATATTATAATCGTTAATTTATTATTTCATCACAAGATAAAGAATAGTAAGTATTACATTAACAAGAATAGTAAATGGGTCATGTTAATTCAAAGCAAGGGGTCTAACATCCGCAGAACACCATCAATGACCCTATTAATCCATTATTTAGCATTTGTTGTGAATTATCGGATTCCACTATTCATCAAAAATTCAAGTATTTTAGAAAAATACCAAAAATTATACCTAACCATATTTTGACATGTATAATCCAAAAATGAATTCCATTTTTCAAAAATAATTTTCTAAATATGATTATTTTAATATTTAATTAAAATAATAATTTATTATCAAAATGAGTTTTAAAACATTCATTAACTCATTCTACAATATAGGTATATCGTACTTCCAACTTGAAAATTATTTTTATACCACAATAGGTGAGGTTACTATTTTTTACGGTATATCACTATTCATAAGGGTATTTTACTATTAATTAGGTTAGGTTACAATTCAAAAAAAAGTAATTTTATTTTATTAGACACCAAAAAACATCTTGAACACAACCATATAAGTCGGATTTTCGAAATTCTAAACACAGAAGTCAAAAACTTCTTTTTAAAGGTCACTTATCACTAAGTAGTTCCTTATGTTGTGTTTTCATGTGATTTTATGACATAAATATAATAAGGTAATTTCCATTGAAAACTTTGGGTCGTTAAATGTGGGGGTGTCCAGGGTGTCCACGGGGTGGGGGTGTCAAGGAGGGTGGGAAGGCTATCCAGGGGGTGGGGGATGTCCATGGGGTGTCTAGGGGTGGGGGATGTCCATGGAGGTGGGGTGTTCTAGGGTTTTGGGTGGGTTGTTCAGGGGTGTGTGTAGAGACCCGAAGCTTAGCGTACATGGACATTACATTACATTTGCGGAATACATAGTACATAAAAAAAACACACACACAAGGACCGTAATAGTTTAGTGTCTTTGGAAACTCAGACTATAATCTTCTAATCGTGGTGAAAGATCTTCAACATCTCCCATAAAGATCTTATTTTTTTTTTACCTAAAACCTTTCTTTATATCCTGGGGAAAAGAAAACATAAAAGGGTGAGCTCAAATGCTCAGTAAGGGTAAACAAAAGAAATATCAATCACATCATATACATAAGCACATAACTTTTGGAAATATTAACCTGCAAAAGAGATCATAATTTCATAACATGGGATAAATCATGGAATTGAAATGTAATCACAATAATCATAACTTATAACATGAAACTTTGTGGCATTCACACATAATCATAGAGAACCATTTCTTGTTAGTCAAGACTCATTGCCAAGACTATCTTAGTGGACAAAGTCCCTTTTCTGAATCGAGTAACCCTCGTTTCAGTCCTGTTTCACTGAACCGGTATAACCTACCATTCCAGCCCTGTCTATCTCATGAGATATAAAATCTTTACCCAATGCATTGGAGGGAGATATAGGTCCCATCTATCTTATAATGAATCCTTTCTTATGTGTGCCACATAATCATAAAACATACATCATCGCATAACACATGTAACGAAAATGGGATTCTTGAAACATCATGACATCATAAATAAATTCATATATGATAAAGGAATTCATAAAAATAATTCCATCAGAACATGATCAAATCAATGTAATAATAGGGATAAAAACAGAACCCTTTATTATCTTAGATGGAAAATAATTTTGATAAAACACTTGAACTCCATTCTTGAGGAAAATATCCTTTCTTCTTCAAAAACATTTTTCCTTTCATAACATGTCATACAACTTTAAAATAAAAGAATTTGATTAAAAATAAACTTGAAAACTTGTAAAGGAAGCTTCTTGGAAATAATGTTTTAAAAATCCATTCATGCCGTATAAGTTAAAAAAAACATTCTTCGTACTTTTGTCGGAAAAGTCAAAAAGTACCTCGTACGACAAAAGATTCCTTTCATACATATTACTAAAAACTCACCGAAGGGTAAAAATGGATTTAAACAATTGTAGGTGGATGGAAATAATATTACATTTTGATGAAACATGGATGTGGATGATAAAATACGCCCCAGTAAATACTTACGAATAAACAATCTCGGATAAAAATGAGATTGTGATATTTCCCTTACCTTAGGTCCGATTTGCTTTGTTTGTGTCCGAAGCTCCTGTATAATGTTTTAAATAATGTTATTGACTTATTCAAGAATCATAAATATTGATATGATATCATATATGGTCATATTATTAGCTTCTTGTTAGTAATATTTCATTGTTACTTGTTACTCGGGTCTTTATAACTTTTTGTTCTTATGCGTGTTTTGTCGAATAAATTCTTATTCTTATCTTTAGGTTATAGATAATTCATTTCCAGAATGGTATTAGTGTAGTATATACCATATTCATTCATTCAATTCTTTTATATAATCATTATGAAATGAAGATCATGTAGAACGAGTCGCATCACATCGTGGAGACGGTATTCCGTACGTACGCACGAGTGATGATATCGTTCCTATGATCGTGGAATTGTATTGGAGTATATATATATTATTTCAGTATCAATATTACTTCATAATAATAATATATAGTTACTCATTACACCATTATACCCATCCTTGTAAGGTGATGGTGGAAAATAGATTACACCACGGCGTGGAGACGGTATTCCGTACGTACGCACGCGCAGTGATTTCATTTTTCCGTAGGATGGATAGAAGGTGAATTAGGGTTGTTTCATATTTATAATAACATATCAGTATGTAAGTAATAATGATGTTATTACTTTATCATGAAACAACTAAAGAAGAAGAAGTTGAAGAAGAAAGAAATTGAAAAGATCGGTAATGGATATTACCTCTTCTTTGGAACGCCTCTTTGAATCCTCCACTTAAGGAACTAAGATTGGTCTTTGGAGAAGACCAGGACCTCTAGGATTATTCTAGGGAAGTGGAGAGGAGAAAATGGCAGGGTTTGGCCGAGCTTGAGTCCTCAAATTAGTGTGAGGAGGAGGGGGAGGAGGTGCCCTTTTATAAGGGAGGAGAGGGGCACCTTAGGAATATCTCAAAATATTATTTTATATAAAAGTCAAAATCGGTTTATAATGGTTCCAAAGGGTCTTATTTCGAAGCTAAAGTGGGGATGGGTCGAAATCCTATCAACAAATAGGATTTAGACATGTTTAGGGTATTATTTTAACCTTATCAATTAGATTTAACTCTAAGTTAAATAATTTAACTTTTACCATGTCTTTTTGTTTTCTTTCACTATATGGTTAATACACTTACTATAACATGCCAAACGAACCCCAAATTGTTTATTATTAATATATATATCCTTATCTAAGTCATTTGGCAGAACCTTAGATTTTTAGGAATAAAATAACAATTAGTAATATAATATTTTATTTAAAAACTATTTTGTGTCAATTTTGACACTATTTGATATATGATTTTTGTGAAAGTCATAAAAGGATTATATGTTCGAACCAAGTTGATTAAATCAACACTAATATATCATAGTAACCTAGAAAATTAGTGTAATTCATAAAAAGTCTCAAATTACATTTATTTTGGTGTTTATAACATCAATTATGTCAATATTTCATTAATAAGATAATTACTGCATCATCATTGTGTCATAAATAAATTAAATTATTTAATGTCTAAAAATTACAAATAAACTACCATCATGTAGGAAATCTTTTTAGAATTCTAATTAATATTTATAGTCGAATTTATCTTATGTATAACCCCATATTAAAAATGTTTTAGTTATTAAACTTTGATTTTAACTATTTTAACTATTCATTAAATAAAATAATATTAAATGTCATAATCTAATCCAAGTGGACCTAAATGGTCATATTATATTAATAAGGTTGTTTTTGGTCGAATTACACTTATCCAATAGAATTAGGACATGTGTTAGGGTAATAGTAATATCATATTTACCCTTAGTTACCCTATTTACTATTAACCGTGGTAAAAAAAAGTAAAAAGTTACTATTCACCAAAATTTATTTTCATCTCATTGAACCACATTTTAGTCTTTGATATTAACCGTGTCTCTCGGATTTTCGAAATTCCACTCATAGAAGTGGTAAAATTAAGTTTTATGAACAATTCAGTTTTTTTAACTACCACTTAGTGGTTTCACTATTCATCGAAAATTGAAAGTTTTCAGAAAAATACCAAAAATTAGGCCTAAGCTATATTTGATATTATGAACTCAAAAATGATGTCTATTTTACCAAATTCCAAACATATTAGTTGCATTAACTAATTTAAAAATTAATTCTCATCGTCAAAACAAATAGCGTGTTTTTAAGAGATAATAACTATCAAAAGATTGACTTAGTTTATAACTGGTTTAAATGTGAAATTACATCCAATGACCAACATTGTATTAAATTGTAAAAATATATTCTAAATATACTTTAAAACCACTGAAATTAATAATTTATCACTATTAATTATTTCTATTAAAAAAGTTGTTTTTAATTAAAATTTAGTAATTTTCACTATTCATCAGAATATGAAAGTTATCCGAAAAGTACCAAAATTTCACCCTAATCTAATTTCGATATTTCGAATCCAAAAATGAAGTCCATTTTGAAAAATAGAATTTACAAAATTTCAAAAATTGGTTATTACTATTCATAATGGCTAGTTTTAATAATATTTTAATAGCATATCATTGTTTAGTAAAACTCGGTATTGGGTACTACACACGCTATCAAGGAAAGTCGTGATTGCGTGTAATGAAAGGAAAGTCAAGGATGTGTGTTGTGCAAGATCCTTTTGGTGTAGCGTACAACACAAGACATTAATAAAATTAAAAAGAATATTTTTTATAAAATCTTGGGCTGTTACATTCTACCCCCCTTAAAATGAATTTCGCCCTCGAAATTCGTCGGGGTTATAAATTGTTTACTATTTGAAAGTTTATTTGATAGAAACCCACATCGTAAAAAGGAATACCAAAACTTGGCTTTAAAAACTATAGTATGAAATGTAACGATTACCCAAATAAACTAATCACTGGGTTTCCACATCGGTGAAAATATGGATATGGAAGAGAAATCTGACCATCATGTTCTGATGGAGAGTGGTAGAGAACATGGCTATGGAAAAGCCAACAATCACAAATCCATAAATTTGTGATGATATAAGGTACCATCTGATTCATCAGGTATAAGATCACTAGGACAACATTTTTGGTTTTCAAGATCATTTCCCTAAAGTTGAAAATTTGCATAGAATAAATACTTACTTTATTTTGGTACAATCTCACTGTTGTTCGTGCCTTGAACAATTTCCACTTCATCTCTTAAATAAATGAAGTTAAATTTGTTATTCGTGAAGTGTTAGCAGATCATGTGATAGAATGACGGGTCATTCCATCTGTCTCAAACAAAAGGTTAGAAAAATTATATACATAAGTCGATCTATAGTGAGATTAATCATATATGGTTCCTAAAATGGACTTTATACTTCATATATCATACTGCTTAATATAATAAAACTAGTTTCTAATAAACAGGGACTTCTTGTAGGCCAGTGGTAGGCGATAAAGGCCAGTCGCACTTCGGTTGTGGGTTCGATTCCCATAGCCTTGTCTGACGCGATGGGCTGTCGCCCGTCCTGTAGGTTGTCCTTTTTCTAAAACTACATTACTATAACATCCTATCAATAATATCAAAAAAAGAACTTCTTTAGGCATATCCATAATACTGTAGTTCACTTTCATAACATAGTGAAAACGATTACTAGAGATTTAATACCATCGTTGATCCCCATATATCATAAGATATGTCTTGTTGGTCACATTCTAAACATTCAAAGTCCTTAATCATATATTCTCTTGAATACCCATTGAACCATAGTGAAAACTTGGATTCAGTTAAAAGTTAACACTTTTCACATAGCAAAATCCTCAAAATTCTATATACTCAAACCATGATTTCACTTAGTCCTTATATCAATCATGAGCTCATGAATACTATCAAACATTTAATTTTCTCCTTATCCCTTCATTATGCGCATATCATCTACATTCCAAAAATATCTGAATAACCTTTCATGTATACTGGTAACATTAATCATACACTTTCAAAACACAAGGAAAGACAACAGTGTAACAATCCATAGATGTCTCTTTATTCCATAGTAGCATGAGATTACTTATACAAAATTACACCTGATAAACATGTAATCATTCCACTACATTCTTAAACCATTGACCGAGCTTCAAAAATTCTTTCATCTCACATATCATTTGTAGTCTCTTCATCATCATCCACATAAATATTACCCATACGACCATACTGATTCTCTTCATGAGTCTTTCCCTTAGGGAATTTGTTTGCATAATGCCCATACATTCCACATTTAAAACACTTAACCATTTTTGATGTCGTAGCAATACCGTTATCCTCATCCATGGTGTTAACCAACCCTTTTCCTTTGCACTTACTTGCTTTGTGTCCTTCTTTTCCACACCCAAAGCATCTTCCAGTTCCCTTGAAACTTTCTCCTTGATGCCTCTTCCAACATGATTTACATAGGGGAAATTGAACTTTCTTTCCTCTATGATCATCATGGAACTCCATCTTTCTCTTATTAGTCGAGTCAGGAAACTTACCAAATTTTACTTTATTGATCATATTATGAGATTGCTGATTCGGCATAATAATGATGTTTGGACATCCAAATCCCATTTCATTTGGTTGCTCAGGAAGAATATCATTCCATTGTCCAGCATATCCTCCATTATTGTGAATCATCTTGTTTCCAGCCATTTTCTAAAACCCAAACAGAATAGTGTGAGAGGCAAAATAATGCTAGGGAAAACAACATAGTAAAGGGGGAGTACCCTTAATATCAAACATCTTAGGTTAAATTATAAGATCGTTATCGTAGTTCTAGGATTATATCCTATACGTATACTTATCCTTAGGGACATCCCTAGACATACCTTAGAAATATCTCTAGGGATCTCACTAACGTTTTCGCATCCTAGTTTCCAAAGGTTGACTAAACCTTTCCTCTGATACCAATTGTAGAGACCCGAAGCTTAACGTACATGGACATTACATTAAATTTGCGGAATACTTAGTACATAACAAAAACACACACACAAGGACCGTAATAGTTTAGTGTCTTTGGAAACTCGGACTATAATATTCTAATCGTGGTGAAAGATCTTCAACATCTCCCATAAAGATCTTATTTTTTTTAACCTAAAACCTTTCTTTATATCCTGGGGAAAAGAAAACATAAAAGGGTGAGCTCAAATGCTCAGTAAGGGTAAACAAAAGAAATATCAATCACATCATATACATAAGCACATAACTTTTGGAAATATTAACCTGCAAAAGAGATCATAATTTCATAACATGGGATAAATCATGGAAGTGAAATGTAATCACAATAATCATAACATAAAACATGAAACTTTGTGGCATTCACACATAATCATAGAGAATCATTTCTTGTTAGTCAAGACTCATTTCCAAGACTATCTTAGTGGACAAAGTCCCTTTCTGAATCGAGTAACCCTCGTTTCAGTCCTGTTTCACTGAACCGGTATAACCTACCATTCCAGCCCTGTCTATATCATGAGATATAAAATCTTTACCCAATGCATTGGAGGGAGATATAGGTCCCACCCATCTTATAATGAATCCTTTCTTATGTGTGCCACATAATCATAAAACATACATCATCGCATAACACATGTAACAAAAATGGGATTCTTGAAACATCATGACATCATAAATAAATTCATATATGATAAAGGAATTCATAAAAATAATTCCATGAGAACATGATCAAATCAATGTAATAATAGGGATAAAAACAGAACCCTTTATTATCTTAGAAGGAAAATAATTTTGATAAAACACTTGAACTCCATTCTTGAGGAAAATATCCTTTCTTCTTCAAAAACATTTTTCCTTTCATAACATGCCATAAAACTTTAAAATAAAAGAAGTTGATTAAAAATAAACTTGAAAACTTGTAAAGGAAGCTTCTTGGAAATAATGTTTTAAAAATCCATTCATGCCGTATAAGTTAAAAAAACATTCTTCGTACTTTTGTCGGAAAAGTCAAAAAGTACCTCGTACGACAAAAGATTCCTTTCATACATATTACTAAAAACTCACCGAAGGGTAAAAATGGATTTAAACAATTGTAGGTGGATGGAAATAATATTACATTTTGATGAAACATGGATGTGGATGATAAAATACACCCCAGTAAATACTTACGAATAAACAATCTCGGATAAAAATGAGATTGTGATATTTCCCTTACCTTAGGTCCGATTTGCTTTGTTCGTGTCCGAAGCTCCTGTATAATGGTTTAAATAATGTTATTGACTTATTACAGAATCATACATATTGATATGATATCATATATGGTCATATTATTAGCTTCTTGTTAGTAATATTTCATTGTTACTTGTTACTCGGGTCTTTATAACTTTTTGTTCTTATGCGTGTTTTGTCGAATAAATTCTTATTCTTATCTTTAGGTTATATATAATTCATTTCCAGAATGGTATTAGTGTAGTATATACCATATTCATTCATTCAATTCATTTATATAATCATTATGAAATGAAGATCATGTAGAACGAGTCGCATCACATCGTGGAGACGGTATTCCGTACGTACGCACGAGTGATGATATCGTTCCTATGATCGTGGAATTGTATTGGAGTATATATATATTATTTCAGTATCAATATTACTTCATAATAATCATATATAGTTACTCATTACACCATTATACCCATCCTTGTAAGGTGATGGTGGAAAATAGATTACACCACGGCGTGGAGACGGTATTCCGTACGTACGCACGCGCGGTGATTTCATTTTTCCGTAGGATGGATAGAAGGTGAATTAGGGTTGTTTCATATTTATAATAACATATCAGTATGTAAGTAATACTGATGTTATTACTTTATCATGAAACAACTAAAGAAGAAGAAGTTGAAGAAGAAAGAAATTGAAAAGATTGGTAATGGATATTACCTCTTCTTTGGAACGCCTCTTTGAATCCTCCACTTAAGGAACTAAGATTGGTCTTTGGAGAAGACCAGGACCTCTAGGATTATTCTAGGGAAGTGGAGAGGAGAAAAAGGCAGGGTTTGGCCGACCTTGAGTCCTCAAATTGGTGTGAGGAGGAGGGGGAGGAGGTGCCCTTTTATAAGGGAGGAGAGGGGCACCTTAGGAATATCTCAAAATATTATTTTATATAAAAGTCAAAATCGGTTTATAATGGTTCCAAAGGGTCTTATTTCGAAGCTAAAGAGGGGATGGGTCAAAATCCTATCAACCAATAGGATTTAGACAAGTTTAGGGTATTATTTTAACCTTATCAATTAGATTTAACTCTATGTTAAATAATTTAACTTTTACCATGTCTTTTTGTTTTCTTTCACTATATGGTTAATACACTTACTATAACATGCCAAACTAACCCCAAATTGTTTATTATTAATATATATATCCTTATCTAAGTCATTTGGCCGAACGTTAGATTTTTTGGAATAAAATAACAATTAGTAATATAATATTTTATTTACAAACTATTTTGTGTCAATTTTGACACTATTTGATATATGATTTTTGTGAAAGTCATAACAGGATTATATGTTCGAACCAAGTTGATTAAATCAACACTAATATATCATAGTAACCTAGAAAATTAGTGTAATTCATAAAAAGTCTCAAATTACATTTATTTTGGTGTTTATAACATCAATTATGTCAATATTTCATTAATAAGATAATTACTGCATCATCATTGTGTCATAACTAAATTAAATTATTTAATTTCTAAAAATTACAAATAAAATAGCATCATGTAGGATATCTTTTTAGATTTCTAAGGAATATTTATAGTCGAATTTATCTTATGTATAACCCCATATTAAAAATGTTTTAGTTATTAAACTTTGATTTTAACTATTTTAACTATTCATTAAATAAAATAATATTAAAAGTCATAATCTAATCCAAGTGGACCTAAATGGACATATTATATTCATAAGGTTGTTTTTGGTCGAATTACACTTATCCAATAGAATTAGGACATGTGTTAGGGTAATAGTAATATCATATTTACCCTTAGTTACCCTATTTACTATTAACCGTGGTAAAAAAAAGTAAAAAGTTACTATTCACCAAAAATTATTTTCATCTCATTGAACCACATTTTAGTCCTCGATATTAACCGTGTCTCTCGGATTTTCGAAATTCCACTCACAGAAGCGGTAAAATTAAGTTTTATGAACAATTCAGTTTTTTTAACTACCACTTAGTGGTTTCACTATTCATCGAAAATTGAAAGTTTTCAGAAAAATACCAAAAATTAGGCCTAAGCTATATTTGATATTATGAACTAAAAAATGATGTCTATTTTACCAAATTCAAAACATATTAGTTGCATTAACTAATTTAAAAATTAATTCTCATCGTCAAAACAAATAGCGTGTTTTTAAGAGATAATAACTATCAAAAGATTGACTTAGTTTATAACTGGTTTAAATGTGAAATTACATCCAATGACCAACATTGTATTAAATTGTAAAAATATATTCTAAATATACTTTAAAACCACTAAAATTAATAATTTATCACTATTAATTATTTCTATTAAAAAAGTTGTTTTTAATTAAAATTTAGTAATTTTCACTATTCATCAGAATATGAAAGTTATCCGAAAAGTACCAAAATTTCACCCTAATCTAATTTCGATATTTCGAATCCAAAAATGAAGTCCATTTCGAAAAATAGAATTTACAAAATTTCAAAAATTTGTTATTACTATTCATAATGGCTAGTTTTAATAATATTTTAATAACATATCATTGTTTAGTAAAACTCGGTATTGCGTACTACACACGCTATCAAGGAAAGTCGTGATTGCGTGTAATGAAAGGAAAGTCAAGGATGTGTGTTGTGCAAGCTCCTTTTGGTGTAGCGTACAACACAAGACATTAATAAAATTAAAAAGAATATTTTTTATAAAATATTGGGCTGTTACAGTGTGGGGGTGTCCAGGGTGTCTATGGGAGTGGGGGTGTCCAAGAGGGTGGGAGGGTTGTCCAGGGGGTGGGGGCTATCCAGGAGGGTGGGGGATGTCTAGGGGGTTTCCAGGGGTGTGGGGGTGTCTAGTGGAATGGGGGGGGGGGGTTTCCAAGGGTTTGGGAGGGAATTTTATTGGGTTGGGGTGTCTATGGTGTCTATTGGGGGTGTGAGGCTGTCTAGGAGGGTGGGAGGGCTATCCAAGGGAGTGGGGGATGTCCAGAAGGGTGTGGGTGCTGCCCAGGGGGTTTCCATGGGGGTGGGGGTGTCTAGTGGGGTGGGGGATTCCAGGGGTGTGTGAGGGTTGTCCATGGTGTGGTAGGGTTTCTAAAAGATTGGGAGGGATGTCCATGGGTGGTGGTTGTTCAATAGGGTGTGGGGATATCCCGGGGGTGTACCGGGGTGTGCAGGGGTGTCCAGTGTGTTGGGGGGTTTCTAGGGGTGTGTGAGGGTTTTCAGTTGGATTGTGGGGTGTGGAGGGTGTCAATGGAGGTGGGAGGGTGTCCAAGAGGGTATGAGGGTTGTCCAGTGGAGTGATGGATATCCAAGAGGGTGGGTGTTTGTCCAGGGGGTGGGGGTTTTTTAGGGGTGAGGGAGAGATGTCCAGGGCTGGGGGTGTCCAGGGTGTTCATGGGGGTGGGGCTGTCCAGGAGGGTGGGAGGGTTGTACATGGGGAGGGGGTAGTCCAGGAGCGGGGATAGTCCAAGGGTTGGGATCAATGGGGTGTCTAGGGGGTGGGGGGTTCTAGGGGTGTGGGAGGGCTATCCAGGGGAGTGGGGGGATGTCCAGAGTGTCCATGGTGGTGGGGGGTCTAGGAGGGTGGGAGGGATGTCTAGTGGTGGGGCTGTCCAGGAGGGTGGGGGGATATCCACGAGGTTCCCAGGGGTGTGCGGGATGTCCAGTGGGGTGTGGGGTGTCTAAGGGTGTGGTGGGTTGTCTAGTGGGTTGGGGTGTCCAGGATGTCCATGGTTGTGGGAGGGTGTTCAGGAGGGTAAGAGGGATGTCCATGGGAGTGGAAGCTGTCCAGGGGGTTACCATGGGTGTGGGGGTGTCGAGTTGGGTTGGGGGTTTCCAGGGGTGTGGGAGTGCTATCTAGATGGGTGGGGCTATCCAGGCTATCCATGGGGGTGGGAGGGTTTCCATGATGGTGGGATGGCTGTCCAGGGGAGTGGGGGTTGTCCAAGGGGTGTACCGGGGTGTGGGGGTGTCAAGGGGGTGGGGTTTTCCTGAGGTGTGGGAGGGTTGTCCAATGGGGTGGGGTGTCTAGGGTGTCCATGGGGGTGGGAGTGTGTCTAGGATGGTGGGAGGTTTGTCCAGGGGGTTGGGGATGTCCAAGATGGTTGGGGTAGTCCATGGGTGGGGGTGTCCAATGGGGTGGGTGGTTTTCCCGAGGTGTGGGAGGGCTCTCCAGTGGGGTGAGAGGGGTTTGGTCTGGTTTTGGTCTGGTTTTGGTCTATTTTGGTCTGTTTTAGGTCTTCTTTGGCCAGGCATAGTTTTGGTTGAATGGTTTTATTAAAAAAATTGGTTTTTATGTCGGTTATTTTATAAACGATATAAAAATGTATGGGAATGGGTTTTTAGGTCAGTTATTTGAAAACCAACGTAACAAATGCATGTGAATGTGTTTTTACATAAATTATTTCATAACCGATGTAATAAATGGAATGGAAATGATTTTTTACATCAGATATTTTATAAATGATGGTGTATACATGTTTTCACATCGATTATTATTTAACATATGTAATAAATGCTTGAAAACTGGATTATCACGTCGATTATTTTCATAACCGACCTGATAAACACTTCGGAGGTGCAATTTATTACATTGGTTATATAATAACCAATGTAATAATCTATATACCACTTCGGTTATTTAAAAACCAATGTAATAAACCACGACTCTAAAGTGTTTCTACATTGGTTTTTGAGGAACTGACGTGAAATTTTTTTCAGGCTTTTTGTTTTCCTATATGTTTTAAAATAACCGATGTAAAAAAACAATGTTTATGACATCTCCTATAATAACTTTGGAAAAATTATGACGTAAAAAATAAATAAACCCATCATAAAAAAGGTTTTATGCCCTATTTATAATAAAGTAGAAACCAAACAATTGGTATAAGTCTTTACCTCGGATGGAGGAGGCAATCCAAATCAACCCAAACCGCTTCACCTTTAGTATAGGTTGTTATAATACATATGAACACAACCCAAGACACCATTTGTGCAACTGAAAAAGATAATAAATAAAGAGAAATTTATTAACCCCAACCAAGGGTTTTGGTCGTGCACTATCGGGTGAAAGAAGGGCCAAAATCACCCGAAGCGAGTGAAGAAATGGGGGGAGAAGGCCTTACCTTGTCGAATTAAAGAATAATCTA
Source organism: Viscum album (assembly GCA_963277665.1). Taxonomy (NCBI): domain Eukaryota; kingdom Viridiplantae; phylum Streptophyta; class Magnoliopsida; order Santalales; family Viscaceae; genus Viscum; species Viscum album. The sequence goes on along the minus strand of OY728151.1, from coordinate 1,061,837,366 downwards.
GAAGGATACGCTATAAATTAGAAACTATAAGATGTGTCAAGGAGGGGAACCATATGTTGAGTGGGAGAGGTGGGTGTTTGTTTCATGCATCCTAGGTAATGGGAGAAGAACCCTTAAGTCCCCTTTTTATTTTATTTTAATTTTTTTGTTAAATAATTTATTAATAAAAAATAGATATCATGAATGTTTTGGACCACATGGTTCAGAAAATCATGTGCCAACCATGCACCCCCTACTAGAAACCAGGGGAACCCCTCATGGTTTGTTTCATATGGTTTTTCGAACCGTGTGCAAATTGTGCAGTAAAAAATGATTATGTACTTATTAAGATTAAGAAACCATGATGGATACACATATGGTTTTGAAAATCATATGTAGCCCATGCGACCTCCACTATCCACCTGCATACTACCACATGATTTCTTATTATGGCTAGTACGATTTCAGACAAACAGTGCACCCAATGCAAGTCCATCAAAATTGGATTTCCCCAGTCTGGCACTCCTAAAACTCCTCTAGACACCAACAAAACATAACATGACTTCAACCATTTCTAAAAACATCACATTAAAAGGTTCTAACTCTATGAATTAATTTATGAAGCTCTGGTTTATGAATAACTTGTTCAATAAATGAAAAAGATAAATTCATTAATTTTTAATCCAGTTCAAAACACAGTGTAATGACCCAAACATTTGAATAATATTAGTTTCCTAAATATTTGTTTTATTTTATTTTAAACTCAACAAAACAATATATTCCAATTAATTAAGAGACTATAATTAAAATGATACCTTTGGGTTTCAAATATTATATGACTGTTAGTCAATATGACTGTTGAAAACTAAGATCATAACATTATGATTATTGTGTATTAATACAAGTGATCTGGGTTAATTAATACAGAAATAGGAGTTTATGTCCTCATTCAGTAGGCTTGTTCTATACAAAGCCCATTTGTCCAATATTGGGAAGGGGGTTAAATCACTGGGCTTTGCTCTGGACAAATACCAAGCCAAACTCCAATATGTGAAGCTTGAACGGATCTGCCTTTGGGAGAAGTTCAAGCAGATATAAATCACCACTCAGACAATGATTTTTGAGCCGCCCAAGATTCTATAACCATATCATATCATACACAACGGTCCAATTTAGGTGTTTTATGGGGATATGTAACAGGACCTTAGTTATGTTGTGTAATCCCTTTTGTATAAATAAAATTTTTATTCCTTATTATGTTAAATTTTTGAATTTCAAATGTTCGTAAAAATGTAGAATTAAGTTCCATATTATTTCTGAATTTTGGAAAAATTGTATTTTAATGTATTTTTTCATATACTCTAAATAATTAATAATGTAAAATGATTTTCAAAAAATGGTCTTCTATAGGTGTGACCGGTAAAAATGTTTAGAGTATAATAATATCAACTAAATTTTTAGTGAGTAGTAACATATGAATATAAATATTTCCCTTATGAGTAGTAATGTTACTAATGGAATTTTAACCTTTCTTATGAAAGTATAAATATAATTTAGGCATCTTGAATGGTGATGTGATAAAATATCATAAGTAAATAATTGTTGCAAAAATTATTAGTTAGGTATTAGTATTTTTTTGGGAAAATAAGTTTTTTACTTAAAAAATAAATATCTCATAATTAAAAAATTATTTTCATAAAATGGATTTCATTTACGAATTCAGAGAATTGATTTTAGGTTAGGGTTAATTGATGATATTTTTATAAAATGTGTTTTTTGGTGAATAGTAAAAATACAGTATTGAGTTTCATTGTGATTAATGACATTGTTATTGGTGTAATAATGATGTAATCATTTTCGTAAACTTTTAATAGTAAGATATGTTATTAGGTGTCCCACGTGGACAATAACATGGGAAAATACCATTGGAAAGCCCATGGTTTGGAAAGTACAACCAATGAGGTGTCCCCTGGAATTTAATTAAATATTCCCTCACTTTTTCATTAAGTACCAAGCAATCCCCTCATTAATTTCATCAAAAAATACTCCTCAACTAAGATATGGTCTTTCAAACTTCCAAGGAGTCCTACCAAGGTTCCCTCAATCCCCCCAAGGTCCCAACCTTCAAGTTTTTGAAGTCACTCTTCAAGGTAAGGGAACTTTTCACGCTGCTCTTTTTAATAATGACTTCCTTTATGTTTTTTCATCTAGTTTCCATTTAATTATGTGGGGGTATGTTCTTCTATATCATTGTTACATTCCATTTCATGTCCAAATTATTTGAAACCCTTTCCAATCTCACAAAATGATTTTAAAAATATTAAGTGACATTCTTAGGCTGTCGAATTTTCGTAAAAGAAATCACATCTTCTATTTTCTTTCATGTTTCCTTTTTATATGGTATTTCATTCGAATATAAATTCCATGAACTTATTTCAATTATATTAGGTCCCTATACTATTTTATGAGTTATTTTTGAGTGGGTTACCCCGATCCCCTCTATTTTTAATGTTTTATAAATCCATGTTACATAACTGTTATGCTGCATAATTTTTGTCTCAAACTCTCTCTTTTTTTCTCAGGCAATTATCTTATTTTATTTCTCTGGATACCCAATCTATTTTCTTTTCCATTGGTATTGATAAAGATATAAATTTTATCTATTTTATTCTTTAATTGACATTCTTATAAATATCACTTTCATTCCTTGGGTTATAAATGACATAATGATCTTATTTTTACGCACTTTTTAAACATCATGATTTTGAAATGAAATCTATTTCTTTTATTCTCTTTGGGATATTTATGAAATTTTTTATTATGATATATGTGGATCATATAAAAATAAAGACATATTAATTGTGTTCCTTAATAGTGCTCCAATGCATTGGGTAAGGAATTTAATCTCTAGAAATGAAATGTTTCACGATACCTTAGTGAATAAACTTGGTAATTTTTATGACACCTTGGGGATGAACCTTGGTGATATGTTCATGAATGCCTAAATTACTTTCTATTTCCATGTATTTATGTTATGGTTCAAGTTGTTTTCATTATTATATGCCACTACTTCCAATTCACATGCATTTTTTTCATCAATTTCTTATTGATATCACAAGTAAATTAATTCCCTTGATTTCCTTACTAGGCCTTCTTATCACCCTATCATGTGATATATGTATCCAGGTTATGTGATTTAATTGTTGTACATAGGATGAAATTTTCAAGATACTTTTCAAGGGTAATTAGAAGAGTGTTTTACATTTTCATTTATTTGGTTCTTGATTTCTAAGACACAAGACTTTAAAGGTCCTCTCTTTGTAAAATGTATTAAAAAGTTAGGTAATAAAAAGGTGGAATGAAATTCATATAATGTTACACCTTATTCTATTTATCCAGAAGAAAGATTAATCCATGTGATGGTGCCTTTACTATCAATAAAGCAATTATATTAAAATAATGAACAAATATCATCTACCTTGCATTGATTATTTATTTTATCAACTTCATGGATCTCAATGTTTTTCAAAGATTGAATTTCAATCTGGATATTAACAATTGTATGTGAGTAAGAAATATATTCAAAAGGAAAAAATTGGAACTATATTGGAATATTCAAAGTCTATTGTAAGGTTATTTGGATTTAATAATGAGCCCTATATTTTTATGGATATAATAAATAGAGTGTTCAAGAAAATTCTTAATGATTTCTCAGTGGTATTTATTGATGATACCTTGATATATTCCAAAAGCTATGAGGTCCATGAGAACCACTTGTGGGTTGATTTGGTGAATTTTTATAATAAAATAGTTATTTTTAAAGTTTAAAAAGTGTGAATTATGGAAACAAGACATTTATTTTATTATCCATATTATCCCTAAGAATGGAATATATGTTGATCCTATAGAGAGAATGGTTGCCCAGGAATGGCCAACACCAAGGAACATAACCATGATGCGTAGTTTCGTTGGTTTAGCAAGTTACTATCGGTGATTAATTCGGAATTTTCTTTGATTAGCTGAACTGTTAACCAAGATTACTTATAAATGGGTTATGTTTATATGGAAAAAAGAATGTGAATTTTTTTTGAAGATTTGATGATGAGATTAGTAAATTCATTGATCTTGATGCTACCATTGGGAAATGGTGGATTTTTTATTTATAGTGACGAATCAGAGAAAGAACATGAATGTTTCCTTATACATAATGTTATACTTATTGCCTATGCATCAAGGAATTTTAAAACTCAGGAACAGAACTATCCAAATCATGATCTTGACTTAGCATATATAATCTTTTCCCTAAATATATCGAGACACTATCTCTATGGTGAAGTATGTGAGATATATACAAATTACAACATTTGTAATTGTATCTTCTCATATAAAGAACTCAATATCAATAAAATATGATTTATCAAGGTACCCAATGTTTGTGATTTTTCAATACAATACCACCAATGGAAGGAGAATTAGATAGTAGATGAATTGGTAAGGAAGGATCATGTTCTGAACAAGATGAGGATTGACAAGGACCCTGTGTATATGGATGTAGAGAAGATGGATATGGGAATTATCAAAGAAAGTGAAACATCACTAATTTTATTGTTGGTTTCCCAACCATATTTATTGGAAAGGATTAGAAGTTATTAGGCTATTGATGATAATTTTCAAATGAATGTTAAATCTATGAATGATGGGAAGTTGATAGATGTCATGTATGAGGACAGAATTTAGAAATTTTGGAAGATACTTTTTTCTCCCTCTTTACTCAAGATAAAATGGGAATTAATATATGATTCTCATTGTTTGATTTTCTCTATACACCAAGATACCACTAAAATGTATAGATATTTAAAGGAACATTTCTGGTGGAATAATATTACATTTAAATTAATGATTATGTATCAGGATGATTAGTCAATCAACAAGTCTAGGATGAAATAAAACGTCCTAGAGGAGTCATAAAACCTCTTTCAATTTCTACATGGAAATGGGATGAAATTACAATGGATTATGTCATTGGATTACCCAAAACCCTAGGAAAGAATGATGGAATATGGGTAATTGTTGATCAGCAGACCAAATCTGCACATTTACTTTCTATAAGGGAGGATATTCAATTATATAACCTTGCATGAATATTTATTAAGGATGTTGTAAGACTTCATGGATCAAAAATTTCTATTCTTTTTTATCGTTATCCTAGATTTACATCAAAATTGTGTCAAAAGTATTTGGAAACCTTTAGACATTGACCTTCATTTGAGTGCATCTTATCACCCTCAAATATATGATCACTCTGAAAGGACCATTCAAACAATAGAAGACATATTGAGATCAAGTTCTCTGGACATTAATGGTGTGTGGGATAAGTATTTGCCTTTGCTATAGTATTCTTATAATAACAGTTTCCATTCAAGTATTCAAATGGCTCCATTTGAAGCAATGTATGGAAAAATATTTCCAACTCAAACTTATTTGAATGAAATTGGTGGAAGGAATCTTATAGGCCCAGAACATGTAGAGGAAACAATATAAAAGGTAAAGACCATTCAAACCCATATCAAAGTAGCTCAGAGTAGAAAAAAAATATATGCTGCTAATCAAATAAAGGATATGGTGTTTTAAGGGGGAGATCATGTTTTTTTATAGTATCCCCATGGGTGGGTGTTTTATGATTTGAAAAGAATTGGAAAATATTCTCAATGTAAATTGGTCCTTTTGAAATCCTAGGGAGAATTGGGGTTATGGATTATCATTAGTAAATACCACCTACCCTTTCTAAAGCACACAAAGTGTTTCACATCTATTTGTTAAGGAGGTACATGCCAGACCCAATGCATGTCCTCACTTATGATGGAATAGAATTGGAACCAAAAATATCTTATTATGAAGATACTATCTGAATTCAGTACACTAGAGAGATGTTTTATAGTAATAAAATGACTTGATTGGTAAAGTTAATTTAGAAAAATCATAAAATCGAAGAGGCAATGTGGGAAATAGAAGCATTTATGATGAATAACTATAGAAATATTTTTATGTGATGAAATTCTAGAAATGTTGTGTAATAAGCTATTGTATGAGGGAAGAATATAACTCCCCAAGATGTTATGGTATACCTCTTTTAAAAATTAATATCTTCGATAGTTTATGATACACGCAACACTGAGTTTAAAATATTAATATACTATTAAATATGAAAATATGAATAGTAATGTGATTACTAGGAATAGTGATATGACTAGTAGAATAGTAGACTCACCTATGAAGGTATAAATAAAATTTTTGTATCGAATAAATGAAAATATAATATATTAACATTGTATAATAAGTAAATAAATGTTTTAAAAATGATAAATTAGGTATCAGTATTTTTTTTGAAATGTGTATATTTATTTAAAATTTTATAAATTATATAATAATTTAAAGAAAAATTTATTTTCATACATAGATTCATTATTTACTATTTTGTTTTCATATGATTATAATATAATTTTATGGGACCTTAATTAATTTTTCTAAGTGTCATAAAATATGGAATAATTTCAAATTTTGTACTTTTTGAATAAATAATGATTTAAATTAAAAATAAAATTTATCATATTTCGAAAATTATTTTCAAAAAATTGAATTCATTTTTGAATTTCTCACATCCAAAAATGGTTATGGTAAATTTTTGGTAGTTTTTTGAAATAGTTGTGTTTTGGGTGAATAGTAAAATATGGTAATTTATGGTATATATAAATTATAAGTTAATACAATCTTAATTGATTCATGAATGATGTAATAACCATAATATAAAACCTCCCTTAATTATCTCATATAATTTTTGATAATTCTCAAACTATTCATAGTCTAGTGCCCAAAATAATTAACAAATGATTAAAATAATCAAAAAACACCCATCCCCTCTGCTATAAAAACCACCCATCACTACCTTTTCTCCTCGCACATCCAAAGACCTTATAATTTCTTATTTAGTTTTTTAGAACCATTATATATACATGATATTTATTAATAAAAAACTATTTTGTGATGTTTAAAAAACTGCCAAAATAATCGAAACAGTTATCCTCAAAGTTATAACTAATGAATCATCATTTTATATGAGAAAAAATAATATATAAGACCATTAAATATTTTTTATTTTAATTTATAACACATAATTTAAATTATATATAATTATTTCCATTTTAAATTATAATTAACACTAGTATACATGTGAATCAATCATGAAAATCAAGGAAATAGACACTCTCCAACAATGAAATTAAATATTATAAATCATAACAAATGTCATAAATGAACATAATATTATTATAGTAAATAAAATACATGTCTAATAGGTTCTTAATTAAATTATTAATTGATCTAATTTAATTATCTAGTAAATTATGTAAATGTGGAGAACACTTTTGGACATATGGTATGGTTTTCTATCCAAACCTCCATTTTCCATTCGAGTTACGCTATCTCCCTCTTACCCAATTTAAATTATTTATTGTTTTTATATAAATCATCTAAATTATGTTTACACATTCCAAAATCATGTTTTCAGATCAGTTCAACTTTATGTTATGGGTAAAGACATTTTTTACATGGCTCTCTTCTCAATTCCTCCCAATACGCAAGTCCGATTAAAAGAAAATTATCGATTTCTTACCAATTTTCATGTTCCCTCTGTAATCTATTTTAAAAACTATTATTTTACAAAAATTGATAACTTTTCCTGAAAAACATTATTTGTCAATTTCTAGTTTCATAAAAATAATTATGACAAATACAAATAATTTTTCCAAAAGAACATTTATTTTCAAAGAAACAAGGGGTATTTCTATCAAGAATTCCTCGACGATTTTATTAGAGTATTTTAATCTATATAAAACCCAATTTTGAATCTAATGATTTATTGAGATTTATAATTTACTGTTATTATATTCCATATTTTATTAAAAAGTTTCAGAATATATTGATTGTTCATGTCCTTTAAGGGCACAATTCACCATAATACTCAAAATGGTTTAGGATAATGTTTACATATTAGGGTATGTTATTTACATTTCATATGTATATATTGTTTATGTTTCACCTCCTACATATGTTTAATGAATTGGACATAGTATGTTATTTTAGGGGCCTTATATATCCCCTATATGCCTCCATAGGTCTCGTGTGACAAAATAATAACGGATTCGGCCGAGGCTTTAACCATTTATTTGCTGATATCTTGTCTGGGGCTTAGATGGTATGTTTATGATGTCCAACATTATGGATTCCATCATTATGATATTAGTAATTTATAATCCATTTGATTATTTGACTAATAAAATATCAATGGTTAATTTTCAATCCCATGTTATTACTTATATAGACCTATTTATTCATCTTTTATCTTTTCCATATTAATCTCTGGGTTATGTTTTAATGACATGTGTTTTAATTCATTAATCATGACTTATTTTTTATATTAACTTCTATTGTTTAACATATCCTTACATAGAATATAATATCACCCCTTTATTATTATTTTTTACACGGTTGAAAGTATGTTTATTGTGAATGAATTACAGAGATAATCCAAGAGTTTATAGATTGTTGTAAAGGAGATTCTATATTGTATTTTATATCAAGTTGTAATGTAAAAAATATGTTTTTATATTGTCTTATAGAGATACAAAACTATTTGAACCTTCAGGATGTGTCTTCCTTGTTTATTTTACCAATGTAACAATATAAGGTAATGAATCTATGCTACCAGGTTCAGTGTCTTTAAACTATGATTGTAAACCACCAAAAAAGAAGCACCCTCTGCACACCACCAATGAAATTACAAAACATCAACATTTGAATTAAAATGCCAAAGGAACTCAAATATCAGTCAACCCCTCTCATGGGTCACCCCTGAAAGACACATGAAACCAACTCACTAAATTTTATTCATGTAATGAATGTCATTTTTCAACCCCACCAAGCCCTACCTGCAAAGTATAACAACAAATCACTACGTCTAACCACCTTGGTTTAGGTAAACTCATAGAAGTCCATAGCTCATGGTGCATTAAGAACAATCTTTTCTGAACATCACATGACATCAACATGCCCAAACACCCATCTATATGGCCTCACAAAGTAAATGTGTAATATTCCAAACAATTAATCTAAAACTATGGAACTTTTCATCCTTGGAAATCTACACACAGTAACCTCCCTAGTTTATCAAGCCACATATACTGACCTAAACAATAACCACCCATAAGGGTCCATGTTGTTTTGCACCTATTCCATGCTAACCAACCATAATCACTGCACATATTGTGTATAAGAACAACATCAATATACACATTTTCAATGGTCTCACTATAAATCTACATAGACTTTCCCTTGAAATAGATCAAAATACATGTCGATCCAGTTGACTAGAATTCCAAAAAGTACTTACATGGTAAAATGTCATATGAGAAATTATGAACCAATTAACCAATGAAGCCTCATTCATTGGTAAAATTTCATAATAGTAAACCTACAACATTTGGATTCTATATTCTTATCATGAATAAAGATAAAACTATTTCTTAAATAGTCTATGATTCAAAATCAAATCTACAGCTCTTTCCAAATCATCAATATACGAAAATCCATCACAATAATAAAAATCCAAACCACATGTTCATCACTAAAAGATAAATTAATATAAATTTGTAACATAAAATACCAAGATTAGTAGTCATATATCCTCATTAACCAATAATTACTACTTGAATAAGTTTTCGTGATGCAACAACCCAATTTCCATCATAAGCTTAGACATATTAATAAATCTATAGTCTATGGGATCTCAAAATCATACTACAAAGGAAAAAATTCATTGATACCACATTGTATTATCCCATTCCATTTTACTATAGAATATTAATTGCATGAGTTCTTCAGAATAACTTATGTGCATCACCCCATACACAAGAGTCTGTTTATATGTTGGTGGGGTTACGTGTAATTTTATGGGGAGACTATACCGCATAATCATAGTGCATAATTATAGATAAAATAACAAGGTATTGTATACTGATGATAAGTATCAGATTATGTAGGAATAAATAGAAACCATTATCTAAAAATAAACTAGAAATGGATTTCAGTAAAAATAAACATGCCCGAAAAATATTTTATATTTAGTAAGGGCCCATAATGTCATGCCATCCATATGACTAACCACCATCTTGGCCAGTTACATAAAGGTAACAAAATAAAAAATAAACAAATGGTTTGCACTGCATTTATGAGATAAATCAAATCCATTATTCTAATAAAAATTGAGATAACATTCCAAAATGTCAAAAATATAACATTGTTCTCAAACAAAAATTTTCCTTGAAAATAAAAGTGCGGGATGACCAGTTACCCATATACACTGGAGGATAGAGCAGGGTGTGAGTAAAAATTAGAATTCCATTACCAATAGTTTCTAAATAAAAATATAATATGATAATTTATATTAAAATATAAAATAGAATAATGAACAGTAAATAAAATAATATACTCTTTAAAACCCCCAATTATTAATTAACTTGTTGGTCCTTGGGTTCTAAAATTACACCTGGGATAACCAAAACTGGTTCTCCCCTAGCTAGACAAGTGAGTCATAAATAATAATGTGGAGCATACTATAGGTAAAATAAAGTGATTAAAATAAATAATTTCAATATAATTTCAAAAAAAGGATTCAACCTAAGGTAACCAAACCCTGTTCAAGTAATATTAGTTCCTAGAGAATCAATCAAAATCCTAATTCTTACAGTATACATTCCTTCCATGTGCATCGTTTTGGAATAAAAACCATATAGTACATTACTTGTTCCTATAGAATCAATATGGAACCTTTGTTTCATCATATTATATTCATTCTCATAGCATCATTCTACCACCCAAACCATTATGTATATTATCTACGATGAGAGAATCATCCTTGAACCAAAAACATACTGTATTCTTTTAGTGTTAATTATATACTACCATTATCTCATCCACTCTATATTTTATCTAATAATATGTTCCAAAATTTTGAGCATTCAAAAAAATCAAAAAGAATAAAATCTATTTTAAATATTTATCATTTACAATGGTCTCAGTAGTTCTTTTGATATAATAACATGGTAAAAAATGTTGTAACCTTTTTTAATATAAAAAACCTCACAAACACTATTTTGAAAATTTTATATCTCACATGTGAATTTAAAACAATTTAAATTCACCCTTAACACGTGATTCTCCCTCTTTAATATCAAAATCATGACAGAAGACATCATTTCCACTAAAACAATTAAAAGAAGTATTAAGGAATTTCATCATAAGGGAAAACATAAACACCCATTTCAAATTGACATTTAAAATTTATTTAAAACATATTTTAAAATATCTTGGTGTTCAAAACCTCATTTTAAAACAATATCCACATTAAAAAATATGTTTAACTCATCAAAAATTAAATCTAGATCAAACTAAAATTCCCAATATTTAAAACCTTTCAAAATCCCCAAAGGCACTTCACTGAAGATTAGTAAATCGAAACCATATATCTTACACATATTAACATTCAATAAAAATTTATTCTAAATTATTACAAATTTCAAGAATCGACACACTCCATGGGTGGATGTGGGTTGAGTCTCATAATCACTAATGTACTAGATGTGATCTATGGAAGGTCTTAGGTAATAATATCAATTTAAAAACTATTATCTTAAACCATATAACAAATAAACCAAAAATAATTCTATTTCACACTCTTAATAGACATGAAATTAAATTCCCATGACTATGAGAATAGATCTTATACCACCTACCACATTAACGAGATTTAATAGACATTTCCAAATAATGGAATCCTTGCTAAGTCCGGTCCAATTTTCACCCAAATGCAACAACATCCAAACTACCTTCTCTCATATACTTGATATCTAACCTCATGCTAATAAAACCATGATTATTTAATTATTAGTATTATTATTATTAATTTATTAATTAAATTTCAATGCAACATAATTTAAAACAATCAACATTTAGTCACACTACATCAGAACAAAAAAACGAACCACTAAATAAAGACCCAAGATATAACCATGACAATAATTTTGGAAAACTAATTAAACAACGGTTCGGAGAAAAAAATAAATTGATAGAAAATTTAAATAAAATATTAATAAATTTAATGAATTAAGATATATTAAATGAAACATCATGTGATAGTGTACAAAAATTATATCGAGATCTCATCTACTCAAGCCAAACAAATCCCCATGAAAAATAGGTTATTCCACCAAGCTCCAAAATAATGTCCATCAAACCCCTATCTAGAGAAATTATAAATTAATTAGAAGAAATACATAATATAGAATGGTTCATTGGAGTTTTATTATAAACATAGAACACCCAAATATCACCATAAAATACAACAAATTAGTGGGTTATAGAAATAGGTAAGGGGTTGTAAATCTCATGGGCCATGAACATCTAAAAGAGGAGGAGGGGAGAGAATGGATAAAATAATTAAGTGGTTAATTTTGTCATTTCCCAGTTGTAAATATATATTTTGAAGTGTAATGACTTTTTTATACGATTTTCCAACCATTCTCCCCTCACTACACACTTTAAAATGCCTCATAATGTTAGAGAAATCTTATTCCAACCATATCATCACCACTACCACTATCTCCATATCCCCTACACTGTTTGTATACAAACATTTTGAATCCATAAGTGAATCTTATAATGGCTCCTAATTCACTACCCTTCTCACATAGTTTCCCTTATCACTTACACAATGTTCCCTCAATAATATGGTAACATTGTTACATAACCATGTGTGGATAAAAATGAACTAAAAATTCCCTAAGCATCAATGTTTCAAAAAACATTTTCTAAACCTTGCAAACCAAATCAAAAACATGGGAAAAATAAATAAAAACTTCTTGAAACCCCTCATGAATCTTGAAAATCTCAATTGATCACCCTAGATACCTCCTAATCCTTTCTCCTCATCTTAAAATATAACTTTGATCAATTTCAAATCTCAAAATTCCATTCTGAAACCCCAATAATGGTTCATCATATTAAATAAAAAAGTTCAAATTTCATCTATAATCTTCACCAAGTACAAATATGGGACCTTAGAGTATGTATCATGAAGGGGTGGAAGTATCCCCTTTTATAGGTGACAAAAATGTCACTTTTGAAAATTCTATTTCATTACCAATGATATAAATACACTATTCAATGATAAAATACTCAAAAAGTTACAAATAATGGAGTGTAAGGTGAAATTTGGTTGATAAAACCTCAAAAATATAAATTTTAACATGTTCTATGCATTTTTTATGCCATTTGATCTTAAGTTGTTACCTTTACCTTTTATTACATTAGTAATTATTTTCTAAATAAAATATTTATGCTTTAATAATAAAATTAAATAACCCATATTACCATATTTGGGTGTGATGAACCTAAATTTAATATCATTTTAATTTAATTAAATTTCTATATAATATAAATTTATCTTCTAAATAAAATCATTTTATATATAGAAAATTTTTTCTATAAAATAATGGTTCAATAAACATTATGTGCTCTTAATTATATTTAGAATTATTTACAAATTAATTATGTGTTAATATAATTATATATATATTTTTAAAAAATATTTTTTATATAAAATATATTTATTTAATTAATTTACAAAAATTAATTAATATTATGAAAATGATTCTCTGAAAATAATGCGTATTACATTATAGTGTTCACTAACTTTAATCATAGTGATAAAACATTGATGCCCAAAATTGAAATTGATTGTGTTAAAAAATAGATCATCCTGATCTAAAATATAAAATTAATTTTCATAGATTTATTTTCTACAAGTGATTAAAATTAATTATTAATATATGTGAATAAAATCAATTTTTATAGAAAAATATTACATATGTTTCCAAAAAGATATACATGGGTTTTATATAAACAACATAGTAATTTGAAATGATTTAGTTTTAATATAAATATATATATTTTATTTTAAAATTATGAAAAAACATTTTAGTAATTCTTATATTATGATAATGTCCTAAAAGTGATTGTTTTTAGAAAAAAATTTATTTTTCAGTATTTTCCAAAACACGATTTTTTCAAAAAAATCTAAAAAATTTATCTTCTAATTATATTATTATTATAAATCTAAAAATTATTTAAATTATTTCATTTTTAGAAACTAAAATTTTTAATTTCAAATTTTTAATAAAATCTAAACATATAATGAATATTGTTTTATAAAAAATTACATTTTCAAATATTACCTATATTATTCATAATTAATATAATTTACCAACTAAATTGGTGTCAAAAATTTACTCAAACTAAACATTATATATCATAAATAATCATATGATTCTGGAAATAGAAATTCATATTTCATAAAAATTTTATTATTATTAAAATAATTTTATAAATGATAAATAACCTTATTAGTCAATTAAGGTATGAGAAATTAATTTAATTCATATAAAATGTATCTTATTTATTTATACATATATTTCTCAAAGAAGTTACTTCTATTCATTCCCTATAATTCAACAACTAAATAATTATTATAATAATTAAATATTTACATTTTATCTAAATATATCATGGTTTCTTTAAAGGTGGTGTTACATGTGGGTCATGTTATCTAACATATATATCCCATATAAGAAAATTTATATATTAATATCATGGGTAGTTACAATCCCCCATTTAAATAAATTGAATCCCCACAATTTTAATTATTACACAATGATGAAATTAGGTGAGTATATTCATAACATATCAATCATTTAGGATATATCTTCTATGATTAAATTTTCCTTACTCTCTTTAGAAGATTAAGTTATTTATCTTTCCTAAAACCAGATTAATATTTCTTACAAAATTTAAAATCCCAAGTAAGTAAAGAATAATATATAATCAAATCTATTTCTATTTATGAATTAGATAGTGTTTTAGAGTCTTAAAATGAGAATAAATCCAATCTTAAGCATAGAATACTTTAATATTTTTAAAAGATTGTTTTATCGCCTTTTGATGGAAAACCATTTTTAAATATATCTTTGGACTTTTTATAAGCTATATTTGTCAAAATAAACAATTTCTTTAGAATTGGGACATTGTAATTTACTTTGGATAAATGTTTGGTATTTTTCTGACAGTGATCATTTTCTAATGAATAGTGAAATATACTACATTTTATTTCAAAACTGATTTTTTATCTAAATTAATTATATGGTTATATTATCTTTTTATTTGGTTTTACTGTCTAATTATAATATATTTTTACTATTTAATCCAATGGTGTTCATTATAATTAATTTTACTTTGAAATTGGACATAAACAATTGTCAATCTTTGGATAGGTATTGTTTCTTAAAAACACGCTATTTGTTTTGAGAATGGGAATTATTTTTAAATTAATTACTTCTATTTCTCTATTTGTAATTTGGTAAAATGGATTCTATATTTGGAATCATGTGGTCCAAATTATGTAATTAATAAACTTTTGTTTTTGGATATTATGAATAGTAACAACGGTAATTATCTTTATTTATCGTGATTAATTAGTAATCGGGTTGTAAAGGATAATAAAATAAAATAATAATAATATAAAATGACCCCAAAATGTGTAAAAATACTCTTTTTTGTGTCATTTCTGACCATGGTATGCCTCGTGCTATCTTCGGGATCCCATGGAATCACTTTTGTGTGATAGTGACCTTTTATCATATTATTTTTAATGAAAGAAAAATATAACCAAACTATGTAACACCTAAGTAAAACAATTTTAATTTTGTTTATATAAATTATCTCTTAGAATATAAATAGTCCTTGGGAAGCTAAAAAACTTTCCTACATCATGGTATTTTTTTATAATTTTTATACATAAAATAAATATATTTATTTATGACACCATGATGATACATTGATTACCTTATTAATGAACAATATAAATAAAATGAAAAGATAAGGTAAAATCTAAGACATACACTTGTAGAAAACCTTTTTTATGGGTGAATTTAGAACACTTATCACCTTATCCTCTAACTATATCATTGTGGTACCTTTAAAATCCAAAAACCATTTTATAATAATGTAACATTTCAAGACTTTCCAAAAGTGACCCTCCTCCTTCTTATAAAGGGCCCCCACCTCTACCCCCATACCCACACCTCTCAAGCCCTTGTCTCATCCCACCTAGGCTCATATTCTGTCTCCAGATCCCTCTCTTACTCCTAGAAGACTCAATATGGTCAAAAGTCTTTCCAAGGAAGCCTTTGGCTCAAATCAAAGAGTTACCCGATTTTGAGGTAATGTATTTTCTCGAGTTTCTTTCTTTTATTTTCCTTCTTCACTCACCAATATTTTCTTATTATTTTATCCCATAATAAAATAATTATTATAAATATACTAGTATGTTGTTATGATATTTATTCTACTTACACTTACACACACCTCCGTATAACAGATAAAGAACTTATTGTTTCTATGGGTGGCGAATTACTGCCTCACGAAACGATGATTGTTCAATATTATTTTAATGCCATTCATGGTGTCCATTATGATGTCACTATATTCATATATGATATATATTATATTTGTGTCCTCTCTATGCTTCTTTATTTTATATTTAAAATATACCTTTATTCTTTTCATGTTGTGCAAATGCGATAATTTCATCTGAGGAAGTGTGCACTACCGCCACCTCAAGTGTTCTGAATCGTTCATGAAAAATATGGAATTTATAAAGAATATAATTAATGAACTTATGTTACCTATATAACATATATATTATACTGTAATTATAATATATATATTTCTCATTTATTTTTTATTCTGTTAATATGACAATGAAATGAAAGTAGTGTTCATGCGTAAGTACGGCCTACCGTATCCATGAACGGTGCATTTCATTTATTTTCTCCAAATGTAATCGAATAGTATAAAATGAATATATACTGGATATATATTATATTTAAATCATTAATAACATTCATTGTATGATGTAATTATAATTTCATGTGCAATTCTTTTCAAACAAGTTCATTTTTGACTCATGTACCGAACATCGACAAAATATATGATATGAACTCACATAATTAACTAATTATTATAACATTATAATATGTGATATGAACTGAATAATAAACATTAAAATAAGTCCTTAAGAAATTATAAACTGACCTAATATTATTATTTAGGAATATAAAGAACGAATGACAACAAGTCAAACTTGAGATAAGGGACTTCGTCTAAATCTCCTTTCATTGAGGCATACTTCATTTTATATACGACCATCTTTTATTAGTTATATAATAAACCCTTTTGAAACTTAATTTCATTAAAATGGAATATTTTTACAAGAATCATTTCACTAAATGACAAAAGGCATTTTTTTTTCTTACAAATGTGGTGACAACGACTTCTCCGCCATCGTGACCACTATTTGAATTTTGGCTTCCTCGACTAGCCATAACTTTTTTAAATGAAAAATAAATTCCATGTTTTACTTTTCATTTATTTTGGTATTGAAAATGGTTTTGATAATGTTTTGATTATATCAATGTGTTGTATTGATATCTTGTGATTGAAATGTAGATACGTTAAGTTTCCTTTATGCATGTTTTATGTGATACAATTATGTTATGGTTCTTGGGCATTGTTTATGAAGTCGGGTGGTTCCGTGATAAACTAAGGGCAGGTGAGCCCGAGATAGCTCTATAATGCATTGGGTAATGTGAATGAGTTAAATGCTAAGGTTTCTCTGAAGATATATAGGGAATACACTGTGATGGGTATTCCAAACATAACCTTGAGGGTTACTCCCTTCGAAAGAATGTTATGGATGCCTCAAGTTACCTTTATATCAGATGATTTCTATGAGTTATTCACAAATCTTATGATTTCATGAGGTATGTTAATGTGATTATTTTTTGTGAGTAAAGTATGATTTTATTTATTCTTATGTATACATGGACTAATTATTTCCTTCCATATTTTTATATCCCTTACTGATCTTTTTATGATCATCCCATGTTTTTGAAATGTTTTTCATAGGTCAATGGAAAAGTACATGATGTGATGATACTGTAGAGGAAGTGTTAAGAAAGAAACCGTGTTTTATTTTAAATATGATTCCTTTGGTGGAAAAATGAAAATTTTCTTTGATGTAACCACCATGTTTTAATGTGGAATGTAATGCATGAATTATGATCTAATTCTCTAAAACACTATACCTAAAAAGGTCCTCAATGTGAATTCTTGAAATAACCCAAGATTAATTAATGTTTAAAGCTAGGTCCTTATACTTGGTATCAAAGGTTGGTTTTGATCACTTTAAGAGATAGAATTCTATTAAATGATTATCCAGAAATATTATTTTTACACATTATGGTCAAATTTAAATGATATAGAATTTTAAGATTACCATGTTTCTTCATATAAGACATGTTCGTTCAGAATGGTCTTCTACAGAGGAAATAGAGAAGCAGTGCTAAGAAGGCAAACAGAAGGAAATGACCGTCCAAATCAGCATCCTGACATGGTCGGAATTGGAACTGAACAGTTTGTTGCAGTAATGGCATAGTTTACTCAAGTGATAAATGGTGGCGGTATCCATGTACGAGACCAACCAGATCAACCGTAGAGGAATATGTCTGTGGTGGAACATTTCATGAGGCAACATCTCCCATCATTCAGAGGATCATCTGACCCTGTGCTATCTAAAATGTGGATTAAAGCACTGGAGATGATTTTTGATGTCATGGGGTGTTAAGACAATCAAAAGATTAGTCTTGATCATTACCGTTTGGAGGGTGAAGCAGATCACTGGTGGTCGATGGTTAAAAATATCAGGAACGCCGATGAGATTGATTCTCTTGACTAGGATAAATTCAAAGTTATGTTTCTTGATAAATATTTTCCTAAGTCTGTTCGACTTAGGATGGAAAAACAATTCATGGAATTTAGGCAATAGGACGACTCAGTGGATGATTATGAAGAAAAGTTCACTTGATTGGGAATGTATTCTCCAAATTTTATCAGATACCATGATAGTAAAATCAATCGTTTTTACTCAGGATTAAATCCAAAATATCGAAGGGCATTAGATTCTAGTGAGTTTAAAAGGTTATGAAAAGCTCGTTCGATGTGATAAGATAGTGGAAATTTAGTTTTTCTATGATCAAGTGTCCCATGACAACCAACAGAAGAAGAGACCGAGGTGGTAGGAGAAAGGGAAGAATCCTTCAAAAAGGTTTGATGGTATGAAAACTATGATTGTAGTTTGTGATAATTATGCTAAAAAGTAAGTTGGGAATGTCTTTTGAATTCTGGAAAGTGATTCCGATGTAGTATGATGGGACATAAGGCTCGTGATTGCAATGGAAAAGATCAAGGTAATGGTAAGGACAAATTTGATTTAAAGATAGTGAAATGTTTCAAGTGCAATGAGATGGGTCATTACGCAAACGAGTGTCTAACCAAGAGCTCGAATGATGGGAAGCAGTCAGACTACAAGCAGAAAGGTGTGGTGAAATCCTTTACAACTACTTCACCAAATGTTGGGACAACAAATGAAGTGGTATCAGGTACTTTGTTTGTTTTTTCAGATTATGACAATGCGTTGTTTGATCCAGGGTCTACACATTCTTTCATCTGTAAAAAAGTTTCTAGTAAATTGGGAATTCCATCTCAAGAAATGACTCCTGAACTTGTGGTAAAAACACCTGGGGGATATGTTGAAGAAAAATGAATTTATAAGAATCTTCATATCCTTATCCGTGGAAAGTACCTACTTGAAAGCCTTATTTTTTTTACCTCTAGTAGAGTTTGATGTTATCCAGATTATGGATTGGCTCTCTGTTTACCATGCTAAGATTTGTTGTAGAGCTAAATAAGTTTCTTTTTAAAAATAATTTCAGTTTTTTTAGAAGAATGAACCCTTACTGTTGATAACATATCAAGAGGCTATAAAACTTGTAAAATATGGAAATTAATTTTACCTTGCACATATTGTTGAAAACAAAGGAGTCGTTCAGATTAATGATGTGCCAATGGTAAATTAGTATCCTGATGTTTTTCCTAATGAGTTTCCTGGAATAACTCCAGATCGAGAAGTTGAATTTACTGTTGACTTAGATCCTCATGCTAATCCAATTTCAAAACCCGCTTATCGAATGGCTCAAATTGATATTTTAGAGTTGAAGGAGCAATTAAAAGATTTATTAGAGAATGGTTTTATTCGACCTAGCACTTCACCATGGGGTGATCCTGTCTTTTTTGTTAAAAAGAAAGATGGTTCAATGAGATTTTTCATTGATTATAGAGCCTTGAATAACATCACTGTTAAGAGAAAATATCCTTTGCCTCATATCGATTATTTGTTTGATCAGCTCCAGGGAGCTCAGTATTTTTCAAGATTGACTTGAGATCGGGGTACCAACAGTTGAGGGCAAAGGAAGTAGATATTCCGAAGACCGCATTTTGTATAAAATATGGCCATTATAAATATGTAGTTATGCATTTTTGGTTATCCAATGAACATGTTGTATTCATGGACCTTATGAATAGAATTTTCCATGAGTTCTAGGATAAGTTTGTGGTTGTTTTCATTGATAATATTTTGGTGTTTTCTAAAAGTAAAAAAGATCATGAAAGTCATTTAAGGGTTATTTTGAAAACCATAAAAGCAAAGAAATTGTATGGTAACTTAGACATGTGTGATTTTTGGTTACAAAAAATTTCATTCCTTAGTCACATTGTTTCTAAAGATTCCAAGACCAACAAATGTAACCATGATTCGTAGTTTTCATGGTTTGGTAGACTATTACAGAATTTTTGTTAAAAAAATCATGGTTGTCCATCCATTTGACTAAGCTAACTCATAAGGGTGTTAAGTTTATCTGGAAAAAATAATGTGATGATTGTTTTTAGGAATTGAAAAAAAGATTAGTGAATTCTACAGTATTGGCACTACCTTCCAGGAATGGTGAGTTTGTTATCTACAGTGATGCTTCATTGAAAGTACTTGGTTGCGTCCTAATACAGAATGATCCGGTAATTTCTTATGCTTCACATGAGTTGAAAACTCATGAGATAAATTACCCTACACATGATTTGGAATTAGCTGCAGTTGTATTCACTTTAAAAATTTGGAGCCATCATTTTTTTGATGGAAAGTGTGAAATGTATACTGATCACAAAGGACTAAAGTGTATATTCACTTCAAAATAATTGAACATGAGACAGAGGAGATGGCTATAATTAATCATGGATAATGATTTCACGATTCACTACCACCCAGGAACAGAACATAAAGTGGAAGAGTCTTTGAGTTAAAAAATTAATGCATCATTAATCATGTTATGTTTTGAATGTTTTCCTTTGGTTAAGGATTTGATGAATTTTGGCTTGGAAGTTGTTGGTGCAGGAAATTCTTCTATTTTGTTTTAGGTATTAGTGAAATATTCTCTATCAGACAGAATTAAGCAAGCACAGAAGCAAGACAGTGAGTTGCAGAAAAAGTTAGAGCTGGTTTATAAGAGTATGTTACCTGATTTCAAAATTGATAATGATTTTGTTTTGAGATTTGGGAAGAGATTTTGTGTGCCTTGAGATTTATAGTTGAAGAGAGATTTGTTATGTAAAGCTCATAGTTCTCCATTTTCAGTTCATCCAGGCAGTACTAATATGTATAGAGATCTTCGAGAGTATTATTGGTGGGATGGAATGAAAAGATATATTGTTGATTTTACTATGAAGTGTTTGACTTGTCAATAGGTTAATGTGGAGTGGCAGTTACTGAAAGGGATGCTTCAGCCTTTACCAGTTCCAGAGTGGAAATGGTAGAATATATCTATGGACTTCGTTGTGGGATTACCAAAGACACCTCGAGGTAATAATGAAATCTGGATTATTGTTGATCGTTTGACTAAATCTTCTCATTTCCTTGCAATACGAGATACTTTTTCCCTTGATCAACTTTCTAGATTGTATCTTAATGAGATATCCAGGTTATACGGATTTCCCCTCTCCATTTAATCTGATCTTGATCCCAAGTTAACATCTAACTTTTGTAAAGGCCTTTATAATTCATCGGGTACTGAATTAAATTTTAGCACAGCTTTTCATCCTCAATCAGATGGGCAGTCAGAAAAAACAATTCATACGTTGGAGGATGTGCTACATTCCAGGTCGATGGATTATCAGGAAAGTTGGGACCAAAATCTTTCTTTGGTTGAGTTTTTATATAATAACTGTTTTCATTCCACTATACAGATGGCACCATTTGAAGAATTATATGGTAAATGGCATTGAACACCAATTTTTTGGGATAATGTAGGTGAATGGAAGTTGATGGGACCAGAATTGGTAGAAGAGATGGAAAAAAATCAACTGACAAAGAAACACATGAGAACAGCTCGGAGTAGGTAGAAAAGTTATGTGGACAACCGGACGAAGGATCTCTCTTTTGAGGTAGGTGATCATGTCATCCTCAAAGTTTCACCATGGAAAAGTGTGAAACGATTTGGTAAGAAAGGAAAGTTGAGTCCAAGGTTCATTGGACTATATGAAATTATATAGAGAGTTAGATCAGTTTCATACCAAGTCGTTGTACCTTCAAGTTAATCTCAGGTACATATTGCTTTTCATGTTTCAATGTTAAGGAAGTACATGCCAGATCCATCTCATGTTTTGAGTCCAGAGGTACTTCAGCTAGAAGAGAATCTATCTTATGAGGAACCACCGGTCCAGATTCTTGACCATAGGGAGCATGTTTTGCGAAATAAGGTGATTCATCAAGTAATGGATTTGTAGAAAACCAACATGATTGACGAGGTAACATGGGAATCTGAAAACGCAATGAGGGATAAATACCCCCACTTATTCGATGACTTAAAAAATTGTGGGGACATAATTTCCAAAAAGGGGGAAGGATGTAACATCTCAAGTAATTAAAGAATAATATATTTTCATATCTATGTCTATTTATGATTTAGATTGTGTTTTAGAGGCGTAAAATGAGAATAAATCAAATCTTAAGCATAGAATACTCTAATATTTTTAAAAGATTGTTTTACCTCCTTTTGATGGAAAACCATTTTAAAATCTAATTTTTAACAATTTGATAAACTCTATTTGTCAAAATAAAAAATTTCTTTATAATTGGGACATTGAAATTTATTTTGGAAAAAATTTTGGTATTTTTCTAACTATGTTCATTTTGAATGAATAGTGAAAAATACTGCATTTTACTTCAAAACATCTTTTTCATCTAATTTAATTATCTAGTTAGATTATCTTTTTAATTTGTTTTAACGTTTAATTAGAATATATTTTTACCATTTAATCCAATGGTGATCATTATAATAAATTTCACTTTGAAATTGGACATAAACAATTGTTAATCTTTTGTTAGATATTATTTCTTAAAAACATGTTATTTGTTTTGACAACGAGAATTTTTTTTAAATTAATTACTGCAATTCTTATGTCTGGAATTTGGTAATATAGATTCCATATTCTGAATCATAAGGTCCAAATTATGTAATTAAGACTATTTTGTTTCTGTACATTAGGAATAGTAACGACGGTATTATCTTTAATTATTGTGATTAATTAGTAATCGGGTAGTTAAGGGTAATAAAATAATATCATAATAATATAAAATGACCCCAACATCTGTCCAAATCCTCTTGGTTGTGTCATTTCTAAAAATGGTATGCCTTGTACCAACTTAAGGACCCCATGGAATCTCTTTTGTGTGATAGTGACCTTTTATCATATTATTTTTAACGAAAGGAAAATATAACCAAACTATGTAACACCTAAGTAAATAAATTTTAATTTTGTTTACATAAATGATCAATTATACTATAAATATTCATTGGAATGATAATAATATTTCCTACATCATGGTATTTTTTTCTATTATTTTTAGACATTAAATAAATAAATTTATTTAGTACACAATGATGATGTCGGGATTACCTCATTAATCAACAATTTAAAAAAATTAAAAGATAAGGTAAAATGAAAGATGTAAACTTGTCTAAAACCTATTGGATGGGTTTATTTCTATCCCTTATCACCTTATCCTCAAAATATATCATTTTGGGACCTTTAAAATCTGAAAACCGTTTTATAATAAAGTAACAGTTCAAGACTTTCCAAAGGTGACCCTCCTCCCTCTTATAAAAGGCCCCCACCTCTACCCCCATACCCATAATTCTCAATCCCTTGGATCATCCAAACTCTCCTCATATTATCTCTCCATATACCTATCTTACTCCTAAAAGCCTTTATTTGGGTATAAGGCTTTCCAAGGAAGCCTTTGGCTCAAATCAAAAAGAGTTACACAATTTAAAGGTAATGTCTTCTCTTGAGTTTCTTTCTATTATTTTACATAATCACTAACCACTATATTCTTTTTATGTGAACCCATAATAACACCATTATCCTCAATATAATAGTATGATGTTATGATATGTAATCTACCGACACTTACACACACCTCCGTCTGATGGTTAAAGAATATATTGTTTCTGTGGGTGGCAAATTACTGCCTCACGAAACGATGATTGTTCAATCTTCTTTTAACACATTTCATGGTTTCCATTATGATGTAACTGTATTTATATATGATATATATTATATTTATGTCCCCTCTATGCTTCTATATTTTATATTTAAGACATACCTTAATGCTTTTCATGTTGTGAAAATGCGATAATTTCATCTGAGGAAGTGTGGACTACCGCCCCCTCAAGTGTTGTGACTTGTTCATGCCAAACATAGAATTTATAAAGAATTTATTTAATGAACTTATGTTAACTATGTAAAATATATATTATAATGGAATTATAATATATATATATGTCTCATTTATTTTTAATTCTGTTCATCTGATAAAGAAATGAATGTAGTGTTCATCCGTACGTACGGTCTACTGTCTCCATGAACGATGCATTTCATTTTTAATCTCAAAATGGTATGGAATAGTATAAAATTAATATATACTGGATATATATGATATTTATATCATTAATACCAATTTGGAGATGATGTACTTATAACTACATGGGAAATTATTTTCAAACAAATTCATTTTTGACTCATGTACCGAACATCGACAAAATGTATGATATGAACTCACATAATTAACTAATTATAATAACATGATAATATGTGATATGAATTTAATAATAAACTTTAAATGAAGTCCTTATGAAATTATAAATTGACCTAAGATTATTATTCAGTAATATAAAGAATGAACGTGAACAAGTCGGACATGATGTAAGGGACTTCATCTCAATCTCCTTTCATTGAGGCATAATTCAATTTATATATTACCTTCTTTTATTAGTTATATAGTAAACCCTTTTGACTTTTAATTTCATTCAAAGATAATCTTTTTACATGAATCGTTTTTCTAAAAAACAAATGGAATTTTTTTTTCTTATGTATACGGCGACAATGACTTCTCCACCACCATGACCATTATTTAAATTCCGGCTTCCTCTACAAGCCATAACATTTTAAATGAAAAATAAATATAATCTTTTAATTTTCTTTTATTTTGGTATTGAAAGTGGTTTTGATAATGTTTTGATTATATCAATGTGTTTTATTGATATCTTGTGATTGAAATGTGGATATTTTATGTTTCTATTATGCATGTTTTATGTGATATGATTATGTTATTGTTCTTGGTCATTGTTTATGAAGTCGGGTGGTTCTGTGATAACCTAAGGGTGGGTGAGCCCTATATAGCTCTCCAATTCATTGGGTAATTCAAATTTGGTAAACGATATGGTTTTTCGGAAGAGATTTAAGGAATACATTTTGATGGGTACTCCAAATGTAACCATGAAGGTTACACCCTATGTAAGAATGTTATGAATGCCTCAAGTTTACTTCATGTCATATAATTTCTATGAGATATTAATAAATCTTTTGATTTCATGAGGTATGTTAAATTTCTTATGTTTTATGAGTAAATTATGATTTCATTGATTCTTATGTATACATGGACTGATGTTTTCTTTCCATATTTTTATATCCCTTACTGTGCATTTTATGCTCATCCCAAGTTTTTGAAATTTTTTTCACAGGTCAAGGGAAAAGTACATGATGTGATGATTGTGTAGAGGAAGTGTCAAGAGAGAAATGATGTTTTATTTTAAATATGTATCCTTTGGTGGAAAAAAATGAATATTTCCTTTGATGTAACCACCATGTTTAAATGTGGAATGTAATGCATGATTTATGATCTGATTATCTGAAAATATAAACCTGAAAAGATCATCAATGTGGATTATTGAAATAACCCAAGATTATGTAATGTTTAAGGCTGGGGCCTTATACAAACATATTAGTTTTTATTTATATACCCTAGTCATATATTCTACTTTGTAGACATTTCTTTAAAATATTTAAATATCCAAGTCAATAAACCATATCAAAAAGAATATTCCTTAAAAATAACTCAAATCTTCAACAACTTGTTCATAAATTCACACACTAGTATATATATCATAATACTAAAAGTGAGATAAAATTCACCAAAAATTTCACAAATACCATTTTATTGATAAAATAATCAATTTCAAGGCAATAAATAATATCTTACTCAGTTTTATCAAAATCATAAAACATTTTAAACCAAATAGTTATTTAACCCTCGATCATGTGTGCTTAAATATTTATCACAAAAAATATATCGTAGTCTTAAAATCACTTTTAAATGTTATTAATACCATTTTATATATGATTTTAAAACCTTATGTTATAACTACGAAACCCTAATCCTTAGATGTTTCAAATAATCCTAAATTTTTTTTGTAATATGAGATAATATCATTGAAAAATGTTAATCACTAATGAAAATAGCTAAGAGTTTCCATATTTAAAAAATAATCAGATATCAACCTCACTACCTTAGGTATGATATGTAATATCAACTTTTCTCATCATAACATGCATACACTAACTTTATCAACCATTTAATTTTTCTTCCTTATTCAGTCATAAAATGTAGTAGTTTCTGGAAACATTCCTTTATCAGCTTCATTATTATGATCTTTTTGTAAAAAAATAGTATATCAATAGTGGTTATTATAAAATTAAAAATATGAATATGAAAAAAGAAATTTTAATATTTATTCCCCTATGAAACCATATTTTTCAACAAAATCTTCATTTTAGTGGGTTCTATCCAGCTTCTTATCCTAATTACTTTAAATAATAAATCTACCATAATGTCTTGTAATGATAATGTGATTTCCCAAATCACATCCAGTAGGGTGGAAAATCATGACAATAGTTAGGCCTCTTTTTTATAAACCAAGTGACAATTGTGTTAATACCCAATCCAAACTTTTTGGGGTTATTACTCCAAGGTACATTTGCGTGACAGTTTGTATCCACTTATAATATCCATACAGGGATGTAATTTTTAGTATCACCAAACAACCTCATCATTATCAAAAACTAATAATTATGTCTTTGACTTATCCCTAGATTTCTCACTAAGGTTATCTTATAGTAATCCTAAAATAAAATATTCTTTATTATAATAACAATCACTATTATACTATCCAAAAAGGTTATATATACCTTAAAATTTGTGATAACCCATAATTTATCAACCATTAAATTATCCTCAACAAATATATTAACATCCATGGTTATCTATACCCTATATTCATAAATGATGAGATTCCCCAGACCTAGAATCTTTGATCTGTTGCAAAAAAACAAACATTAAAAACTAGATATCATCCCATTTGTAGATTCCAAAACATAACTATCCATATTTATTTGAATTAATTAAAATGTTTAATTTTATAAATTCTAAATTGAAGTTAGTTTTATAGATTTATTGAATTAAAAATCATAGTCTAATAATTCCCTTGTCTTCCTCAAATAATGGGCATTTTACCAATATATATGGAAAAGCATATACTATAATGAGTCTTCAACATCCATATAAATTTCACCAAACGAGATATACTATTACAAATTTCTTGTAGAGTACCTTTCATCTTAACCTGGGTAAATATAAACATAGGATGGGGTGATACAAAAATGCCATTAAGGCGGTATATTGAGCTAATGAAATTATTGAATAAACCTGAAGGAAATTTTATGGTAGGATTAAGAAATAATAAAAATGTAATAATTAACATGAACCTAGAGCATTCTATATACCTGAAAATAAAAAATTCCTATATTATAATAATTATTATTCGCATATTGATAGAATACATAATTTTAGACATCAAAAAATGTTTTCAAGTTCATTTACCAACACACTGTACTGATATGTGGAGTATTAAGAACCAAAATCCATGTTGTTTTGTCTTGTAAAATTTTTTTGATGCATTTTGGGGCAATAAAAGTTTGTGCCCCATCCATCACTTCTTTTTATGTATAATAATTTCATCATATTATAAAATGAATAATAAAATTCATAATCTAATTTTTCCAAAAATCAGAAATATTAGAATACAAACATACATAATGATAATAATATCCCCCATGTCACCAAAACTGATAACATGATCATAATCAATATTAATAAAGAACATGGATGGTAAAATAATAAATATTATGATTTTGAATATTAATCTACGTTGTAATAACAATATATATCAATAAAAGTGATAACATGATCATAACTTATCCCAACAAATAATATGAATGATAAAACAATAAATTCTAAACTTTTTAACAGTCATCGATATTGGAATAAAACTTTATAATATATTTTATAGTTCCCTATCCAGTAAATGGAATAGTTTTTTATTAAAGAATCCTTAAATCTAAAAACATATAGATGGTGGTATTCTATTAATTCAATACTAGAATAAAATTATAACCATTCATTTAGAGGATTAAGGTGGATTATTGAAAAAGGAGATAACCCAAGTTAAATAATGGAATCATATAAGGGTGTTTACATAAATGAAAAACACTTGCAAAAAATAATTCTTTGAATAGTATAATTAGAGAATGGATCACGAATAGAATTATTTGATATTGAAAACTCAATTCCATAAATGATATATATATAATAGAGAAAAAAAAAGAATCATAAACCCTATTGTGTTAAATAATTTTGAAAATTATAAGGTAAGAGAATGTGAAAACTTAATGGAGATTTTAGAAAACATTTTTAAATTTTATGTAAAATAAAAAAAGTATATCAATTTGATAGGTAAATTTTGAAATTGGGATGTGAATTATTTTAAAAACATTTACTTTTAAAAATAATCTCCAATAATAGAACCTTGAAAATAAATAAATTTTATCATAAATAAATTATTAGTGGAACAAAAAATGAATTTAAGTGAAATGAAAAAGCTGTTCTACTATTTGAAAAATTCCTTTGTTCTAAACTCGCACTATAAATAGAGTAACCAAAATTTTATATGTATCAAAATTTATTATTGAATATAGTGGTAGATAAATTACCATATAATAAAATTTTAGGGTGAAACCCCCCAAGAATTGAATAATGATTTTCATGATGAAATAATATAACTCCAGAAAATGAGAATTGAGTTTTCAGTATCTCTTACGGGAGAAATGCTCTTTCCAGTAAGAATATTTAATTTTTTATTAATAATATATAAATTTATTTCAATAAAATACCAAATAAGATAATCAAATGGTATAATTTACCCAACATATAAGAAATATGTTAAAGAGAAATGATCATAAGAAACGAATGAAAATTGAGTGACCAAAAAGCCTTAAAAATGTGGTAATCACTATGTCAAAATCCAATTGATGAAAAGAAAAATATTTGGGGAAATATTACCCATCAATTAAAATATTTTATGATATAGATAAATTCATGGGTATTAAATACACCGTTGAAATTACAACATGGTGTATGAAACCAACATGTACCATGGAATTAAATATTGAGACATTGAACCCCTACGGTTTGAGTAACATGTTAATCAAAATCAATAGAAATAATAGGATTTTAAACAAAATAAAAAAATTATTAAAATATAATTAATCATATGACGCGTAAAATATTAATTATATACACCACATAAATTAAATTTGGTTCCTAATATTAATCATGTCTCAATGAGAAGAATTTGAGTTGAAAACCCTACCCTTCTTCTGTATTTCTTCTACACTTGTACCTAAATTTAAAAATATAAAATAAAATTTATTAATTACCTTGAAAGTAACCTTATTCTTATATATTTAACGTAATATGGAGAATTTATTTCCATATTCTATTTATTTATTATATATTTTTTGATATGTTTTCATGAGAAATGAATCGACGTTGGATTATTTTGGTAACTTTGGAAATCAAATATAACATTTTAGTAATAAGTTAAAAACTTAATATCACCATTATAAAACCAAAAAAACATTAATTAACTATTATCATATAAAAATATTGGTATTTAAGTTCCCATATTCATCCATGATATAGTTTTTTAAAATTATTCAAGTATGTTTTTCAACCATCCCAGACATGAGAACTCTATATGTAGAGGAGAGAGTATGGTTCAGGATATCGATAATATAATTATTTTAGAAGAATAATGTTATTATATAAATTTTTATGTTTTGGAATAATATTTTATTTAAAAAAATTAAAATCAGTTTGAAAAATAAAAAATGTTACTTTGTGGAAGTGGTAGTCCACACAATGCATGATTAACAACCTTCGTTTTTTCTATGTGGATTTAAACTAATAAATAAAGTTGATAAATTAATATAATAAAACATGTTTATAATAATTATATTTATCTTATAATATTATTGTGGTATATATTGGTTTGGAAAATTAAATTTTAAGAAGAAAATGATCAGGATTATGCAATACACACATTGGTGCTTTGAACATTCTCTTGAAAGTCATTAAGGAGATGAAGGGCTCAGGAAACAAAATGGAGAACCTATGACTATAAACCTAAGACAGTTTCCTAATTGGATAAAAATTTATACGATTCATACTGAAATTCAAAAGAATGGCTCTTCCATTAAGGGGTGTAAATTTTCCTTTTTAAGTGAAACAAAGGGAATTTTTGAGACCACACATTAATTCTCATTGATATTATTTAACAATTGAATAGTTAAAGATTCAAAAATTTAAAATATTTTTAGTTCATGGTGGTATTGTATCTACATATCCTAAACCAATTATTTACACACATTTTTTAAACATGTTGGAAGTCAAATGTTCTTAGGTTTCTACTTTTACCTTATTTATGTTTTTACCCATATAAATAGTTTTTAACTAAGTAATTTAAGTTTCAATAAAAATAAAAAATAACCCATATTAAAAAATAATAGTGTCTTGAAAATAACTTTATTCCAAATTTACTCTAATTAAATATATAAATAATAGAGAATAAACCATTAAATTAAAAAAAAATTACCAATAAAAATAGTTTTATGTAGAAAAATAGTGTTTCAACCAATATATGTTCATAACCATATATATCAATGGTTACCACTTAAATGTATGTTACTATAATTATTTAATTGTTTGAAAATAATATTATAGTAATCATTAAATATATATTAATTTAATTGATAAGATAATATTGCACAATATTAATAAAACATTTTTTTGAAAATAATAGTTTTACCATTTTAATGTTCGTTAACTTTAGTATTAGTAATCATATTATTATTCCAAAAATTGAAATTGAAATTATTAAATAATATTTTAATTTTGATTAAAAATATTAAATACATTTGATGGATTTAATTTCTAAAAGTGATGACCCCTAATATTTAATACAGAAGAATCAAATTAGTGTTTAGACTAAAATATTACTTAAGCTACCAAAAATATGTACATAGGTTTTATAGAAAAAAATAATAATTTTAAATGGGTTATTTTTATTTTACAAATATATATTATATAAAAAATTAAAAATATTTAATTCACTATTTATAATGATAATGTCACAAAAGTGATTGTTTTTAACAAAATCTGTATTTTTAATTATTCACCTAAACATCAATTATTTCAAAAAAAGAATAAATTCATCGTAGGGTAATATTTTTATTCTATATGTAAAAATTATATTCTTTTTTAAGATTTAAAGTATAGAATTTATAAATGATATATTTTAATAAAATCATTATAATTAATGAAAGAATGTTTTTAATGAAAATTGAAATTCATTATATATTATCAATTATTATTCTTATATCCTATTATCTAGAAACTAAATTTTTGTAAAAGAGTTATTAATATCAAATATAATTTATCCTTATTAGTCATACATTTCTTAAAATAAAAATTTATATCACTTAAAAAAGATATTTTTTAGAAATATTATTTTCGAAACAATTAATGTTTTTTTAGACATTTTATTAAAACTAATTGAAAATGATTCATATTGGAAGAGAAGCTTATTTTAATTATTCATATATTTTATAAAGTTATTACTCTTATTCATTCATGTTAATTCAAAAACTGGGTTTTAAAATTCATAAATAAATAATTATATTTTATTTGAATATATTGTCTTTTATTTTAAATTTGATATTTTATATCGATTTGGATATTGAATATATTTGGATAATTTAAAATAATTTATACATTAAACTCTTAGGGTATTAAAATTCATGTTCTTTATTTCTCTAGGAATATATAATAAAATCATCAATAAATAAAACCAAAAAATATCAATGTAATCTCTAAAGGCTCAACTCATCAAATCCATAAAGATTGTTAGTGAATATATAAAACTCAAAAGAATAATTATCAAATAATAGTATCTATATCTTGTATAGAAGGTTTTCATTACAATATCTTTATTTTTCATTGATGATATCCGGATCCAAAATCCACCTTTGAGGGTTATTCGTCCCAATTATGTTGACTGAATACTTCAGAAATATTTGGTAAAAGATACTTATTTCGTATTTTTATCATGTAAAGATAATGATAGTCAATAAAAATATGTATCTATTCATACTTATTGTAAATATTGATGACTTTTTTTCCCAATCATAAATCACTTAGATATATAAAATACTTTTCCAAATTACTTTCTAATTTATTTTTCAATTTTTCTAATTAAATAATTCCCATTCTATAATCCTTTTCGATTGTGTCATACAACCTTGTAGGAATTCAATTTGAAATTAAACCTCATTATTAGTAGATAGACAATGTAACGCTTTATGAAATACATCGACATATACATATAAAATTTGTATATCTTAAATGTTTAGGTTCTCCCAAATAATTTGAACCAAGTATTCATTATTATTAAGAATTAATACCCATATAAGGGATGTAGTTCCTAAATAAGGTTTATAATTATCTTTACATGGATATATAATCATGGTATCATTTAGGATGTCCCTAATGATTTCCCTATCTTGTAATTTGATATGTGATCTATGTTGAGAGATTCAATTTATGACCAATATCACATTAAATTAAACCAATGATATAATGACAATATTTTTAGTAATTATCATCTAAAAAATATCATCTAGAGAATACTTATACAATTTGGATGAAACTATCACACCAATATGTGTTTTCACTAATTCTTCAAAATCCAACCATTTTGGTGTTAAATAAATATTCATAGAAAATTATCATGATATTATGAAATTTATAAAACATGAAACATAAAATATGTTTTCAATTATATAATCGTTAATAATAAAACATATCAGAACCAATTTTTTAAACTTAAATTCTTAATAATTTATTAAAACAATATTAAAAAATCACGTGATAATGAAAAATCAATCCAAAGATACTTTAACATATGACCCCATAATTAAAAATAATAAAGCCTCCATTTTAAACAATGTTGATGTATATTTAATCTAATTATTTTTCATTTCTTAATCTATAAAATTAATAAAACCAGGAAATGGTACCAGGTGATAATAACCAAACATAACATATCTATATATATATTATATAATTTTATTTTGTAATACATTAAATATAATGTTTAAATGACCCTCTCAAAACCCAAAGGTAAGAGTGAATTTGAAAATTAGGTATATAAACATCTTATTTTACCAAATATTATACTTTTATTCTAAAATACCTGATAGATAATTCCCTTCAATATATATCATATTTAATATTCCACAACACTGTCCAGAAAATATAAGACATAACAAAATAGTTATCTTAGATTCTCATTTAGTAGTAAGACATAAAGGATACGAATCATAATTACTTAGGTGATAATAATAAAGATCCAAAAATTAGTGAGAAAAATATAAACATATAAGTATCAAAAAATAATCCTAAAATCATACTCAAAAGAATAAGATCTATTTAATATATCAGGAATCATAACATAAGGGTTTTAGTATAACATTAAAATTTGGAATGTGAATTATAATGGAAAATCATAATATATGTTATGGCTATCTTCCAAGATGATCATAACATAATGGATAAATCAAACCACATTATGTTTATTAATAACATAGTGAGTAAAGATAACTAAATCATGATTATGCATAAAATAATATTCCATGATGTATAAATACTTACCCAATTTATTGGAGGGATATATAATTTTAATCCCACCCACCAGACATTATACAAACATGTATATGTGTGCTACATAAAAACTAAAACAATCATAAATTCATAGTAGTATAATTAATAAGTGGGAATAAAATGGGTTACATTAAAATTTTCATAAGATATTAAAATAAACCGTCTAGATTAAAGATGTGGATAATTCCATAAAAATATAACCACAATGAAACATGATAAATATAATATAATTATTATTTGAAAATATTTTTGTATTTATAAATAATATTTTATTGGATGATAAGAGTTGATAAAAAATTAGGAAGAAATATTCCTTTCTTGTTAATATTTTGGGAAAAATAAATGATATTATGAATAAGTGTATTAAAAAAATGGAAGGATAAATGTACTAAAAATTATTTTAAATAATCATTTAATAATATAACTATATATGGATTATTCTTAATAAAAATAAAACAAAGTGGTTGAAGAAAGTGACTGGGAAAGAAACATGGAGGGAGGGAGAGGGAGATAGAAATATTCCCTTATGTCATTAAGAAGTTCAAATTAAATGGATGGAGACCTTAACCAATCATATAAATATAGGGAAGAATACAAAATAAATATATGTTCTAATATAAACAACATTGATATAGAATAAATATTACCCAACCATTATGAGATAGATAAAATTTCCCTTACAATCCTAATAATGTCTGAAGAACGAATACATTGGAGAAAAAAAGTATTTAAAATCATAAGAATATAAAAAGGAGATATGATTCAGTGTTTTATTTCAATATTTCATATAAATTATTTCATGGACTCATATATATATATATATATATAGTGATTGAGAAATAATTTTATTTCCTTTACTCTTAAATTTTTTGAACCTAATCCAAATCCCTATATAATTAACATAGACTTATTTATCACATATTCTTGAATCTAAATTATATTTATTAATATTACTAATAATAATATATATCAATTTATTATATATATATATATGTTAGTTAATAATATTTTATTACAATTTTCAATTGCTAGTAGTTTGTATTTAAATTTATTAATTCTAATACGGATATTTTTATCATCGTTATTGGTTAATATGTTTTTCAACTCTATTATAGTAAAGGTACTAGAGTAAAAAATTTATAAGTATAAATAAATTCACATTTTAATTTTAATAAATAGTAGGTATAGTTCATATAGGGTATATAAAAACCCAAACTTTTAATACACAGATATAACATATTTTAAGATGAATATTTATTACATTGTACATTCAAATTTATGAAGAACATAAAGGCATAGTTCCTTTGGAAATTTGGATACAAAAAAAACTAGTTTAGAGGAGTAAAAAATCATATCCCACTTCATTCCTCATAACTAGAACCCTTTTTAAAAGTATTAAATGTCATACCTATCATCATAACCTAGGTAAAAGAGACCTAAGAAAGGCTGAGATCAGATCCTCGGTAAGGGAAAACAAGGGAAATACATAAACCTATCATTAACATAATGGTATGAGAACATTATAATAAGAAATGAAAATACTACCCTTCATGCCAAAGATCAAAATTGTTAGTTATGGAAAATGTATTAGTTTTTTGTAAGACATGAATCATTAAAAAATCAAAGAACATTTTCCAAGAGAGTATTAAATTGACATAAGACATGGAATTTTGGCAAACACATAATAATAAAAAATTATTTATTTATTAATAAAGGTCCATTTCCAAAACTGTCACAATGTAATGGATTCACTCTTGAAACCATTATAGTAGTCAAGGTTCACACCCAATAATATCATTGTACATAGAGACCCTTACTAAACTGGCTTCACTCTGCATTCCAAAGTTATTTATCTCTTGAGATATCAATCTTTACCCAATTCATTGAAGGTAGATATAGGTCCCACCCATATTTTATTATAATGTAACCTCCATCCATGGTTATAACCTAACCACTTTTCTGGGTTATAAATTAAACACTAGAAAAATATCAAAATAATACATATTTTTTCCACAACAATATAAAACATTCATCATATCATAACTCTTAAAAATAAATTAGCTTCAAAAAAACATTTCATCATAACATAAAATATTGAAAATAAACTGGTTTCACAATAGTTTCATCATTTCATGTATGCATAACCGATGGAAAAAAGTTTGTTTTATAATAATTTTATCATGGTATAAACAATGGAAGAGAAACAATTTTCGTAAACAAATTATCCTCATTAAAATAAACCATTTATAAAATATTAAAAATGGTATCCTTGAATCATATCCCTAGTAATGCTTAAGTAACAATAAATGATGACATATTAGATGGAAAATGATTTTGAAATACCACTATTAACTTTTATTAAAGAAAATAACTTTTATTTGAAAATCAATTTTTAAATATTAAAATTGATGAAATATTTTGGAAATCCTTTTCTTTGAAAATAATAGTGAAATGTTATAAAATAATATTTGAAATCATTTAAAACATATCTTGAGTAAAATATCCCATTCTCATTGAAAATATATACATATACATATATATCATTTTAAAAACTATATTTATTAAAAATAACATTGAAATAAAATAAATGAATCATTAAATAAAATAATGTTCATAATGGTGGAAAATTATTCTCAATCTATACATGTTAAAACAAATATTTATTTTACATTTTCAGTAAAATCCCAATGGGCAGTGTTGGGAAAATGATATGATGATTCCTTTAACCACATTTTTTAAAAAGTAAATAATAATTAAAAATGTATTTCATAAATAATTTTAATAATGTTAAAATATTATAGATTTTTTTTAGAAAATATATTATTGAAAGAAAATGGGTTTTTGACTGAAGTGAGAAATAAAAATGATTTTTCAAAAAAATTATATTTTTGAACTCTTATGTACATAAAGAGACAAAAATGAAGGTAAAATTTGTATTCTAATGGTATAACCAGAGTATAATAAAATTCATTATATTCTTGAAAGATAGATCATAAAATTTTATCATCAGAAATATAATCATAAACAACCCAGATAAATAGTAAGATTGTAAAATTTCACCATCACAAATAAGGTAACAATGAAACGTAATCCCCAAGAAATAATAATATTTAATAAAACCTTAAATATAATTAATAGAAATACATTCATGATACAACAATCCAAATGGTCTTTATATGTATCTTATAAATGAAAACGGTTCATTACCTAACATATGTCTCAAGGAGGATAACCTGAGACAAAAATCTCCTACCGCATTTTTAACTTTTGTAACATAAACCCCCTAAAAGAGAAAACCTAACATGGATATATAAATCCACATAATTTAAAGGATATAAAATATAAAAAATTCATGCATATTATATAAACCATATAAAATAAATATGTGATGAATATGCATATATCTCACGAAAGTAAAAAAGTGTGATGGGAATCCCTTACTATAAGTCTCAACATCCTTTATACATATTCAAACCGCCTATCACAACCAGTCCCATGGGTCCCATGCTGTGACTACCCCAAGCCCACCCTCCATAGGCCAGGGGTTAGTGATTAGCACTAGAAAGAAATATCCATAAAATAGGAAGGAATTTCCTCAAAACCAGTACACACAAAGACAGGGTGCACTGTGCACAATTAAAAGACAACAAAATATGAAATGTAATAAGACAACTAAAAAAATCATAGAGTATAAAAGTAATTACTAAAGTAATGGGGACAGAATACAAGATCAAATGAAATGGAAATATTGTAGAAAGGGAAAATAGCTCCCGAGGTCGTTCACCAAGTATCTTATCTGAAGGGTAGGTACAGCTCATCATTGCAGCTCTCCAAATCAACTGGTGACCTCCATACACCATCAATTCATGGCTCTTCGAGACTTAGTCAAATATGCCCATTATCTGCATATGTTTAGTCAGAGAGCAATATCATTTTATTCTTTTATCCAAATCTACTACTGACCCACATAGGATCGCTTGGTGCTGATCCACACAGAATTTCTCTGTGCTAATCCACATAGGATTTCTTGGTGCTGATCTACACAGGATCTCTCAGTGCTGATCCACACAGGATTGCTCAGTGCTTATCCACACAGAATCACACATAGCTACTCCAAATAGGATCAATCGATGTGGAGCCTCACAGGATCTCTCGGTACTTAGCCACACAAGATCTCTCAGTGCTGACCCACACAAGATCACTCAGTGCTAACCCACACTAGATCTCTTGATGCTGATCAACAGAGAATCTCTATTCATTCTTCACATCTCAGCCAACCACTGGATTCCCAAAAAAATAATGCTTGATTCCAGGTAGACCCACTCCACAAGCCATAAATTGTATTTTAACAATAACTAAGTCCAACGAATAAGTAACCCAATGAACTTCCATTTCATAAGTGTTCTAAAGCAATAGACGGTGTGTCAACCGAAAGCTCGATCGGTAAGTTATAGGCATTGTACAGTTGAGGGCCCGGTTGTATTTGGATTCGATCCAACCCATCCATTCTCCAACATTATACAAAACACATGTTAATTATCTCATAAAGACCAGATCGTCCAAAGGGTTCCAGTGCAGCAGATGGTTTTTCAAATGGACGTATGGTGTAGGAGATATTCCCATTAAAATGTAATAAGTCCAGAAAGGGTTTGGGTCTCGTTTGACCCGATTGGATAGACCCGACCCATCCCGCTTGGCCTATCCCAAAGGGGCTGGGCTTGATCTGGTTCACCTAGGGCTGGACCAGGCTACTGGACTACAGTTTCATCCCCGCCCACCAGGTTAGGCTTGGAAAGCCAGGCGGTGGAACCACCTGACCCATTGGTCGGGCAATAAGGTCTTCTCCCCTCCCAAACCTAGAGAAGTTTGTTAGGTTTCAAAGTAGTTGCACCAGTTGGCACTGCACCACCTAGTCAGTCCTCCTATACTGGTCACCTGTGAAATCCATGGACTATGGGTCCACCCTCTACCACGGCTCAAATACTCAGCCTTCTTCTGTAGTGCTCCACCCTACTCTGACGCGACCGACATAGGCCATTTGTCCGTCGATCCATCATGGGGCCATCGAGTGCCTCCCCCTACTCATGGGTGGTCATAGCCAAATGTTACCTCCTCTGGTGGCCTACACCACCACACCGACGATGCTTCTATGGGCCACCAGCGAAGCTCCAGTGGTCTGATTCCATTTTCATTTGTTCCAACGGCCTCCTGGGATGGTGCCTACACCACATCGCTTGATGTTCTGCCCTGCCTCAATATTTCTTGGTCGCCCACAAAGAATGCCACCAACCCGAGATCGGCGGGGGTCCAGGTATCGTTCAGAAAGGTATGTGCCATCTTCATTATCGTTTTAACTTATGAATTATTATTTAATAATAAAAACACCGATAAAAACCCTACATTTTCCTCCCACCGTAAAGAATGAAACGCGGATCAACCCCTTGGTCGTTTGATCCATGTTTTTCATAATATTCAAGAATAGGTGAAAAGGATGCAATTATGAACATAACCCCTTACCTTGAAATATGTTACTAGACAGTGAGGATGAGGAAGACGAGACCGCATTCAAAGGATATTCATTGGTGTTCGTCGCTGTCCAGTTCAAATCCTAAATGGCATCGAAGCTCCATTATACATTGGAGTAAGTCGTCGTCGGCAATTAATCATAGGTTTCTCTCATGATTGCACAAGAACCATGCCCAATATTTTTTTAAATAGATGTGAGGAACCAACCACATTTTATAACATTACTGTGTTTCATTACTGAACCGCATTTAGTATTAATTTAAAACTACCGACGTCGACGTTACATAACCCATGGATCAAGTTATTGAATGACCTATTAACTCCATGGTTCTACCACATCACTCAAATATTACAAAAAAAATAAGATAAAATAACTCATTAAATGATTTTATTATTATTTTTAATGTCAAATAATTAACTTTTTCAGCCAACCCTTTCCAGTCGAATTTAAGATTCTCCTAAGCAAATCTCTGCACTACAAATTCAACGGTACCCTCTGATTTTTAATCCAAGTACCGGTTCAAAATATAGAAACTTCTACCCAAACATATACTGAATGTACATTAAAAAAGATCCCAAATTATTAAAATTCACCCCCGGCTCGCGTCGTTCAAGTTTAGGCTCTGAATAAGGGTAACATGACCTCTTGTGCTCAACCGTACTCTTAGATTTCCGATCTGAGTTACCGTTTAGGAGTTAATGAATTTAACAATAAAATAATTATTACGTTATTATTTTATTTATAGCTAAAAACTAACTTCCACTGTTGGCTGACACCAGCTAATGTTAGATTATTCCAAAATAAAACATACTCTCATGAGTTTAGCGGTGGTTTTAGATTTTTAATCTGAGTCACCGTATGTGAGTTATAAGCATTTGAAAAATAAAATTATTTTATTTAATTATTTTATTTATTGTTATTCCATTTTTGGTTTTTCTCACTGGAGGTGTGCGCAAACTAAACTTAAATCATTCCTATGGTAAAACTACTACCATAAACATAATAGTTCCCTCAGAATTTTTACCTGGGCACCCGTTTAAGAGTCATTCCACTTTTACATCAAAACTTCTCACACGCTCTATATAATGCTTATCATTTTTTTATGGATCATTCTGGGAACTTCGGGTCACAGAATCACATGCCATCAATTTTTTCAGTCGCGTAATAATCCCAAATATTTAGAAAAAATACATCAAATTTCCAGGACTTTACACTCTACCCACCATTGGGATTTTCATCCTTGAAGTCCACTACAAAGGCTAATAAAACAAATTGGGGGTACTGAGCACGAATCTGAGCCTCTTGCTCCCATGTCCTCTCCTATAGGTTCTAGTACTGCTACTGAACTAGAAACAGAGATATCAGCCTTATATGAAGGTCCTTCTCATTTCAATCCTCTATCTCTATCGAGAACTCCACAAAAGTCGCCTCCTTATCAATGTCCAGCTCACCACATATGTTAAAGTGAGATGGATCATGAACGTGCCTCCTCAGCTATGACACAGGGAAAAATATTATACACCCAGTTAAACTGTGGTGGAAGTGCTAGGAGGTACTCCGTCTCGCCAACTCTGTTGAGAATACAGAAAGGATTGATGAACCTCAGATGTAGCTTTCCACCCTAGTCAAATATCTACAATCCTCATTGGGGCGAGACCCATAAGAAGACATGGTCTCCCTCCTCAAACTCTAAGGGTCTCTGTATTCTGTCAAAATAAGACTTATACATAATATATATAGTCTTAATCCTCTCATGGGTGATATATACCTTCTCAGTGGTAACCCATACCTACTCTGGACCCATAAGTTTTGACTTCCCTGGGTCTGTCCATCATAGATGTGATCTGTATGGTTGCTAGTACAAGGCCTCAAATAGTTCCATGATAATGGTGGAGTGATAACTATTGTTGTATGAAAACCACACTAGTGGTAGGTGATCCTCCCAACTGTGACCAAAATCCTGGACATAATCCCGAAGCATGTCCTCCAAGGCTTGTATGGTCTCCTCCGTCTAACCCTCAGTAAGGGGAAAAGAAGTTGTGCTCAAGAGTGATGGAACCTGATGCTCAACTTTCTTTTACTGAGAAGAGAGGCACCATGATATGAACTCTTCCACAGCTTTCTTAATCACTAGCCACTAGTTCAGACGCTGGAGGTCCTAGTACATCTTTGTCACACCTGGATGTATGGTCAAATGGGATGTGTGGAACTCCCTCAATAACCTTCTCTCGTAGAGTCACAGTTACAATGGTGCATCCTATTAAAAGGATGATATGCTCCCCACCTTCAGAAAATCCTTTAGGAGCCTCTCCAAAGGATATCTGAGCACATCGAGTCTTGCACCATGTGTCCCCAATCTATTCCTCCCTAACTCACTAAAGGAGTGGGGGAGTGACAACCATGGACAATAGATAATCTTCTCCATCACTATCCACGAAGGATATTTTCAATCTGGCTAGCTGATCTATTGCCTCACTCGGCAACTACCAACCAGACCTCTTGGTGAGCAAGTCTAGCACTACATCCCCCATCCCAGGAGTATAGGCTATCTCGAAGTCATATACCTGGTGGAACTCCAACCATCATTGTTGTCTCAACTCCTAAAAATCCTCTGGGCACCATTCCATCCACGTGAAAGGCTACCCCTTTTAACTTATTGTTGTGCCATCGACCCTTTGGTAGTGGGTACTCATTCTCCATGGACACTTGGTTAATGCGCAGGTAACCCACACCTAATTTCAAACACTGAGTCTTACTAAG
This sequence comes from Viscum album, assembly GCA_963277665.1. Classification (NCBI taxonomy): domain Eukaryota; kingdom Viridiplantae; phylum Streptophyta; class Magnoliopsida; order Santalales; family Viscaceae; genus Viscum; species Viscum album. The sequence continues at coordinate 1,061,794,476 of OY728151.1, read as the reverse complement.
CCCTTCCTCTGTAAGTCTCTGAACTATAATATTAGCTCTCGGAGCTCCATGGGATCTATCCAATATGTAGTTTTAGATATAGGTGCCCTCCCTTGGTACAAGTCAATGTTAATTCCCTCTCCCTATATGGAGGTAATCCTGGAAACATCTTTAAAAATTATATTCCTGCACTCTGCCACTACTATTGAGAACTGAAAACTGAAAAATCCTACTACCATGAGGGTAAGGATGGACAACTAAAGAGTGATCGGCTACACCCTCTTATAAAAGAGTTTATCTTGTGCTTCCTGGGTTTCGTTTTTCTCCGACCAATGAAAAACTCATTCCAACATTGTAGATATACCACATCCTTTTTTCCTAAAACATTCAATATGAGCATGAACTATGGATGATCAGTCCATATTCAAACTAACATCGTAAGGCCTCGGCACTACCAATAAGAGGTTCCAACTAGAACTCTCACCTCAAGGTTCAGATCCCACCATCGAAATAAGTGTTATTTTTGAGTCTCCTCTCATAGGTAACTCCAAACATAAGGGTCAAGTAATCAGTTTAACCGGAAACTCTAGGTCATGAACATGATTTCTAATAGGAATAAATGATTAGTACCTATTTCTATTATTTATGGAATCTAGTAGTACACACATATTGTACCTTGAAATCATTCATGGGGCCCTTGGGTTAGACTCCCTAACTGCATGCAACTACTCCCTTCCCTTTTCCTTCATCTCCCTAGGCCTGGTGGAACCACATTGGGGTGGTGGTTATGACATGTCGAATTTTACACCACCTCCTACTACTCTCGTAGCTCCCCAACCACGTCTTTTACCCTTAAAATTTGTATTTCCCAATCACTTCCTCTTCCTGAAACATTTTACACACCTACTTCTCTATGATTGACATCAGTTTCCTGGTTTCCCGCTGTAGACATTCACTGGCTACATCTACTCAGTCAAATAATTTTTCACCACACAGGTTCTCTTTAGAACCCTAACAAAAGTAGCAGTGCACAAAGGAATAATTATAGCTTTGATGTCTCTAAACACATCTTGCTCGAAGGTTTGATCTCTAAAGAACTTGTCGTGTAATATTTATCGAGTACATAGAATAGGCGGTACACCTTGATGAAAACTCAATTAATGACATGTAGTCATTAAAAAACTCTATAAGCTCTTGGGAACACGAACCCCCTTAGCTTTTCATGGAAAGATAACCCTTTATATATGGAAGGTTCTCATGCTCTGTCCACAAAAAAAGTTACCTCATAGTAATATGAGGGTAATCTAAACCCTACCATCACCCTACTAAGCCACATAGAATGCTCACTACCAAGACCAACATCTGATGTAATGGTGTCATGGTTAAATGGAAGCTCGGTAACCACCTCGGGATAGTCCTTAGCCACCTATGAGTCGGGATCAACTAGGAACTTGGGGGGTATATATCACTGATGCTTTTGTAAGGCACTAAGCCTACATGTGTCTTCTACCAGTATATTTGGAATCATGGTTGGAGATCTCCATAGAGGCATCTTGGAAGATAATAAAGATGACCATGATCAATAAGTTATACCTGGTGAGCTGACACAAAATAGATAAATATAGAAACATTTTCAAAGCACATGCATCTAGTGTTTTCATATACCGAGTGAGAAAATAGAATTCTGGGTCTTGGTGTATGGATACGTCAGTTGTCGCACCAACACTGGACTCCCTGTACTATAATATGAACTCAAGACACTTAAAAATAACTCTCTATTGAAAACATATACTCTTAGTTCATCTGGTAGAACCAACCACCACTGAGACCCCTTTTTCATGATCTGTCCCCCAGGGCTCATGTCGTGACTATCCAAAGCCTGCCTTCTATAGGCCAAGGGTTAGAGACTCACACGAGATAAGAATTTACCTAAAATTGGAAGGCATGGACTCATAACCTCTAAACACACATATAAGGTACACTATGCACAAGTAAAAAAATGGAAGACGGTAAGGGAAACCACAACTAAAAATCACCACAGAGTATAAAACAAAGTATTGAACTATCGGGGCCAGAATACAAGCCCAATTGAAATGGAAATACAAAAAAATGGAAAACAACTCCTGAGGTCATCTGCCAAGGATCCTACCTAAAGGGTAGGTACAACTCATCACTACATCTCTCCACATCAACTGTTCACCTCTATACACTATCAAGTACTAGCACCTTGAGGCTTAGTCAAAGATGTCCATCATCTGCACAAGACACAATAATGTGTGGGAAAAGCTCGCGCATGGGTGAGTATAAAAATACCCAGTATGGGCCCTAAGACCCCTTAAGGTCTCTCAGAATTCCACAAAGGAATAACCACAAAGCATGATCTCAATCAAAAAGGGCAAAGCAAAAGGAATCTCACACCAGGATTTACTTAAGTAAAAAAGTTACATATGTTTAGTCATAAAGCTAGATCATTTTATTCTGTCATGAGGTTATGTAGCTGACCCACACCGGATCACTTGATGCTGATCCATAGAGGATCGCTAGGTGCTGATCCACAGAGGGTCACTCAAGGCTGATCCACACAGGATCGCTCGGTGTTGATCCACAAAGGATCGCTCGGTTCTGATCCACACAGGATCACTCACTGATGATCCATAGAGGATCACTCAGTGCTAATCTACATGGGATCGCTTGGTGTTTATCCACAGAGGAATACTTAGTGAAGATCCACAGAGATTCCACTGGTGCTAAACCACACAAGATCCCTCGGTGCTGAGCCACACAGGATCACTTAGTGCTGACCCACACAAGATTTCTCAGTGCTGACCCACATAGGATTGCTCGGTGCAGGTCCACATAGGATCTCTATTCACACTTAACGTCTCATCCAACCACTGGAATCTCGCACAAAGAACACTTGATTCTGGAAGGATACGCACCTCAATCAATCAGTCATATATCAATGGGCACAAATTCCTAAGAATTAGTAACCCATTGAATCACCATGTCATAAGGTTTCTAACATAATAGATGGTGTGTCAACTGGACACCCGGTCTATAAGTTATAAGCATTTTATTTCCAAGGGCCCAATTGGATTCAGATTCGATCCAACCCAACCATACTCCAGCATTCTCCAAAACTCAAGTGGATTATATCATAAGGATTTTCTCGTCCGATGGGTTACAGCGCCGCAGACGGTTCACCAAATGGACATCTAGTTTAGATGATATGCCCATTTTAGTGTAACTGGGCCAAACAGGTTCTAGGTCTGATCCAACCCAGTGAGACAGACCTAACCCTGCCCGCTGGGCCCAGTCTAAAGGGGATGGCCATGATTCGGTTCACCAGGGCCTAGTACAACCCACTAGGCTATGGGTTCGATCCAAACCACCCGACTGTGCGTGGCCCGCTGGGCCACGGTACTGCCCGACCCACTGGTTGGGTGCGGGGGTCTACTCCCCTCTCGAACGGGTAGAAGTCCATCCGGTTTCAAAGCAGCGGTGTAGTTGGTTCCGCACAAATTGGTCAGTCCTTCTGGACCAGTCACTTGCAAAACCTATGGACTGTGGGTCCCCCTTCCACCATGGCTCTAAGCCGCGGCTTCCTCCATGGTGTGTCACGGCAACACGCTGCCCAGCTCTGATGCGGCCAGCAAAGTACAACCCCCAATTTGTATTCCTCGGTGCCTTTTAGAACTGCCACCTATTCACGGTCAGTGGTAGCTAGCCGGCACCTCCTCAAGTTGTCGGCACCATCCCACTGGAGCTACTTCCATGGGCCACCAGCAAAGCTCTGGTGGTCAATTTTCTTTTTTGTCTGTGCCTACGGCCTCCTAGGATGGTGCCTACAACGCATAGCCTGAAGTTTCGCCTTACCTTTATATTTCATAGTTAGCCATGATGAACTCCACCAACCTGAGATAGGCGAAGTGTCCGGGCCTTGTTTGGCTTGGCCAGAGCCATCCTCATTAGTGTTATTACCTTTGAAGGGTTATTTAATTTCAAAAACTCCCATAATGAAACCCTACATTATCATACCATATTGAATGGAAAAACGTGGATTAAATCGTTGTTTGGTTGATCTGTATTTTTTCATAAAATTAACGAATGGGGTAAAAGGGAGGAATTAATCCCAAAACCCCTACCTTGAATACATTGGTAAATGGTGCGAATGAGGAAAACAGGACCGCATTCGAAGAAGGTTGGTTGGCATTTTCTATTGTATGGTTCGAATCCTCTAAGGCATTGAAGAATCGTTATATGTTGTAGTACGTCATTGCCAGAACTTTTCTATAGGTGCCTCTCGTGAGTGTACAAGAACCATGCCCAAACTTTGTTTAAATAGATGTAAGGGACCCACCACATTGCATAACATTATTGTGGTTCATTAATGAACTGCATTTATTGTTACATTAAAACAACCATGGTCAAGGTTATGAATCCCAAGGGTCAAGTCATTTAATGGCCTATTAACTTCATGGTCCCGCCACATCACTCAAAGATTACAAAAATAGATAAAATAACTCATTGAGTTATTTTATTATTTTTTGTAAAGTCCAAAAGTTTACTTTTTCTCCTAACCCTTGTCGGTCGAAGTAAGTCTTTACCTAAGCAAATACCAATGCTATGAATTCAATGGTTCCCTCATATTTTTAATCCTAGAAGCGGTTTAAATGATAGAAATTTCCACCCACACATTTAATGAACATACCTTAAAAAAGTTCAAAAATTATTAATAGTCACCCTCGACCCGCACCGGTCAATGTTAGGCTCTGCCTAAGGGGGTCATTCCCTCCTGAGATCAACAATATTCTTGTATTTCCAATCCTAGATACCATTTAGGAGTTAAATAATTTATCAATAAAATAATTATTACCTAATTATTTTATTTGCGTCCAAAAACTACCTTCCACTATTGGCCCGTGCCGGACAATGTTAGGATCTGCCTAAGGAAAGCATAACCTCACAAGTTAAGTGGTGGTCTGATATTTTTAATATGATTCATTTTTCATGACTTATAAGAATTTGAAAAATAAAATAATTTTATTTAATTATTTTATTAATGGTTATGTAAATTTTGGGCTTTCTCACTGGAGGCCTGCGCTAATCTGGGAACCTGTTTAAGAGTTATTCTACATTTCTAGGAAATCTTCTCACATGCAATATTTAAAGCTTAAATTTTTTTGAGGGATCATTCTGGGCACTCCAAGCCTCGGAATCACTTGACATCAATTTTCATAGTCCCGTAATAATTCCAAATAATTAAAAAAAAATACATGGAATTTTCAGGCCTTTAAACCACCATTATAATAATTATAAGTTTACTATAAATCAATTTAAAAATCACACTTATATATATATATATATCATACCATATTTTATTTACTTATTACCATTTCTTACCCTTTTAATAACAATTCCATGTTAAACTCTTGTTTTTCATAAAAACCTCATTCATTTTAAGGTATGTTATAGTTTGTTCGTTTTTTCCACTTAATTGGATAATGTTTACTTCATATCCATAATATTAACCATGATATATATATCATATATATTGAGTATATATTTATTTATAGTTATGAATAAATGTTAGAGATTGAAAATGAAATACAGTGTTCATGGAGATAGTAGTTCGTACATATAAATGAATGTGGTTTCTATTTTCTCGTTGGGGGGAATAAAATAAATTTTGATAATATATTAACATTGTAGAATTATTTTTATGTTATATATATAACATGTATTTATTTAAACCTTTTTTATTTCTTTACAGGTTATGATTATGTGAAAAAAAATCATATTTCTTCAAGAGGTGGTAGTCCTCCTTACACATGAATGACATCATAATATTCCCAGGAAATAGAAATTAGAATGGAATATGTGATATTTTTATTCAAATATCATCATAAAATCATAAATATAATTTATAACCAATAAATAAAAAATTATATCTAATTTTTATAGGTGGTGATAGAAAACTAATAACATCGGTTCATAAGGATGTAGCCAACCATACAGAAAAATTGTGATATTTTATCCCATTTGATTAAATAAGAGAAGGATTTATGTTATTAAATTAACATTAAAATATATAATTATTTCGAAGAAACTAATTTTATTATATCATTATTGTTTAAAAATGATTGTAGGTGGTGGAGGAAAAAATAAAATAAAACGCTCGGTTGGGTTCATTTCCTCAACTTCAGACAACTACTTTTGATTTTCACCAAATGGATTATTAAGATATATTTGTGAGAAAACTAAGGCTTCTAGTATCAAAAGAGGTAATTAAATCAGTTTTTTGGGTATTTAATGGATAATTCAATGGTTTTAAAAAATTTTAAATATCAGATGGAATGGGTGGCCATTTAAAAGTGAGGTGAGTGGGACACTTGTAATTTTAAAAAAAATGTGTACCCATTTTTTCACATAAAAAATTTCTAAATTATTGGAATTATAGAAAATAGAAAAGATAAGTTCGAAATATTTCCATAGAATTGGTGTTTTAGATGTTCTGGTTCATTTTTATCTCTTATCTTTTTAGTTTAATACCTAGGAAGAACCTTTTTTACCTTAGCCATAGTAAATAATTTTTACTATTTTATATATTCATTATTGTAATAAATTAGGTTATAAGTATTATAAAATATAAAATATTAAAATTACAGAAATGATATTCATTTTTCAAAATTCCATTCACATAAGTGGGGATTTAAATTAGAAACTGATCCCCCAGATGAGATGGTAAAGCTATTTTCCAAAGGGATGATGTTCAAAAGTTTAAAAACATTCAATATAAAAATTTATTTTGGACTTGATACCAATATCTTAAATTGGAAAAATATAAATATAATTCAACTAATTATACCTGAAATTTTTTCTAAAATATTACTTTTTAAATTTATTTAAATGAAATGAAAATTTGTAATAAAAACCATTATTTTTCATGATTCATTAAAAAAATATCTTCATAGAAAATTTAAAAAAATCACCTTAAGATAAATTTGACATACAATCTTTAAAAATGAATTTCATTTTAAAAAATAATTTTTATAAAATTTAAAATAATTAATTTTATTATAAGTTTCCAAGAAGGTTAAAGAATTTATTTTTAGAAAAATAAAGTTTTTAGGAGTAAAATTGATTTATTTTTATATCATGTACTGAAAAAATATAATATTAATGATAATAATTTGATTAAATATTTGTTATATATATATATATTCCATTAAAATAATTTAAAAAAGTATTTTATTAATTTTTTGATGTAAAACGCATTTGGGCACATGAAAATAGTTTTTTCACATATATATATTTCATTTATTTTCACATTGTTTTTATTTTAATTTATAATTACTTGGTCACCAAATAATTATTTTTATATAGTTATGTAAAATATGTATTTAAATGTTTTAGTTAATCATAGTCATCCATGCCATTCACGCGGCTAAGTGATAACTATCAAATTAAATAATAATATTTTAATAGTATGTCTTATTTCATTCATACTAAGTGTTTCACATTACAATAGTTAAACATGGTGTCATGTGTAATGAAAATATAAAAAAGATAAATTTTACTTGATAATTTTTCAAAAAAAATATCTTTATTTTCAATTCAACACCTGTTAAAATGAATTACTCCCTCAAATTTATTAACTTTGGTACCAACAAATATGGATACTTCCACCTCATAACATCCTCATGTTCCAACATAACTTCTTCAAGATGGTGGTTTTCTACAAAACATTAACCAGGTGAGTGGTCTTGTATAATATAAATTTTTCTATACAATCCATAATAGTTACTATTGATTCATCATAAAAAATATTAGGATCTAATGTTATGACCTAAAATTTTGGTAAATTTCATGGATCATGTATGTACAAACTTCAGATGGATACATCGAACACATAATAAACCTGATAGTGGTTTGGTCAAAGTGCCTGATGATAAGCTACTGTCTAAATATAATGTATTTCTAGCAGACAAATCTACTTATATTGTAGTTTTACCATCATTATTCCATGGATAAATTCATAGAAACACCTTTTCACCAGTATAAAATTTTATATATCATTGATTATTATCATTATAACCCTTTTATCAGATTTATTCTACCCCTATGTGTTGTTGAATGGATTTAAAATTCTATAAATTAAATCAGCTAGATCAGGTTTTGATATCATTCTTTCAAATAATTAATTATATTAAATTGGAGTTCAAAAATATTTCTATAGATACAATCAAAATTATCCATCTTAAAACTTTAGTGAATTCTATTATTGTTTGAAAAATAAACTTGAAGAAGGTGTTAATCACAAACGCAGTTGAAATACATGGAACAAGATTTTATCATATGCTCTTGTTATCTAAAACTGACCGTATACTTCAGGATAATATATAGTTCTGAACCATTTCAATATATCTAGGTCCCACATAATACATCTCTATAACATCAAGATAAACCTCATATCCTGATCAGATAAAATAGAATTGAAATGCCTGGATCGGTTGTGATCACTGAGAGGGGAGGGGTGAATCAGTGATAACTTTTTCTTTTTATGAATTGTTCCCTTTGGATTATCAATTCAACCTCTACAGCTGGTTAAAGCCTAGATCTACTCTTTTAGTGGTTCAGTAATAATGAGAGCACAGAACACAGAGATTTACAAGGTTAGGTACAAATACCTACTCCTTGCCGTGTTGGATACACCCCCCCAACACGGATTCTTCACTATGCCAAAAGATGATTACACAGTAATTGGTTACCCCCCCAATTACAAGTTGGTTAAACCCCCCAACTCCACAGCATCATCTTCATCATGGCTCCACTTCACTTCTTCAAAGGTGTTGTTCAAAACTTCAAGTAGCTTCAACAGTCTTCAAAAGATCTTGTTGGTCTTGCTCATCAAAAACCCAATCACTTAGAATGATCAGTTCTTTTGTATTCACACACATAAGTGTGTACTCCTCTTCTTCTCAAAGTTGATCTTCTTCACATGTGCACACATGCACTACTCATTCTTTTAGTGCACCCACTTGACTTGTCCTTCTTCTTCAATTTATAAACACACAAAGTGTGGTCTTCCTTTTGCACCCAAAGCACAAAGGTCCTCGGCCTTCTTCTCTTTGTGCACACACTCTACCCGTATACTCCTCTTCACTTGGCACACAAACACAAAGGCCTCGGACTTGTTTGCATACACACTGCCCAATATAAAGGCGTGCAAGTGCTTGGTGTTGCAAGAGGAGCGCAAGGTGTTTCAACCAAGGGCGCGCAAGTGACAGGCCACAAGGAGCGTGCAAGGTCCTTTCTTCTCAAACAGAAACCCTTCGCACAAGGATTGCGCGAGAACAAAACTTGAAACCTCCTGTCGCGCAAGTGATGCACAGGATTTTACTTCGCGAGGCAGAGAGCGTCGCGGGTCTTCACGAATGAACAGCACCCTTCACTCGGCCTCGGACTCCTCTTTATATAGGCAGTGGAGGTGCATGAATGATCCGCGGGGAAATACGTTTTGAATACCCGAAATCTGCGGGGTCTTTGAAAACTTCAAACGCGTTAAAAAGATCTTCCGCATATCACAGTTTTATCTTCTGTCAATCGCGGGTTCATTCACCTTCAGCCTTCTCCACGTACATGCGTTTTAGAACGCATGCATGGCTCTGTTTAAGCCTAACACATGCAAAACATGAACACCCGATGCCTCGGCAGATTCTCTTGCCTCGGCCGAACACAAATATCTTCATTACTGGCATGCATGCCTATTTCTACGCATGGATGTGTTCGTAAGGGCGAGGCGAGTTCAATGGTGCCTTCGGTTTGATCGGAGGTGGCCGGAATCTCAAAATCGGTCGTCGGATGGCCTCTGGTTCAGCGGCTGCTCGCGGGAGACTTCGGCTTGAGCTCGAGGTTGAGGACGAAGCCGGGGCCGTCGGATCAGATCTTCAACGGCCTGGATTAGATCGCGGCGCCGCGGATGGATCGTGCGGCGCAGATCAAGCGCGCGATGAGACGGACGGCTCAGATCTGTCCCGGGTGAAAAATGCGCGTCCCACATCGAAGTATCTCGCGGAATTTCCGCGGTATATCAAATAATCACTCCCCCAACCGGCTCAGTTGAATTCTCTCCCTCCACGGTGCCACCCCGCACCATGTTCTCCCTGCAGGCGCGCTCTGCGCCCACTCTTCTCCTGCGGGCGCGCTCCTAGCGCCCACTATGCATCTCCTGACACCCGCGGGTGCGCTCATGTGTCCCTGTCGCGCTCCTCCGGGCGTGCCCCAGGCACCCATGCGGTGTCTTGGGTGTGCGCCCTGCCGCCCTGGCTCGCCCCACGGGTTCCCCCGGGCGTGGTTCCCTAGTGCCCATGCCTTGGGGTTGAACCCCCAAGGTGCCTTGGCTGGCCAATTTTTTGGCAAAGAAAAATCGAATGACTTTGTTAAAAACAAAGTTCTCCTCCATATAAAGCATGCCAAGTGCCACTTCTTCCAAGCCATCATTCTCATTTCTCCTTCTTCCACTCTTCTTCTTCATTTGAAATTCCTCCATTATCTTCAACATGTATTCATTACTTAGGAGTGAATTCTTTGAAGGTTCTCCATCAACCGAAGCTCCTGAATCAAATAATTCTTCAATGTTCTTCAATGATCCAATTAGAGGTCAAGTTGGATCACATTCACATTGTCATGCACTAAGGATTAGTACATGTTCTTCTTCAGCTCACTTCATCCACTTAGAAGTTGTGGATGGCTCTCTTCATCTCCTCATGCATTGTGAAGACAATGCATGGTCTTCTAAAAGTGTTGTGACTTTGTATCCAGTTGATACAAGTTCTTGGAACTTAATGATCAGCTCAACAATCGTCAGATTTAATGCTTCTATAATCATCAATCTTCAAGATGTACTTCATCAGATGGCACACCATGACAAGTTATTGACAACAAATGCAATTACTTCACTTGGGCACAACAATCTCCCCCTTTGTATTTGGTTGTCAAAACTTGTCAATACTCCGAAGCACACTGAGAGAATGTCGTGTGTGCCTGATGATTTCTCCCCCTTATTGGCCAACAAATGCAAAGGGATGAATGAAAGCCATACTCAGAGTATAGAGCTTCTGGAATCTGCACATCTTCAAGTACCAATGCTCCCCCTCAGGGGATGCACTCATCTCCTTCAATTCCATTCATGTAAGTACAAGAATACAAAAATTTAGGGAATAAGGAGGGACCTTCTTCTTCCTCAAGTGAGAGTAGAAGGCTGAACATGAAGTTTCAGCCTCAATTCAACAAATCTTTCCGTAGGCATAGCTTTGGTGAAAATGTCTGCCACCTGATCTTGAGTAGGAATGTAGTCTAGCTTGATGTCTCCACTGGCGACCCTTTCTTTGATGAAATGATATTTTATATCAATGTGCTTGGATCTGGAGTGTTGGATAGGATTCTTAGACAACCCAATTGCACTTTGATTATCACATAAGATCCTCAATGGTTTTTCAGCTTTAATCCTCAAATCTGCTAGCTGCACCTGCATCCAAATCATTTGAGTACATGCATGTGTAGCGGCCACATACTCTGCTTCAGCTGTGCTCAATGTTACAGAATTTTGTTTCTTGCTGTACCAGCTAACACATCCTTCTCCCAGAAAGAAGGTTCCACCAGATGTGGATCTTCTATCAGTGCAATCACCAGCCCAATCAGCATCTGTGAATCCCAACAACTGTATGTTTGCACTGTGTTTGTATAAGAGTCCATAGTTGAGGGTTCCTTTAACATATCTCAGGATTCTTTTGACTGCAGTTAAATGAGATTCTTTTGGATCACTTTGGAATCTGGCACACAAAGTCACTGCATATGCTATATCTGGCCTTGAAGCCGTGAGATAAAGTAGACTGCCAATAATTCTTCTGAACTCTTTCTGATCAACATTGTTGCCTTCTTCATCCTTGCATAGCTTGGTTCCGACAGAAATGGGTGTGGATACTTCCTTTGAACTTTCCATTCCAAACCTTTTCACTATGTCCCTTGCGTACTTTTCTTGTGAAAGAAATATGGAGTTTTGTCTTTGTTCCACCTGAAATCCTAGAAAATATGTCATTTGACCAAGCATTGACATTTCAAAAGTTCTTTTCATCTGCTCAGCAAATTCTTCACATAGTCCTTCCTTGTTACTAGAAAAAATGATATCATCCACATAGATAATGACTATGAGGGTACCATTGGCCATTTCTCTGACATAGAGGTTACTGTCAACTGTTCCTTTGACAAATTTCATGTCTTTAAGACAACCATCCAATTTTGAGTACCAGGCTCTAGGGGCCTGCTTCAATCCATACAAGGCTTTTCTCAATCTGCACACCATACTACCATCTTTGTCCAGCAAAAATCCCTCTGGTTGTTCAATATACACCTCTTCTTCAAGATCTCCATTCAGAAATGCAGATTTCACATCCATCTGATAGACCTTGTACTGCTTGTGTGCTGCAACTGCTAAGAACATTCTGATAGTTTCCAGTCTTGCAACTGGTGCAAAGGTTTCCTCAAAGTCGATTCCTTCCATTTGTGAATATCCTTTGCATACAAGTCTGGCCTTGTTTCTGGAAACTTCTCCCTTTTCATTGAGTTTGTTTCTAAACACCCACTTTGTCCCAATAACATTTTTATTTTTGGGCCTTGGTACAAGATCCCAAGTGGAGTTCTTTTCAATTTGATTGAGTTCCTCATGCATAGCTTGTATCCATTCCTCATGTACAACTGCTTCAGCCACTGTGTGAGGTTCAACTTGAGAAACCAGTGCAGTCTGATCTCCAATCTCAATCTTCTTCTAGTTCTTACTGAGGACTGTAGGTCTCCAAGGACATTTTCTGTGTCAACATGCTTCTTCAATTTTTTGTATCTTCTTCTTCCATTTTCATTACCTTCATCTTCATCACTGGTATATTCAGAGTTGATCTCACCAGCAGTTGGTGTTGGCTCAGGTAATTCTGCATTCTTCTGTTCCAAGGCTGTGTCATTCTTTGAGTCATCATCATCCACAGTGTGTGGTTTGGTGTTGTTTTCAATTATTATGACATCACTGCAGTCAATAATTTTATTCAACCTCTTATTCCAGCATCTGTAGCCTTTTCCATTAGGTAGGTAACCCATAAAGATTCCTTCTTCACCTTTTTCTTCAAACTTTCCCAGATTGATGTTTTTAATCTTGATGATGCAGGGACTGCCAAAGACTTTGAAATATTTAACAGTTGGTTTTCTGTTAAACCACATTTCATAGGCTGTCGTTTGTGTTTCTGGTCTCAGGAGACATCTGTTCTGTATGTGTATAGCAGTGCATACTGCTTCTCTCCAGAAAAACTTAGAGATATCATGCTCAGCTAACATAGTCCTCCCCATTTCAACTATGCTTCGATTCTTTCGTTCAGCCACTCCATTCTGTTGTGGAGTACATGGTGTACTATATTGATGTTTGATTCCATGCTTGACCAGATACCTTTCAAAGACATCACCGGTATATTCTTTTCCGTTGTCTGATCTTACTTTCTTGATGCAGAGCACCAGTTCCTTCTCAGCCTGCCTTCTGAAAGTCTTGAACATCGTGATTGCCTCTGACTTGTGTTTCATGAACATGACATTGGTCATCCGAGTGTAATCATCAATGAAGGTTATAAAATAGAAATCTCCTCTTGTAGACTTCTGTCTCATTGGTCCACATATGTCTGTATGGATGAGATCAAGAGGTCTAGTAGACATGATATCAACTCCTTTGTGTGACCTATGGGTCAGTTTTCCCTTCTGACATGTGTCGCAGACTTCATCTCTTCCTCTCTTTAATTTGGGTAGATCTCGTACAACATTGTACTTCAGAATTTTACTCATACTCCTTTGACCAAGATGGCCAAGTCTTCTATGCCAGAGGTTGTTTTCATCTTTAGAGCTAAGAAAACAAGAATTGATGGGATCACCAATTTGAAATAGATTTCCAGTGGTTCTTCTTCCTTGAGTGATGATTTTTCCATCCTTTGAGCTCTTGATGATGCATGAGTCCTTCTGGAACAACACCTCGTGTCCATCATCACATAATTGACTTACACTCAGTAGGTTGTGCTTTAATCCTTCAACAAACAACACATCATTGGATTTTAGATTTGTTGTTGCAATCATAGCCTTTCCAACTCCCTTGATTTTCAGAGAACGATCATTTCCAAACACCACGGTTCCTCCCTCATGACTTTCAAGGTTGCTTAGAATTTTTGTATCATCAGTCATGTGGGATGAGCATCCACTATCAAGAATCCATGACTTGGTTTTACTGCTGGCTTTTAGAGCCACTTCAGCAAAGCATGTGATTTCATCATTGGTTTCTTGAATGCCTTTCCCTTTCATGTCTTTGACTTTTTGTTTAGGAAGAGTTGTCATACATTTATCAGCTCTATGACCTTGTTGGTCACATCTTCCACAAGCTTCACTCGGGCAGTCAAATGTGTTCTGAGTTGGTGGTTTTGATGCTTTCTGTAAAACACTCTGGGTGTCAGGATGTCTCCCCCTTGACTCATACCTCATGTTTGGACGAGACATGTTATACCAGCATGCATAAGCCTTATGTCCAAACACACCACAACACCAGCAGTAGCCTCTGAACCTTGACCTTCTTTGTTGATAAGAGTCATGTTGTAATTTTCTGTCCAAGATTTGAGTAGTCCTTCCTGAGGATTTCCTTTCTTCCATTGAAGATGATTTTACACAGATTGGTTCATTCCATGTTTGTCTCAATTTTATCTTTGAACCTGCATTGTTAGAAATAATATATGTATTTTGAGATTTACTTAGTGGTAAATTGACCTGCCTCTGAGCACCAGCATAAGATGATTCTGCCTTGACCTCAACAGCCTTGATAAAGTCTTCTCTCATCTTTGTCAAGCTATTCTGTGCTTCAATCCACTTGGAATGTGTCAGTGATTGCTCTTCTTCTTTGAGGTGAAGTTTCTCCTCAAGATCTTTTGCTATCTTGTCCAGCTCAGCTACCTTCAGTTTGTGTCTCTTGATTTCATCAATGTAAATTGTCTCTTTCTTCATACATTCTTCCAACTCCTCAGTCATCCTTTTGGTCTCCTTTTGTAACAATCTCTTCTCTTTCTTGAGTCCAGTGTTCTGTTCAAGGCAAGCCACTAATTCAGCTTTCAATCTGTATTCAAGCTCTGTTCGTTCACTTTCATCATCTTCACTGCTGCAGGTATCAAACCCTTTTTCTACATGAGCCATAAAATTCATTTCTTCTTCTGATTGACTGGCTGAAGTAGAGTCTGATTCTTCCTCTTTGCTTACATAGCTTCTTCTTTCACCTGGAACGAACCTTTTCTTTCTTACACCTGATTTGTTTCCCTCTCTTGGGTATCTACTCCATTTCTTCTTTTGTGACTTCTCATCTTCAACTTCTGGAGCACTATATCTCTTCTTGGGGCAGTTTACAGCAAAGTGTCCGATGTTATTGCAATTGAAACATCTCGATGGTGATTTCCCTTTTCCCCTGAATTTAGTTTTTCCAAACCTTTTAGAAAAAAGAGAAATAATCGTGTTGAGATCTTCATCCTTTTCTTCATTGTCAGTATCACTTGATTCTAGGACTTCGTCATCTTTTATCTTGAGTTGTCTCATGGCCTCAAAAGCCATCTCATCCTTGATCTTCTTCTTGAATACTGGGATCTTCCTCATTTCATATGCAATGAGAATGTTGTGTAGTTCATCAAGAGAGAGATCATCTCTGTCTTCTAATGCTGAGACTTTGGGGTCAAACCTGTCAGGAAAATTTCTCATAAGCTTTTTAACAATAGTGGAGTCCTCCAACTTTTCTCCAAAGCCCCGAATGTTACTGACAATTTCATTGACTCTTGTGAAATAATCATCAATATTTTCTTCTTCTCCCATCTTGACATCTTCAAACTTGCTTCTCCAAATCTATAATTTGGTTTCCTTGACTTTCATGTTGCCTTCATAACTACTTTCCAATTTGTCCCAAATTTCTTTAGCATTCTTGAGTCCCATGACTTTTGTGTATACCTTTTCTGAGAGTGACATAAGAATGGCATTTTGAGCTTTACCATAAACTTCCATATTTCTTTTCTCATCGAGTGTCATAGCAGCTTCATTATCAAGAGGAGGGAATCCAAATAAGGCTGCATTTCTAACTTCAAGGCCGAGAGATAGAAGGTAGGGTAACATCCGATTCTTCCAGCTGTGGTAATTCTTTCCATCGAATGTAGGAACACCCCTACTATTAACAGAATTCAGATTGTCCATCTTCTCAGAAGTAGATCCTTACAGAGGGAACCTCCCTCTGATACCACTTGAAATGCCTGGATCGGTTGTGATCACTGAGAGGGGAGGGGTGAATCAGTGATAACTTTTTCTTTTTATGAATTGTTCCCTTTGGATTATCAATTCAACCTCTGCAGCTGGTTAAAGCCTAGATCTACTCTTTTAGTGGTTCAGTAATAATGAGAGCACATAACACATAGATTTACAAGGTTCGGTACAAAGACCTACTCCTTGCCATGTTGGTTACACCCCCCCAACACGGATTCTTCACTATGCCAAAAGATGATTACACAGTAATTGGTTACCCCCCCAATTACAAGTTGGTTAAACCCCCCAACTCCACAGCATCATCTTCATCATGGCTCCACTTCACTTCTTCAAAGGTGTTGTTCAAAACTTCAAGTAGCTTAAGCAGTCTTCAAAATATCTTGTTGGTCTTGCTCATCAAAAACCCAATCACTTAGAATGATCAGTTCTTTTGTATTCACACACATAAGTGTGTACTCCTCTTCTTCTCAAAGTTGATCTTCTTCACATGTGCACACATGCACTACTCATTCTTTTAGTGCACCCACTTGACTTGTCCTTCTTCTTCAATTTATAAACACACAAAGTGTGGTCTTCCTTTTGCACCCAAAGCACAAAGGTCCTCGGCCTTCTTCTCTTTGTGCACACACTCTACCCGTATACTCCTATTCACTTGGCACACAAACACAAAGGCCTCGGACTTGTTTGCATACACACTGCCCAATATAAAGGCGCGCAAGTGCTTGGTGTTGCAAGAGGCGCGCAAGGTGTTTCAACCAAGGGCGCGCAAGTGACAGGCCACAAGGAGCGCGCAAGGTCCTTTCTTCTCAAACAGAAACCCCTCGCACAAGGATTGCGCGAGAACAAAACTTGAAACCTCCTGTCGCGCAAGTGATGCGCAGGATTTTACTTCGCGAGGCAGAGAGCGTCGCGGGTCTTCACGAATGAACAGCACCCTTCACTCGGCCTCGGACTCCTCTTTATATAGGCAGTGGAGGTGCATGGATGATCCGCGGGGAAATACGTTTTGAATACCCGAAATCTGCGGGGTCTTTGAAAACTTCAAACACGTTAAAAAGATCTTCCGCATATCATGGTTTTATCTTCTGTCAATCGCGGGTTCATTCACCTTCAGCCTTCTCCACGTACATGCGTTTTAGAACGCATGCATGGCTCTGTTTAAGCCTAACACATGAAAAACATGAACACCCGATGCCTCGGCAGATTCTCTTGCCTCGGCCGAACACAAATATCTTCATTACTGGCATACATGCCTATTTCTACGCATGGATGTGTTCGTAAGGGCGAGACGAGTTCAATGGTGCCTTCGGTTTGATCGGAGGTGGCCGGAATCTCAAAATCGGTCGTCGGATGGCCTCTGGTTCAACGGCTGCTCGCGGGAGACTTCGGCTCGAGCTCGAGGTTGAGGACGAAGCCGGGGCCGTCGGATCAGATCTTCAACGGCCTGGATTAGATCGCGGCGCCACGGATGGATCGTGCGGCGCAGATCAAGCGCGCGATGAGACGGACGGCTCAGATCTGTCCCGGGTGAAAAATGCGCGTCCCACATCGAAGTATCTCGCGGAATTTCCGCGGTATATCAAATAAGCGCTCCCCCAACCGGCTCAGTTGAATTCTCTCCCTCCACGGTGCCGCCCCGCACCGTGTTCTCCCTGCGGGCGCGCTCTGCGCCCACTCTGCTCCTGCGGGCGCGCTCCTAGCGCCCACTATGCATCTCCTGACACCCGCGGGTGCGCTCATGCGTCCCTTCCGCGCTCCTCCAGGCGTGCCCCAGGCACCCATGCGGTGTCTTGGGTGTGCGCCCTGCCGCCCTGGCTCGCCCCACGGGTTCCCCCGGGCGTGGTGCCCTAGTGCCCATGCCTTGGGGTTGAACCCCCAAGGTGCCTTGGCTGGCCAATTTTTTGGCAAAGGAAAATCTAATGACTTTGTTAAAAACAAAGTTCTCCCCCATATAAATCATGCCAAGTGCCACTTCTTCCAAGCCATCATTCTCATTTCTCCTTCTTCCTCTCTTCTTCTTCATTTGAAATTCCTCCATTATCTTCAACATGTATTCATTACTTAGGAGTGAATTCTTTGAAGGTTCTCCATCAACCGAAGCTCCTGAATCAAATAATTCTTCAATATTCTTCAATGATCCAATTAGAGGTCAAGTTGGATCACATTCACATTGTCATGCACTAAGGATTAGTACATGTTCTTCTTCAGCTCACTTCATCCACTTAGAAGTTGTGGATGGCTCTCTTCATCTCCTCATGCATTGTGAAGACAATGCATGGTCTTCTAAAAGTGTTGTGACTTTGTATCCAGTTGATACAAGTTCTTGGAACTTAATGATCAGCTCAACAATCGTCAGATTTAATGCTTCTATAATCATCAATCTTCAAGATGTACTTCATCAGATGGCACACCATGACAAGTTATTGACAACAAATGCAATTACTTCACTTGGGCACAACAAGAATGTTGAACCCCATGAAGCCCCAAACACTGTCTGAATATATACCCTAGAAAGATTGTACAAAGAGAAATATTCTATGATAGAGATAAAGTGTTAGGAATTAATAATGAAATGGACTAAATCCCATATATTTTTGTTCCCTTTAGATGTTTTTGGGAGTCCTAGAACAAAACCCATAGAGATTTAATCCCATTTTCTTTCTAGTATGGGTAATGAATGAAGAATTATTTTGGAACTTATTCACTAATACTTGACTTTTTTACACAATAATCATCAACATAAACACTCAAAAATATCTCCCTTTATGTTTTACCACCAAAAATAATCTTTCATGTAGTCCAGTGGTAAGTGTTATACCCTTGTCACCCTTTGATTGTGTGTTTAAGCCCTACGGCATTACCGGATGCCCGAATTTTTCACCCAACATTTAAGGTATCCTTTTTCCAAAATTGTATTAATAAAAAATTCTGAAATTGAAATAATATATAATTACCATAACATAAAAGATAATATAAACCCTATTTTTTAACAATAACATTAATAATATGTCCATAAAAAGGTATTCCTCCTCAAAACCAAAGTGTTCAATTATCATGAATATCTCTCAAAATATCCTTACTCCAAATAAAATCCCATAACATAAACTCTAAGAAGTGGTGTTTAAGACTATCAATTTATGATCAAACTTAATCTTCTAAACCCATTATGTAATACAAAACACTTAAATTAATCATACATGGAGACACATATGAATCCAAATATTACTAAATCCTTAGATGATTCTTGATTCTTATAAACAAAATATCATTGGTAAAATACTTATACAACATAATTCTTGAATCCAAAAACATAAAAACATTAACCCTTTGACTTCTATGATTGTTAAAAACATAGTTCCTTCATTTTTCAAGGGGATAACCCCTAGTTTTCAGCAATGAATCACATAATATCTATATTCACCTCTTATAAGACATAGAATTCCCGATAAATATGTTTCTCTAGGACCTTCTTTTTCACATAGAAATATATTCCCTCCAATTTAAGATATTCTTCTAGATTCTTCTTCCCACATTCTTGACATGCAGTAAGTCGAATCTTCTTTCCAATATGTTCATTATCAGGTAAAATTTCATAAAATCCCATATTTATATTATTTTATGTGTTTTTTATCTCAATAAATTTCAAGTTATTAATAATATTTCATGATAAATAATTTGACACACTCAAAATATCTTTCCCTCCTTTCATCATCAAATTTGGTTAATCATATTCACTAAACATTTCACCACATTCAGTGTTAACATGATATCATATGGTTCCTTCCATTGTCTAAAAATAAAAATCAAATTATGAAAACTATAAACATAGTGTAAAACCACATAATCATTAAAAACACTAATATTATGTCTAAATATTGTCACCTTCTTTTAAAGCTATGAAACCATATGAATAAACAATAAGGACCTAGCCTTATTAAATTACAAAATATTGAATTTTAGTCAAGAACGTACTTCCTTTCACCCTGATGATTTATCGTATTTTGAGTTATAGTGAATTGGGATATAACAAAAAAATAACATTCCATATTTATACATAGGGGATACCACAAAACCGATACCCATTCCATCAAAAATATAAAACATTACAATTAAAACATGTTTTCTTTGACAAATCTTCATAACATTTAACTTGGATTCCTTCTTTATATTACGCATCCTTATAACCAATGGAAGTCTCTTAAATACATGGTATGAGCACAAAAAGCAGAGTAAGGGATATAAAAAAATGAAAAATAAAACATTATTTCATGAATACTTGTAATGTATGAAATCATTTTCAAAAAGTGATACTTGTCACCCATATAAATATACTTTGTGAAACTAGAGATTTCCCAGAGATTTCCAAAAAACATATAGAATATAAATAGATCGATAATGGTATCTTGTGGAATTACATACTTATCTTTGTAACCCTCGTGGATTCCTTATTATTTTTAACCCTCATTGCTACCTTGCAATTTATCCCTCATAGCTATATTACGGTGCAACCACCACAACTACACATGGAGTGAACATATGTCTGACCTCCAACTTACACATAACCAATGCAATGGAGGGAGATATAGGTCCCACCCTTCATCAAAAAAAATTCCCATGAACTAGAAGACAAACATAAAACATGAATAATTTCATAAAAAAATTTCTTTGGAATTTTGTAAAATAGAATTTTAAAGGGGATTTTAAAAGCAAAATCTTTAAAAATATCTTATAATTGAATTAAAACTTAATATAGTGATTGGAATATGTATATACACTATAAATACACTTAATAAAACATAACATAAATAGAATTCAGCACACACAAAAAATTTAATACAACAAAAATAATGAAGTATAATGTTAACCCAAAGAATGGAAATAGGGTTAAGAATTACCTTACCTCTGGTTTGTCTACTATAAAAATTTCTCAAAACTATTTTATAATGGTTAAAATATTGTCATTTGTATTTCAAAAAAAATCATGTTTATAACATCTTATATGAACATTTTATTACATCATTTCACCCTTTAGTAATTAGTATTTTGTTCCGGCCATTGTTTTGGGTGTGTTCTTTACAAGATTTCCATAGCTTGATTATATTTTATTTTCTTATCGTACGTAAATCAAATTACATAATTGGAATTATATTGTATTCATTTATTTCTATAATATTTAATGATACCATAAATAATATTTTTATCATATATTATGTTGAATCATCAGATAAATCAATAGTGATACTTGTTCATATCATTTTTTGTGATTCCTAGATAATAAAGAAATTATTTCATTATATATTTTAATGTCGTGCATACAAGTTAATTAATGAACATAAAATAGGTTAAATCATAAAATTTACAATTTTTTCAACCATTAAAAGGATTTTATGATAATATTTTATAAATGTAATTGAAATTGAAAACACATCGTCCACGATTTAGGTAAATCGGCACAACATGGATTGTGTTTTTTAGAATAAGAGGGAGAGGATAGGAATAAATATGATGAGTTTTTTACATGAAAATGAAAAAATACAAAATATATAAAATTCATGATATTTCATACTTTCTAGATAATGGGAGGGTAATAGAGAATAAGAAAATAATGAATTTGAAAAGAAAAAACATGAAAATGAAAGAGGATTCTTACCTCTCGATCTCATCTCCTTGAGATCCTTTTTAAGGCCTTTTGTTTTGACATTTTAAGAAGAACAAAAGGTCTTGGGTGTGGGTAAGAGACTTGGGGAGGGGATTTGGTAGATCTTAGACAATATTCAAGGCTAAATTCTGGAAACTTACCCATTTTATCCAATTCTACCTATTTTTTTAACTCACAATCTTCCTTCTATGCTTGATTAAATCTCTATTGTAACGATTGCTGCAATGAAACATGAAACAGAATAGATTTATTTCTTACACCAAAAACTTCTATGACAAAAATTCATCAAATCATTAATCAAATGATCATTTTCTAAGCATAACAAGGTTAATTATGCATAATGTTTTCGACTCATGGCATCCTCCACTTTGTTAGATTTTATTTGATGGTAATGTATCATGCAATCATAAAATTTTATCATTTCAAAATATATTATCTAGTTCATGTTTAATTCCTTTTGAGTGAATATATACTTATGAATTTTATGGATAGTATATATTTAACATTTTTATCCTTATAAATGATGCCTATAAATTTTCAAAGCAAAAAACCACAGCTTCCAATTCGAAATCATGTCTGGGATAATTTAACTCATGGGGTTTTAGTAATATTTAAGTATAAGAAATTACCTGATCATCATGCATCCAAGCACAACCAAGTCCATTCAGTGAAGAAACACTGTAGATATCAATCTCAACATTTTGGGAAGCATAGGCCAAAACTGGATCATTTTCAAATCTCTTATTTTCTTCCTGAAAAAAAACTTCACAATATTTTTTCCAATCAAATTTAACCCCATTTCATATAAACATAGTTAGTGGGATAGATAATTGTGCAATTTTTTAACAAACCATCGGTAATAATGATCTAATATAAGAAAACTAAAAAATCTGTGTAACATATTTAGGTCTTGACCATTCATCTACCATTTTTATTTTGGAAATATCATGTGTTATTCCATCGTTATTTACAATTTTCCCAAGAAAAGAAATCTGTTGCAACCAAAAAACACACTTTCTTAATTTTCCATACAGTTTCTTTTCCAATAATATTTTCAAAACAACCCTTATATGTTTTCATGATCCACGTTACACTGAGCAATTATCATAATGTAATCAATAAACACAACCACAAACTTATCCAAGAACTCATGAAATATTCTATTCATAAGATCCATTAATACAACAGATGAATTAGTTAACCCAACTGGCATAATAAAAAATTCATAATTCCCTTATCTTTTGCAAAAAAAAATCGGGATGTCATTCCCCTTCATCATCAACTGGCGGTATCCATATCTCGAGTCAATATTGGAAAAGTACTGATCTCCCTAGAGATGATCATATAAATCATTGATATGAGGAAAAGGATACTTTTTTATATTTATGTTATTCATGGATTTATAATCAATTCAATGTCTCATTGAACTATAGTTATTTTCAATAAACAAAATAGGAGCACCCCATAGTGAAGTGCTACAAAAAATGAAGCCTTTATCAAGAAACTCTTACAAAAGATTTTTCAATTAAATAAGTTCCAATTGATCCTTTAAATATGGTGTTTTTTAAATTGTATTATCATTATAAATTATGTTAATTTTGAATTCGACTTCTTGATCAGGTATGACACCAGGTAACTCATAAGAAAAAAACATCAAGGTATTCATTTACCTCTAACACATAATTAGACTAAATAGTTCCCTTGTTTTCAAAAACATGAGAAAGATAAACTTCATGTCCAACATTCAACAGTTTCTATGCTTCCTAGTATGTTATCAATTGTATGGTTTCAATCTTTCTCACAAACTGAAACTCTTTATGAAAAACAAATTCATTATCTCTACAATTAATCGTAGCATGATAAACAGAATCCATTCCCATAATGATATCAAACTCTACTAAGGGTAAAACAACAAGGTTTGTAGGTAATTTATTTCCCCAGACCATAATATAATGATTATTATAATTCCTTCTTCCTATAATATTTCCCCTTGGTATTTTAAAAATAAGTTCCTGTCATATTTTTTGAGGTGATATTTCTAATTTACCAAAAAATTTCTTATAAATAAAGGAATGTGTAGACCACGTATGAAACAAAACCTTAGAAAATTATGAGTAAACAAACAAGGTACCCGATGCAATTCATTGGATGGACCAACATTTGCTGACATAGTCATAAAGGATGTCACTACACCATTATTTTTATAAACTGGCATCTTTGCATCATTAGGATCTCTATTTGGGAAAGCTTTTGCATAATGACCCGTCTAACCACATTTTAAAATCATTATAGTTTTCTTACCAGGATTTGCCTTAGGATCATTTTCAATAAAATATTGTGCCATATGTCCAAACATACCATATAAAAAAACACTTCCCAGTTTTGGTAAGGTGTTTCATTGGGTTATTTCATCCATACTTTTCTAAAACTATAAATTAGACTTTTCTACCTTAAAATTATAGTGATTGATTCTTACCCATCGCATGCCATCTGGACGTTTTATTCTCCATAATTTCAAATTCATATAAACATCTGAAAACTATATTTATACACTCTTATCACATCAGAAAATTTTATCATAACTTTTGAATTCACAGGAGTCCAATTCCTTTAGATACATTGGCTTCAATCTTGAGTTAAAGTCGTTGATTTTGTTATCAAGATCCATAATAAGATTTTGATCACACCTCGTCAGTCGGGTGAATTTTTCTTCATACACAACCCCTAAATATTCTACATTTTTCTCTTATTCTTGTAATTTCTTCTCTATTCTAATTAGCACCATCATTAGAAAATATTTTTCAAGAAAAAGTATTTTAAATTCATCTCACTTTAAGGAATTAATCTCTTTTATATCCTTGATATTCTAGACCATTGACCACCACTGATAAATTTTACCATCAAAATGACAAATGGAAAGATATAAATTTGGATTATATGAACATACAATAACATTGAATATATTTTAAAGGGATTTAATCCATCCTTCAGCCACTACTAGGTCTAAATATCCATTGAAATAAGGATGGTGTTGTCTCATAAAATGATCCGTTATCATCATGTTCTTTTGTGATACCACTAGTTCTTCTCTATAATGGATGTCACCTCCATTAATTTCCCATTTCATCTAATACATTACTATACATACTACTTTTATCCAATCCTTATAATTCCAGGCTATAGATTTAGAAGGATGTCATTCTGTCGGTGCTGCTCCACTTTAGCTTCTCGGATTCTTTTGTGGAAAATGATTCTGAACAAACATATCTTAGTCTAAGAAAAATCTTAATCTTTAAACTCAATTTCATTTAAAATTATCATTAGAGTAAAAATAATTTAATGTATTCTATTATCATCATTATAACCCCTAATGTTTTCTAAACTATCCTCTGATACCGACTATAAGGACCCAACCTTATTACGTTACATAATCATGAATTTTATCCAAGATCATACTTCCATTCACATTGATGATATTTTCAAATTTAGAGTTCTAGATAATTGAGATATAACATAATATATACATTCTACATTTATACATAGTGGATGCCAAAAAAATAGTACCCATTCTTTCCAAAATATAAAACATTTCAAATTAGTCATGTTTTCTTTGAAAAATCTTCATAACATGTGACTTGGCTACATTATTTTTCTTATACATCCTTATAACCTATTAAAATAATTTAAAAACATTGTATGAGCACAAAAACCTTAGTAATGGTTATAAAAAAAAGGAAAATAAAACATTAGTCCATGAATACTTGTGAAACATGATATTATTTTCAAAAAGACATACTTGTCATCCATATAAACTTAATTTTTGAAACTTGAGACTTCATGAGATTTCCCCAGAACATATAGAACATAAATATATCAATAAAGGTATATTGGTGAACAACATAATTAGATTTTTAACCCTCATTCCAAAATTATTATTTATAACCCTCACGGCTACCTTACAATGTTACCCTCACGACTACCTTATGGTGTTACCATCATAGCTACACATGGAGTAACCATATGATTGACATCCAACATGCACATACCAAATTATTGGAAGGAGATATAGGTCCAAAAATTCATTATAAACAATTTCCCATAACTAGAACACAATCATAGAACATGAATAATTTCATAAAAACATTGCTTTTGAATTTTGTAAAACAGAATTTTAAAAGAAGATTTTTAAGAAGAACCCCTTAAAAATATATTATAATAGAATAATATTTAATAAAATAGTTTTAATATATAAATAGACTATAAATACACCTAATTAAAATTAATAAAAATAAAAATCATCTTAAAAACAATTTTAGGACCACAAAAATAATGAATTATAAGGTTAACCCAAAGAGTGGTAATCGGGTGAAGAATTTTGTTACCATAGGTTCATCATAAATCTAAATTTTATAAACCTCATATATAATGGTTAAAATAGTGTTATTATTATATTATAGAAACATTTTAATGTTTATAGCATCTTATATGATCATTTTACAACATCATTTCAGCCTTTAGTTATTAGTATTTGGTTTCTTTCATTGTTTCGAGTGTGTTCCTTACATGATTTCCACAGCCGGTTTGTATTTGATTTCCCTGTCGCATGGAAGTGAAATAAACTAATTTTAATTAAATGGTATTCATGTGTCTCAAAAATATTTAATGATACTGTAAATAATTTTTTTATAATATATTATGATTAATCTTTACATAAATCATTAATGATATTTGTTTAGATCACTTTTTCAGTTCCTCGATATGATGAAATTGTTTCATCATATAATTTAATATCATTCATATAAGTTCATTCCAAAACATAAAATAGGTTAAATAATATTCATTATATTCCTTTCAACCTTTAAAATGGTTTTATGATCAAATTTTCTAGAATTATTGGAAATTGAAAATACATCTTTCACAATTTTGGTAAATCAGCATAACATGGACGGTGTTTTTTAGAATAAGATGGAGAGGAGAGGAAAAAATATGATTAAATTTTTACATAAACATGATAACATATTGAATATAGTGGATTATGGAGATTTCATACCTCCGAGAAAAGGGTAGTGGTAGAGAGTATAAGAAAATAATTAATTTAAAAAGAAAACACATGAAAATGAAAGTGGGTTCTTACCTCTTGTTCTCTTCTCCTTGAGATCCTCCTTAAGGCCTTTGGTTTTGACCTTTTGGTGAGACCAAATGGTCTTGGACATTGGGAAGATCCTTGGGGAGCGTATTTGGAGGAACCTAGAAAATTCTCTAATACTGAGGGTTGTGAGAGGAAGAGTAGAATGAGGGTGGTATTTATAGTGGAGCAGAGGAGGGATTTTACATTATTTTAATCATTATTTTATTATTTTTTCCCAAGACAATGAATAGTCTTCATTATTATGAAAAAATAGTTGCTATATCTTTTTAGTTTGAACCCATTGGGATTACATCAGCCATGATGTCAAAAATAGTGTATGTAACTGATAATTGGAATATATGGTATTTTGATGTATTTCACAATCCATCAAAAATGTAAAAAGTTTGGAAAGAACCAAAAAATTCACCCTAACCATTTTTTGACATGTAGAATTCAAATATGATCTCCATTTATTAAAAATAATTTTCTAATTATTAATAATTTATTTTTTATATAAAAAATAATTTATTCAAAAATAACAATTTTAAAACTATAACTCATTTTTTAACACCTTGAAAAATTAATCAAGTTGTCAATATATTAAATCCTTATTAAAATAAAATAATGATAAAATTTAGTATTCATTAAGGTCATATTACTATTAATATTAAAAATTTTAAGGGTATGTGACTATTCCCCAAAAATTATGTTGATTCTATTATACTGAAAATAACTTATTTATAACAAACATAGATGTCCTTATTTTGAAATTAAAAACATAGAAGTGGAAAAATTATGTTTAAAGAAAAGTTATAACTATCAACATAAAACATTGTTTCATGAAATTCAATTTATTTTTAAAACCATGGGTTGTAACATAAACTAGGCCATTCATAGTCATTATTCAAATCCTTCATGAAGGTTCATAAAGACTTTGTGTATTTACATAGCATATCCCCCAAGATTGTCAAACGAGGTGTGCAGAACGGCATGTTTTTGTGCACCAGGTGACGACCAAGTCCAAATCCATGCTCCCTTTTCAAAGATATAAATTCTAGTAAGTTTTTTATATATCCACATCCACTAATAGTATCCAAATAGAGATGTAATTTCATGGAAACCAATGTCTCTAACTTTTCCAATATTCTACAGATTTTTCAATTACTTTGACTTTTCATTGAATTATCCATATACATATCCTAAGAAATATCCCTAGGTATCTCACTAATGTTTTCCCATCCAAATTTCGAAATTTTAGAAAAACATTACCTATGAAACAAATGGTAAAATCCCAAAATTCTAATATATATATATTATATGTTTTTAGTTGAATATTCATAACATTATATAAACCCCTGACTGAGAAACATAAATTTATGGTGCCTTTGGAAACTTTGGAACATAAACAAAAAGTTCTTATGTGTTATACACTATCCACTAATTTGTACCTCATAAATAGAACCATTATTAGACACATAAAATTAAATACCTATCATCATAACCTAAGGAAAAAACATAAGGATGTGTTCAGATGCTCAGTAAGGGTGAATAAGGTAAATATATAAACCTTATGTGAGAATAAAGGTATGATAACTCGGTTACAACATATGAAAACTGTACCCTGAATATCGTAGATAAAAATATTCAGTCATGGAATAAATAATGGAAATTCATAACACATGGATCATGAGGAAATCAGATAAAATGATCCTTGAGAGCATAAAATTGACATAAGTCATGGATTTGTGTCAGACACATAGGAATAGAAAATCATTTTTTTAGTATTAAACGCTTATTTTCAAAACTATCATAGTGGAATTGGTTCACTCCCCAACCCATTAGAATAGTCAAGGTTCACTACCAAGACTATCATAGTGGTAGTGTCCCATAATGATTTGGTTTCTCCATCCATTCATGTCCTTTCTATCTCATAAGATATTACACTACAAGAAAAAGGAATTTTTGCGAAGGGTGATTTGTGACGGGTTCCCGTCGCAAAAGGTCTTTTGTGATGGGGCTCCGTCGCAAATCGCCCGTTGGAGAAAATGGCGTCGCAAATAGGTGTTTTTGTAGCGGTCCTGTCACCAAAAGAGTATTTGTGATGGTATTTATCCCCCATCTCAAATGGGTTTTGGTTTATATATAAAAAAGTTATGTGCGACGGGCCGTCGTAGATAAATTAGTTGCGATGAGTTTCTAACCTGTTGCAAATGGGAAATTAAAAAATATTTGCAACGAAGGTATTTGCAACGGACCATCATAGATATATTATTTTCAACGGGTTTCTGACCTATCGCAAATGAGAAATTTAAAAAATATCTGCGACGAAGGTATTTGCGACGGACCATCGCCGAAATGTTTTTACGATGGGTATTCTTCCCGTCGCAGATGTTACAGTAAAAAAAATTTACGACGGGAAATCCCGTTGCAAATATTCCGGTCGCAAATACTAAAAAAACTAAAATAAATAAAATATTTAATACAAATTGTATAATATTATATAAAAATAATAATAATATAAATAAAAAAATATATAAAATATAATTATGAGATATTAATATAAAATAATAATAATATGAATATAAATAATATAATATAATATAATAATACTAATATTAATAATATAAAGAATTAATATCATATTATTATTATTAAATTATGTATATAATAATATTATTATTATTAATAATATAAAGAAATTATATCATTATAATATTAATAATAAAAAATATATATAATATAATTATGAAATATTAATATCAAAAAATAATAATAATATGAATATAAATAATATAATGTTATATATTATGAAATATTATTATCAAAAATGAATAATAATAGTACTAATATTAATAATATAAAAAATTTATATAATATTATTATTATTAAAAAAACATACATATTTATGAAAAAATAATATTAATATTATTAATATTAATAAAATTATAAAATTATAAATGTCAAAAAATTAACAATAAATATAAAATATTAAATGTAATATTACTAAAATAAGAAGACATTAAAAATAATAATAATAAGTAATAAAATATTAGAAAAATAAAAAAAAATAAACCATTCAATATTTGTACCAATATGAAAGAGGAATTTTAAATAGTTAATATGACAATAAACTATGAACTCAAATGTTTATTACATCTAAGAAAATCACAGGGGTGGATAATCTGGAGGACCTGGAAGAGGTGGTGGAGGAAACTCCATCCCTAAACAATGAGTCAGACGACGCATATACTTCATCTGCTCCTGATGTTGCTCATCATATCGACGTCTCTACTCGTCCTGCTATTGATGCATCTGCTCCTTCCATCGAGGCATCTCCTGATCGTGCTTCTGACGCATCTGCTCATGACCCTGACGTAAATCCTCTATAAGCTGACTCTGAGCATGCAACTACTCCTGATACTGTGAGGCAGAAGATGATGTCTCTCCATGATCTCCTCTCGAGCTGGACGCTGACATCACAGTAGTACCATAATAACCAGAAGGAGTCAAATGAGATCTGACACAAACAACTCGGCCCTTTTGAAAGCCATATTGGGTCGCATGCATCCATGTCGTCTCATTAAAATGGTGGGCACTAGTCTGATCAGTCGTCTCATCTTGACTCTCAGCATGTGCCTGAGAGGTCTCAACCTCATATGACTCCTTAAGATTCAATTAGAAATTAAAATAATGAAAAGATTATATGCATTTAATTTACAAACTAAAAAGAAAATAATACTGACCAAAATCTGATGCTAGCGGTCACCTCTAATCTCTCCAGTAGCTGAATTAGTGTACATCCTCTGATAAACGTCATACATCGTAATACTGGGCTTCTCGACATCCTATATGAATATAAAATAAACTGTTTATACTTAAAGTTGTGAAAAATATTAAAAAAAGTACTTACCAGATGCTCTCTATGTGCACTGAATGTATGACTACTAGCTCGATGTGTCACCTCTTGTCTCCCCCGATTCTATCAACCCAATGATGATCTCCTCTGAAACCCACCACCCAACCAGTGTGTACATAATCCATCCCAAACTTGAGATGAAATGTACTCTGGTTTGTGATCTCTATAGCACTCATCAAATTCTGTCACTTCGGCTTTCTTCACAGCTGTCCTTCTCAAATTATGCAAAAACTAACGAAAACGGTCACGCATAGACACCACCCATGCCGCGTGGATAGTTGCTTGCATGCTCTCGTCGATGGGATACCATAAACCCTAATATAAAGTTATTAATGAATTCAATTTCAAAATAAATAATATTGAATTATGTACCATCCAATGATCGAACGTGGGGTCCTGCATATCATTGAGAATCTGATCCCAAGAGGTGGGCATCGCTCTGGGATAGGATCTGGAATCATCAGTCTGGAAAGACCACACCCCCTCCAAGTGATCCCTGTAGTGCCAATAGCCTAAGGGTCAGATGAATCAAGAACATTATCATCCATAGGTAGATCAGCCTCCCGCAACTGACGAAATACTTCAGAGTCCATCTAAAACATGAAATGATTCTTATTAGCAAACAGTTGAAAATAACTATTATGTATATATATATATATATTTATTATGATTCTAACCAGAATTTTACTATGTCAATGTTCATCATCATCATCATCTTCATAGTTATCAATGTCAATGTCTTCATCTTCCTCATCAACATCATAAATTTCCATATTAGTTTCACTTTCATCATCTCTTGTCATTTCAAATTCAGTTGTAACATCATTGACAACATCGTCACCATCGACCCTTAACTATGGGGTGTCATCCTCGATATTCATGTCTTTTTGTGAAAAAGATGTGTTTTGAGGAGTGTCATGAAAAATTTCATTTCCATGAACTTTATTGGAACCACATTTAGTTTGAGTAAACTGATTTTCTCAAGATTTAACTTTTATTATACTCCACCAATCAATCAACTCTTTTGTAGTAGCATAGTATTTTGCATAATAAATTTGATGTGCCTGATTAGCCAATAAAAATGGTTCATTTACTGTAAAAATGCTTTTATGTTTAATATCAACAATTCCATGAGTCGGATGAATACGCAAACCTCTCTCAGTA
This sequence comes from Viscum album, assembly GCA_963277665.1. NCBI lineage: Eukaryota > Viridiplantae > Streptophyta > Magnoliopsida > Santalales > Viscaceae > Viscum > Viscum album. The sequence goes on along the minus strand of OY728151.1, from coordinate 1,061,762,268 downwards.
TCTAGCCATCGACATTTAAACATTGTTACATAATTCTGTCCCAAATAACACAATTCAATAATTTCTTCAAGCATGTCGTAAAAGTCAACTTAAATATCTCTATGATGTGATCCCTTGAAAAAACACCACTATTCATTGTTTTCTTTGATTCCCCATATGCACGTTTATGAAAGCGATAAATATTCACCACATATGCATTATAATATTTAACCATTTTGGATGGTGGGCTACTCAATATATGCAATCAACTATCAATCTTATCCGCATGTATAGATACCTGAATATTTGTAAGACATTTATCACCATTAAAAGTAGTAAATTGATTTTATATGTAAAACCAGAAAAGAATGTATGTCACCAGTTTTTGAAACCAGTAGTAAATTTTTTTTACCGACGTTCTTCTATGCCAGCTGTTGTAATTTGTGGAAATTGTTTCTTGATATGATCATCATATAACCTACAAAAACAATATGATTAATTTACTATAACAGAATCTATAGAATAGTGGATAGGAGCACTCACTGTACAATGGGTAACATTTCTTCGCATTTGAGTAGACCATATGTATTTGGTCTATGATGTTCATCATCTGAAATCCATTTATCATGAACTCCACCAAAGCCAAGTTCTGGGTGATTGACAACTGAGAATTCATTGTCCATATCATCATCAACATTCCCCTCATTCTGGCCCATGTGGTTAAATTTTCAGGGATATTCAGATTCAAAATAATGAGAGCAGAATAATGAAATTTCTTCTTGCAAATAAGCTTCAACAATTGAGCCTCCAACTGATGCTTTGTTATGAACTTTTTCTTCAATTTATGCATGCATCTCTCAAATGGGTACATCCATCGAAAATGAACTGAACCTCCACATTTTTCTTCATGTGGAGAATGTAATATCAAATGTTCCATTGACTCAAAGAAAGTCGGTGGAAATATTTTTTCCAGTTTGCATATAATTACAACAACAGCTTCTTCTAGTTTGCTTAGTGTATCGTAGTCTTTTGTCACTGCACACATGTCTCGGAAAAAATATGATATATTTTTTATCTAATCCCAAATCATTGAATTCAAAAAACCTCTTAATCCAATAGGAATAAGTCTTTCTATTAAAACATGACAGTCATGACTTTTTAATCCGGTAATATGACTATTTTTAACACAACTGCCCAAGTTGGAAGTATAGCCATCTGGAAGTATCAAATCTGAAATCCACTGACAAAATAATAATAGACTACCTTTGGTCAGTGTATAAGCTGCTTTTGGCTTCATTAAAATCTATGATCTGATATTTTCAAACAATTCAAGTTCTAGTCGCCTGCAAATTTGGGCAAGATCAAATCGTTCCTTTACATTATCTTTGGTTTTACCCGAGGTATCCAAAACTGCATCAAAAAAATTATCAAAATATTTCTTCTCAATATGCATGACATCTAACATGTTTCGGACCAACAAATCAGACCAATATGGCAGATTCAAAAAAATGCTCCGTTTTTTCCAATTGTGTTCTTTCCCAAAGCCATGAATTTTTTGTTGGTTTATTGTCTGTCCAAAAGTGATGTAAGGTAATGAAAATACTACTGATTGTAACTATGTACCTGAGATCATTTTTGGAGGTTCATCTCTTTCAATTCTGCTTTTTCTGGAATGAGATTTATTCCTCTGAAAAGGATGATCGATTTGAAGAAATCTGCGATGACAGTCAAAATAGCAAGGTTTTTTTCCATTCACGATCTTAAATGCTTTTTTCTCTCCCATATAGTAAGAACATGATTTTGGACCATGTGTACTTCAGCCAGATAACATGTCATATGTCAGGAAATCACTAATTGTCCACATCAAAGCAGCTTTCATCACAAAATTCTATTTTGCAACAGCATCATATGTACCAACACCATAACTCCACAATAAATTTAACTCATAAATAAATGGTTTCATATAAATATCAATATTATTTTTCGGATGTCCTAGGATTAATAATGTCGAAAAGATATACAGCTCTTTCATCAACATCCATGGAGGCAAATTGTACGGAGTTATAAAGACAGGCCAAAAATATTAATCACTTCCAAAAGATCCAAATGGACAAAAACTGTCAGTAGAAAGACCCAATCGCACGTTATGGGATTCTAAAGCAAAAGACAGATGCACTTGTTCAAAATGTTTCCATGAATCCCCATCATATGGATGAATCAAGATTTTACCATTTGAAATATTGGTTTTGTGCCATGACATCATTTTCACTATGTTCTAAGACATAAATAAACGTTTCGACCTGGTTGTAAGTGGAAAATATCTCAACAGTTTTACAGGAATCAATCTAGACTTCCCTGATTGAGCTTCTTTATACCTCGATTGTCCACATGTGGGACAACTATCCAACGACTCATTTTCACCGGAATATAAGATACAATCGTTTGAACATGCATGGATCTTCTAATAACTAAGGACCAAATTACGAACCAGTCTCTTGCTCTCATAATAATTAGCAGGCAGCACATTTCGCTCAGGTAACAGTGCTTTCAACAAAGAAAATATCAGATCAAAACAGTTATTTGACATTCCATTATCTGATTTAATATCCATGAAATTTCCAACTTCTTCTAATTTTCTTATATTGAAACCATGATATAATGCATCCTCAACAGACCTGAACAACTCAACAAATTCAGATGGTGCCAACTCGGGTGGTAAATCAACATCATCCTCGATTTCAGTTTGTTGAATAGATGACCCTGCAACATCATGTACAAAATTCTGAAACAGTGATGGATCTGAAATGAAATTATTAGTGTCTTCTCTGGAACTGAGTTCACCATGTTGATACCAAAAATATAATCTGATTGAAAACCATAACGCAAGAGATGTTTTACAACGATGTCAAATGACTCAAAAATTCTCAGAGAACATTTTTTACAAGGAAACATAATTTTCCCTTCTGAAAGAAATTCTAGGTTTGATGATGCAAATGATAAGAAAGCTTCAACACCATCAATATATACAGGATTTAAACTAGAACCGTTTGGATTTCTGCGCTGATTTATCCAAGCACAATCATATAATAATGATTGATATTGATTTCTTTGTTCCATATTCATATATATGTTTTTACAAAATTTAAAACCATTACTATTGTTAAATAATTTCATATAAGAAAAATGTTATCCTAAAAAGAGAAGATACATAATTACAGTTATTTCTTAGTAATTACCAATAATTATAGGTGACACAGTTAGTTTGTAATCACCCCCACTAATTATTATTAATTTAGCAATACTTAGCAATACTTGGAAAAATGAAATATGTTTCAATAATGAATTAAAATTTTGTAATCATCATTGTAGAGATTATATTACTAATTATTCTTATTTGTTTCCAGCGTATTGGCGGCTGCTCTTTTTCCTGACGACTGATCTCCTTGTAAGGAGATGAGTCGTCAGGGAAAAGTTCATCTTTTGCCCAATGGCTCATCAGTTTTTAACATTCTCCTGACGAAAATCAGTATGAAAAACATGATCTGAAATATGTTAGAGCACATTTTTCATACTGATTTCAGTGGGAGAAAGTAGCAAAGATATGAGACTTTGAACAAAAGGTAGCCCCCAATCCACTGGAAATTGTGCCAATTTATAACCATGTACTTGAATTTATTTTATTTCTTATTAATTATTACTAATTATTTCTAATTATTACTGATTATTACAAATCTCAATATTTCCAATAGATTTTTCCCTATTCTTAACATGTTCAAATCATAAAGAGTCGTCAATTTTCAGGTTATGCCCAAAAAAATATTTCCGTCATTTATATCAAATTTAAACTCTATAATTGTCCTTACATGGTTGATCACCTCGCAAGTAGTGTTACAATAGGACAACACAAGTAATGTCATTCTTGTCTTTAAGACTCATTTCACATGACCCTTTACATATATCATTCTTCCTTGAAAAATTAAGAGAACTTCAGTATCTTTCCCTTAATTTTTCAAGAAAGAATGGTCTATGTTAGAAGTCATGTGATATGATTCTTATAGATGAGAAAGACATGACTTGGGTTGTCCTATTACAACGCTACTTCGAGGTGATCAACCAAGCAAGAACAATTATAGAGTTTACATTAGACATGGTTGAGGAAAACATTTTATTGGGAATAACCTAAAAATTGGCGACCCTTTAAGATTTTAACATGTTAAGAATAAAGCAAAACTTGTTGAAAATATTGATAATTGTAATATTTTACAATTTTTTTATAATTTTATTAATATTAATATTTTTTTAAAATATTAAACATACAATAATAAAATAATTATATTATTAGTATTATTTAATTATTAATATTAGATTAATATAATATTTTATATTATATTACTATTTATGTTACTAATTATATTACTAATTATGTTGCTAATTCATAACAAATGTGATTGACTGCTCATCTACCTCAATTTTCTTTTCATTTGTGCTTTGAGGTTGACATGAAACTTCTACCTCCACATGTAGTATTTACTTTTACTGTAAAAATTATAAACCTCCTCACCACTATGCTGGTGAGGAGGTCGATAATTTTGACAGTAAAAGCAAATAGTACTTGTAGAGCCAGAAGTTTCATGTCAAGCCTCAACACACAAATGAAACGAAAATTGAGGTAGATGAGCGGTCAATCGCACTTGCTAATTGTTTCCAAATTATTTTTAATTATTTCCTAATTATTTTTAATTGTTTCCTTATTCTTTTTAATTGTTTATTAATTATTTTTAATTATTTCCTAATTATTTTAAATTATTTCCTAATTATTTTTAATTGTTTCTTAATTATTTTTAATTATTTCCTAATTATTTGTAAATGTTTCCTAATTATTTTTAATTATTTCCTAATTATTTTTAATTGTTTCCTAATTGTTTTTAATTTTTTCCTAATTATTTTTAATTGTTTCCTAATTATTTTTAATTTTTTCTTAATTATTTTTATTTGTATCCTAATTATTTTTAATTGTTTCCTAATTATTTTTAATTGTTTCCTAATTATTTTAATTGTTTTCTAATTATTTTAGTTGTTTCCAAATTATTTTAATTGTTTCCTAATTATTTTAATTGTTTTTTAATTATTTTAATTGTTTCCTAATTATTTTAATTGTTTTTTAATTATTTTATTTCTAATTGTTTCCAAATTATTTTATTTTTAATTGTTTCCTAATTATTTAATTTCTAATTATTTCCTAATTATTTAATTTCTAATTGTTTTTTAATTATTTCTAATCAATTAAATCTAATTATTTCTTAATTATTTGTTGATTATTTTAATTTAATCTAATTATTTCTTAATTATTTAATAATTATATAATTATTCCTAATTAAATATAAAATTTTCTAATTATTTCCAATTTAATATATTTATTTCTAATTATTACCAAAACATCCTCTGGGAGTGTCGAACCAAGAGTGCAGCAAGGTCAGTTGTTGTGTACCAGGTTACCACGAGTCAAGCTCGAAACACCTTGTGAGAGTTTTCACTCCTAGGTACATCTGTGCCAGAGCCACATCTACTTGTTCGTATCCAGACAAAGACTATTTTGTACAACCACTTAATCTAATTATACTGTATAGCTATATAAATATTCTATCAAAAAAATTAAAATTAACAATTAAAAATAAAATTAAAAATTAAAAATAATTTAACAATAAAAAATACTATAAATACCTTTGATATTTTGAAGCAGTTTTCACCTCCTAACTCCTTCTCTACTCTTCCCGTAAGAAAAAATTAAAATAAAAAAATTCTACTTAGAACGGAAATTTAAAGAGGGAAAGGGAAAAAAAGAATAGAGATCTGAATGATTTGAAAAAAAATCGATGGAGGTATATATATGTTAGAATATTTGCGACGGTCTTATTTGCGATGGTGTACCATCGCAAATACCTTCGCCCGCATTAATTACGGGCAGCGGTTAAAAGGGTTTTTGCGACGGGCCCGTCGCAAATAGCTGCCTGCCGACATACCATTAGCGACGGGTGAATATCCCCGTCGCAATTTGCTATTTACCGCCGCCAGTATTGGCGACGGGCCATGTCGCAAATATCTTCGTCTGCATTAAATACGGGTGGCGGTTAAAAGGGTTTTTTAGATGGGCCCATCGCAAATACCTATAGGCCGACATACCATTAGCCATGGGGGATATCCCCATCAAAAAAGCATATTTACTGTCACCGGTATTGGCGACGGGACCCGTCACAAATAACACCTACTGAATAGTTTTTTGGGATGGGTAATTGTCCCGTCACAAATAGTATTTACTACCTCCGGGTACTTGCGACAGGATGAAGGTCACCATCGCAAATAGGCTTCCCGCGTTTTGGCGCGCAAACCATGCCATACCTATTGCGACAGGTCTTGTATTCCCGTCGCAACTAACTGACCATTTGTGACAGGTATATATTCCCGACGCAAATACGCTTTTAGTCAGATTTATTGCGACGGGATTTATTTCTGTCGCAATAATCGATTTTTCCCGTAGTGTTAATCTTTAACCAATGCATTGGAGTGATATATAGGTCTCATCCATCTTTTTTTATAACATAACATCCATCCTCAGTTATAACATAACCATGTTACTTAGTTATAACATAACAACCAATGCATAATGAAAATCATAAATAGGTTCTCGAAAAGATCATAAAACATTCACCATATAAAACCCATAAAAATAAATTGGTCACATAATCATTCCATCATAAAATAACTATAGAATATAAAGAAGTTTCATAATAACTTAATAATTTCATAAAATCATAACCCATTGAAAATGAAGCGGGTTTAATAATAATTTTATCGTGGTATAAACTATGGATGTTAGATAGGTTTCATATACATATTTTTATAATAAACATAAACAATACATATAAATAATAAGAATAATATCCTAGGATCATATATTCATTAATGCATAAGTAACATAAAATAATGTTGTCTTAGATGGAAAAATATTTTAAAAAATCACTTGGAAGATTCTTTGAGAAAAATAAACTTTCTTTAAAAATATTTTTTCAGAAAAAAAATCATAAAATATTTTAGAAATCATTTTCATTGAAAATAACCAGAAAACTTATAAAGGAATATTTAGAATTTATTAAAATCATTTCTCGAAAAAAAATATTGTTTTTTGATAAAAAAAATTAATGTATAAGACATTCTTATATTAATTTTCTTTGAAAATAACCTTGAAAAGGTAAAGTGAATCTTAAAATAAAGCAATGGCCATGAAGGCTAGAAATTTCATTCATGTAGTACATGATAAAACCATGATTACTTTCACATTTTCTATAAAATATAATAAGGCATTAGTTGTAAAATCGAATGATTATTTCTTTAATAAAAATTTAAAAATAGGTAAAAATTTATTTTAAAAATAATTATAATAATTTTAACACATTTTTTATAACATTTTTGAAAAACATGATTTTGGAAGAAAAGGTTTTTAACCTGAAGCAATAAATAATATAGCTTATTCATAAAAAAAGTTACTTTGGACTATTTAGTACATAAAGAGAGTAAAAAGAACATAAAAGATTTAATCACATAATGTAACCATTGGAGAATAAATTGAATTAATATATTGCGAGATAAATCATAATATTTCATCATCATAAATATAGTCAAAAACAATCCTGATAAATGATGAGTTTATATCATAAAACAATTTCCACTTTCGTATCATTGAATCGTAATACCAATTAATGAATAAAGTTAAATGAAACATAAAATATAATTAATATAAATATATTAATTATATAATATTACAAATGGTATTTAGACGCACCTCAAAAAATAATATAGCTTCATACAATAACATATGACCCTAAAAAGACAAATTGAGTCAAAATCTTTTACCAGATTGGTAACTATTGAACCATAAAACTCATGAAAGAGAGGTCATAAAATGGATATGTAAATACCTATAATATTAATAATATTAATCATAAAATACATTCATTATAATTTTATATACAAAATAAAAGAAATATTTTGTGAATGTAGCATGTGTCCAACAGAAATAGAAATGTGAGATGGAAATTCCTTACAGCAAGTCTCGACTTACCTCATACATATTCTATCCTCATATATAATAAATATAATTTTATTATAAGTATTTATAAGAACCTTGTTTATTTATATAATATAATATATTATTTACTTATCACATTTTATTACCATTTTATTAACAATTCCTTGTTAAAGTCATGTATTGCGTAAAAACTGCATCATTTTTTCTGCCTGTTTTGATTTTTATTTGGTACAATTAATCTGGTCATATTTAAATCATATCCATAATGTTAAAAATTATATAAATATAATATATATTCATTGTATATTTTTTATTATTAATCCATAATGTTTATGGATTGAAAATGAAATACACTGATAATGTAGATGGTAGGTCCTACGTACACATGAATATTGATTCCATGTTCTCAATGGTTGAAATAAAATAAATTTAAATAATATATTACCCTTAAAAAATAATTTTATTTTCCCATATATAAATTTTTTTAAACATGTCATTATTACCATCCCTGATATGCATATGTGAAGAACAAATCACATTACTTCACAACACGGTAGTCTGTCGTACACATAAACGACAAAATCCTATTTCTAAAATGTAATGTAAGAAGTAATATGTTATTTCATAAATATAGAGGTAAAATAATATCATAAATATCTTATATAAATAGTAAATCAATAATTATATCCATCTATGATAGTAGGTGATGGAAGAATAATAATATCGACTCGCAAGGTAGTTGCCTGTCGTACACAGCAATGGTGATTTCATAACCCATTTGAGGAAAGGTAAGAAGAATATAGGCTACTCTACTAAAATAATAACATATAATTATATATAGGAAACAAGTTTTGTTATAAAATAAATTTATAACAATAATTTAATGAGGTGGAATAAAAAATAAAATAAAATTATTTGTTAGGGATGTTACCTCGGCTTTATAAAACATCATTTGGTTTGAAATAAAAGGATATGTTTGATGGATTTATCACCAAATTAAGGATTATAGGATGATATTTTGGAAATAGATAATTTTTTTGGAAAATTATATATTAAATCAATGTGTTTTGGAAGTATTGAGGGGAGAGGGTGGGGGTGAACTTTTATAAGTGATATGAGTTGCACACTTGTAATTTCTGAATAGAAAATGTTTTTCACATGAAAAAATGGCCAAAAATAGTAATATATCAACACTATAAAATATAATTTTGATTTATGGCTATAAAATGTGTTTTGAAAAAATATTTGGTCATTTTAGCCCTTATCTTTTTAGTTTAACCCTTGGTAATTCCATTTTTACCTTAACCACGGTATATAATTTTCTCTTGTTTTTATATTCATTATTTTAAATCATTAATTTGAAATTTCTAGATAATATAAATTATTTTGATTCAAAATATTGAATCCTTTTTCCAAATTTCATTCATATTAGTTTAAAATTTTATTTTAAAATTAATCCCACAGAGGTGATGAGATAGCAGGTTTGAAAAGAGAAAATATTCCAAAGTTTAAAAGAAATATATAATAAGTAAATATAAAATTGAAGAAAATTAAATAAATTGTATTAGAAAATATATAATTTTACTAATTTTACCGTTAAAACTATCTTAAAACAATTTTAATGTTTATAAATTCTTTACCATAAATGACAATTCATATTAAAAACCAATATTTTTCATTTTTTATTGAAAACAATTCTTTTCCAAAATTATCAGAAGTGACCCTTATATAATTGTGAAAAAATGGATTAAAATATTAATTTCATTTTTTAATATAAATTTACTTGTTATTTTAAAAATAAATTTTAAAATATGTGTGCCAAAAAATCAAAAAAAAATATATTCAAATTATTTTTAATTCTATTTAATTGGTCACCTAAGAATTATTTATATGTACTTTTGTAAACCATATATTTTCATAATTTAGTTTTTCATATTAATACCCACCATTCACATGGCTAGGTTATAAATATCATATTAAATAATAATATTTTTATAGTTTCTTTTGTTTGGTTAAAACTCGGTATTTCATGTAACGAAAACTAAACATTGTGTTGTGTGTAATGAATATTATAAAAAAATGATTAATTTTTTTGATAAAATATCAAAAAATTATGGGGTGCTATAAGGAAACATCATAAGAATCATTTACCTTATAACATTTCCAATAATAGTGTGATGCATTATAATGATCATTATTTTAGGTGTTACCACTCGAGAACAATAATAATATCATAATTTAGTTAACAATAACATATATTTCTAGTATTTATATAATTATAATATTCCAAGATGATAATGATGAATATAATATAGCATCATTCATGCAGGTATTTGAACTTTTCCTAATGAGATCATGTAATAACACATGAATGAGTGTTAGTATGAAGTTTGGTGATTACAATATAATATTAAGATATCCATAATGATGTTATTAAAAAATTATTCTATTTTTGGGTGATATATAAGATAAATTAAGATGATGTAATGAATAAAAAATATATGTAAGAACATATTACATTCATGGATGGAAACCTATCTTCTTCTTATAGTGAATTCCTTAATAAATATGGATTTAGGCCTCATTCATCTGAATATAAAATACCAAATTTTTCCTATGATGTTATAAGTGGATGTTTTCCATATATTTAATATAAAACTAAATAATTTTTGTTTATTGGAATTGATATTGGTTTGTCTTTTGTAAATGAGGTCACATGGAATATTTAGAGTAAATATTCTTTAATAGTTGAGGAAGGTCATTTTTAGTTGAGAAGTGAATCATAATTGGAAAAAACCATGTGTGTCTAAAATTACTATAATTACAAATATGTATTATAATTTTTAATAAATTTATATGTCATTTTTATATATAAAATATGGTATCATTTATACTATTTTCTAACATAATTCATTATTAACCATAGAAAATATTTTTTCCCATAAAATGAAATTAGACATATTAACAAATTTTTATGTCCTGATTCGAAATACGAATTTTTTTTCCAATATAATATTTAAATATTTGAAAATAAATGTTTTAATAAAATACATAGTAATTCAAAAAAATAGTTTCTCTTGTGTAAAAACAATTTCTTATGGAATGTAAAATTATATTTTACTTTTCATCATTCTTGGTTTATTTAATGGATTTTAAATATAAATTTTAAATTTTAAATATATAATTTATAATAATCTATTAATTTCAAAAATTGTTATATTTTCATTACGTAAATTTTAATATACTAATTATCCATATGTGATAGTAATATTTCAAATACCCAAATATCCCATGGTCATATACTTGTCATATTACCCATTTACATTACAATATATAAACATAAATTATTTTCTAAAATTCTTTCATCCTATTATCTGTTTTTATTTTCTAAAAATATATTATATTTCAATTATTTTGTATTCTTTCTGTAGTTATAAAAATTAGTTAGATCTTCAAGGTAAACATGAAGACGAACAGTTCATACTCATAGAATTTTTAATTCCTTGGGGTTTTATTCCACATGTAAATTACATAATTTCATTTCATATATTTCATTTAATGTATTTATATTTTTTAATGATTTTAATATTAAATATTGTTAAATCGAAGAAAATTTTAATTTTAGTGTGGAATTGCAAGTAAGACAAGTTATCTAAGACCAGGTAATTATTAAAAGGATTTTTAAACTAAACAATTTGGGGTTTCAAATTAAGGTTTAAGTTATTAATACCTACTCAATTAAGATTATATCAAGCCAAATAACTTATCTAGACCCCTCAATATATGTTTAAATATTAAAATAATATCGTAATTTAAATATCTTCAAGAATTTTGTTAATTCACCACTATGTATTCAAAATAACATCAATAATTACCTCAAAAAACTAAAAAATCCATGAATTAATATATTTAATACATTATTGTAAATTAAAATATTTGAAATACTATAGTGTATTGTAGCAGCGGTGGCACTGTAGCAATGGTGGGGCACTATAGCGGCGGCCGACCACTATAGCGGTGACAAGGTACTATAGCAGCGGCTAGTACTGTGTGGTACTATAGAAGAACGGGTACTGTAGTAGTACTATTCATACAATGGGCCTTGGGCCAGAAAAATGGGACTACGGGCCATGTAATGGGATAAATTCCCATTGGGCCTTCGTGTTATGTAATGGGTCTCCCTCTACCAAGTTAAAGAGGTCTTTTATTTTTTTTAATAATAAAATCAGGCTTCGGCCCCAGCCTTTAAAAAAAATGTTTGAATCTTACCGAAATAGTTTTAAACATCATTTTTAGGTCACACAGCTTACCTAATATAGAAAATAATTTCTTTTTAACTCCTCCCCACAAACCATGATTCATGATCATTATGAATCACATAACACCTCCCATAACTTATTATAATCATTCATATCCTATATACTGTATAATTATTCATTTTTATACAAACACTAAATATCATCAAACATCAAGATCATTGTATGAATATTTAAATAGTTAATTATGATGTCCAAAAAAATAAATTAATAAGAAAACTAAAAAACTGTGTTGGAATATAGAATCGGTATAGACTAAAACTATGGAAGGAATTATTTTGAGATCACTATTATATATTTATAATGTTCTTCCCTAAATAAATTTATAGTATCAAATATTGAAATATAAACAACATATTTATTAATCCAATAGGTTATGTATTATAGCTATTGACAATAACTATTAGATTTATTAACAACAAAATTAAGTATGAAATTTGAAGAGGTAAAGCATCAAGATTTTGGAATAGGGATAAAAATGGTTACCATTCATGGGAACCACATTTAATGAAGTATGAATAACAATAATATCTATTAAATTTGAGTTTTATGATAATCACAACATATATGATGAGGAAGTGTGGATCTGTTATAGTGAACATATAGAGGAAAATGTGTGAAAAAAGGAAAAACTAACTTGATATTTCTATATATTAATATCTTGTATAGTATAAAGTGAACATATATTTATCCAGATTTAATGAATTGATATATGTATATTATATTATAAAGATGCCTCAAGAGAATCATGATATTGCACTATGACTTTCGTAAAAGTGTATTAGTGTTTTTGTATGTACATAGACTCAAATCATAGCCATATATTTCATTCTAGGAATCATGGTACATCATAATAAATCAAGAAGATTGAAGGTTGTTTGAGATTAAATAGTCTTTGTGCATAGATAAATAATGGTTTGGCTATCTGGATACTTTGTGGTGGATTTTTTCATTCTGAAATTGGTGTCACATAAGAATAATCTTACTGTTATGTATGATCAAATCTCGATATTACTGGTAGGACTCATCATAGATGGAATAAATGACACCACATGGATCTTAGGAAAAAATAATTTTTTCTGTTTGAAAGATGTATGAAATTAACCAACATGATTGATATAGTATTAAACCCGTGATAATTTTAAATTTTTGTTTCATGAAACTAATAATTATGACATAATGAGTTATATAATACTAAATATTATGAATAAATAATTGTAGGATAAACTCATAATATAATAAGAATCCAAGAAAAAAATTTACAGATCAGAAATGTGATGGATTAGAGGAATCATGGTATATCACTTGAACTATTCAGCAACAAATAAATAGTTAATAAGGACTATTCCATGGAAAATGTTTTCAAATTAGAGGATTTAGTTTTTATAGGGATGCTTGAATACTTTATTTTTTGATGTTATAAAGACTTGAATCATAATTAATAGTTTCAATTTGTAATATCTTCAATATTAGTGGAGATTCAAAGTGATTTGGATAAGAACATCATTATCCTTATAGTAATATTAAATGGTATACTATAAAGATCTTTTTATATATATTTTTATTGAAGATCATGTTTTAAAAAAGTATATGACACCACATAATGACTAAAGTTAAGGGATATCCCACTACAATTCAGGGTATCAAATCATGATCAGAATACATCTAGAATATATATAATATTTTGAATTTCAAAAATAAAACAAATAGAATGAAATTTTTTATATTACACTACTCAATTGGTGTAATTAAATGATATTTAATTATATAGGACACATGGTGTAATAAAAGTGTATTATTGGAAATATATTGATCCCATTCATGGGATATAAAGTTATAAATTGAATAGATTTACTAAAATCACTCATAGAAGTTCTAAAAATTTACATTAGAGCTTGAATGATATATCTAATTTTCAGGAGATAAAATGTAAAGAGTTCTGTAGACAAAGTATTGTATTTCCTATATGGTTCCTTTAAAGAAAATGGTATCAAATAATAATATAGTTTCATTTCAAATTATGGACATTAAATAAAGATCATATCACTAATAATTCCATTATTGAATTATACTTCATCGAGTAGAAGTATTGATATTTTGATTATTTAGAAGATAAATAGTTTATCCTCGCATCTAGTGGACACTCTAAAAAACTGTTGAAATACGAGGTCAATAATTCAACAATATATAATGATAGAATCTCATTTGGATTGAAGGTTTTGAGTCATAAAAAGGCGGCTCATAATGGGTCATCCATTTAGGTACAAAGATACCAGGTATCTATAAAACCTATTTTGATTTCATATTGTGAATCTTGTCTATAAACTATTTAAGGAAGCCCTTACATTTATAGACCAACCATATCCTTTCATAAATTAATCAATATAGATGATTAATATGGAGTTTCTCTAAGATTAATACTGAGTCATTCCTAAGCATTCTAAGGGATATTCACCATCGCATCGATTCACCATGACTTTAAAGATTGTATCCACTGAATAGTTCATGATCGTAGTTTCTTGTACACTGTAACATCACTATGCGTATTATCCTTATACCATCCTTTATATATGAACCATCTAAAATACTTCTATTTATGTGATTTACATTAGACATGTAATTTTTATATTTAGTTTCATTAGTGCGCAATGAAAGTGAGATTCATTTTATTACTTCAAATAAAGGAATAATATATGTATGAATAAGGGAACTAATATACGAAAAATTTGAATATAATGTGAATAATGATTTACGCCCTCCCCTCATAAAGGTGAATATTTTTTTTAGTTTTAAAATGTGTTAATATAGGCATAGGATATGATTTAAGGATCAGTCAATAAATCTATTTTTTAAATTTTTTGGTGAAAATTGAATTAATGCTGAAGCCTCTTATTTTTAATAGCACTAAATTTTATATATGTAAAATTAGAGATTAATTGGGTTCTTCAAGCCTGTGGGGAATTTTTTATATTGTATTACCATTGGGATACTGATTTGAGAAATCATAATGAACAAGTTCAGGGTGTGAAAATGTATAAAGTTTTAATTGAGGTACCTCTAACAAGATATTCAAGAAGATAATTCATTATTATAGTTCTTTTGATATGTAGATACAATTAAAATAATAATAGAGAAATTGAATTGGGTAAAATATGGTTATAGTTATTAGAAAGAGTAATTCATATAAATCTAGTGGTGACTAGAAACTGAGAAACAAATATCTATATGTATATCTTGTATAAAAAGAAAGAAGAAATGGAATAAGAAGAAGGATCTACAGAAGATAGACACACAAATTATGCTTAATAATTCAAATTTAATTATTAAATATATTTATAATAATTCAATTGATGATACATTAAAATCAATAAATTTGGTGTTTCTCCGAGATATTTATATAATTGTGGATACCAATAATAAAAATATAACTACCTCAAGATACCAACCTATAGGTTTTTCTTGTAGTGATCATTATAAGATACCATACTTTCATGAAAATGTGTATCATTGGGAAATCATCCATGTAGTGGACTATGTGTTCATTGTAGATTTAGAATTGGAGAACTTAAAAATAAATAATAAAGAGGTTTCCCTGAATGAATAAATTTTGGAAATAAGTACAATGATAAAATGAAAAAAGTAATATAATTGAATAACAATCACATTAAGTGAAAAAATGGCTACAGATAAGGAACTAAAATCAATTATTATCCCTCTCATAACATAACATGAAGATAGGATAAAATATAAGAATGAATCTAGATCATGGGTAATAGAAATGGATACCTGTGTAAAGGAGATGGATTTGAATATAAATAATCTAAATGAGTAATTGAAAACCTTAAATGAAATGATTATGATACCTTTTAGGGAAGAATCAACAATTTCAGTCCAATAATGAGGAAATATAGGATTAGTTAACATGAACAAATATTCTTTTAAATGATTATGTTAATGGTCTTTAATAAAGGAAGATTTGAAGTGATACTATTATAGAATATTGGGACACACCCTAAGTTTATGTCTAGAATCCCTATATCTCAAAGGCTGAATAAAATGAACAACCAAAACAACTAAACCAATACATAAATACACAAGCTACATTTTAATTTGTGATGTTCTATTTTTCATAACTATGGAAACATACAGAGAAATTATTAAAATTGAAAAACTAAATAATACATCATAAAATCCACCATTCTAATAAAAAATGAGATTTTTGTACTCAAAAAGAAAATTTATTATGACAGAAAATAGATTTTTCACATTGGAGAAGAGTAGTGATGGAGATCAATGAATGGTTCACCAAGAACCAAAACTGATTTTCTCACAAAAGCCATAATTTAAAGAATTAAAATAAATATGAAATATAAAGAAAAAATTAAATTCTACAATGAGAAGGTAGTTATTCATTTCAATAAATATATTTCATCTAACAATAACTCTGAGGTGTCTCTCACAACTATCAAGGAAAATGTGCATGAAGCCTACCTATGTGGGTTCACTAATTCTCACATAAGGAAAGTTATGAAGGTTTTTAGATGATCCCTCATATAGAAGAGGGGAATGATTAAATAAGTAGTAATATTTAGTCAAAATACAATACATTTATAAGTGGTAATATTTCCATGATGGCTTTGAAGCTCAAGATAAATGATATGGGCAACTATAAATAGAATATCCAAAATGATGTTTGTATAAGTAGTGTCACACAAGGGAAAACCATTATAATGGATTGGAAGTTATTTTTAATCATATGGCAGTATTAATAATTACAACCACATTCTTCAACTTTGTGATTACTAGGATGTATTCATCTCTCCATGTATTAAATATATTTTACTATATATTTGAATTTATAAAGATTTATGAGGGATAAATGATCCATGGAGAAAGAATTTTATAAATGAAAATTTATAAAATAAGTAGATTATAAATAAGAATAATTGGTATCATTACAATATTAATGATTAAATGGTATAAGGAAATAATATGAATAAAAAATTATTGATTTGAAACAACTTTTAAAATGAAATCTGAATATAGAATTTCTTGTGTTGATAAAGAACATCAAAATGTATAGAGGATAAATTGGAGTTAAATTAGTTTCAAGTACTTCTATGAAATATTTGTGGGTATCTATCCAATATTTAATCAATAAAAATTAATATTAGGAAACATTTTTTTTGGAACCATTCTAAATTGAAAGATAACACAACTCAAGTAAGAAGGGGAAATATTAATGAAAGCCTTGTTTTTTTAGAAAAAATATCGAATCGAAAGATACTTTTTAAAAATACTAAATGATACTATAAAGATAAGCACATTGTGTTAGTAAATAATACACTTTTTATTCATGTCTAAAGGAGTAAAATTAAAGGGGAGTTGTGTGTTGAATTTATAAAGAAAAATTACATCATATGTAATAAAAGGAGAACCTTGAAATAATGAATGATCTTGGTTCTCAAGTGGTATCAATATTTTCTATAAGAATCCGGTTTTTCACTCATGTATGTATCCTTTAAATTGTGGTATAATCTATTATTTTGGACTAAATTTGGGTGCCTAATGGGTTAGTGAAGGAATTATGGGAGTCTGGGGCTTGTTTGTAGTCCAAAACCCATCTTTTTGGAAAAAATAATCCTGGAACATGGTTTAGAGTAAGCCATGCAGGAATGCTGCAAAGTTTGGAAAACATTATTTATTTTATTTATTCGGATAGAGACACCTTTCACAGTTAGTACATGATAATGTTTCCTAACCATGGGAGATCCCCTTCTTCCCAAGTAACCATGTATGGTTTGTGCAAGGTTTTTTAGACCGTACGGGAAACCGTGCGCATGTTATTTTTCTGGGTAATTTTCCAGTTTTTTTCCTTAATGATCTATTAACCCTCTTCCATCCTCCTAATATGAGAACCAATATGATTAACCCCTTTTTCCTCTCATTTTGAATCCTCTTGAAGAACAATAATATGAATCAATAGATTACATTCATCCATGATCTGATCGATCATTCAATTATCATGTTCGATACGTAACGATAAGTACTTGAGTATGTTTAATCCTTTCCTCTTCTCTCTTACTCTCTACCTAGTTATCTGGGTATGAGTGTTTTTATCCTTATTATAGATCTACTATGATAAGATCTAAATCAAGGGCCAATACAGAAGGTGGAGATTAATACAAAACTAAGGTTGGTGGTCTATAACTCATCCCTAAAGTTCACTGATTTTGGAATTGTCATGTGGGGCCCAAAGAATTCCTTGTGTTCCATTTATAAAATTTATATTCCATGTTTATAATTCATAGAACCATATGTTTATTCTCATTCCAAATATGTGATTGGTTCTTAGTGGTTACACCCACAAATCAATCCTTTAAATATCAAATGTTATTCTATAATTGTTGTTTATTGTTTGGACATGGTTGTTCCACCATTCAGGTGTGCCTTAGATTTACCATTATAAGGGTATAATTTTATATATTAACGGTATTGATTTATATGTTGAATTTAGTAATGGAATGTACCGTGTATTCTTAGCACTTGACCCTATAGAGACCCCAAACTTGACATACATGTACATTACATTACTTTTGCAGAATACTTAATACATAACAAAAACAGACACCAAAGGACCGTAATAGTTTAGTGTCTTTGGAAACTTGGAACATAATCTTCTAATCTTTGTGAAATATCTTCAACATATCCCATAGAGATCTTATTTTTTTACCTAAAACTTTTCTTTATCACCTGGGGAAAATAAATCATTTAAAGGATGAGCTCAAATTCTCAGTAAGGGTAAAAATAGAGAACATAAAACAATCCATAAACATTTGAATGCAAAAGCTTGAACATAAAATCTAAACATCCAAATCTTGAGCAAAGACATAAATCTTGGAAGTATGTAAGGAATATATCATAAAGGAACATTAATCATGATAAAATAGAATGGGAATAAAACATGTGATTGTGGAAACCATTTAGCATATGATATGATTTCCATAGTAGCCAAGGCATTTCTTCCAAGACCATCTTAGTGGACAAAGTTCCTTTCTGAATCGAGTTCACTTCTCGTTCTAGTCCTGTATTACATAACCAGATTAACGTACCATTCCATCCTTGTCTATCTCATGAGATATAAATCTTTACCCAATTCATTGGAGGGAGATATAAGTCCCACCCATCTCATAATGAAATCATTCTTACGTTTGCCACAACATAAACATAAATCATTCATCATAACCCAAAGAATAAAGTGGGTTAAATAAACATCATCCCATCATAACCTAATCCATATAAAACAAATGGATATCATTTCATCATAATAAAAGTGAAACCATGTAAATCATAGATAAATTATACTTGAAACATACTCATATTAAAATAATGTCATCTTAGATGGAAAATGGTTTTGATAAAACACTTGAAATAAATTCTTGAGGAAAATATCCTTTCTTTTTCAAAATCAATTTATTTTCACAAAATTCCATTCAATTTTAAATGAAAAGTATTTTTTTGAAATTAATCATGAAATCTTGTAGAGTAATCTTCATGAAAATAAGGCGTTATAAAACCGTAAAAATCTGTTCCTGCCGTATAAGTTAAAAAAACATTCTTCTCATAATTTTTTCAAAAAAGTCTAAAAGTACTTCGTATGGTAAAAAAAGAATGATTCCTTAGATACCATGTAGTAAAAGTCAAAAATGGTTAAAAATTACTTTAAACATACATGAAACCATTTTTAGAAAACATGGACATGGATGATAACAATAACCCCAGTAAATACTTACAAATAAACAATCTCGGATAAGAACGATATTGGAATAGTTATCCCTTACTAAGGCCTTTTTGTAAACAAAATAGATCAATTTTGTGTATTCACTATAAGGTAACATAAATAAAGTATAAATACATGATAAGATATTCATTTCTCACATAATCAAATAACGACATAAACAAAAAAGAGAAGATCAACACAAAGAACGGAAATTGGGTTACGAAGTTCCCTTACCTTGTGTCCGACTTGACTCGATCGTTCATTAATCTCCTGAATAATAATAGAAAGTTAATTTATAATTTATTAATAACCTTTTAAAGTTTATTATTCCTTTTATATCACTTATTACAATGTTATAAACATTATGTAACCATTTAAGTTAATAACGTTAGTTTTGTCGATATTTGGTACTTGTGTCAAAAATGGACTTTTAATAATTACATGTTGTTCATGTGGTCAAAGGATAATTCTATCCAGAATGATATTCATGATTTATATATCATATATATCATATATATCCCGAATATACATGTATTTAAAATAGTAAATAACATATGGAGGTCAGAAATGAAATGCACCGTTCATGGAGACGGTAAGCTGTACGTACGCATGAACGCTACTTTCATTTCTATTTCTTATTATAATGGAATTAAAACATAATGATACATAGGTATATTATAATTCAGTATAATATCATATATAATATCATTAACTCTATCCTTTATACATCCCACATAAGGCATTTATGAATCACATCACTTTGAGGGGGCGGTAGTCCGCACTTCCTCAAATGAGATTATTGTATTTACCCACTATGGAAACCATAAAGGCTTGATATAAATGGGGAAGTACATAAGCATAAGGAAATAATAAACATAATATATATCATATATAAATATAGTATCATCATAATGGCCACCATGAGTGGCGGTAAGATGTAATTGAACAATCATAGTTTCTTTAGACGTTAGTTTTTCATCCACAGAAACATTATGTTCTTCATCCATTAGATGGCGATGTCTATAAGTTTAGTTCTAATAATTCACATAATAAAATCCTAGTATATTTAGGACACTGGGTTTGTTACAAAATGAAGGAAATAAAATGATTTTAGGGGTTGTAGAAGTAATATAAAAGAAAACAATTTAAGGGAAACTGTTACCTTTAATTTGGTTATCTCCCTTTGTTTTGAACTAAAGGACTTCTTAAGTGCCTTATTCCTAAGGTAAGGATTCTAGGGGGAGGATAAGGATATAGGGAGCTTAATTGGGCAGAGTTTGGAAGATCCAAATGGCTTGAGAGGTGTGATTAATTGCATATAAGTGTTCTCTTTTTATAAAGGAAAGGAAAGGATCTTTAGGAAAGTGTGAAAATATTATTTTATTATAAACATATCTTCTGTTTCAAGAAGACCAGAACACATTACTGTTGAAGATAAGATGACTCATATTCGAAATAAAATCATCCAATAGGAATTGGACAGTTTTTGAATAATATTTTAATCATTATAATCTTATTTATTTAAATCATTTATTAATGAGGTAAATACTGCATCATTATTGTGTCATAAATAATTTAAATTATTTGATGCCTAAAAATTATAAAAAAATTTACCATGATGTGGGAAATATTTTTATCTTTCCAATTAATATTTATAGTTGAAAATAAAACTTATATAACACCATATAATAATTAATTACTAAATTTTTTTGTTAATGTCAATTTTGTCTTCTCATGAAATTAATTAATCTAAATTGTGATTTTCACTCCCATGTGGCTCAATGGGGTCCCAAAATCGACCCAAAGATTCCCATGGTCGTTAACGACTCAACCAATAATATTTGGACAAGTTTTAACATTATTTTGAATTATTAAATTATTCCTTTTACATTGAATTACCTTATTCCTTTTACCTTGAATTACCTTATTTAACTTTAATCAAGGTAAATAAACGTCAAAAGTTACTATACACCAAAAACTATTTTCATATTGTTGAACCAAATTTTACTTCTTGATAATAACCATGTATGTCAGATTTTTAAAATTCAATTCACAGAAGTGGTAGAATTTCATTTAAATGAAAGAGGCAGTTTTTTAACTACCACTAAGTGGTTTCACTATTCATCAAAAATTGAAGTTTTTCAGAAAAATACCAAAAATTCAGCCTAAGATATATTTGATATTCTGAATTTAGAAACGATGTATATTTTTCCAAATTCAAAACATAGTGGTCACATTAATTAAATTTAAAAGTAATTCCAGTTATCAAAACAAATAACGTGTTTTTAAGAAACAATAGCTATCAAAAGATCGACACTTGTTTATGTCCAATTTCAAAGTAAAATTAATTACAATGACCAACATTGGATTAAATGGTAAAAATATATTCTAATTACACTTTAAAAATAATTAAAAAAGATAACCTAACCATATAAATTTTTGTGAAGAAAAAAGTTGTTTTTAATTAAAATATAGCGTGTTTTTACTATTCATTAAAATATGAAAGTTATCAGAATAATATGAAAAAATTATCCAAATAAATTTTTATATCATGATTCCAAAGAAGATTTTTATTTAGTCAAATTGAACTTATAGACATGTCAAAAACAAGATTTAAAGTGGGTGTGCCATCAAAAGGTGAGAAAACTGCAATTTTTGAAAAATACATATTTTACACGAAAAATTTATTTTTTTCTCATACCATATTCTAAAAAATGTGTAAGATGAATAATAATGTCCTAAAATTAAAAATTTATGTAATAATATTCATAACGGCTAGTCAATAATATTATAACAATATATCGTTGTTTAGTGAAACCCGGTATTGCGTACTACACACGCTATCGAGGAAGGTCGTGATTGGGTGTAATGCAAACCAGGTCAGGGTTGCGTATTGTGAAAGACACCATTGTTGTTTTGTATTACAGTTTCCAACCATATTTAATTTATACATTGAATATATATATATATACACACACTCAATGTTTCGTAGAAATACTACTATTAAATGAACATGAAATTGCGTGTAACACAATACAAGAATAGTGTTGCGTATAGCGCAAGATAATCTTGGTGTACTGTATGACAAAAAACATCAATGAAATTAAAAATAACAATTCTCATAAAATCTCGGGTTGTTACATTCTACCCCCCTTAAAATGAATTTCTCCCTCAAAATTCTTCAGGGTTATAAATGTTTTACTACTTGAAAGTTTCATTCATAGAAACCCACATCGTAAAAAAGGAATACTAAAACTTCATTTTAAAAAAGGGAAGTTAGAATTACAATGGTCACCCAAAGTAACTCAGCTTTGTGTTTCCACATACGACAACATAGGTGAAAATATGGATATGGAAGAGAAATCTAACCATCATGTTCTGATAGAGAGTGGTAGAGAACATGGCTATGACAAATCCATCAATCACAAAGCTATAAATTTGTGATGATTTAAGGTACCATCTAATTCATCAGATATGATGACATTAAGACAACATTTTTGGTTTTCAAGATCATTACCCTAATGTTGAACAATAATTAAAATAAATACTTACTTGATTTTGGTACAATATTACTTTTTCTGTGCCTTGAACAATTTCCACATCATCTATTAAAAAAATGAAGTGGAATTTTTCTTTTGTGAAGTGTTAACATATCATGCGATAGAATAATGGGTCATTCCATCTGTCTCAAACCAAAGGTTATAAAAAGTTATCAAATATACATAAGTCCATATATGGTGAGGTTAATCGTATATGATTTCAAAAATGGACTTATACTTCATCTACCATAACACTTAATATAATAAAACTAGTTTCTAATAACCAGGGACTTCCTGTTGGCTAGTGGTAGGTGATAAAAGTATGTCGTACTTTGGTTGTGGGTTCGATTCCTACATACTTGTCCGACGCGATGGGTTGTCGCCCGTCTTGCAGGTTGTCCCTTTTTCTAAAACTACATTATAATAACATTCCTGCAATAATATCGAAAAAAAATGTTCTCTCCTTAAACAATACTATATTATATCTAAAATAATCCATTCAAATCATTAGGTTTATCTAAAATACTTCTGTCTAAGTTCATAGTATAAATAAAACAATTATAAGAAATTTCAACTACCGAGCATGTGAATACCATCATTTATCCCCCATATATCATAGGATATATCTTGTTGGTCACATTCCAAACATGTGAATACCTTAATCATGTATTCTATTGCAACATAAATTACCATAGAACCTTAGTTGAAAAACATGAATGCTGTCAAAAGTTGTCTCTTTCCACATTACAAAATCCCAAAAATTCATTATACTCAAACCATGATATCACTTTGTCTTTATATTATTCATTAGCTCATGATTACTATCAAACATATTATTTTCTCTTTATCCCTTCATTATGTGCATATCATCTGCTTTCCAAATATATTTTAATGACTTTTTATGTTTATTGATGCCATATTCTTTTGGAAAACCACAATGGACCAATATATAGGTATTCCATTATATCATAAAAGTACCTCAACAAGATTATTCTTGAATACCAATACATAAACACTTCAAACCATCCTCTTCGAGGATTATCATGGAATAAGTCCTTCCTTGATTTATAAGTAACCTCTTAGGTCAGGGTTTTGAGTTGGGTAATTCCCATGTTCTCCACAGATAAGACATTGAACCCCATAATATTCCGTCACTCTATGACCCTTCTCTCCACACAGATAACATCATCCCCTCCATTTGATGTATTCATAAAGGTTTTTCTTTACTTATTTAGAAATCTCAATCTTCCTTTCTCTATGCTCCTCAACATGCGAATATGCATAAAAGTGCATCTTCTTTTTATTTGATGAATTGAGAATACCACTAAAGTTCACCTTGTTAATCATATATCGCGATGACTGATTCGTAAAAATCACAAAATGTTTTTTTCTATGCATTACGAAATTTCTTTTCTCATAGTCACCAATGTTTCCATTGGATTCAATGTTGACCCAATTCCTTCTGCTTCCCTCCATTGACTAAAACCAAATACCATGGTGTATGAAACAGTTAAAATAATGAGGAACCATGTAATCATAAAAAGTTACTTATGGGATGTCTAACTTATCACATATTCTTTAATCCATGACACCTAAGGTTCACCCTAAGTTATTCATGATCATCAATATAATTCTATGATTGTAACCTATAGTAATAATAAACCTTAGGGACATCCCTATGCATACCTCAGATATATCTCTAAGGATCTCACTAAAGTTCTTGCATCCTAGTTTCCAAAGGTTGGCAAAACCTTTCCTCTGATACCAACTATAGAGACCCCAAACTTGATGTACATGGAAATTACATTACTTTTGCGGAATACTTAATACATAACAAAAATAGACACCAAAGGACCGTAATAGTTTAGTGTCTTTGGAAACTCAGAACAAAATCTTCTAATCTTGGTGAAAGATCTTCAACATCTCCCATAGAGATCTTCTTTTTTTACCTAAAACATTTCTTTATAACCTGGGGAAAAGAAATCATATAAAGGGTGATCTCAAATTCTTAATAAGGGTAAACATAGAGAACATAAAACAATCCATAAACATTTGAATGCAAAATCATACACAAAAAATCTAAACATCAAAATCTTGAGCAAAGACATAAATCTTGGAAGTACGTAAGGCATATATCATAAATGAACATCAATCATTATAAAATAGAATGGGAATAAAACATGTGATTGTGGAAACCATTAATCACATGATATGATTTCCATAGAAGCCAAGGCATTGCTGCCAAGAACATCTTAGCTGACAAAGTCCCTTTCTGAATCGAGTTCACTCCTTGTTCCAGTCCTGTATTACTTAACCGGATTAACTTACCATTCCAGCCATTTCTATCTCATGAGATATAAATCTTTACCCAATTCATTGGAGAGAGTATTGTTCCCACCCATCTCATAATGAAATCATTCTTCCGTGTTCCACAACATAAACATAAATCATTCATCATAACCCAAAGAATAAAGTGGGTTAAATAAACATCATCCCATCATAACATAATCCATATAAAACAAATGGATATCATTTCATTATAAGAAAAGTGAAACCATGTAAATCATAGAGACATTATACTTGAAACATACTCATATTAAAATAATGGTATCTTAGATGGAAAATGGTTTTTATAAAACACTAGAAATAAATTCCTAAGGAAATATCCTTTATTTTTCAAAATCATTTTATTTTCAAAAAATGTCATTCAGTTTTAAAAGAAAAATATTTTTTTGAAAATAATCACGAAATCTTGTAGAGTAATCTTCATGAAAATAAGGCATTATAAAACCGTAAAAATCTATTCATGCCGTATAAGTTAAAAAAACATTCTTCTCATACTTTTTCCGGAAAAGTCAAAAAGTATCTTGTATGGTAAAAAAAGAAAGATTCAATGCATACCATGTAGTAAAAGTAAAAAATTGATAAAAAGGACTTTAAACATACTTGAAACCATTTTTAGGAAACATGGACATGGATGATAACAATAACCCCAATAAATACTTACGAACAAACAATCTCAGATAAGAACGCGATTAGAATAGTTATCCCTTACAAAAATATTTTTGTAAAGAAATAGATCACTTACGTGTATTCACTATAAGGTCACATAAAGAAATTATAAATACATGATAATATATTCATTTCTCACATAATCAAATAACGACATAAAGAAGAAAGATAAGATCAACCCAATGAACAGAAATTAGGTTAGGAAGTTCCCTTACCTTATGTCCGACTTGACTCGATCGTTTTTTAATCTCCTGAATAATAAACCAGTGTTAATTTATACTTTCTTAAGAACATTTTTCAAGTATATTATTCCTTTTATATCACTTATTACCATGTTATAAACATTATTTAACCATTTATTTTAATAAAGTTAGTTTTGTTGATATTTGGTACTTGAGTCAAAAATGGACTTCTTATAATTAAATGTTGTTCATGTGGTAAAAGGTTCATTATATACAGAATTATATTCATGATTTATATATCATATATATCATATATATCCATCATATACATGTATTCATAATAGCACATAACATATGGAGGTAAGAAATGAAATGCACCGTTCATGTTGACGGTAAGTCGTATATACGCATGAACGCTACTTTCATTTCTATTTATTATTTTAATGGAATTAAAACATAATTATACATAGTTATATTATAATTAAATTATAATATCATATATAATATCATTAACTATATCCTTTATACATCCCATTAAAGGCATTAATGAATCACATCACTTTGAGGGGGCGGTAGTCCGCACTTCCTCAAATTTGATTATCATATTTACCCACTATGGAAACCATAAAAGCTAGATATAAATGGGGAATTATAGAAGCATAAGGAAATATTAAACATAATATATATCATATATAAATATAGTGCCATCATAATGGCCACAATTAGAGGTGTTATGATGTAATTGAACAATCATAGTTCCGTGACGTGTGAGTTTTCCATCCACAGAAACATTATGTTCTTCATCCATTAGATGGTTTTGTCTGTAAGTATAATTCAAATATTTATCCTAAAAACATCCTAGTATATTTATGATACTGGTGTTGTTACAAAAGAAAGGAAATAAAAAAGATTTTATGGGTTGGAGAAGTAAAATAAAAGAAACCAGTTTAAGAGAAACTGTTACCTTTAATTTTGGGTAACTCACTTTGGTTTGAACTAAAGGACTTCTTAAGTGACTTCTGCCTAAGGTAAGGATTATAAGGGGAGGATAAAAATGTAGGGAGCTTAAATAGGAATATTTTGGAGGTGGAAAATGGATTTAGAGGTGTGTGAAATGTCATAGAAGTGGTCTCCTTTTATAAAGGAGAGGAGGCGCTCTTTAGGAAAGTGTGAAAATATTATTTTATTATAAACTTATCATCGAATTCAAGAGGTCAAAAACACATTAATGTCGAATATAAGATGACTCAAATTCGAAATAAAATCATCCAATTGTAATTGGATAGGTTTTGGATAATATTTTAATCATTATAATCTTATTTATTTAAATCACTTATTAATGAGGTAAATACTGCATCATTATTGTGTCATAAATAATATAATTTATTTGATGTCTAAATATTATAAAAAAATACCATGATGTAGGAAATCTTTTTATCTTTCCAATTGATATTTATATTCGAATTTAGTACTTATATAACACCATATAAAAAGTAATTACTAACAGTTTTTTGTTAATGCCAATTTTATCTTCTCATGAAATTAATTAATCTAAATTGTCATTTTCACTCCCATGTGGCTCAATGGGATCCAAAAATCTACACAAAGATGACCATGGTCGTTAATGACTCAACCAATAAGGTTTTGACAAGTGTTAAGGTTATTTTGAATTATTAAAATATTTTGTTACCTTGAATTACCTTATTTACCTTTAATCGTGGTAAATAAAAGTCAAAAGTTACTATTCACCAAAAATTATTTTCATCTTATTGAACCACATTTTACTTCTTGATAACAACCATATATGTCGGATCTTTTAAATTCAATTCACAGAAGTGGTAAAATTTCATTGAAATGAATGAGTCAGTTTTTTTAACAACCACTAAGTGGTTTCACTATTCATCAAAAATTGAAGATTTCCAGAAAAACACCAAAAATTCAGCCTAAGATATATTTGATATTCTGAATTCAAAAATGATGTCTATTTTTTCAAAATAAAATCATATAAGTTTCATTAATTAATTTTAAAAATAATTCCTGTTATCAAAACAAATAGCGAGAATTTAAGAAACAATAACTATCAAAAGATCGACACTTGTTTATGTCCAATTTCAAAGTGAAATTAATTCCAATTACCAACATTGGATTAAATGGTAAAAATATATTCTAATTACACTTCAAAAGAAACTAAAAAGATAATCTAAACATATAAATTATTTTGATGAAAAAAGTATTTTTTAATTAAAATATAGCGTGTTTTTACTATTCATAAAAATATGAAAGTTATCCAAATAATATGAAAAATTTGTCCAATGTAAATTTTTATATCCTGATTCCAAAGAAGAATTTTATTTTGTCAAATTGAACTTATATACATGTCAAAAACAATATTTAAAGTGGGTGTGCCATCAAAAGGCAAAAAAACTGCAACTTTTGAAAAATACATATTTTACTAGAAAAAAATTATTTTGTTCTCATACCATGTTATAAAATATGTATAAGATGAATAATAATGTCATAAAATTCAAAATGTAGTTAATACTATTCATAAAGGCTAGTCCATAATAATATTATAACAATATATCATTTTTTAGTGAAACCTAGTATTGCGTACTACACACGCTATCGAGGAAGGTCGTGACTGCGTGTAATGCAAGCCAAGTCATGGTTTCGTGTTGTGAAAGACTCCTTCATTGTTTTGTATAACAGAATCCAACCATATTTCATTTATACATTGAATATATATATAAATATACTCAATGTTTCATAGAATGACTACTATAAAACGAACATGAAATTGTGTATAACACAATCCAAGAATAGTGTTGTGTAGAGCGCAAGATAATCTCGGTGTAGCTTTCAACACAAGACATAAATGAAATTAAAAAGAATAATTATCATAAAATATCAGGTGGTTAGAGACCAGACTAAGGAAAGAACAACAATTTGTTATTAAATGGAAAATGGAAATTGGTAATTATACTAAGTATTTGACTTGATAGGATTAATTATATATGATTTGTATGTTGAGTGTACATTTTACCCCTTACCACATTAATTTAATGTAGTGGAGTGAACCTTTAATATATGAATATTATTTAATTGTATTAAATGATTTGTTTCATGATACATGACTTTGTCAGACTAATGAAAGGTAATGCTTGAACCAAATTCCTTGATTAAAAGGTTTCCTGCTAATTGAAATTATCACTATAATGAAAGGAACGGATTGAGCCAAATGAAATGTTACATGACTTCATAATCAAACAGAAATGTCCTGAGTCGATCTAGCCTTGGATTCTGATTGGAGAATTCCATGATCACTCAATAAACCCTTTCAGATTCCTAGATATGGATTGTAAAGTTTAGTATCAACCTAGATCGTGATCTGTGTCTATTCTTTGTATTCTTGGTATGACACCATAGGATCCCTTACATATCCGTATAGAATGTCTCAAATACACTCCTTGGATCTAACATTTACAAGTAGGTTCCATGGTATTTTCCCATAGGGACCTATCTCTATTTAGCCCCATTTTACCTAGAAAGATCACCTTGGATCCAATAGGTATCTCATTGTGGAATTCCATGAAGCATGTCTCTTATATTCCACTCTTACCTTATCCAAGCTATAGTTGTTATTGAGTTGGAGCCCCTTGAAGTCTATGTTTCCTTGATGATTACCTTAGAAATTCATTATTTAATATCATTACAGGTTTCCTTGTTATAACTTGGAACCTTAATTATTTTTAAAATATGATATGTTATAAACTCATAATAATCAAATAATAAATTTTTGACATGTTCATACACTAGTACAGTGTTGAATCAGTAACATGGGTATTTAGTTATATTGTACAACTTTACTTTATTTATGCATTCATTTCAGAACATTACATTTCTATTATTTGGGCTGGATGTCATAGACATCATTGGTGGTGGACCACTATGATTTATCTCACACCCTCAATGGGTGAAGTTTTGTATCTGACTAATATTTCATGATTGTAGGTGTCGATAAAGGGAAGTATACGGATTCAAACACTTGTCTGCTTGCTTTTATTATGGTGCTTGATAGTATAAGACCGAGTCGAAGCTCGGGATTCTTGGGATGGTCTTTAATTTCCTTCATAATTTATTTATATAACATGTTATTCCTGCTATCTTGTATCCAAGTTTTCTAGTTTTCTCGTGTCATGACATATCATCAGTTTTTGAATGTTATTCATGTTGTTTTAGTTATTTCTATTGTTGTCTCTATTTTCTATTATGCCTCCTATTTACATATATTGATTCAGCTATTTACTGATGTTTACTTTCATCCACTGCACTACACATTGGTAATGATGGCATAGTCTCCCCATGGACACACCCTAGGCCCTTCTTACTAGCCGGAAGCCTCTGGAATTTGGGAATATTTTCTTGAGGCCATGTGGCTCAGTAGGCCTGAAGCACCAATTAAGTGGCATCCGAGTATGTACCATAAAAAATTATAACAGATGGAGGTTTTGATTATACTCCTAATGTGTTATCAGCCTAATAAATCATCTTGGGGACCACACATGGTTTTCACAAAGAAGGATGATGGAACCTTACGTATATGTATATATTAAAGAAGGTTGAACCATCTTACAATCAAGAACTGATATCCACTTCCTCGAATGGATGATCTCTTCGACCAGATCTAAGGATAAAAGGTCTTCTCCAAGATCAACTTGAGATTGGGTTTTCATTAGGTACAAGTCTAGATATTAGACATACCTCATACTACTTTCTGTAGTAGTTATGTTCTACATGAGTACTTTGTTATGTAATTCGGTATTATAAACGTGCCCATTGTTTTGATGGATCTGAGGAATAGTGTGTTCCACCCCTATTTGGATTATTTTATCACAGTCTTTGTGGATAACATCTTAGGGTATTCTAAAACTCATAGTGACCATGAAAAACATATTCATATCATTGTGAGTACACTGAGAGAGAATCATCTTTATTCCAAGCTTGTTAAGTTTCACTTCTAGAGCGACCAATTCCACTTCTATAGTTATATAATCGCAAAATCAATCATATTTGATGACCTAGAAATGGTTAATGTTGCAGTTACCTATGATCTTCCCAATAATGTGCTTGATATAAAGAGTTTCCATGGGATAAAAAGATATTGAAGTCATTTCATGCAAGATTTGTCCTGGATTTATTCACCTCTCACTGGTTTTACAAACAAAAGGTTTCATGTTCCTTTTGTCAGAAACATGAGGGAAATCCTTTCAGAAGATGAAAGGGAGGCTTTGTATTGGCACCTATTCTGACTCTCCAAGAGCCAGGCGTAGGTTATACCATATTTGGTCATGCATTAGGCATCATCCTAAGATTATGGTTAATGCAGTAGTCAACAGTCATTGAGTACGGGTCTTGAAAGTTGAGGCCTCATGAGAAAAATTACAGAATATACGACCTTGAGATAGAAGAATTTGTCCAAGCCATATGTTACTAGAGACAGTATCTTTTTTGTGAGACTATTCGAGTGTACATAGACCATTGGATCCCCAAATATATCTTTTCACAATGTGACATGAACCTCAAATAGTGAATATGGGTTTAATATCTACAATCCATTGACATTCATCTTGCATATACACCTAGGAAGGGGAATCTAGTTATAGATGTGCAAACAGGCTGTGCGGGAAGCCAGTGATGAATAGAAGTTAATATCCCTCTATTCTGAGTTGTATCTAGAGTTTCATTATAGTCATGATAAGTTTTATCTCTCATCCTTAATAGTTACATATTCCCTTCTATAGAAAGATAAGAGTATACAATTCTCAGATCCTAAAGGCTTGGTTCTCCATGAGATTTATCAAGAGATAAGACACCTTCGTATTGGTTTCTTGATAGAGATAAAATCCTATGTATTCATGGCTGTTTCTAGGTTCCTACAGATATGAGAGAGTAGTTGATGAAATATTCCCATGCTTCTTAGTGTGAATTTCATTGAGGAATTTCATAGAAGTATCGAGATATGAGACACCAGTATTGGTGGTTTGAGATGAAATGACATATATTAGGATTTATCACTAGTAGTTCCACCAATCAGTAGGTGATGTTAGAACACCAAAGACTTATGGCCCTACTACAGCCACTTCCAATCCCAGAGCTGAAATGAGAAGATGTTTCCATGGATTTTGTAGTGGTTTTGACAAGGTCTCCTAGAGGTAGTGATATTTTTTGGGTTTTCATTTACTGGATAATGAAATCATCCCACTTCTTTCTTATTTAGGATACTTTCTTAGTTGATTAACTTAGAAGAGTGTATGTATGTGCCATCATACAACTCCACAGGGTCCCACGTATTATCGTTCCAGATAGGGATGATCATTTTAATTCATGGTTCTATCAGGGATTGCATAGGGCTATGGTAACATAGATGCTTCTAAGAACAACCTTTCACTCTCAGACAAAAGGACATTCAGAATGGAAAACATAGGTTTTAGATGATATGATCCAAGTATGTGTCCTCAATTTTGGCGTTTCATGGGAGAATAATATCCCTATTATCTAGTTCACCTATAATAATAACTTCCATGAGATAATTCTTATTGCCCATTTGGAAGACTTATATGGTAGGTTTTGTCTATCACCACTTTTCTAGATAGAGGCAAGTGAGGTAGCCCAACTAGGTCCTCAATTTTTTCAGGAGACTTCAGGGGAAGTTCAACAAATCAGAATGTTTAAGACTGCTACTGGGACTAGAAATAAATCATATGCTAATCACCATCGATGAAATCTAGAGTTAGAGGTTAGGAATTTTGTTTTCTTAAAGCATCACCCAGGTTTGGGAATAGATGGTTACATAATCCAGGGAATTTTTCACCTCATTAATTAGGGACATTTGAGATTCTAGAGAGAGTTGGGCCAGTATCCTATCAGTTAATATTACCTCAGAGGTATTAGGACATGCCTGATGTTTTCCACAATCTCATAGCTTCCCCAGTATCATGTTGATTATCCTCATACCATTTATCTCGAGGATATTGATTTAGATGATGATGGTACATTTGATATGTATCTAGTACACATTATTGAACGGAGCACGGAGGCTCTACAAGGATGTTCTATCCCTCGAATATGAGTGTTATGGAATCATGTCTATGTGCAGAATGATACATGGGAGAACCAGGCCGACATATATACTCAGTGGCAAAAATTATCCTCAGATAGTGTTTCACCACCCTTGTTTGGTGAACTCGGTGAATAGTTATTTTACGGTGGGAAGACTATAAGAACCTATTTTTTTCTCAGGTACAGGTTCATTAAATTGAAGTCTAATAATTTATTTTGGACTTAATATGGGTGCTTAATGGGTGAGTGAATGGCTTAGTAGTCTTTGGGACAGGTTCGGAGCTTGGAACCCTTCATTTTAGGAAAAATAATCATGGTGAATAGTTTAGTGTAAACTGTGTAGGAATGTCACACGGTTAGGAAAAACAATATGGCTTTTTAGACAGAGACCCCTTGTATGGTTCATACATGGTCATTTGGCCTAACTATGCAATAATTCCTTATTCTTGTGTAACCATGCACGGTTTGTGAATGTCTTTTCAAACTGTCTGGAAAAACTGTGCACATGCTATTTTTCATGGTAATTTTCTTGTTTTTTTCTTAATGATCTATTAACCCTCCTCCTTCCTCTTAATACAAGAACCATTGAGATTAACCCATTTTCCTCTCATTTTGGATCTTTTTTATGTCCTATAGTATGAATTATTAGATATATTTTATCTAGGATCCAATTGAGATTTCTTCATCACGAGCAATGTGTAATGGTAAGTACTCGAGTTCGTTTGTGGATTTCCACTTCTCTCTTTCTCCGGACCTAGTTACCGAGGTATGGGATTTTTTCTTATTTTCATATATATACTCTATTCTAAGCCAAATCAAGGTAAAATAATAGATTAGGATAGTTGTATAATCTTAATTTGGGAGGTCTACAACTTATCCCTCATTTTCATTGATTTTGGAATTGTCGTGTGGGGCCCATATATTTCACTAGGTGTTGTTTGTAGAATTTTTAGTCCATTTTTATAATCATTAGAACTGTATTGTTATGATCATTATAAATATTTGATCATTTCTTAGTTGTTACACCCACAACTCAATCCATTCCATGTTGAAGGCTATTCCATAATTGTTGTTTAGTGTATTGACATGTTTGTCCCACCATTCAAGTGTGCCTTTGCTTGACCAATCTAAGGATAATCATTTCAACATTTAATGTCTTGATTTATATTATGAGTTTTAAAATAAAAATTCCCATGTATGCTCACCACTTGACCTGCCTAAGGTATGTTCTTCAGTTGATAATTAAATGTGAAATTGAAATTGGAAAGTATACAAAGTACATGACTTGACTGGTTTAATTTTATAAGATTAGTAGGATGAATGCCTTTAGAACCCCTTACCACATTAATGTAAGGTATAAAAATGAACCTTTGATATAGAATATTCTTCCAATGTAAAAAATGAATAGTTTCATACTGTTGGACCTTGGCACACTAATGAAAGGAAAGGTTTGAACCAAATCACTTGATTAAAAGGTTTCTTGCTACAAGACATTATCACTATAGTAAAAGTCAACCCTTGAACCAAATGAAATATTAAATGACTTCATAATAAAATTGAAATGGACTTAATCAAGGCCACCTTATATTATGATCAGAGAATTCCATGAGCACTCGAGAACCCCATTCTGATTCAAGGATAAGGCTTTCATAGGTTGATACCCACCAATATCTCAATCCTTGTCTATTATTTGGATTTCTAGTACAACACCATAGGTCCCCTTACATATCATCATAGGATTCCTCAGATACACTCCTTGGATCCAACATTGACAAGTAGGTTCCATGGTTACATCTCATAGGTCCTTGACTCTTCTTAGCCTCATTTTACCTTGGACGATCACCATGGATTTAGTAGGCATCTCATTATGGAATCCGTAGGAACATGATCCATTTATTAAACTCTTAGACTTAACTAGGATACAATTATTACTATGTTGGTGACCCTTGAGGTCTTTGTTTCCTTGGTGATTACCTTGGAAAATTATTTTTAAATATCATTACAGGTTTCCTTGTTATAACTTGGAACCTTGACTATTATTAACATGTGATATGTTATAAACTGTTAATAATAAAATAATAAATTGTTTACATATTCAAACACCAATCGAGTGCTGAAGTAGGTATACAGGTATTTAGTTACATTTTACTACTTTATGTTTTATATAAATTTTTTAACACTGTTAGATTTTTATTACACTGGCCGAATGTTATAAAAATTATTGGTGGTGGCCAACTAAGATTAAAATCACACCCTCGCTAGGCGTTGTTCAGTACTCGGGGTATATTACATGGTTATAGGTGTTGACAAAGGGAAGCATAAAACTTCAAAAACTTGATGGTTTTCTATTTAGTATAGATCATAATAGTCAATGGTCAAGTTGGATCTTCGGATGTTTGGGATAATATTTGATTTCCTTTATATGTTTTTGTGGAAAATTTTATTCCTTATATCTTGAATCCATGTTTTCTAGTTTTCTAGTGACATGACATATCATAAATTGTTGAATGTTATTCCATAAGTTTCATTTATTATTACAATTTTCTATATTTTCCATTGTGCTTTTTCTTTAATTATAGTGATTATGCTATTTACATATGTTTACGTTCATATGCTGCACTACACTTTAGTAATGAGGGCATAGTCTCCCCACAAACACACCCTCGGCCCTCACTACTAGTCAGTTGGCTATGGTGCTCAGGGAGATACACTTGAGCCTATGTGTCGCACCAGGCCCGGGGCACCAAATAAGTGGCATCCAGGTCCGAGACATCACATTTTCTTATAAAAAGTGATATTAATTATTTTAAAATGTCTTATTTATCACCCACTATGTAATTATATTTTTTATTCATTAATGGTTTTTTGTAAGTGTTATATCATAAGGATTAATGTTTATGAAATTAAAAGTATAATCCACATTTAATTCATGGATGTGTGTTTTAGGTGTGGAAAAAAAGATTTTAGTTATATATAATCATGTTTCCTTTAATAATTTATGACTTAGTTGATTATTATGGTTTATTGATAACTCTTTTCTATGTGGTAAATTCACTCTACAAATTTTTTTAAGAAACTTCAGCTAGAGGTTAAAAGATTTTTAACTTAGAAGAAGTTATTTAAATAGTTTTTAGCAATTTCTATCAATCAAATATTGAAATACGATTTAATAAAAATTAAAATGTAGCCAATGGTTTGAGTTTTGATGAACTTTTTTGAAACGGTTGAAAGAGAGCAGTACTATTGAAGATAAATTTTAAAATTTTAACATATTTACGAGTCATAGATTTGAATAAGTGGTATCAAGTAGGATATAAATAAATAATCAAATAAATGTATATTTCCATCTCTCAAGGTCTTGTGTTTTACACTGGTTCAAATAAGATATCTAATTCCAAGGGATTTAAAAGTGATACATCATGGAAAATCTTGATCATTAGAGGAATAATGTTTATAAATATAACCCTGTAGATTTTTTTGAAAATGTGTGTGATCACATGATATGAAAATTTATAGATCATGGAGGAAATTCTAGAATTTAAAAATAAAAAAAAATTATGATCTACATACTAGAGTTTATTTTATATAGACAAAGGGGTGAAATAATAAGAAAATACTAGTAAAAAGAAGCCCCTTAACATTTTATTTACAATGTTGGAGTCATATGAATTCACTATGAATCCATAATTTCCTTTGATTTGTAATTACTTGGTGGATTATGATTTCTAGTACTATTTTAGAAAAACCCAAAATGGGGGAATATTTCAACTAGAAGGTTATTTGATTGATTTTTTGATAATAATGTTTCAGTTTGTTAATAAGTAAATATAAAATTATATAAGAATTTGTAGTTGTTATAAATGATTAATGATGTTGGAAATGGTTACCATTAATAAAAACCAAATTTTGGGAAAAAATATTTCAATTAAATACTTGACATTGGAGTTTTATGATGATTATATAATATCTGATGAGGATGTGTGGACCACTATATTGGATATATGGAGGAAGCTATGTAAAAAAACAAAATCCTTGATATTTCTAAATATCAAGAACTTAGTAAGTATAGAATTAACATGAAATGAACTCTATTTAATGAAGTTATTGATATTTATTTAGGTAAGCGTAGGTTTTCAAATAATAAGGACATTACATCAAGTTTTTTTAATAATGGAGGTGTTTCCTAAAAGAGATGTAATCATATCGTATTCGTATATGTACAACTATCATTGATGGTACATCAAATTAAATCAAAAACACTAAAGGTTGGGTGAGATAAAATATATAATCTGTAATAATATTCTATAGTTATTATAAATGGTGGTTTTATTTTATAACATCCCCTGATTAGACACTCTCTAACGTGTCTAAAAATGGTGGGTTATAAGACCTCAAGTGCACCTCCCCTTTTGACAAAGGATGCCAACTAGCATCAAGGGTGTGAAATGTATAGTGGGGAGAAAATATACCCTAGTATTATGTGTCATAGAAGTATAAATAATACATATAAATAAAAACAATAAAAGTATAGATAAAGAAGAAACCAACACTAAAAGATAACTGAATAATCTAAAAAATAATAAAGGAATAATATAATAATGTGTTGAAATGTAACTAAAATTCATGCTATAAACAATAAAAGTAAAGTACTAGTAGACTCAAATAAATACTCCAAAATTATCTGATCCAAAACCCCATGTTATTCTCACATCCAAACTATACCCCATCTAGCAAGAAACAATCAGCTTCAAGGTCCTTTTCCCTTATCCAAACATGCATCAACGTAATCTTCTTAGGTACCAAACAGATGCCCGAATAGAGTGTGGGTATAACTTAGTATGTCGACACCACTTTGTATAAACAAAACATTCTTATAAGAAGTATATTAAATAAATTTAAAAACAAGTGTATTAACTAAATCAAAAATTAATAAAATACAAAAACAACCTGCCAAGGATCAATACCAGAATAACTATGAGCCTCTATCATGACCATGTCAACCCAAACTATATAACCATGATATAAAAAACCAACTTCGGTGTCATTCCTAAATATCTCTGAGCATGTCTCATGACTATACGATCCACAACCATATAACCATGGTATAAAAATCTTACTTTGGTGTCATACCAGAATATCTCTGAGTATTCCTTACAACCATTTCAACAAAAACCATATTACCATTGTAAAATCACAAAAAAAATCTATGTCAAATTCCTATAATCACTATAATATCCATGTCAAATATCTATAATAATTACCGCATCGGACTTGTCGAATCCGTCTCTCAATAATCATTACAGCATGAGACTAGGTCGAGCCTGCTCAATATCTACATTAAATCATATAAGTTTGAATGTCCTTATGCCAGGCCTATTATATAGTCATTTCATCAAGGATCACAAGTCATTTCATAACAAAATGGATATCACAATATCAAATCATAAACCACAACGATTACTTATAATAATCACCATTTTCCTTTCAGTTGCATATTTCATTTACATCATGCATGATCTATAGTCAGAAAAATAAATAGTACATCATATCATTTAGATTTTATATCAAGAAATCCCAAATGGTTCTGTTTCATGCGAAAGAAACATTAAGCAATTATCTTATTCAATTATATGCAAGGTTTTATCACCCAATGGGTAGCTATAATACAGGTTAAAAACCAATTGAATGAAACAAACTCCAAAGGATAGTCTCATTAATAATTCAATCAATTTATGAACATGTTACATTATAACAATCATAATATTACATATTCATGGAAAATATCAAACCATAGGGTTAATATTTATAACCTTTACCTTTAAATGATTATCCAATAATGCATTCAATGGATAAATCTTAGGAAAATAATGTCTGTATTATTTCAATAAGTCCCAAGATCAAAACTGACCAAGATCATAACTAACAATGCACATGGTCAAGGGATTTCAAAGAAACGGTTTGAGAACCGTAGGAGAGAACAGAAAAAACATAACCAAAACCAATTACTAGGGATTTACTGAATTTTCATAATTTCCAAAAGATATTTGGAACTATAAAATATCATAAATGTTACCCTAGGATCGATAGGGGGACTTGGTGGACAGTAAATAAAAAATCTGCCACACAGCATACTTTATCATTGCATGTTGGGGAATTAAACATTTTGTGATTCAGTTTCACATTGTGTAATATTTTTTAATGGAATGTCTAAAAAAACCCATCGCCCTAGACTATTTTATCAAAAAAAAATCAAACATTACATGATGTGAAATCTATTTACACAGTGTGTAAATGTTTTTGAGATGGTTTTTCATACCATTTTCTTTATAAAAATCTCAAGCATTCATTAATCTCCTTAACATTCCAAGGACCCATGGTAATAGAAAATCCATTTATACCTAGCCTCCATTAATTTAAACAAACATAAATTTATGTACTTTAAGTCATTTTCCCTATGAAAGGATCTCCCCATGGACTTAGTCTGGTTTTCTCAAGTTTCAATGCAACTAAACACTATTTTTATTCAAACAAAAGGTGTCTATAATGAAACACGACCACTAACATTTAAAAATGAGGAAAAATCACCCAAAATATACAAATTCAAAACTCAAAGAGAAACATAACTATAAAAACATGGGATCTTACTACCTCCCACCCATATAACAGATCATCCCCGAGATACTCCAAACATCACTTTGAGGTCTCTAGGAATAAGTTTGGCCAGTATGATCGCAAATTAGGCTCCGTCTCCTAGGTATCCACTTGAACTTTCCCATGCTACCAATTTATTCAAAATAATGGTATAGTCTTACCACAAAGATATTTTACACTGTGATCCACAGCCTGTATCAAATTATATTCAAAAGATGCATCTTCACAATGATTGATGTCTGTAATGTTGATCACATGGAAAGTGTATGGTTGATAGCACTGACAATGAAATATATAAAATATGTCGTGAAAGGAACTACATTGATGTGGAAATGTTAAATGGTATTCCACTAGACCGACCCTTTCCACTACCTCAAACGGCTTAGAAATCCTAGATGATATCCTTCCATGTATTTTGATACAGTGTTTCCCTAATCAAGGTGACACCTGAAGAAAAACATAATGAACAAAAATTAAATTTAAAGGTCATATATACTATTCAGTATACAGTTTATTCCTACTTTTCAAGGTCACCAAGTGCTATTAAATCAACTAAACTTGGTGAGATGTATCATATATGAGACTCATCCCAACAAGCGCAGACTCACCTTCCTCCATACAATAAAGAGGAATATGGAATAGCCTTCCATAAAAATTCATTATAGGTTCCATTTGGATCAATTTATGGAATCTATTATTATATAAAAACTCCATGAGTACCATATGTGGCTCCCATTAACCAAAAAAACAAAAAACACTGGCTCAAATTTCATCCTCTAGAACATGATTATTCCACTTATATTGACCATCACTCTGAGGATGATTGGATGTTCTCAAGAGATCCTATGATCCTAGACCCTTCTGAATACCCTTTTGGAAACATAATTTGAAAGGAGGATCTCCTTTTTAAATAAAATTCCACAGAACATTTTTCAACTAAACCACCTTGCACATATAAATAATACCCAGATCCTTAACTACAAAGTTCTACCTAATATGTATACACTAGGATACCTTCTTCAGTTGATCCACAATCACCCATATAAAATAATTCTTATGGGTTTTCATGGGTGATCCTTTCACAATATTTAGAGTGAAATCATCAAATTTATAACTC
This sequence comes from Viscum album, assembly GCA_963277665.1. NCBI lineage: Eukaryota > Viridiplantae > Streptophyta > Magnoliopsida > Santalales > Viscaceae > Viscum > Viscum album. The sequence goes on along the minus strand of OY728151.1, from coordinate 1,061,720,490 downwards.
AGTAAATAAATAATGATGAAAAAGTCTACATGGACTCTAATAATCCTCTTTCACCATGTGAAAAGTGATGCATCTAGCCATGGATCATGCTACCTCCTTCTTCATTATAGGCCACCAGTAATGTCTAAGAAGTTCATGATACATCATTTTCAAACCATAATTCTCCTCATATATATAAGCATGAAAATACCTCATGATCTCCTTGTTCAAGCCCGTACAAACATGTACTCAACCACCAAAAATTACAAAATTTCCACTACTAAGAGACCATTATAATAGTGTCTCCCCACTATATAATTTTTCTCTCATTATTGATCCCTCCATGTGAAAAAACTAGACGGTCATAATATGTTCAAAAATCATGGGTATAATAGATATAGAGGTTGGAGCTACCCATCCCTGAGACTCTTGAACATCTAGATGCATGTCTAGAAAGATGGAAATTATCATCCACTAATCTCAAGAATCTTGTAATACCTTTGTTTGAGTCTTTCAGATCAAATCATAGACAAAAATGTAGTCCTTTCTTGTTTATAATCTAATTCAAAGATGAAATACTGCTAATACTCGACCCACCTCCTCTTTTGAGGGTTCAGGTCTCATAGAGAAAATATATACTTGAGGATCTTGTGGTCTTGGTATACTAAAAACCTCACACCCATGAAATAGTGTCTCTAACACCTCAGGTGATTTTCCACTACTTATAAATCCATATCCTATTTAGGTTAATTCCTCTATTATGGTCTTAGCTACCTCAATCAATAAATAACCAATTGATCCTCCTATATTAGAACTCTTTTGTGTACAACTCTGGATGTGTTATAGTTAATGGTTTATGCAATGACAAACATAGGTAAAATTAGAAAGGGTTCAAATGTTATCCTACCTTTCATCTCGTCAAATATCTCTCTCCAAATTTAAACCAAAAAAACTTCACCCCTTTCATGGTTGATCTAATCTTTGTCCCTATATTAATTTTAATTTTTTATTTTTTATTTTTTTATTATGTTTCCACCATCCATATCCATCCCCTCTTCTTCTTATAATTCTAATTTTTATTATTATTATTATTACTATTATTATTATTATTAAATTTTTTCTTCATTTATTTTATTTTATTATTTTTTCTTATCCCTCGTCGTTATCAATTTTATTTTTATTCTCCTATTTTATTTTATTCTCTCTCTCACACTAAAACCTAATTCTTTTTATCTTATTATATTCTTTCTTTGATCACCATTTCATCTTTTTAGTTTTATTCTTCTTCATCATCTTTCTATCTTATTTTATTTCTCATTCCCTTATTTTCCTTTCAACCAAGTGATTTATTACCCTAAAAAAAAAGGGATGACCCTGACGATTGACCCAAAGGGAGGTCAAGCTAGTCTTAAATATTACATAATGTTTATTTTATGTTTGTAGGTATATTTGAGTATCATTCATGGGTGAGGAGAATTTCCCCATTGTGAATTTCCACCAATGACATGAAACTCAATATATTTCTATTATTTTTTTTTTGATCTCTTTTCCCTCTCTTTATTGGTCAGTTCATTACATGATGAAGTTGAACTAATCAATTGATGAAATGTTTTCAATACATATAGGTCCTAGAAAATGGAAAATCCTAGACCAAGGTGTGTCATTAACCATGATTAAAGGAGGAGTTTGAATTGAGATTTCTTAGGCATTTAATGATTTTCACAATTTCTAAATAAAGAATTGTACTCAAAACATGAGATTCCATGTTTACATTGCAGAAATAAAACAGAACATATAAATGAGAATGAAAATTAAACACAAAACCAAACCCAATACTAATACATTTCTTCCTAATTTTATACATTTAATAATTTCATGGTATAATAAACTAGAATTTCCATTTTTTCATATCAATAATAAAAAACATAAAAAGATTAATTTATTTTTTCATAAATTAATCAATACAACAAAAAGATATATTTTATGTTATTTAGAATAAGTATGTGAAAAAAGTAATAATCTTCTCAACTAAGATGACCATGCTCAGCCTCTATGCTGCACTTGGAAAAATAATTCTCTTTTTTCACACCCCTAGATAGTCTTTCATCAAAGTGTCAGGGCCATGCCAGATATATAAGCATTTCAGTAAGGATCACATTTCCTATCATAATAGTATATATATCACAATATCGCATCTCGATCCATAGTGCTTAATTATGCTAATTACAATTTCTCTTTAAATTTCCTCATTCATTTATATCATAAATGATAGATAGTTAAAACAATAATAAATAATACATAACATAGCGATTATATATTAAGAAATCACCTAAGGATCCATCTCATGTTAAACACACTTTAACCCATTATATAATACAATTGTATTCAAGTTTAGATCACCCAATGGGTATCCATGTCCCAGGAAAAAAACAAATTAGAATCAGTATACTCCAAAGGATAATCTCATTCATGATTCAACTAATTCAAGAACATGTTACATTGGTGAAATCATAATATTCAATACACTTGGAATATATAAAACCATAGGGGTAACATTTAGACAATTAAATTGTATTAGGGATTATTTATAATTATTTATGAGTTTTGAATTTCCTTTCATGAGTGTCTTAGTCATTGTCATTGAAGATTAAATTGATAACAAGAATGTTTCGATGATTCTTGATGAACGAAGTGTGTTTTCATAGTTATTGTATTAAATATTGATATAAAATATCCAAAACCAAAATATAGTGATTTTCCAATATTCATTCATGATACAAATTCATAGTACTTTTAAATTCGTTCATTGAACCAACCCAAACATGACCATATCCTAATTTAATGAAAGATTTTGAGATATTTTTTTTAATATCATTATAAAAGAAGAATAACGATATTATTTAGTGTATACTAGTTTTTTATATTATCATAGTAAGTAATTTGATGAAAAATTACTAGACATTAAAAAAATTAAATTTTGAATAAAATATTATCCTCTTAGTACACTTATTATTGAATGACTAAATTAATGATGATTGTTGGTTGATCTTGTCATAAATAAGATCCCAATTTTGTTATACCAGAAACATAATCATACCATAAACATCATTTCTATAAATTAATAAATATCATAGATTAATCCTTGTAATTCAATGACGGAAGAAGAAAAATTTGTTTCTCGGATGTGGTAGTTCGCACAACATGTGAGTGATGATTTTGTTTTTCTTAAAGTAAATGGAAAATGTGGTTAGGGTTTTTTTAAGAAATATAATTGATTTTAGTATACAATAAATTATGAATTCATCTTATAATTTTGGAAAAAATAAATATAAAAATTAAACATTAAACAAAAAGATACCTGTAAAAAGATGGAACTTGCATTTAGAATATTGGGATTCTCCTGGAAGACTATTTATAATGAAAGATAATTGGATAATATATTGTGAACATAATCTCGAGAGAGTGGAATATTAGTATAGTGAAAGGAAAAGTTACATTTTTTTGAAAAATTATAACTTTTAGGAGTGTCTTGATGGGGTGGTGAGAGGCCCAAGAGGTGAAAAGGAAATTTTTGTAAACATTCCAACTAAATATAAACGGATCGTATGTTAAAAACTCTAATAAGCTCCAAAAAAATAGAGTCTTAACATATATGGTCTAGAAACATTGTATCTCCATTATGTACATCGATGTAGGCTATTATTTGACTACCTTTTTATGTGAAGGATCAAAAAATATCCATCCTTAGAGATAATATGGAAAAGAAATTAAAAATCATTGTTCCAAAATTCACACTTACAATACGTCCCATATAATAATTTTTCTCTAAGGGTCTCAAGAATTATTTGTAGATGAATCCAATTCTCTTCATAGATCAAGTAGTATATAAAGATATAATCATTGAATAATACCAAAATTTTGTTGAGATACTACTTAAATAATATATTCATTATATCCATAATGTTAAAAGGTGTATTAGTTAATCCAAAAGGAAATACTGAAAATCATATAGTTAATAGCTTGTTCTAAATGTCACCTTCAGTATATCATCCTACTTCACGGTTTGCTGATGATAACAAAAGATAATATCGATCTTTGAAAATTATTTCGATACTTGTAGTTGATAAAATAATTAATCAATTCAGACTAAAGGACTATTATTCCTTATAGTAATGGAATTTCTATCCCTCTAATCGAGGGGTAGTCTCATTGACCCATCCTTATTTTTTATGAATAAAATAGGGGATCCCCATAAGCAAAATCTAGGGTTTATATAACCATTATCACTAAAATCTGATAGCTATTTCTTCAATACCAAGAAATAAATTGTATTCATTTTATAGGGATATTTAAATATTTTCCTTGCATCAATAATTACATTAATAGAGAACTCAAATTCATGTTCCAATTGCTGATTAGGATATTATTCTAGAAAAACATAAATCAATTTTTATAAAAATAAGTACATCCTATATTTTTAATATATCTTCCCCATACGTAGATCACACTTGATCTTCCTATATACACAAAATTTCATAGATGAGAGCTACTGTGGGAGGATATAGATATGATTTAGATTATGAAGTTTCCCCTCAAAAGATAAAAGATTAAACCTTACCATCATAAATCCTAATCTCTTTCTTTTACTAATAAATTTATTTATTATAATTTGAAATGTAATATATAAGAATTATTATATTAACTAAAACAATAGGAATAATAACCAATTTTTCAAATAAGGTATGCATATGCATCATAATTTCAACTATCGGACTCATCCTTTTTTCCTTAATATTCCCTCATATTTTCTTAATTGATACTCTCTTAATAGGTTAATGGGGAAGTATCTAATATTTTTGGAAAAATAGAAGATATATAAGATTTTTAATATCATGAATCAAATAAAACAATAGTTAAAATTAATGAAATGATCAATGTTCCCACCAAAATATCATTAGAAACTTCAACTTCAACTGTGGTAATTGTGTAAGATTGTTCTTCCTCCCTTGGGCATATCTACAGAAAATTACCTTGATTTTTTGCGAATTGGTTTTCATAATGTATCTTCTCACTTAATTTAATGCATTGGAAGTCATTGGATTTTGAATTTCCCTTAAATTGGTGATCATGATGGAATTTTTCTCCACACTTATAACAAACCCAAATTCCACTCCTCTTATCCCTATTGAGTTTCTTCCCATAGTTATGAAATACAAGAAAATATACTATTTTTTTCAACTTTGTGGAATTTTTATTTCCATCATTCTATATCAGCCTCTTATTCACCAGATTGACCTTTAATATATACCTCTTTGAGAATTAATTTTCTATATTTATGGAAATTGAGACTTTATAATAATATGAATAAAAGTTCTAAGATATCAACACCCTCTGAAAACCCAATGTTAACCCATCAAAAAAATATAAAATATTTCTTTCTGGTCAACTTACGTAGTTCAAAACATGCCTAGATAACATTTTAAAAGTACTCTCATATTTATAAATATTTCCCTCTTCCTTTTGTCTAATATTGAGGATTTGGATTTCTATTTCCACTCTTTTCTCATAAGGGAAGTATTATTAATAGAATAACTCCTTAAAATTTCCCCATTCCATGCACATGATCTCATATTCTTCTTCATTGTTTTGAATTAATGACTATCATTAGTCTACATCTCTATTCAGATGATAGAAGACTATGACTACTTTTTCATTTTCACTACCTCCCAAAGAGATAATGATATTATCTACGGAATTTATCCAGTGTTCATTTACCAATTTATCCGTAGTTCTATTAAATTCTAGAGGATTTTTTCATAGGAAGAAATCCACCACTGTTAAATCATGATGTAGATCATAATTTTTCTCTATATAGGTGATATTTTCCCATAACCTAGGCTAATTGTACCAATATGGTAATAAACTATTTTTCTTAAATTATAACATCATTAATATGTTCAGTTGGAATATTCCTATACTGACTATCTGTGTTGATATGGTTTTCAATCTGCCTATTCACCGCCTTCTTTTTATAATGAGACACATATAATTAGATAATTATATTGAATTGAGAAATAAACATCCTATTAATTTTTATAGAGTGGTCCATACAAGTCTTAAGGTTGTTTCTAGTGCTTATTTTATCTCACTTGGTACCTCTAAAGATAATACATAGGTTTCTTATTAATCGTATTTTGATACAAATTATAACATCCCAAACTCTACAAACAGAAATTAGGTAATTTTATGGAATTATTGGTATATGATACAAGAGTTATCGAAGGATCCGATTGTTTATTTTTCTTGGAGGACCATATGCATACATACAATAAATTTTAAAACATAATATTAATTATTTAATTGTACTAATAACATGATTATCACTTCCATAATATCCCTACAAACTACACATATTTCATGATGTTCTAAAGGATTGAAAAACAATTGAGAATGGGGGTTCAATTAGTTGTTCACTTTTTATGTGTTTAATGAATTTTAGAAACATAACCTAAATAAATTGTTAATATTAATTCCCATATCATCTTTTAGTAGATACTCATGTATGAAAAATTAGTTAATAATATAAATAAAATAATATTTACAACATTAAACCTCAATGAGAGAACCTACATTTTTTCCATAGCCACTCTTGTGGATCTATGGAAATTCAATATTATGAAAAAGTGAATATAAATTGTGAAAAATAAAATCATATGCCTTTTATTACATGATAAGAATAATTATACTGGATCCCATCAATTTAATAATTAATTATAGAACAATCCACAATAAAATAATAAATACATTATTTAGTGTCGTCCCGAAAAGTTCCTAGGTCTGGTTACCTTGAGACGGATGGCCTTTAGTCTGATAAAACTAGTATGACTGAGACAATACAATTGAACCAATATGATATTCCCTTTCTCAATATGAACTTCTCAAACTCTTCTCATTAACTTAGTTTGATCTTCCCCAGTCTGATCAACTCAATAGGATCTTCTTGAAATAACATTTCTCATCACGGTTAATAATGCAATAGATGATGGATCTTCTAATGATATATCTACTCAGAAGAAACTCTATATCAAATTTCTTAGGGATCTGGGTTTTTTTCTCCCATGAAGAAAAGATACAAAGTAAAAATGTTCTATAAACTATTTATAAGAAACCTATAATGGAATAGGCTATAAAATTGAATGATCGCCATGCTTCCTCTAATTCAAAAACATGGATATTTGTGGAAAATTTAATTTCATGTTTGAAAACTACAAATATTTATAAATATTCACAAATCATCTTGATTATTTTCCATATTCATCATTTTCATACTTCCCTTCATTTCTTCAATATGATTTAACTTCCCCAACATCTGCTTCCTCTACTCATTATGATCGTCCTTTATTTCTTAGCTCAATACAAACTTCATTTCATTCTTAGATCACTACAATATACCTTTATTTCTTAGCCCTTTACGATCTGACTATCTTGAACAACTCATTACCATTTGACTACCTTCCTCAGCTCATTATGATAAACATTCTCAGTAGATGACTTATTAGTGTCAAAATATTATTCAACTTGAACGTTCCCTTTTTTTTCTTCTCAGTGAAACACAACTGTTTTAGAATCTTCACTTATTTTCATAACTTATCTCCCTTTGATTAGTTGAAATTAGAAACTCTTTCCACTCTGATGTTCTACATCTGGCATGTTATCGACATGAGGTATTCATTTTATTAATTGGTTCATATTCCTGATCTTACAGATCTTACTTCTCAAAGATATTCTAGTTAGAATTCTCATAGTGATGGAATTATCAATAAGATATAATTAGAATTACATTGTTATGCATCTGTTGATGACTACACTCAGCAACATTGATACTCTTGAAAGGTCATCAACATTACATATTCTATCTTCTAACAATTTCTGGATCGGGTACTTCAATATCCCATATTATGTGTCTTGGTATCTGTAATTGACGCAATCATTCTGATTCACCCATTTCAAAAAAATATTTTATCATGATAGTTTTCATTATTTTTAACATCTTCATGTTTAGTAAATTGTCATCTAATATAATGTTTATAAAGTATGAAAACTTTATAACTCCTCACTTCTCTTTCTCAAAAAATCCCCTTCGTGATCATTATGAATTACTCTCTCAACAACTTCTAAATTTATAACAAAAAAGTGTCTGATGAAAATTCAACATCATGTCGATAGATTTAAATCTCATGGTTCATCTGATCAATGAATCTACAGAACTTCGAGTATTGATATTCCGTAAACCTTTTACGTATGGTGAAACTTAGTCTTAAAACCTATGTTTGGGAACATATTTCTAGAAAAAACATTATTAAGGATAAAAATTTTCTATCCCTTTATGTTGGGATTCATATATATTCATTAATTTTCATATTTCTTATGAAAACTCAATATGATGGACTAGGTCTAATCTTAAATACCAAAAACACTCTTTAAAAAAAGTTTATTCATTAACAAATACAAAAACATTGTTAAAAAATAAATAATCACAAAGGTTCATCAATTTCCACCTTTTGATTTGTTGAAAACATTTGTTAATATCATTTTCAACCCTTATAAATTTTCACTACTCAACTTTTGTAAACAACTCATGGTATTTGACATTTACTAAAACACAACCTTTATCTAAAGAGAGTGTCCTCAAATCGTAATACTGGATAAAGTATGGTTCTTTAAGGAATCTCATCCCTTGGTGAAAATAATTTTTTTCCCCATGTAAATATAATATTTCCTCACTTTTCTTTTTCTCTCACTTTTATTTTTCTCCCACTTTCATTTTTCTCTCCCCGATTAAATTGTAACTATATATTCATATTCATAAAACAAATATTAGTAAAAACATTATAAAAATTAGAAGTTTGTTACTTTACCTTCCCCTTATCAACCTAATAAAAATCATAGTGGGGGTACTTCCATATGATATTTAGGAAGTCATTGTATGTGGCTAGACATGAAATTTCATCCACAATTCAACAAACATTTATATCAACATTGCCTTTATGAATATATCAACAATTTGATACTTCACTGAAATATATTCCAACAAAAAATATCAAACAGAAACATTTCTTTTATAATGTAAAACTTTATAACAATGTGTTTTTATATTGAATGTTGTATAGGATTTCTAGAAATGTCAATTACACTCAAATTAACATAAAGTATCTTCAATGTTTTAGAATATTTTAATTTAAAATATTCCAACTAAACATTCATCCACAACCTCTGAGTACTAGCATGCATTGCCACAACATATTCTAATCATTATATTCTTAAGTTTGTTGAACATAATTTATTACTATTCTAAATTACATGACATTTACCCAAGAAACATTTCCTCTTAAGGTTGATTTTAAATCATTACATTATCCATCCCAATTGGCATCAGTATGAATATGATACATTATTTCACAGTTTACTTTTTATAAAAACCATGTGAAATTGTTCCTTTTACATTTCCCAGAACTCTCTTTGGTTCCAACATATGAGATTCTTTCATATTACTGTTATACTCAATAAATAGATTTAAAACATAAACAATATATGGACTTGAGTCAATAAGGTAAAGTATAATTCATATCATCTTTTGAATGTATTTTTAATTCACACTTTTTATGAAATCATGTTTACTAAATATTTTCTTCATAGAAATAGTAGTGGAAAATTATTCATATTCTGACATCCCAAATATCTTTAACAATTCCCTGGCATACATTTCATGAGATAATAAAATGTATTTTAATTTTTTGTTGAACCTGTAAGCTAAGGAGGAAAGTTAATTCACCCCATATTAAAATTTGAAATAATTTCTTCATTTCCTTATCAAATTCTTTACAAAAATTTTCTTTATCCCCTGAAAAAACTTTATCATCCACATAATCAATTTTAATTAGAGTAACAGAGGCAAATTATTTCACATATAAGTTTCAATCCACTATTATTTTCGAAAAATTTATAATTCTAAAAAAAACATGTTTTGAAAACCCAGAACAATGAGGTTGTTCCTTCAAAAAAACATTGAGGTTGTTTCAACCTATAAAAATATTTTTTTAGTTTAAAACTTTTATTTCATCCTCATCAATTAGAAATCCATAAGGTTTTTCAGTGTAAACATATTCTTCAATTTATCCATTGAGATATTTTTACTTTAAATTCATCTAATATACATTATAATTCTAGTTATCAGCCACTGCAATAAACATTCAAATATTCTATAACCTTGAAATGGGTAAAAGGTTTCATAGAAGTACACACCTTCCACTTGTGCATATCAATCATAATAAAGACAATTTGTATTTCTTGAAACATACACTATTAAATCAACTTGTTTCTTTAAAACCACATTGTTTGGATTACTTTTTTATTATTTTTTTTTGTAATAAGTTCCCCTTCTTTCATTTTTCTCAATTTGATCTAACTCGCAATTCATATCATACATCCATTCTTTCTGTTGAATAGCTTCTAAAACAAATTTCAATTCAACTTTTCAGATAAGAAATGTTTGATTTTAAAATATTAACTTTATTATTTTATGAATTGGAGCTTTTTGATTTCTAATAATATTATTGAACTCAAAAAGTTTTTATAAGGTAAGAAATTTAAATGATACTTTTTAGGCGGAATTTTATTAATCAACGATTTTTCTAAATCTTGATAAGGAAATTTTGTCTTAAATTCACTGTTATTGGCAGTGTCTAGTTTATCCTCCTCAACATCATCAAAAACTTTTTCTAAGGAATTTTTTTCAATTAATTTCACATCATATGAGTACTTAAAATTTTTAAAACATTTGTTCAAACATTTTTAACTTAATATATTTAGTGAAAAAACCTATAAAAGTAATTTCCTCATCTTTCTCATCAAGCTTCCCATATCTGAATTTTTATTTTAAGTAAACATTGACTTCTAAAAACATTTAAGTAATTCAATGAAGGTTTTTAGTTATATAACACTTCATAACAATCCATGTTGGATTCTGGATATAAAAAAAATTTCTGAACATGTACAACTATACTAATAGCTTCTCTTCAATAGAACATTGAACGTTTGTATTATTATAACATGTTCTAAGAATTTCTGCTAATATTCAATTATTTCATTATAATAATCCATTTTTTGTAGTATAGGTAGAGTTATACTAATGTTTGATACCATTCGGTATCAGATATTTTTCAAAAGTATTGATTGTGAATTTGACACCATTATTTGTTCCCATCTTCTTATATAATATCCACTTCTTTCTAAGTAAATTTTCAGAAAATCCTAAACATTTCCATAGCCTCTGGTTTGAGTTTTATAAACTAGATAATTGTTATCAGAGTGAAATAATCAATAAAAGTGATGAAGTATATATCTACTTTTTTAATATATGTCTCATTAGCCCTCATAAATTGTAATTAATAACATCAATAGTTCTAGGGGACTGAATCTCAACTTTCTTATTACTTTTATTAGTCATCATTCCTTTCTTACAAGTTACACAAAAATATTCTTATCTTCGTTTCAATTTTGTAAAATTTCATCACGCATCAACTATATAGAGTTTAGTCAGATGTTTTTTCCCATTATGTCCAGATCTATGGTTCAACAACTTATTTTCATCTTTAACACTTAGATAACTTTAGTTTTTAAGTTCTTACTATTTCTTTCTCTTTATGTAATAACTCTTCTATCCTTTAAACGTTTTATAACTCAATAATATTTTATGAAGAACATTTATTATCCACAATTACACCACTTTATAAATGATTTTGAATAATAATGTGTAAAGAAAACCCATTATTATGTATCTCGGGTATGTTCTTTATACGTTCTTTCTCAGAACTCATAAATAAATATTCTGTTTCCTTAACTTTGTTCCTTCAATATTCCTTTTTTTCTCCCATAAGAAACTTTTTATGGAAAGAGTGTCAATAATTTTTCATGATGATGACCTGCATCATCACATCTTCTACAAACCTCTTCAAAACATTCTAATTGATTTTTTTGTATGTTTTTTAATATCTTGATATTTTATTTTCTAATTTTCTGTGGGTTAGAAATGTTACTTATCCTTCTTACATCATTACTTTAAATTTTTTCTAACCTTCTTATGGGAAGTGATAAGTTATGACAAAAAATATATGCCTTATTCCCGTAGATTCCACAGAACTGGCAACAACCCTCAAATATTTCTTTTATATTGAATTAATATGTTTCCTAGTACAATATTTGTTGATGCTGATACCATATTCTATATCTAATAATCTCTGTCCATGGCCCATATTTCCTCCTGGGCGAGTTTTCATATTTTTCAGATAAAACAGTTCTCTTACACCCCTTTTTAATGCAAGATTTCCCAAATCTTTTTCCAAAACCTGAAATGTTATAAAAATTAGATGAATCATTTTTTTCATGGGTTAGGATTTCACCTAATTCTTGATTTTTTTTACTATCTGCAACATTAGATGTCTCCGATTTTACTTCCAAATATTTGTTGAATTTTTCAATTTAATTTCTCAAGGAAATTTTATAATCTAGAAGTTTTGATAGAAACTTGTTTACTTATTCTTCCAAATATTTCAACTTCTTAGAGATATCTACAATCATCTTTCTCTATTCAACAATTCTATATCTTTAACTTAAGATAATCTAGATTTATTCTTCCTAATACTTCCTGAAAAATTTTCATCCTTCAGTAACTTATTCCCAATATTTCTTTATTTATATGATTTCTTTCTCAAGATATTTTTTTTCTAAATACTAGTAAAAATATTGGTTCTATCTAATAAACTATATTTGATTCTTCACCACCACATTCACTATCTGAGGAATTGTCTTTTCTCAACTTTTTCAATGAAGGTTCTGAATTTTATAAACATTCATCATCCAAATAATTCTATTCAATTGAGTCTAATTAATCTTTCTTACATATAATACTCATTTATCATTTAGTGAACTTATTCATAAATGTTTTTGGATGAATTTTCTTCATTATAACTTTTGTTCCACTTCTTTTTTCAATGTTTTTAATCATATCCTCTTGATAATCTCTAACTTTATTTTTGGGATAATTTATATATAATTTTCTAATTCCACCACACTCATTCATTTGAGAGGAATTTTATTTTCATATTTTATTCTTCCTCTATGGAAGTTCTTAGATATAAGAGATATGATTTTTGTCATTCAACTCATCATCTTATTTATCTTTGGAGGCATGGGTATCAATATCATTGAAATTATTAATTTTTATTTTCTCATAAATTCAATATCCATTTCATCTTTTATCTTCTTTTTGAACATTAGAGCTATTTTCATTTTATAATAAATAATAAATTTATGCAATTCATCAAGATATAAATCATCATTAACTTCTAAATATGAAATTTTAGAATCAAACATGTCTAAAAAGTTTATTATAAGTTCCCCAAAAATTTTAAATCTTCTAGGAGATATTTAAAAACTCTGATGTTAGAAAAAATTTCATTTAGTCTCATAAATAATTCATCAATATTTTCTTCATCTATCATTCTAATGTATTCATACTAACTATTCCATATTTGTATCTATTCATCCTTCGCTTTATTATTCATTTCAAAAATACTTTCTAGGTTTTGCCACATACTCTTTGAGGTTTTCATAATAATCACCTTCATATAAACATTTCTTGATAAGGATATAGTGATAAAATTTATAGCCATTCCATTAACATATATGTTTCTCTCATCAGAAAATGTTATAAGATCATATTCCTCAATAGCTCGGAAACTAATTATAGGAGCACCAACAACTACCAGGACATGAAATATGAGATAAGAAATCATCCTATTTTTTCATCCATAATAATATTTTCCATCAAATTTCGTAATTTCCTCTCATGTTGGCATAATTGATATTATCCATGATATGGATTCAATAAGGGACCCTTGGCTCTGATTCCAATTTAAGTTCCAAAGGATTGAAAAATAACTAAGAAGGTGGCTAGTAATTATCTGTACACTTTTTATGAATTTCTAGACTTTTATATAATGAACACCTAAAACCATTTAAGATTAATTTCTTTATCATCGTTTAGTTAATAATCTTGTATGAAAAATTACAAAATCAAGTTGAGAACACAATATTTATGATTTTTGGCCTCATTGTGAGAACCTCTATCATTTCCACAGCAATTCCTATGGGTCTAAGGAAATTCACAATTAGGAATAAGTGAGTACAAAATATTCCACTCCCATTAAAACCTTCTATCTCTAGATAATATGGATATTTATTACTCTTATTAGTATACAACTTTTCTTAAAAAAAATGAATACATATTAATAGAAGAAATAATTAGTTCAGTTTTTTCAAAAAAAAAGTTCTTGGGTATGATGACTATGAGTCCTATGGCCTTCAGTCCAATGAACCCAATCTGATTACCTCAGTACAATAGACTCAACATGATCTTACCTTTCTCTATGTACACTTCTATAACTCGACTCAAAAACACTGTTTGATCTTCCTCAATCGGATCACCTCAATATGATCTTCTAAATATGATGCTTCTCAGTCTAGTTAAAAACTATAGATGCATGATATTCTAATGAGGTATATATTTGGAAGGAAATTTTTCTCAAATTCCTCAACACCCCACCTTTTCTACTCCTATGAAAAATTTTCAAAGTAAAATTGTACTAAGAAACTATTTTTAGGAAACTATGAATGGAAAAGGTGATGAACTTGAAAACATTCCCCACTTCCTAAAATTCAAAAACTCATAGTTTTATGCATTATTGAATATCATGTCTGAAAACTTCAACTCTTCAAAAATCCTCTGTAATATTCTAGCCTTTTAAATATACATCTTTTTCAGACTTACTTTCTATTTTTCATTCTGATATAACTTCCTCATCTTCAACTTATCTACACATTACGAACATCCCTACCTTATATTATCATTATGATCTTTTTTTCATTCCCAACTCATAATGATCAACCATTCATTATTAGATTTTTATGATATGACTGTCTTTCATTGTTCATTATGATCTTACTAACCTCCTCAACTAGTTATGATGAACTTACTCAATACATGACTTATTGGTGTCAAAATCGTACATGATTTCAAATATCAACTTTTCCTTTAATTCCTCTAAAGAAAATGAAACTTTTTTGAATATTCAATTATTTTCATAACTAATATCCCACTGATAGATCGACATCAGAAACTTTAATAAGTCTAATGTTCTGTATCTGATGTGTTATTAGTGTGAGGCATTCATTTGATCAATCGGTTCATGTTCTTGACCAAATTTATCTTCCTCCTTAGAGTCAGTCTGGTTAAAATCCTGATAATGATGGAATTTTAATTATGATTGAATGATCCTTATGATGTTCAACATATAATGATGAATTTAGTATGAAATATTGAAATTATTCAAACATAATCATCTTTACACATTCAGACATTTGGAAACTTCTGAGCTACGTACTTGTGAATCTAATCTTTTATGTCTGGGTTTCTAGAACCCATACAATTTTTACAATTCATTTATTTCATCAAAGTATGTTTTCTTGATATTTTTCATTATTTATAATAACTTCATGACCAAAATTGTATAATACGATTTAAATTTTATAATTTAAGAAAACATTATAACACTTGACTTCACTTTCTCAAAACATCCACTTCAAAATTTGGAGCATAATATAAAGCATGACTCAATGAGGGGAATTTGAGACGGAAAAACATTAGCTCTTGTTCTTACTTCCACAAATATAATTTTACATCATATATCATAATCATATTTATCTTATAAAATTAATTTACAAACACAATCATATCCACTTTCATTTATATTCTTTGAATAATCATTCTATATATGAATTCTACCAATTTTCTACATTAGGTGTTTATAGTTTTGATCGTTTTTACTAGTTTCCTAGTAGAAGTATATATATTCATTATTATTAAACAATTATTAATTAGTAGATCATTAATGTTACTTTAATTAATTATTTATATTTATTTTTTATTCTTATAACTTCTTTTTGTAGGGTTTTAGTCTTTATTATTAAAGTAAAAATTGATAACCGGAATGTTTTTGTGATACGTGATGATTGAAGTGTGTTTTCCAAATTAGTGAATTAAATATTTATATAACATATCTAGAACTAAAAAATAATTATTTAATAATTTATATATTCTTATATTACAATTATTTTCTTGTATCCATTCATTATATAAATTTTTAGTGTTTTTCAATTATGTTTTCAAACCGATCAAAACATAAACATACCATGATCTAATGAATTATTAGGAGGTTGTTTTATTCTAAGATCATTATAAAAAAAGAATAATGATAATATATTGCTTTTATTATTATTACATACTATAATTAAAAGTAATTATACAAATAATTAATCGATTTTATAACATTTCCCAATTTGAATAAATGATTATACTCTTAGTACTCTTATTTTTAAATAATTAAATTAAGCATGATCATTTTTTGATCATATCATTAATATGTTTCTCAAATTTACCAAACCATAACTGGAATTATTTAATAAACATAATATTAATCCATTAATCTCATTTAAATATCCATCATGCTAAGGTGGTGAAGGAAAAAACACATGTCGTGGAGGCGGTAGTCCACACAACACCCAAATGGAGATTTTGTATTTCATAAGTAATAGGGAATGTATAGCTTCTGTTTTTTTATAAAATATAAAAATATTAATATAAATACTTAATTTATAATTAATAAATACTTAATTTATACAAAGATTGAACTTATGTTGAGAATATAGGGTTTTTTAGAGGACACCTCAAAAAGGAATGGATTAAGCTAGGATCTTCTGAATAGAAGATCAATTAAGTTGAATAATATTTTAATGGAAGTAAAATATGTTTAGTTTTATGGGGAAACATAATTTTTATGATTACCAAGAAAGGGTGGGGGGAGGCCCCTTTTTTAAGTGGTGAGGATGGAATATTTATGAATTTTCAAACATAATATAAAGGGAGAACATGTTAAATATGGTAAGTGGATCTAAAAATTGTAAATAATGGATTTTTGGAGATATAAGGTAGATATAAAAATCATTAAATAAATTCAAGATAGGTTTTTATAATATTTTAACCCTTTTACTCCTTGAATTACAAGTTTTTCTGTTTTATATTTTATAGTGGTAACTAGTTTTTACCAAATGTAACTTAATATTTATAGCTAAAAAAATTGATGTTTATTAAAAAATTTGTACACACTGATTATAAATTTTAAATATTATTTTATGATTCAATTTATATATAAATTACAAATTAGTTTTAATATGAAACTTTTATAATATATTATTGTAATCATTGAGAAAATATTACTCGAGTTATAAAATACCAATCATGTGTTTGTATATTATAATAACTATTATTAAATAAATAAATTGAATTATAAAATACATATTTTATAACATCCTTGAACCCACACACATTTATATGGGGCTAAAGATGTAAAATTTAAATTTTCATCATTGATACCAATAAAGATGACCCAATTTTCACAATCCAAAACATACTACATCAAATGGAAATATTGGATCACTTATATTATCAATTAAATTTTACATATAGAGTTTCATAGAATTAGTAAAAACTATTACATAAACAATACCCATATCTATATATGATAATTTCTCTAACTTAACGCATATTTTCTTGTTTCACAATAGTTCATCATCATAGTCCATATAAAATCCTTCAAAAAATAATTCATCTAACATAATTCTTAATAACATGTGCAAAAATAAACATAATAAGGTTTATCTCAAGTCTTCAATAAGGTTAAACATATGCATTTACAATATAGTTCCATCATTGATAATAAGATGAGAATATGGGTATCATGAAATAATCAAAGCGCTTGATCATTACATAATAATATTAATACCCATCAATACCTAGATCATCAAACATTAAAACATTGAATAAGGTTTTCACTGAAAAATAGTCATTAAAATATATAATCATGTGCCATGTGATATGAATAATGATCAAAGGAATCATTTATTGCTCATTATAAGCATAAAAAATGTATCGGTGTCTTGGGAAATTACCTTCACATAACTCTTAAAAATAGAATAACCAATATAGTCTAATTACATCTCCAAATTACCCAAATAATTATCGGACAATCATATACCCACCTATTCTAGGTCTATCATGAAAGCAACCATACTTCATTTATCGCCGAACCACCCATCCTTAGTCAATAATGTGACCACATGTCTTGGTTTATAAGAGAACCATCCATTAATTTAATAAATTTCCAAGAACTAAATCATGAATAAAGTACACAGATAATTCATTTTAAATAGTCATATAAACAATTATTCTTTTCAAAACATTATAGACCTATTAAAAATAAATTGATTCCATGATAATTTCTTTGAAACGTGATTAAACCCTAGAAAAGAAATATGTTCCATGTCAATCTCTATGAAACAATACTAATCAATATAGATAAAGAATAAGGATAGTATCATTAAAAAATATCCCTATTAAATAATATATAACCACAAATTCCTTTATATAGATGAATTGAAATTCCATTAAAATTTAATTAAAAACAATTTTCAGAAATATAACCATTTCAATTTGAAAATCACTTTAAAAAAATAAGAAATCGCAAAATTTAATGAAAATAAATTTATTTAAAAATAAACATGGAAAAATTAAATTAAATTTAAATGACGTTAATGTAAATAATGGTGGAGAAACCCATTCATTTCTTATGTTCTAAAAATAAACATTTTTTTAAAAACATTTTTAAAAAGGGAGTCAAAAGTGACCCCTTTGGAAAATGTAATGACATTTCCTTTCAAAACCTTTTAAAATAAAGTAAAAGATCATGCAAATTTGATTTATGAAATAATTTATTTTTAAAAAATAATATTTTTGAAAACCTTTTAGAAAACATGGATATGCCAAAAAAAATACTTGATCTAAAAGAAAATACAAGATCGGTATCAATTATAAATGATTTCATTTCTATTTTATCTTTTATAAAGGGAAGAAATATAAATATAACTTGTTTACTACATCCATAAAAATTTTATAAGAATTATGTGTGGTTCAAGAAAATATGATTATATGATTTCCTCTAAAAAAACCTTGAACAAAAACAATCTCAAAAGGAAGGAGATTGTAACATAAATCCATTTCCACATTGGTAACACCTCTATCGTAATCCCCACGAAAGAATAATATCAAATGATAATTTAAATATCATTAAAATAATGTTTTTAATCTCATAAAATTTCTATGGGTAATATATACACCTCAAAATGAATATTAATTCATGTCATAAACTTATTCCAAAAAGAAAGAATATCTGAGATGAATAACACTTACCAAAATCAAACCATCAAATTTGAGAATTAATAATTGATTCAATTGTGTGTATAAAATTTAAATCCACATAAAACAAGCTGAAATATGACACAATATAATCAAAATTAATTACACACATAATCATAGAATATAAAATACATTTAAGAAGTAAAATAATCTAATAAAAATAAATTGAGTTACGCAATTCTTTACCACTTGGTAACTATCAATTCATATACCCTTGGATGGTATAATTTAACTTTAAACATAAAATAACATGAGGTATGAATTATTAATTTCATTAAATTTAAAATTCAGAAATATATACACTATATAAAAGAAATTAGGTGCATAATAATAAAATATTCCACAATTACTGAAAATTGAGACGAAATCCCTTAATAATTTATTAATCTCTGAATCAAAACCCATTTAACAGAGAACCTAATAAATATTTTTAAATAGCAATAATTTTTATGAAATGTATCATATAAAACATTAATGTTTATTCTGTAGACCACAAAAAATAAATAAGTTGTGAATATTTCATGTCTCATAGGAATAAAAGTGATACGACAAATCCTTACCGCTTTGGTAACATTACAATAATAACCCCATAAAAGAAAGAAATGAAAATGAAATATTAAATACCGTTAAAATTAATATATTCATGTTATATCATATCAAATATTTTTATATATAGCACACAAATGAAATTAAGTGCATAAATGAAAAAGTATCTCAGAGAAGGAAAATTTGAGACGAAGCCCTAACCTCAAGTCTAGATTTTCTATATGTGTCCTTTAATGCTAGTATAATAAGCATAAATCAATTATTTTATTTTATGTAAAAAATTTGTCATTTTAATACCTTATGCGTAAATAAATTATTTTACTTATTTTAATAATGTATTTATATACTTAATTAGTTAAGTGTGCATCATGTGTTTTGAGGATGTTTGTTTCATTATTTCAAAACATCTTTGGTGTGTTGGTCTTGGTCCAAGAGGTCATTATTTTAACTTATTTTGAGTAATAAAAATGAAATAATTATCTTATTTATTCTTCAATTATATATTTAACACAAATATTTAATGGTGGTTATGGAAAATGAACTATGTTAAAATCATGGAGATGATAGGTTGTACGTACGCATGATTAATGTTTCCATTGTTGGCCCACTTCTGCTAATGTTAGAATCATCCTAAAGAAAACATACACTCATGAGTGCAGCGGTGGTCTTAGATTTTTAATTCGAGTCATCGTTTGTGAGTTATAAGCAGTTGAAAAATAAAATAATTTTTTTTAATTATTTTATTTATGGTTATTCCATTTTTGGGTTTTCTCACTCAAAGCGCATGTTGACTAAACATAAGTCATTCCTATGGTAAACCCGCTATCCTGAATGAAACAGTTCCCTCATATTTTTTATCATGGAACCCATTTATGATTTATTCCACTTTTACATCAAAACTTATCACATACTCTATTTTATGCTAATCATTTTTTTATGGATCATTCTGGGATCTCTGGACCACGGAATCACATTCCATAAATTTTTTCAGACTCGTAATAATCCCAAATAATTAAAAAATATATATGGAATTTCCAAGACATTACATTCTCCCCACCTTAGGGATTTTTATCCTCAAAGGCCACAACAAATCTATGAAAACAAATAGGGGGTATTGAGCACGAATATGAGCCTCATGATCCCATGTACTCTCCTAGAGGTTCCAGTACTGCTACCGAACTAGAAACAGAGAGATCAATCATCCACGTAGGACACACTCGTGTCGATCCTCTATATCTATCGAGAACTCCACAAAAGTCGCCTCCTTGTCAATGTCCAGCTCACCCCAGACGTTAAAGTGTAATGGATCATGCATGTTCCTCTTCAACTGTGACACGTGGAAAAATATTATACACCCTGGGAAACAATGGTGGAAGAGCTAGGGGTTTCTCCATCTCACCAACTCTGTTGAGAATATAGAATGGTTTAATGAAACTCAAATATAGCTCACCACCTAGGTCACATATCTGTAATCCTCATTGTGGTTAGACCTGTAGGAAAACATGGTCTCCCTCATCAAAATCTAAGGGTCTTTGTCTGCTGTCAAAATAAGACTTATACCTTCTCGGTACAGTCTTCATCCTCTCATGGATGATCTGTACCATCTTAGTGGTAGCTCATACCTACTCTAGACCCATAAGTTCTATCTTCCTAGGGTCTATCCAGCATAGATGTGATCTACAGGGTTGCCCATACAAGCCTCAAACTATTCCATGTCGATGGTGAAGTGATAATTGTTGTTGTATGTAAATTGAACCAGTGGTAGGTGGTCCTCCCAACTGTGACCAAAATCCAGGACACTAGCACGAAGCATGTCCTCCAAGGTTTGTATGGTCTCCTCTGTCTGACCATCGGTAGGGGGAAAAGAAGCTGTGCTCAAGCGTGAAAGAACCTGATGCTCATCTTTCTCTTACTGACATGTGAGGCATCATGATATGAACTCTGCCACCACTTTCTTCATCCCTGGCTAATAGTATAGACACCAGAGGTCCTAGTACGTAGTTTTCACAACCGGATGTATGGCTAAATGTGATGTCTGTAACTCCCTCAATAACCTCTTCTTGTAGAGTCACTAGTACCATGGTGCATCCTCTAAAAAGGATGACATGATCCCCACCTTATGAAAATCCTTCAGGATCCTATCCTAAAGATATCTGAGCACATCAGGTCCCGTAGCCTATGTCCCAAAGTTGTTCCTCCCAAACACGCTGAAGGAGTGGGGGAGTGATAATCATGGACTAGAAGTAAGCTGCTCCATCACTATCCACAAAAGATATTTTCAATGCATTTGATGATCTATCGCCTCACTCAGAAACTACAGACCAGGCCTCTTGGTGAGAATGTCTACCACTACATCCTCCTTCCAAATGTATAGGCTATCTCGAAGTCATATTCCTGGTGGAACACCAACCATCACTATTGTATCAACTTCTAAAAAGCCTATGGGAACCATTCCATCCACATGAAATGATTCCTCTTTTAACTTATTGGTGTGCCATCGCCCCTCGGGTAGTGGGTACTCATTCTCCATGGACACTTGGTTAAAGTGCAGGTAATCCACACATAATCTCAAACATTGGGTCTTACTAAGCCCTTCCTCTACAAGTCTCCAAGCTATAATATTAGCTCCCAGAGCCCCATTAGATCCATACAATATGATTTTGTAGATATTGGTGCCCTCCCTAGGTATAAGTCAATACAGAATTCCCTCTCCCTATAGGGAGGTAATCCTGGAAACATCTTTAGAAAGTATATTCCTACACTCTTCCACTACTATTGGGAACTAAAAACTAAAAACTCATGCTACCACAAGGGTAAGGATGGACAAATCAAGAGTGATCGGCTACAACCTCCTATGAGAGAGTTTATCTTGTGCTGCCTGGGTTTCCTTTTTCACCAACCAAGGAAAAACTCATTCCAAAATTGTAGATATTCCACATCCTTTTTCCAATAATTGTCAATATGAGAATAAACTATGGATGAGAAGTCCATACCCAAACTAACATTGTAAGGCCTCTGTGCTACCAATAAGAGGTTCCAACCAAAACTCTAACCTCAAGAGTCAGATCACACCATCGACATAGGTGTGATTTTTGAGACTCCACCCACATGTATCTCCAGACTTAAGGTACAAGTACACAGTTTAACCAAAAAATCTAGGTCTTTAACATGATTTGTGACAGGAATGAAAGAATATTACTTATTTCTATTAATTATGGCATCTATTAGTAGACACATACCATACCTCGAATCATTCATGGATCCCTTAGGTCGCACACCTTGACCACATGCAGCTACTCCCTTACCATATCCTTTATCTCCCTAGGCCTTGTGGGGACCACATTGGGGTGGTGGTTATAACATGTCGAAATGTACACCAACTCCTACTACTATCTTAACTCCCCTTACACGTCTTCTACCCTTAAAATTCATATGTCCCAATCACTTCCTCTTCCTGAAACATTTAACACATATATGTCTCTAATATTGACATCAGTTTCCTGGTTTCCCACAGCTGACATTCACTGGCTGCATCTACTCAGTCAAATAACTTTCCACTACATAGGATCTCTCTAGAACTCTAATAGAAGTATGAATGCGCAGTGGAATAATTCTAGCTCGGATGTCCCTAAACACATCTCGCTCAAATGTTTGAGCCCTAAATCACTTGTCATGTCATATTTTTCGAGTACCTATAATGGTCGGTACACCTCAACGAATACTCAATTAATGGCATGAAGTGTTGTAAAAATTGTAGAAGCTCTTGTTAACAGAAACCCCCTTATCTATTCATGGAAATATAACCCCTTCTCTATGGATGTTTCTAAAGCTCTGTCTATAGAAAAAGTTACCTCATAGTAAGATAGGGTTAATCTAAACCCTACCATCACCCTACTGATCCACATAGAATGATCACTACCAGGACCACCATCTGATCAAATGGTTCCATTGCTAGATGGAAACTCAGTCACCACCTCGGGCCAATCCTTAGCCACCTATGAGTTGGGATCACCTAGGAACCTGAGGGGTATCTATCACTGAAACTCATTTAAGGCACTGAGCCTACATGTGTCTTCTACCTATAGATTTGGTAGTAACTGCTAACCATTTAGAAATGTTATCATTGGGACACTTCATGAAGGTACCATATTGGGAAACAATCCTTGTACTAATGACTCTTCACTCTGTGGACCATACTCATGATCATGCTTTGAAATCCAGGTTGGCGATCTACATAGAGGAATCTTGGAAGAGAATAAAGATAACCACAATCAATAAGTTATACATGGTGAGCTGACAGAAAAGAGATCAATAGAGAAGCATTTTCTAAGCACATTCAACTTGTGTTTTCATATACCGAGTAAGAAAATAGAATTCAGTGTCCTGGTGTATGGATACGTCAGTCGTTGCACCAACACTGGACTCCCTGTAATATAATCTGAACTCAAGAGACGTAACACTTATGCTCCATTGAAAACATAGACTCTTAGTTCTTCTTGTAGAACTGACTGTCACTAATACCCCTTTGTCAGACCCATCCCCTAGGGCCCGTGTCGTGACTACCCCAAGCCTGCCTTCCATAGGCAAAGGGTTGGAGACTTGAAATAGAAATGAATTTCCCTAAAATGGGAAGGCATTGACTCAAAAACTATAAACACACAGATCGGGTACACTATGCACAAGTAAAAAAATAGAAGAAGAAAGGTGAAACCACAACTAAAAACCACCACATACTATAAAAGTAAGTACTGAACTAAAGGTGCCAGAAAACAAGTCCAATTGAAATGGAAATATAGATAAAATGGAAAACAACTCATGAGGTTGTCTTCCAAGGATCCTACCTAAAGGGTAGGTACAACTCATCACTACATCTCTCCTCGTCAACCAGTCACCTCTATAAATATTCAAGTCATGGCACCTCAAGACTCAGTCAAAGATGTCTATCATCTACACAAGACACAATAATGTGTGGGCGAAGCTCGTGCAGGGGTGAGTATAAAAATACCCAGTAGGGGCCCTGAGACCCCCAAAGGTCTCTCAGAATTCCACAAAGGAAAAACCAAAAAACATGATATCAATCACAAATCACAAAGTAAAAGGCATCTCACACTAGTTTAAACATAAGTAAAAGAGTACAAATGTTTAGTCGTAAAGATATATCATTTTATTCTATCATGAGGTTATGTTTCTAACCCGCAAAGGATCACCCGATGTTGATCCATAGAGGATTCCATGATGCTGATCCATAGAGGGTCGCTTGGGGTTGATCCACACAGGATCGCACAGTGCTGATCCACACAGGATCACTCAGTGCTGATCCATTGAGGATTGCTTGTTGCTGATCCACACATGATCACTTGGTGGTGATCCATAGAAGATCCCCCGGGGCTGATCCACAGAGGATCCCTCGTTGTTGAACCACACAGGATTTCTCAGTGTTGTTCCACATAGGATTGCTTGGTGCTGACCCACATAGGATCACTCAGTGCTGACCCACACAGGATTTCCCAGTGCAGATCTACACCGGATCTCAATTCACTCTTCATGTCTCATTTAACCACTGGAATCTCGCACAAAGCATGCTTGATTCAAGGAGGATCAGCTCCTCAATCCACCGGCCGTATATCAACTAGAAAAAATATGATGAATTTGTAACCCAATTAACCGCCATGTCATAAGGGTTCTTACACGACTAATGGTGTGTCAACAGGATGCCCGGTCTGTAAGTTATAGGAATTTTATTACCGAGATCCCAATTGGATTCGGATTCTATCCAACCCAGCCATACTCCAACATTCTCCAAAACTCATGTGTAGTATCCCATAATGATTTTCTCGTCCTAAGGGTTTCATCTCCATAGACAGTTCGCTAAATGGACATCTGGTTTAGAAGATATTCCCATTTAAGTGTAATTGGGCCAAATAGGTTCTGGGTCCGATCTGACCCAGTTGGACCGACCTGACCCAGCCTGCTGGGCCCGGTCTGAAGGGGATGGCTTTGGTACGGTTTTCCAGGGCCTAGTCCCACCTATTGGGCTATGGGTTTAGTCCATCCCACCTGACTGTGAGTAGCCTGCTGGGCCGCGGTACTGCCCAACCCACTTTCCGGGTGTGGGGGTCTACTCCCCTCCCGAACTGACAGAAGTCCATTCAGTTTCAAAGTAGTGGTGCCAGTTGGCATAGCACCACCTGTTCGGTCACGCTGGACTGGTCACCTGTAAAACCTAAGGACCGTGGGTCCTCCCTCCCCCATGGCTCCAAGCCGCGGCTTCCTCCAAGGCGTGCTGAGGCAACGCTCCACCTTGCTTTGATGCGGCCAGATAAGTCCAGCCCCCACTTTGTATGCCTCGGTGCCTACTGGCATCACCACCTTCTCATGGTCGGGGGTAGCTGGTCGGAGCCTCCTCCGGTTTCCAGCACCGCCACGCCGGAGCTGCTTTCGTGGGACACCGGCGAAGCTCCAGTGGTTTGATTCCTTTTTCGTCTACACCTACAGCCACCTAGGATGGTGCCTACAATGCATAGCCTGATGTTTTGCCTTACCTCCATATTTCTCAATTAGACATGAAGAATGCCACCAACCCAAGATCGGTGGAGTTTCTGGTCCTTGTTCAGCTAGGCCTTACCCTCCACATTATCGTTATAACATTTGAAGGATTATTTAATTTTAAAAACTCCCATAAAGAAACCCTGCATTATCATCCTGCATTGAAGAACTAAATGTGGATCAACCCATTATTTGGTTGATCTGTATTTTTCATAATATTCAAGAATCGGGGAAAATGGATTCATTAATCACAAAACCCCTACCTCGAATACATTGGTAAATGGTGCGAATGAGGAAGACAAGATTGCATTCGAAGCAGGTTCGTTGGCATTTTTCGTTGTATGGTTCTAATCCTCTAAGGCATCGAAGAAATGTTATACGTTGTAGTAAGTCATCGCCATCACTTTTCCAAAGGTGCCTCTCATGAGTTCATAATAACTATTCCCAAACGTTGTTTAAATAGTTGTGATGAACCAACCATGTTGCATAACATTAATTTGGTTCATTAATGATCTGCATTTAGTGTTACATTAAAAAAACCACGATTGAGGTTATGCATCCGAAGTGTCAAAACATTGAATGACCTATTAACTTAATACTTTATCCACATCACTCAACGCATGAGATAAGATAACTCATGGAGTTATTTTATTATTTTTTGTAAAGTCCAAAAATTTACTTTTTCTCCTGACCCTTGTCAGTCAAAGTAAATCTTCACCAAAGCGAATACCAATGCTATGAATTCAATGGTGACCTCATATTTTTAATCCCAGCACCGGTTTAAAAGATAAAAATCTCCACCCATACGTTTTCTGAACATACCTTAAAAAAGTTCAATAATTATTAACAGTCACCCTCGACCCGTGGAGGTCAAAGTTAGGCTCTACCTAAGGGAAACCCGCCATCCTGAGCCCAATTATACTCTCATATTTCCACTCTAAGTTAACATTTAGGAGTTATAGAATTTAACGATAAAATAATTGTTACTTAATTATTTTATTTGTGGCCAAAAACTACCTTCCATTATTGGCCCGCAGTGGCCAATGTTAGGATCTACCTAAGGAAAGCATACCCTCATAAGTTCAGTGGTGGTCTGAGATTTTTAATCTGAGTCACTATTCATGAGTTATATGCATTTGAAATATAAAATAATTTTATTTAATTATTTCATTAACAGTTATGTCATTTTTGGGATTTCTCACTGGAGGCCCGCACTAACTAAACGTAATTCGTGCCTATGTTAAATTTGTCATCCTGAACGCAACGGTGCCCTTAGATTTTGAATTGGGGCACCTATTTAAGAGTTATTCTACTTTTCCAGGAAAAATTCTCCCACTTGATTTTTAAATATTAAAATTTTCAACTGATCATTCTGGGCATTCCGGGCCTCATAATCACATACCATCAATTTTCTCAGTCTCGTAATAATCCCAAATAATTAAAAACATTACATTGAATTTCTGAGTCTTTAAACCCAATTTATAATAATTATAAGTTTTCTGAAAACCAATTTAAAAACCACACTTATATATATATATATATATATATATATATATATATATATATATATATCATCCCATATTTTATTTACTTATTACCATTTCATACCCTTTTAATAACAATTACATGTTGAACTCAAGTTTTTGGTAATAACCTCATTCATTTTCATGCATGTTATAGTTTGTTCTTTTTGGACCACTTAATTTGATAATGTTTACATAATATCCATAATTTTAACAATGATATATATATCATATATATTGAGTATATATGTATTTATAGTTATCACTAAATGTTAAACATAGAAAATGAAACACAATGTTCATGGAGATAGTAGGTCGTACGTATACATGAATGTTGTTTCTATTTTCTCGATGGGGGAAATAAAATAAATTTTGGTAATATATTACCATTATATGACAATTTTCATGTCATATATATAACATGTATTTATTTAAACCTTTTTTATTTCCTTCCAGGTTAAGATTATTTGAAAAACAAATCATATTTCTTAAAGAGGTGGTAGTCCTCCGTACACATGAACGACATCATCATATTCCCATGAAATAGAAATTAGTAAGGAATTTGTGATATTTTTTTTCAAATATCATAATAAAATCATAAATACAATGTATAAACAATAAATCAAAAATTATATCTAGTTTTTATAGGTGGTGATAGAGAACTAATAACATCGGTTTACATGGAAGTAGTCCACCATATAGAAAAATTGTGATTTTGTATCCCATTTTATTGAATAAGAGAAGGATTTAGGTTATTAAATGAACATTATAACATATAATTATTTCAAAGGAAATGATTTTATTATATCATCATGTTTTAAAAATGATTGTAGGTGGTGGAGGAAGAAATAAAATAAAATGCTCAGTTGGGGACAATACCTCAACTTCAGACAACTGTATTTGATTTGCACTAAATGGATTATTAAGGTTTATTTATGACAAAACTAAGGATTCTAGTATGAGAGGAGGTAATTAAATCAGTTTTTTGGGTTGTGAATGGATAATTCAATAGGTTTGGAAAGTGTAAATATGAGAGAGAAGGGGAGGCCATTTATAAGTGAGGGGAGTGGGACACTTGTAATTTTTGAAAAAAATTGTGTACCCATTTTTTTCACAAGGCACATTGCTAAATTTTTAGAATTATAGAATATAGAAAATATAAGGTCGAAATATTTCCATAGAATTCGTGTTTTAAATGTTCTAGTTCATTTTTATCCATTATCATTTTAGTTTATTCCCTAGAAAAAACCTTTATTACCTTAGCCGTAGTAAATAATTATTACTCTTTTCTATATTCATTATTGTAATAAATTAAGTGTGAAGTATTATATAATATAAACTATTACAATTAAAAATATGGAACTCATTTTTCAAAATTACATTCATATAAGTGGAGATTTTAATTAGAAACTAATCCCCTTGATATGATGAGAAAGCTATTCTCCAAAGAGAAATTGATCAAAAGTCTAAAAACAATCAATATTAAAATTCATTAAGAACTCGATACCAATATCATAAATTGGACTAATATAAATATAATTCATATAATTATACCTTCAAAATAATATTAAAATGTTATGTTTTAAATTTATTTAAATGAAATGAAAATTCCTAATAAAAATATATATTTTTCATGATTCATTAAAAAATTATCTTCTAAGAAAATTAAAAAAATAACCCTAAGATAAATTTGACATACAAATGTTAAAAATGAATTTCATTTTATTAAATAAATTTTAAATAATTTTAAATAATTAGTTTTAATATAATTTTCCAAGAAGGTTAAAAAAATCTTTTTAGAAAAATACTATTTTTAGGAGCCAAACTGAATTTATTTTTATCTCATGTACTGAAAAAATATAAGATGAATGATAATAATTTGATTTAATATTTATTATATAAATATGTATATGTTCCATTAAAATAATTTAAAAACGTATTTTATTAATTTTTTTATGTAAAACGCATTTGTACACATGAAAATAGTTTTTCATATAAATATTTCATTTATTTTCGCATAGTTTTTATTTTTATTTATAATTACTTGGTCACCAAATAATTATTTATATATAGTTGTGTAAAATATATATTTTAATGATTTATTTAATCATAATCATCTATGCCATTCCTACAGCTAAGTGATAAATATCAAATTAAATAATAATATTTTAATAGTATGTCTGGTTTCATTCATACTCAATGTTTCATATAACAATAGCTAAACATGGTGTCATGTGTAATGAAAATATCAAAAAGATAAAATTAACTTGAATTTTTTTTTAAAATATATCTTTATTTTCCATTCAACCCCCATTAAAATGAATTTCTCCATCAAATTTATTCACGTTGTTACCAACAATTACGGATACTTCCACCTCATTACATCTTTAGGTTCCAATATAACTTCCTCAAGATGGAGGTTTTTCTACAAAACATTAACCAGGTGAGTGGTCTTGTTTCATAGAAATTTGACTGTACAATCAATAATATTTAATAGTGATTCATCATAAAAAATATCGGGATCCAATGATATGACCTCTAATTTTGGTAAATGTGATGGATCATGTATGTACATCCACAAGTTAGATACATCTAAGACATAATAAACCTGATAGAGGTTTGGTTAAAGTGCCTAAAGATAAGCTATTATCCAAATATAAAGTATTTCAAGAGACCAATCTACTTATGTTGTAGTTTTACCTTCTGTCTTCCATGGATAAATTGATAGAAACACCTTATCATAAACATAAAATTGTATATATCATTGATGATTATTACTATAACCCTTTTATCTACTTTATTCTACCCCTATGTGTTGTTGAATGGATTTAAAATTCTATAAGTTAAATCAGCGAGATCAGGTTCTAATATCCTTCTTAAAAATAATTAATTCTATTAAATTGGAGTTCTAAAATCTGTCTATATATTTTATCCAAAATATACATCTAAAAACTTTATTGGATTCTATTATTGTATGAAAAAACAACTAGAGGAAGGTGTCAATCCCAACCGCATTTGAAATACATGGAACAAGATCTTATAATATCCTCTAGGATTTAAATTTTTATCTAAAACTGACCATATACTTTGGGATGTTATATAGTACTAAAACATTTCACCATATCTAGGTCCCACTTATTATATCTCTAGAACATCAAGGTAAACCACATATCCTGATCAGATAAAACAGAATGTTAAACTCCATGAGGTCCCGAACACTTTCTTAATATATACCCTAAAAAGATTGTACAAAGAGAAATATTCTCTAATAGAGATAAAGTGTTATGAATTAATAATGAAATGGACTGAATCCCATATATTTTTTTCCCTTTAGATGTTTTGGGGATTCCTAAAACAAAACCCAAAGAGATATCTTCCCATTTTCTTACTAGTATGGGTAACGAAAGAAGAATTGTTTTGGACCTTTTTCACTAATCCTTGAATTTTTTACACAATAATCAACCACATAAATACTCTAAAATATCTCCCTTTATGTTTTACCCCCATAAGTAATCTTTCATGTTTGATAGTGGTAAGTGTTATACCCTTGTCACGCTACAATTGTGTGTTTAATCCCTGTGGAATAACCAGATGCTCGAAGGTTTCACCCAATATGTAGGTTATCCTTTTTCAAAAACTGTATCTATAAAAACATTTTGAGATTGAAATAATATATAATTTCCATAACATAAAAGATAATATAAACCCCTTTTTTACCATGAACATTAATAATATGTCCATAAAAAAGGAATTCCTCCTCAAAACCAAAGGGTTCCATTATCATGAATGTCTCTCAAAAAAACAGTAATCCTGATAAAGTCCCATAACATAAAATATAAGATGTTGTATTTCAGTCAATAAATTTATGATCTAACATAGTCTTATAAAACTATTATGTAATAAAAGACTCTTAAATTAATCATACATGGAGACATATATGAATCCAAATATTACTAAATCCTTAGATGTTTCATGATTCTTATAAACAAAATATCATTGGTTAAATACTCATACAACATAGTTATTGAATCCAAAAACATAAAAATTCTAACCCTTTGACTTCAATGATT
This sequence comes from Viscum album, assembly GCA_963277665.1. Lineage (NCBI taxonomy): Eukaryota > Viridiplantae > Streptophyta > Magnoliopsida > Santalales > Viscaceae > Viscum > Viscum album. The sequence continues at coordinate 1,061,688,400 of OY728151.1, read as the reverse complement.
GGTATAAACATAGTTCCTTCATTTTTCTAGGGGATAACCCCTAGTTTTCATCAATGAATCACATAACTTCTATATTCGCCTCTTACAAGACATCTAATTACCTATAAATATGTTTCTCTAAGACCTTCATTTTCACGTAGAAAATATATTCCCCCCAATTTAAGATATTCTTCTTGATTATTCTTCCCACATTCTTAACATGTTGTAAGATGAATCTTCATTCCAATATGTTAATTATCAGGTAAAATTTCATAAAATCCCATATTTATATTGTTTTATGTGTTAGTAATCTCAATAAAGTTCAAGTTACTAATAATATTTCATGATAAATAATTTGATACAATCACAATATATTTACCACCAGTCATCATCCAATTTGGTTTCCCATAATCACTAAATTTTTCACCACATTTAGTGTTAACATGATTACTTATAGTTCCTTCCATTGTCTAAAACTAAAAATAAAATTATGAAAACTATAAACATAGTTTAAAAAAACATAATCATTAAAAACACTAATACGATGGCTAAATATTGTCAACTTCTTTTAAATATATGAAACCATATGAATAAACAATAATGACATAGCCTTATTACATTACATAATCTTGAATTTTAGTCGAGAATGTACTTCCTTTCACATTGATTATTTTTCATGTTTTGTGTTTTAGTGAATTGGGATATAACAAAAACATAACATTCTATATTTATACATAGGGGATACCACAAAACCAGTACCCGTTCCTTCCAAAATATAAAACATTTCAAATAAAACATGTTTGTTTTGATAAATCTTCATAACATTTGACTTGGATTCCTTATTTTTCTTACACATCCTTATAACCTGTGGAATACTGTTAAAAACATGGGATGAGCACAAAAAGTACAGTAACGGATATAAAAAAATGAAAAATAAAACATTATTTCATGAATACTTGTAACGTATGAAATCATTTTCAAAAAGTGATACTTGTCACCCATATAAACTTACTTTGTAAAACTAGAGATTTCCTTAAGATTTCCACAAAACATATAGAACATAAATAGATCTATAATGGTATCTTGGGGAATTACATACATAGCTTTGTAACCCTCATGGGTTCTTTATTATTTTTAACCCTCCTGACTACCTTACAATGTAACCCTCAAAGCTATATTACGGTGTAACCTTCACAACTACACATGGAGTGACCATATGTGTAATGGCCCATACTTTACATACATGGTTATTAATTCATAATTGAAGCATACTTATTACAACATATAACAAAACCCTGATAGGACCGTATATGTATAGTGTCTTTAGAAACTGGGAAACATAAACAACTGGTTCATAAATCATCTACATTGTCTCCCGTTTATTTCATCATATCTAGAGTCCCTTTTTGAATATCCTACTTAATACCCTTCTTCCTAGCCTAGGGAAAATAAAACATACAAATGGGTGAGATAAAATGCTCAGTAAGGGTAAACAAAAGAAATATCAATCATATCATATTCATAAGAACATAACATTTTGAAAATCTTAACCTATAAAAGAGATCATAATATTATTACATGGTATAAATCATTGTAGTGAAATTTAACCCCAATAATCATAACATAAAACATGAAACTTTGTGGCATACACACATAATCATAAAAAATCATTTCATTTTATTCAAGGCTCCTTTCCAAGACCATCATAGCGGACAAAGTCCATTACTAAACTGAGTTCACTCCACGTTCCATCCCTGTATAACTGAACTGGATTAACTTTCCATTCCATCCATGTCTATCTCATGAGATATAAATCTTTACCCAATGCATTGGAGGGAGATATAGGTCCCACCCATCTCATAATGAAACCACTCTTATTTGTTCCACAAAATCATTAATCATATATCATAGCATAACCCATGTAATAAAAATTGGATTCATAAACATCATGCCATCATAACATAATCCATAAAAGGAATTCATAAAAATAATTCCATCATAACATAATCAAATCAATGTAACAAAAGGGATAGAAACATAACCCTATATTATCTTAGATTGTAAATAATTTTGATATAACACTTGAACTCCATTCTTGAGGAAAATATCCTTTCTACTCCAAAAACATTGTTCCTTTCTTAACATGTCATAAAATTATAAACGAAAAGAAGTTAATTAAAAATAAAATTTCAAACATATAATATAAGCTTCATGGAAATAATGTTCTCTGAAATCATAAAAATCCATTCATGTCTTATAAGTTAAAAAAACATTCTTCTCGTACTTTGTCAAAAAAAAGTCAAAAAGTATCTCGTACTGAAAACGAAAAAAGATTCCTTTCATATATTTTACTCACCAAAGGGTAAAATTGTATTTAAAAAATTGTAGGAGGATATAAATAATATTACATATTGAGGAAACATGGATTTGGATGATAAATATTCCCCAGTAAATTCTGAAGTATATACAATCTCAGATAAAAATGAAATTGTGAGATCTTCCCTTACCTTATGTCCGATTTGGTTCGTACGTATCCGAACCTCCTGTATAATGATTTAAATAATTTCACTGACTTATTAAAGAATCATATTCATTGTTATGATATCATATATGGTCATATTCTTATCTTCTTATTAGTAATATTTCATTGCTACTTCTTATTCATGTGTTCATTTGTTTATGTTCTTATACATGTTTTGTCGAATAAATTCTTATTCTTCTTTTTAGGTTATAGATAAGTAATTTTTAGAATGGTATTAGTGTAATATATATCATATTTATTCATTCAATTAATTTATATAATCATTTTTCAAGGAAGATCATGTAGAACGAGTCACATCACATCTTGGAGACGGTAGGCCGTACGTGCGCACGAGCGATGATATCCTTCCCATGATCGTGGAATTGTATTGAAGTGTACGTATACTATTTCAGAATCAATATCACTTTAAAATAATCATATATAGTTATTATTTACACCATTATACCCATCCAAGTAAGGTGGTGGTGGAAAACAGATTACACCACGGCGTGGAGATGGTATTCCGTACGTACGCACACGCGGTGATTTTTATTTCCGTAGGATGGATAGAAGGTGAGATAGGGTTGTTTCATATTTATAATAACATATCAGTATATGATTGATACATATGTTATTACTTCATAATTAAACAACTAAATAAGAGGATGTAGAAGAAGAAATAAATTTGAAAGAATTGGTAATAGATATTGCCTATTCTTCGACACGCCTCTTTGAAACCTTCTCTTAGAGCACTAATGTTGGTATTTAAAGAAGACAAGGAACTCTAGAATATTACTAGGGGTGTTGAGAAGAGTAATGGGAAGGTTAGGCCGATCTTGAAGGCTCAAAGTTGTGTAAAGAGGAGAGGGAGGAGGTGCCCTTTTATAAGGGAGGATAGGGTCACCTTTGGAAAGTGTGAAAATATTATTTTATTATAAACATATCTTCAGTTTCAAAAGGTCCAAAAATCATTGAAGATGAATATAAGATTACTCATGGTCGAAATAAAATCATCCCATAAAAATTGGACATGTTTTGGATAATATTTTAATCAATATAATCTTATTTATTTAAATCATTTATTAATGAGGTAAATACTGCATCATTATTGTGTCATAAAAATATAATTTATTTGATGTCTAAAAATTTCAAAAAAAACCACCATGTCAGAAATCTTTTTAGCTTTCCAATGAATATTTGTAGTTGAAAATATAATTTATATAAATCCTTATAAAAATTAATTACTAAAAGATTTTTGTTAATGTCAAGTTTGCCTTTACATTAAATTAATTAATCCAAATTGTCATTATCACTACAAAGTGGCTCAATGCAGTCCCAAAATTGACCCAAGGATGCCCATGATCGGCCACTACTCATAAAATAAGGTTAGGAAAAGTTTTAATGTAATTTTGAATTAATATAATTTTCTTTTAATCTTGAATTACTCTATTTACCTTTAACCGCATCAAATAAAAGTCAAAAGTTACTATTCACCAAAAATTGTTTTCATCTTATTGAACCACCTTTTACATTATGAAAGCATCCACGTATGTCAGATTTTTTAAATTCAATTCACAGAAGTGGTAAAATTTCATTTAAATGAAAGAGTCGGTTTTTTTAACTACCACTAAGTTGTATCACTTTTCATAAAAAATTGATGTTTTTCAAAATAATACAAAAAATTCAGCATATGCTATATTTGATATTTCAAATTCAACAATGATGTCTATTTTTCCAAATTCAAAACATATTAATTAATTTTAAAAGTAATTCCTGTTATCAAAATAAATAGCGTGTTTTTAAGAAACAATAACTAACAAAATATCGACACTTGTTTATGTCCAATTTCAAAGTGAATTTAATTCCAATGACCAACATTGGATTAAATGCTAAAAATATATTCTAATTACACATTAAAACCAAGGAATATTTTATTTTGCCAAATTTAACTAATAAACTTGTCAAAATATAGATTTAAAATGGGTGTTCCATCAAAAGGCGGCAAAACTACATTTTTTAAAAATATTTATTTTACCTGAAAATTTGATTTTGTTCTCATACCATGTTCTAGAAAATATGTAATATGAATAATAATGTTATAAAATTAAAATTGTAGTTAATACTATTCATAACAGCTAGTCCATAATAATATTATAACAATATATCATTGTTTAGTGAAACCCGGTATTGTGTAATATGCGCGCTATCGAGGAAAGTTGCTCTTGCGTATAACGCAAGACAAACTAGTGTTGTGTGTAATGAAAGATTCCTTTGATGTTGTGTATAACTTAAGACATAAAAAAATATATACTTCTCATAAAATATCAGGGTGATACATTCTACCCCCCTGAAAATGAATTTCACCATCAAAATTCGTCACTTCATAACAAACAGATGAGGATACCTCTCTCTCACCATATACTCAAGATCCCGTGTAGCTTCTTCTAATTGGTGGTTCCTCCATAAAACTTTCACCAAGTGAGTGGTCTTGTTTTTTTGTACTTTTTCGCTATGATCCAGAATCTCGATCGGTTGTTTTTCATAAGAAAGATCTTGCTCCAATATTATAACTTTTGAGCTTAGTACATGTGAAGGATCGGGTATGTACTTTCTCAAGAGAGATACATGGAACACTTCGTGAACTTGAAAGAGATTCGGTGGAAGCACCAGTCGGTAAAATACCTTCCCTACATGATCCGGTATTTCTAAAGGATCTATATACCTAGGGACTAGCTTTCCCTTCTTTCCAAATCTCATTATTCTCTTCTAATGAGATATTCATAAGAACACTTTATCACCCACTTCAAAATATAGGTCTTTTCTTTGATTGTCGGCATAACTTTTTTGTCGACTCTGAGCTGCTCTTATGTGTTGTTGAATAGATCTGACCTTTTATGCCATCTCATCAACAAGATCAGGTCCTAATAGCTTTCTTTCCCCAACTTCATCCCAGCAAGTTGGAGTCCTGGTTTTCTTTCCGTAGAGATCTTCATAAAAAGCCATCTAAATACTTGAGTGAAAGCTATTATTATAAGAAAATTACACCAAAGGTAGGTGTTGATCCCAACCACCTTTAAAATCCATAGATCAAGCTCTCAACATGTCGTCTAGAGTTTTAATTGTCCTCTCAGTATGACCGTCTTTCTAAGGATGATAAGCAGTGCTGAAACTCAACTCTGTATCTAAAGTATGATGAAGACTTTGCTAGAACGTCGAGGTAAACCACGGATCCCGATCAGATATAATGGAATGTGGTACCCCATGAAATCTTACCACTTCCTTCACATATATCTTGGAAAGATGATCCAGATAGAAATCTTCTCTAATAGTAATGAAGTGTTCCGACTTCATAAGAGGATCATCTATCACCGAGATAGAATTATTTCCTTTGGATGTTTTAGAAAGTCTGGTGACAAAGTGAATAGTGATTTTTTCCCATTTCCATTCGGGTATGGGTAATGGTTGTATCATCCCCTTAGACTTCTGTCTCTCAGCTTTAACTTGATGAAAAACCAAGCATTGAGATACATATTCAGAAACATCTCTTTTCATTCCATCCCACCAGAAGTACTCTTTCAGGTCCCTATACATCTTCGTGCTTCCAGGATGAATAGATAATGAAGAACTATGAGCCTCATCCGGCAGTTCCTTCTTTAATTCTGGGATGGTAGGAACACAAACCCAGTTCCTGAACCTTATTATCCCATCATAATCAAGGTTGAATTCAGAAACATTTCTCACCTTCTTTTGTAACTCTATATCTTCTTTTTGTGCCTCTTTAATCTTCACATGTATAGATGGTTAAAAGTTCATTGGAGAAAGATAAGATTTTTCCCCTTCCATTATAATCCCAAGATTCATCCTTTGTAAATCCATAATATTGGATCTTTTGTGATCCTCATCATGGATAAGATATCATGGTCTTGTCGACTTAATGTGTATTCCACCTTGTTTGCTTTCCTAGGGTGATAAAGAATTGAGCAGTCGTAATCCTTAATCAGCTCCAACCCTCTTCTTTGGTGCATATTCAGCTCCTTTTGTGTGAAAATATACTTTAAACTTTTATGGTTAGTATAAATATCACACTTTTCAGCATAAAGATAATACCACCATATTTTTAATGCCATGATTACCATGGATAACTCCAAATCATGAGTTGGGTAATTTTACTTATGGATTTTCACCTGTCGTGAGGCATAAGCTATCACCATATCATTTTTCATGAGAACGCACCCCCTTCCTTTCATGGTTGCATCACTGTAGATCACAACCGTTTGTTCACTACACGGTAGTGTGATCATAGGTGCACCGGATAACCTTTGTATTAACCCTTTGAAATTCTCTTCACACTCCTCCATCCACACGAACTTAACTCCTTTTCGAGTCCACCTGGTGAGTGGATTAGATAACGTTGAAAAAACTTTCACAAAAAGTCAATAATATCCAGCCAGTCTAAGAAAACATTGGATCTCAGTTACTTTTGTTGGTCTCGGCCATCATTCGATAACCTCTATTTTTTCTAGATCCACAGATATCCCCTCTTTTAAGATAATGTGACCCAAAAATGATACTTTTTGAAGCCAAAATTCACACTTGGTAAATTTGGCATAATGATTATCCTTTCTTAGGGTCTTTAATACAATTCTATAGTGATATTCATGTTCTTACTTTCTCTTTGAATAGACAAGAATATCGTCTATAAAGAATACCACAGACTGATCAAGATAGTCTCTAAAGACACTATTAATCAGATCCATGAAGATAGCTGGGGAATTAGTAAGACCAAATGGAATCACTATAAATTCATAGTGTACATACCTTGTACGGAAAGCCTTCTTTGGAATATCCTCCTTTTTGACCCTTAATTGATGATACCCTTAATGAATATCAATCTTGGAAAAGTATTGAGCTTCGCATAGTTGGTCAAATAAGTCATCAATGCGTGGGAGAGGATATTTGTTCTTTATAGTGATCTTGTTAAGTTCTCGATAATCAATGCAAAGTCTCATTGATCAATCTTTCTTCTTAACAAACAGAACAGATGCTCCCCAAGGTGATGCACTAGGGCATATGAATCCATTATGAAGATTATCTTGGATTTTCTTCTTTAATTCTTACAACACAAATGGGGCCATTCTATATGGTGTATTTGAAATAGGCATAGCACCTAGTATGAGTTCTATTGAAAACTCAACTTCACGATTTGTTGGAAGACCTGGAAATTCCTTCGGAAAGACATCATAAAACTCCCGTACAATGGGAATATTCTTAATCATGAGTTTATCTCCAACCATTTGAGATAAATAACCTTCATTTATTGAAATCATGACCCATAAGATGGAAGATATTTCCACTGGATGGTTATATTCATCCTCGCATCGATAGATGATAGTAGATTGATTGTGAATATTAAATGTGATTTCCCTTTATTGGAAATTGATGTGAGCTCCTTATAAAGAAATCCAATCCACCCATGAATCACATCAACTTCCACTATAGGAAGTATCACAGGACTTTAGGAAGCATTATCCCACAAAATACAATCAGAGAAGAATTGTAAACTTTTGATGTGGCTGTTGTGCCATTAGGGGTTGTCACATCTAACTTAACATCTAATTGTTGAGGTAGTACGATGATACCCATAGAAAATTATACAGAAATAAAAGAGTGGGTGGATCCAGAATCAAATAAAACATTTGCTACTTTAGAGTGGATGGTAAGTGTACCTTTCACCACTTCGTTATCGTACTCCACATTGTCGATAGAAATTTCATGTGACATTCGTTTGTCTTTGGCCTTAATAGTTTGTTGATGTTGATCATCATCAACAACCCTTGGATTAGGGCATTGATTGGCATAATTACCCATTTCCTTTCACTTGAAACATTGAAGTGTAGGAGGTGTATTCTGTGTATCCATATCTTTGTTTGCATCATTATACATCTTCTTCCCATTATTTCAACATTCAACTACCCGATGACCTTCTTTTACACACTTATGACATTTACTTGTCCCTTTATGAAAATTCCCTCCATGTTTCCTTCCACACTTTGAGCATAAGGGAAAACAACTCTTCTTTTCATTATGGTCTTTAGATTTCTCTTTGAATTCCATTTTCCTCTTTTTATCAAACCCATATGACTGATGGATTACTCCAATCTCCATCTCAACCTTGAGAGCACATCGAAAAATTTCCTCATAGCTATTGAAGTACCTTATGGCTAACGCCCTTCAAAGACATGGTTTAAAGCCACTAAAGAATCGATCGATCTCACTCTCAGGTTGGATAATAATTCTGGAAGCGTGCCTTGCAAGTCTTGTAAAATTTCCTTCATAGGTACCAATCGATTCATCATCCTTTTTCTTGATTTCAAGAAACTTATTCTCTATCTTTGTTCGAAGAATATGAGGGAAGTACTTATTGAAAAATATGTTCTTGAACTCATCCCATTCCATGGACTTAATTTCATCCCTTTGCCTCATATTCTTAATAATATTCCACCATTGAACAGCTTCAGCTTCCAAAAGATATACTGCTAAGATGACTTTATCATGTTCAGAACATCGCATGACTAAAAATATTTTTTCAGTGGTACTAATCCATTGTTCATCCACCAATGGATCAGAAGACCCACTAGATGAAGGTGGAAGCTGCCTTATGAAGGATTCAACAGAATGTTTCTCCTTCCTTTTCTTGTCTGGATGTCCTGCATGAATCATAGCTTGAGAAAGTTATGTGATCATGGCTTCAAGATTTTTCGTTCTAGCTCCCATAACGTTTGGCTGCTCAGGGGGACAATCATTTCATTTCCCGTCACATTCTGCATTAACACAGTTCCTTCGGGTTCCAGCCATTGACTAAAACCAAGAAGCATAGTTTGAGAAACACTAATCATAAAAGGAAAACCACATAATCATGGATAAAATTTCACATTTTAGGTCTTATCATAGGTTGTTCATGGGCATTTATAAAACACTAATATTGTGTTCTATGTTTAGACATATCCTTAGAGTTCTTACTAAGGCTTTAACATCCTAGTTTCCAAAGGTTGACTATACCTTTCCTCTGATACCAACTATAACGACCCATACTATACATAAATGGTTATTAATTCAGAATTGAAGCATACTTATTACAAAATATAACAAAAACATGATAGGACCGTATAGGTATAGTGTCTTTAGAAACTGGGAAACATAAACAACTCTTTCATAAATCATCTACATTGTCTCCTATTTATTTCATCATATCTAGAGTCCCTTTTGGAATATCCTAATTAATACCCTTCTTCCTGACCTAGGGAAAATACAACATACAAAAGGGTGAGATCAAATTCTCAGTAAGGGTAAACAAAAGAAATATCAATCATATCATATTCATTAGAACATAACATTTTAAAAATCATAACCTGCAAAAGAGATAATAATATCACAACATGGGATAAGTCATAGTTGTGAAATGTAATACCAATAATCAAAACATAAAACATGAAACTTTGTGGCATACACATATAATCATATAAAATCATTTCATAATAGTCACGGCTCCTTTCCAAGACCATCATAGCAGAAAAAGTCCATTACTGAACAGAGTTCACTCCACGTTCCAGTCCTGTATCACTGAACTGGATTAACTTGTAGTTCCAGCCATGTCTATCTCATGAGATATAAATCATTACCAAATTAATTAGAGGGAGATATAGGTCCCATCCATCTCATAATGAACCCATTTTTTTGTGTGCCACAAAATCATTAATCATACATCATAGCATATCCCATTTAATTAAAATGGGATTCATAAACATCATGTCATCATAACATAATCCATAAAATGACTTCATAAAAATAATTTCATCATAAAATAATCAAATCAATGTAATAAAAGGGATATAAATAGAACCCTATATTATCTAAGATGGAAATTAATTTTGATAAAACACTTGAACTCCATTCTTGAGGAAAATATCCTTTCTATTTAAAAAACATTTTCCTTTCTTAATATGTCATAAAATTTTAAAATAAAAGATATTAATTAATAATAATATTGAAAACTTATAATGGAAGATTCATGAAAATAATGTTCTATGAAATTATAAAAATACATTCATGTCCTATAAGTTAAAAAAACCTTTTTCTCATACTTTGGTCGAAAAAGTCAAAAAGAATCTCATACTGAAAACAACAAAAGATTCCTTTCATATATTTTCCTCACCAAAGGGTAAAATTATATTTAAAAAATTGTATGAGGATAGAAATAATATTACATATTGAGGAAACATGGATTTTGATGATAAATATTCCCCAATAAATACTGAAGTATAAACAATCTCAGATAAAAATGAGATTGTGAGATTTTCCCTTACCTTAGGTCCGATTTGCTTCGTACGTATCCGAACCTCTTGTATATTGATTTAAATAATGTCATTGACTTATTAAAGAATCATATTCATTGTTATGATATCATATATGGTCATATTCTTATCTTCTTATTAGTAATATTTCATTGCTTCTTGTTATTCATGTGTTCATTGGTTTATGTTCTTATGCATGTTTTGTCTAATAAATTCATATTATTATTTTTAGGTTATAAATACCTCATTTCCAGAATGGTATTAGTGTAATATATATCATATTTAATCATTAAATTAATTCTATTCATTTATATAATCATTATTCAATGAAGATCATGTCGAACAAGTCGCATCACATCGTGGAGACGGTTGGTCGTACATACGCACGAGCGATGGCATTGTTCCCATGATCGTGGAATTGTATTGAAGTGTATGTATACTATTTCAGAATCAATATCACTTTACAATAATAATATATTGTTATTATTTACACCATTATACCCATCCAAGTAAGGTGGTGGTGGAAAACAGATTACACCACGGTGTGGAGACGGTATTTCGTACGTACGCATGCGCGGTGATTTCATTTTCCATGGGATGGATAGATGATGAGATAGGGTTATTTCATATTTATAATAAAATATCGGTATATGAGTGATATTGATGTTATTACTTCATAATGAAACAACTAATGAAGTGGAAGGATAAGAAGAAATAATTATGAAAGAATCGGTAACGGATATTACCTCTTCTTCGACACGCCTCTTTGAAACCTCCTCTTAGGGCACTAATTTTGGTATTTAAAGAATACCATAACCTATATAATATTTCTAGGGGTGTTGAGAAGAGTAATGTTCAGGGTTTGGCCGAGATTGAAGTCTCAAAGGTGTGTAAATAGGAGAGGGAGGAGGTGCCCGTTTATAAGGGAGGAGAGGGGCACCTTTGAAAGTGTGAAAATATTATTTTATTATAAAGTTATATTCAGTTAAATAAGGTAAAAAAATAATTAATGATGAATATTAGATGACTAATTTTCGAAATAAAAAAATCCAATCAGAATGGGAAATGTTTTGGATAATATTTTAATCATTATAATCTTATTTATCTAAATCATTTATTAATGAGGTAAATACTGCATCATTATTGTGTCATAAAAAATTTAATTTATTTGATGTCTAAAAATTATAAAAAAACTATTATGTAGGAAATTTTTTTATATTTTCAATGAATATTTATAGTCAAAATTATAATTAATATAACTCCTTATAAAAATTAATTACTAAGATATTTTTTTTAATGTCAATTTTGTCTTTACATTAAATTAATTAATCTAAATTATCATTATCACTACCCAGTGGATCAATGGGGTCCCAAAATCGATCCAAGGATGCCCATGGTAGGCCACTACTCATCCAATAAGTTTGGGACATGTGTTAAGATAATTTTGAATTATTATAATATTCTTTTAACCTTGAATTACCCTCTTTACCTTTAACCTCAGTAAATAAAAGTCAAAAGCTACAATTCACCAAAAATTATTTTCATCTTATTGAACCACATTTTACATCTGGATAACAACCATGTATGTTGAATTTTTATAATTAAATTCACAAAAGTGGTCAAATTTCATTTAAATGAAAGAGCCATTTTTTGTAACTACCGCTATGTGGTTTCACTATTCATCAAAAAATGTAGTTTTTCATAAAAATACCAAAAATTAAGCCTAAGATATATTTCATATTATGAATTCAAAAATGATGTCAATTTTTGAAATTCAAAACATATTATTTAATTTTAAAATTAATTCTCATTATCAAAACAAATAATGTGTTTTTAAGAAACCATAACTATCAAAATATCGACACTTGTTTATGTCCAATTTCAAATTGAAATTAATTCCAATGACCAACGTTGGATTAAATGGTAAAAATATATTCTAATTACACTTTAAACCCAATTAAAAAGATAATCTAACCATATAAATTATTTTGATGAAAAAAGTTGTTTTTAATTAAAAAATAGCGTGTTTTTACTATTCATTAAAATATGAAAGTTATCAGAATAATATGAAAAATTTATCAAAATTAATATTTTATATCCAGATTCCAAGGAAGAATTTTATTTTTTCAAATTGAACTTATAAAATGTCAAAAAATAGTTTTAAAATGGGTTCTCCATTAAAAGGTGGAAAAACTACATTTTTGAAAAAAGCATATTTTACCTGAAAATTTTATTTTATTCTCATACCATGTTATAGAAAATATGTAAGATGAATAATAATGTTATAAAATTTAAAATGTAGTTAATACTATTCATAACATCTTGTCCATAATAATATTATAAAAATATATAGTTGTTTAGTGAAACCCGGTATTGCATAGTACACATGCTATCGAGGAAGGTTTCTCTTGCATATAACGCAAGCCAAGATGGTGTTGTGTGTAAGGAAAGATTCCTTTAATGTTGCGTATGACATAAGACATAAAAAAATATATACTTCTCATAAAATATCAGGGTGTTACAATATGGCTGACCTCCAATATACACATAACCTGTGAAATTGAGGGAGATATTGGTCCCACCCTTCATCATAAAAAATTCCCAAGAACTAGAACACAAACATACAACACGAATAATTTCATAAAAACATTTCTTTTTAATTTTGTAAAATAGAATTTTAAAAATAATTTTAGAAGAAAATACCCTTACAAATATCTTATAATTGAATTAAAACCTAATAGAGTGGTTGGAATATGTATATATACTATATATACACATAATTAAACATAATTTAAAAAAAATTCAGCACAGAAAAAAAAATTAATACCACAAAAATAATGAAGTAGAAGGTCAACCCAAATAATGGAAATCGGGTAAAGAATTACCTTACCTCTGGTTCATCTTACAGAAATATTGTTTAAAACTATTTTATAATGATTAAAAGAGTGTTATTAGTATTTAAAAAAAATCATTTCTATAACATGTTATATGATCATTTTATTACATCATTTGACCCTTTAGTTAATAGTATTTTGTTCCTGCCATTGTTTCTGGTGCGTTCTTTATAAGATTTCCATGGCCAGATTATATTTTATTTTCTTATCATATGTAAATGAAATTACATAATTGGAATGAAATGGTATTCATATATTTCTATAATATCTAATACTGTCATAAATAATTTTTTTTACCATATATGATGATGAATCTTTAGATAAATCAATAATGATACTTGTTCAGATCATTTTTTGTGATTCCTCGAAATCAAGAAATTGTTTCATTATATAATATAATGTCTTTATTAAAATTTCATTACAAAACATAAAATAGGTTAAATCATAAAATTTACATTTTTTAAACCATTAAAAGGGTTTTATGATCATATTTTATGAAATTAATTGAAATTGAAAACACATCTTCCACGATTTTGTTAAATCGGCACAACACAGATTGTGTTTTTTAGAATATGAGGGAGAGGATAGGAAAAAATATGATGAGTTTCTTACATGAAAGTAATAAAATACAGAACATATAATATTTTGTATATTTCATACTTTCTAGATAATATGAGGGTAATTGAGTATAAGGAAATAATGAATTTGAAAAGAAAACACATGAAAACGATATAGGATTCTTACCTCTTTTTCTCTTTTCCTTGAGATCCTTTTTAAAGCCCTTTTTTGGCCTTTTGGGAAGACCAGAAGGACTTGGGTGTGAATAAGAGACATGGGGAAGGGATTTGGTAGATCTTAGATAATTTTCAAGGCTTGATATGTGTGAGAGGAAGAGAATAATGAGGGTGGAATTTATAGTGAAGGAGATGGGGTATTTTACATTATTTTAATCGTTATTTTAATATTTTTGTTAAAGACAATGAATATAATTCATTCTTGTTATCATAATATTAAATAGATTAAATTAGTTTGAAAAAGGTGGTCTAACATCATCCTTGTTTTTCAAAATAGTGTATTTAACTGATAATTTGAATATACAGTATTTTACCGTATTTCACTTCTCATCAAAAAATTATGAATTTTTGAAAAATCACAAAAATTCACCCTAACCATTTTTTGATGTGTATAATAACAATATAAACTTCATTTTGGGAAAATATTTCTCTAAATATTATTAATTTAATTTTTAAATAAAATCATAATTTATTTGAAAATAAAAATTTAAAAACTGTGACTCTTTTTTTAACACATTGAAAAATTAATCGAGATGTCTTATCTTAAATCCTTAAGAAAATAAAATAATAATACAATTTACTATTCATTGTGTTCATGTTACTATTCATATTACTATTCATATGGGTATGTTTCTATTCACTAAAAATCAAGTTGGTTCTATTAGACTCCAAATCACATACTAACCACAATCGTAGATCACCATTTTTTGATATTCAAAACATAGAAGAGGAAAATTTACATTTAAAGACTAGTTAGAACTATCTACATAAAACATTAATTCATTCATTTATATTTATTTTTAAAACCTTATGGTGTTACACTATCTCTGCCTTCTAGAAATTGCATCCTCGCATTTTTATTTACTTATTAAACAAGTGAGAGTACCTTTCCCTCATAGCATTTTTCAGATTCCCATGTTGCTTCTTCAATCATGTGGTTTCTCTAAAACAAACCTATACCTGGTGGATCACCTTATTCCTAAATACATTCTCTATTCAATCAAGAATATGAATTGGTTTCTCTTCATAAGAAAGGTTGTCTTCCAACTGAACTTCTTCTCGGCTCATGACATGAGATGAATATGGCATGTACTTTCTCAACTTCGAAAAATGAGAAACAAATTATGCACCTGAAATAAACTTGGAGGCAAATCTACTCTGCATGTGACTGGTCTAACTTTCACCAATATTTCATAAGGTCCAATGAACCATGGACATGGATTTCCTTTCTTACCAAAATTTATAACCATTTTCAATGGTGGGATTCGAAGAAAAACCTGATCACCAACCACAAAAGAAAAGCCTTTCCTCCAATTGTTTTCATAAATTTTCTTCCTGCTCTGAGCTGGCCTCATGTGTTTCTAGATCAAATTCCCTTTCTTTGCCTCTTCCTCCACTAATCCTGGTCCATCAACTTATTTTCCCCAACTTCATCCCAAAAATATGGAGTTCGACAATGCTTCTGATACAATGCCTCAAAAGGTGGCATCTGTATACTGGAATAAAAACTTTTATTATAAGAAACTCAACTAAAGAAAGATGTTGGTCCCATCATCCTTGTTATTCCATTGATAAAGATTTAAGAATATCCTCAAAATTCTAAATCATTTGTTTTGGCTACCTATCTAATTAAGGATAGAAAGATGTAATGAAATTTAATTTTGTTCCCAATGACTTTTTAAGACCCTTCTAAAAATTAGAAGTGAACCTGGGATCTTGGTCATATACAATGGAAAGAGGCACTTCATATAACTTGAAAATCTATTTCTGGTCCTGTCACGAAACCTGATCTAAATACATTGTATCTTGAATATGGAGGAAATGTGTAGATTTAGTCAGTCGGTCGACAATAACAAAAATTTCAATGTTACCTCGAGAATTCTTTGGTAGCCCCACAATGAATTCCATCGATATATTATCCCATTTCCACCTAGGCATTATAAATGGAAAAAGTATCCCCTTTGTTAAGATCCTATCTTATTTAACCTATTGAAATTTCCAAATTTCATGGTAAAATTAGCGATATCTCTTTTCATTATATCCCACTAATAATACTCTCGAAGGTCTATGTACATTTTAGTACTTCTAAAATGAACGGAAAATAGAGAACTGTAAGCTTCAATCAACAAATAATTCTTAAATAGGGAATAAAAAGGCACACACAATCACTTTCTAAATATCAAAACATAATCTTTATCAAGGCTAAATTCATGAAACTTTCCCATTTTATCCAATTCTACATTTTTCTGTTACTCACAGTCTTCCTTCTATGCTTGTTTAATTCTCTATAATAACGATGCCTACACTGAAATCTTAAATAGAATAGATGGATTTACTACACCAACAACTTCTAATAAAAAAATTCATCAAATTATTTATCAAGGGATCATATTCAAAGCATAACATGGTTAATAATGCATGATGTTTTCGACTCATTGAATCCTACACTTTGTTTGATTTTCTTTGATGATAATTTATCGCGCAATCATAATATTTTATCAATTCAAACCATCTTTTTTTCCTCATGTTTAATTCTTTCTGAGTGAATATATACTTCATACTTTTATGGTAAGTATATATTTAATATTTGGATCCTTATAAATGATGCATTTAAGTGTTCACAGAAATAAACCATAGCTTCCAATTCTAAATCTTTTGTGGGATAATTTACCTCATGAGGTTTTAGTAATCTTGATGTATTAGCAAATACCAGATCATTCTACATCAAAACACAACCAACTCCCTTCAATGAAGCAAAACTATAGGTAAAAAACTCAAAATTCCGGTAAGGAAAGACCAAAACTGGATCATTTTCCAATCTCTTATTTAGTTCCTGAAAAAAAAATCACATTATTTTTTACAAACAAATTTAAACCCTTTTAATGAAAACTTAGTTAGCGGGATAGGTAATTTTTCAATGTTTTTAAAAACTCTTCAGTAATAATGTTTTAATACAAGAAAACTAAGAATATCTGTAACAATTTTAAGTATTGGAAATTCATCTACCATTTTTTTTGGCAAGATCAAGTGTTGTTACATTATTATTTACATTGTTCCCAAGAAAGGAAATCAGTTAAAACCAAAAATCACACTTTCATAATTTTCCATACAGTTTCTTTTCCAACAAGTTTTTCAAAACAACCATTATGTGTTTTTCATGTTCCTCATTACTCTTATAAAATACCATAATTTCATTAATAAAAACAACCACAAACTTATCCAAGAACTCATGAAATATTTTATTCATAAGATCTCTTAATACAATAGGTTAATTAGATTACCCAACTGCCATATCAAAAAATTCATAATTTCTATATCTTTTAAAAAAAATTGATTTTCAGATGTCATTATCCTTCATCATCAGTTGGTAGTATCCGGATCTCAAGTCAATCTTGGAAAAGTACTGATCTACATGGAGATGATAATATGTAGACATTGTATGAAACAAAACTTTAGAAAAATCTGAGTAAACAAACAAGGAACCCGATGCGACTTCAGTGGACGGACCGACGTCTGTTAAGATAGTCATAAATAATGTAACTACAAGATTATTTTTATAGTCTGGCATCATTGGATCATTATGATCTCTGTTTGGGAAAGCTTTTGCATAATTACCCATCTCACCACATTTAAAACACATTACATTTTTCTTACCAGGATTAGTCTTAGGATCATTTCCAATACAATCATGGGCCATATGTCCAAACATACCACATAAAAAACACTTCCCAGTTTTGTTAAGGTATTTCTTTGGGTTCTTTTTTCCATACTTTTCAAAAACTAGATATTAAACATTCCAACCTTCAAATCTCATTGTTTGAGTCTTACCCATCGCATGCCATCAGGATGTTCTATTATCCTTAATGTAAAATTTCACATGAACATCTAAAAACTCTACTTATACGCACTTATCATATCAGACAATTTAATCAGAACTTTTTAATTCACATGATTCCAATTCCATTAGATACATTGGCTTCAATCCGGAGTTAAAGTGGTTGATTTTGTTATCAAGACCCATAATAATATTTGGAGCATGCCTCATTATTCAGGTGAATTTGTCTTCATACGTAGCCCCTAAATCTTCTTCATTTTTCTTTTATTCATGTATTTTTTTCTCCGTACTAATTAGCACCATCATTGGAAAATATTTTTCAAGAAAAATTATTTTAATTTCATCTCACTCTAAGGAATCAATCTCTTATATATCCTTGATATTCTGGACTATTGACCACCACTGATCCATTTCTTTATTAAAAGAACAAATGGAAATATATAACATTGGATTACATGAACATCCCATAACATCGTATAGCTTTTAAAGGGAATTCATCCATCCTTCAGCAGCTACTGGGTCAGAATATACACTAAAATAAGGAGTGTTTTGTCTCATAAAATGATCCATTATCATCATGTTCCTTTGTGGTACCTTTAGTTCTTCTCTTTAATGGATGCCACCTCCATTAATTTCCCATTTCAGCTAATCCATTAGCACGAATAACTACTTGGATCCAATCCTTATAATTCTAGGCTGTATATTTGGAAAGATGTCGTTCTGTCGGCGTCGCTTCACTTTAGCTTCCCAGATTCTTCTATGGAAACTTTTCTGAACAAACATATATTAGTATAAGTAAAATCATAATCTTTAAATTCCATTTCATTTCAAATTAACTATAGAGTAAAAAAATTTATGGCTTTCTATTATCATAATTATAACCCCTAATGTTTTATAAACCATCCTCTGATACCGACTATAAGGACCCAGCCTTTTTACATTACATAATATTGAATTTTAGACAAGATAATACTTCCATTAACATTGATGATATATTCATGTTTAGAGTTTTATAAAATTGATATATAACATAATCTATACATTCCATAATTATACAGAGTGGATACCACAAAAATAGTACCCATTCCTTCCGAAATATAAAACATCAAATTAAATATGTTTTCTTTGAAAAATCTTCATAACATTTTATATGGATTCATTATTTTTATTATACATGATTATAACATATGAAAATCATTTAAAAACATGGTATGAGCACAAAAAACATAGTAACAGTTATAAGAAAAAAAATAAAACATTAGTCCATGAATACTTGTAAAGTATGAAATTATTTTTAAAAAGACATAATTTTCACCCATATAAACTTACTTTGTGAAACTTGATACTTCAGTGAGATTTCCCCAGAACATAAAGAACATAAATATATCAATAAATTTATATTAGGGAACAACATAATTATCTTTTCAACCCTCATTCCTACTTTATTATTTGTAACCCTTAGGGCCACCTTACAATGTAACCCTCACGACTACCTTATAGAGTTACCATCGCAGCTACACATGGAGTAACCATGTGGTTAACATCTAACTTACACATTCCAAATTCATTTAAAGGAGATATAGGTCCAACACTTCATCATAATAAATTCCCTAGGACTATAACATAATCATACAACATGAAAAATTTCATAAAAACATTTCTTTTGAATTTTGTAAAGCAGAATTTTAAAAGAATATTTTAAAATAAGAGCCCATTAAAAATATATTATAATAGAAATAAGATTTAACAAAATAGTTTAAATATATATATAAATTATAAATACATAAAAATAAACTTAATATAATGAAAATTTATCATTAAAGAAATTTTAAACCACAAAAATAATGAATTATAAGGTTAACCCAAGGACTGGAAATCGGGTGACGAATTATGTTACCAAAGGTTCATCTTAAATTAAAATTTTATAAACCTCATATATAATGGTTAAAATAGTGTTATTATTATTTTAAAAAAACAATATCATGTTTATAACATATTATATGATCATTTTAAAACATCATTTCACCCTTTAGTTATTAGTATTTTGTTCCATTAATTGTTTCGAGTGTGTTCTTTACATGATTTCCACAGCTGGTTTGTATTTGATTTTCCAGTCACATGGAAATAAAATAACAGAATTTAAATTAAATTTTATTCATGTGTCTCAAGAATATTTAATGATGCCATAAATCATTTTTTTATAATATATTATGATGAAACTTTAGATAAATCATGTTTTTCAGTTCCTCGATAATCATGAAATTGTTTCATTATATAATTTAATATCATGCTTATAAGTTCATTACAGAACATAAAATAGGTTAAATAATACACAGTAAATTCTGTTTCAACCATTAAAATGGTTTTATGATCAAATTTTAAAAAATTAATGGAAATTGAAAACACATCTTCCACGATTTTGGTAATTCGGCACAACAGGGACGATGTTTTTTAGAATAATATGGAGAGGAGAGGAAGAAGGATGATTAAATTTTTACATAACCATTATAAAATATTGAATATTTATGATTCTGGAGATTTCATACCACCTCGATAATGGTAGTGGAAGAGAGTATAAGAAAATAATTAATTTGAAAAGATAACACATGAAAAGGAAAGTGGATTCTTACCTCTTGATCTCTTCACCTTGAGATCCTCCATAAGGCCTTTTGTTTTGAGCTTTTGGTGAGGCCAAAAGTTCGTGGACATGGGGAAGAGCCTTAGAGAGTGTATTTGGTAGAACCTAGACAATTCTAAAATCTTATGGGCTGTGAGAGGAAGAGTAAAATGAGGGTGGAATTTATAGTAGATCAAAGAAGGTATTTTACATTATTTTAATCATTATTTTAATATTTTAGTCCAAGACTATGAATAGTCTTCATTATTATAATAAAAATAGTAATTATATCATGTGATTTTTAAACAAGTGGTGTTACATCATCCATGATGTCAAAAACAATGTATGCAACTGATAATTGGAATATACGGTATTTTGCCGTGTTTCACTATCCATCATAAATTTAAGAAGTTCAGAAAAAACCAAAAAAATCACCATAAACATTTTTTGATGTGTAGAATTCAAAAATGATCTCCATTTATAAAAAATAATTTTTTAACTATTATTAATTTTTTTTATATAAAAAATAATTTATTAAAAAATAACAATTTTAAAATAATAACCCATTTTTTAACACCTTGAAAAATTAATCATGTTGTCATTATATTAAATCAATAAGAAAATAAAATAATGATACAATTTACTATTCATTAGGGTCATATTACTATTCATATTAATATTTTTAAGGGTATGTTACTATTCACCAAAAATCAAGTTGATTCTATTAGACTGCAAATGACTTTTTGATAACAATCATAGATGACCTTACTTTGAAATTAAAAACATAGAAGCGGCCAAATTATGTTTAAAGGAAAGAATTAACTATCTACATAAAATATTGTTTCATGCATTTCAATTTATTTTTAAAACCATGGGTTGTTACATAAACTAGGTCATTCGTAGTAATTATTCAAATCCTTCATGATGGTTCATAAAGAGTTTGTGGATTTACAAATCATATCCCCCATGAGTGTCAAACGAGGTGTATAGAAAGGCCTGTTTTTGTGCACTAGCTGATGACCAATTCAAGCTCAATGCTCCTTTTTCAAGGTAATAAATACTAGGTACCTTTTAATATATCCACATCTACTAATAGTATCCTAATAGAGATGTAATTTCTTGAAAACCAATCTCACTGTATTTTCCAAGATTCTAGAGATTTTTCAAATACTTTGACTTTCCATTGAATTATCCATAGACATATCCTAAGAAATATCCCTAGGTATCTCACTAATATTTACTCATCCTAAATTAAAAAATTTAGAAAAATATTCCCTATGATAAAAATTGTAAAAACCCAAACTTCTAATATATAGATATTATATATTTTTAGTTGAATATTCATAACATTATATAATCCCATGACAGAGCGACATAAAAGTATGGTGCCTTTGGAAACATTGGAACATAAAAAACAAGTTCCTATGTTTTATACACTATCTACTAATTAGTAACTCATAAATAGAACCCTTATTAGACACATCACATTTAATACCTATCATCATAACCTAAGGAAAAAACATAAGGATGTGTTCAGATGCTTAGTAAGGGTAAATAAAAGAAATATATAAACCTTATGAGAGAATAAGGGTATGATAACATGGTTATAACATATGAAAACCATACCCAAAATATCATAGATAAAAATCTTCAGTCATGGAATAAATAGTGGAAATTCATAATACATGGATCATCAGAAAATCAAATAATGTGATCCTTGAGAGTATAAAATTGACAAAATTTATCGATTTGTGTCAGACACCTAGGAATATAAAATCATTTTCTTAGTATTCAATGATTATTTTCGAAAATATCATAGTGGAATGGGTTCACTCCCCAACCCATGAGAATAGTCAAGGTTCACTCCCAAGACTATCATAGTGGTAGTGTCCCATAATGATTTGATTTCACCACCCCATTCTGGTCCTTTTTATCTCATGAGATAATAATCTTTACCCAATGCATTGGAGTGATATATAGATCTCATCCATCTTTTTTCATAACATAAAAACCATCCACTGTTATAACATAACCATGGTACATAGTTATAACATAACCACCAATGCATAATGAAAGTCTTACATTGGTTCTCTACAAGATCATAAAACATTCACCATATAAAACCCATAAAAATAAATTGGTCTCATAATCATCCATAATAACAAAAAAACTATAGAATATAAACAAGTTTCATAATAATTTAATAATTTTATGAAATCATAACCCATGGAAAAAGAGGTGGGTTTTATAAGAATTATATCATAGTGTAAAATATGGAATAGAAATAGGCTTAATAAACCTCTTTTTATAATAAAAATAGACAATCCATATAAATAATAAGAATAATATCCTTGGATCATATCTCCATTAATGAATAAGAATATAAAAGGACATCTTCTTAGATGGAAAAAGATTTTAAACAATTACTTGGAACATTCTTTGAGAAAAATAAATTTTATTCAAAAATTAATTTTCAAAACTAAAAAATCATAATATATTTTTAGAAATCATTTTATTTTAAAATAACCATGAAAACTTATACAGGATTATTAAAAATTTATTAAAATAATTTATTGAAAAAAATAACCTTTTCGCTAAAAAAATTAAAGTATAAGACATTTTCAAATTAATTTTCTTTGAAAATAACCTTGAAAAGGTAAGGTGAATATTAAAATAAATCAATGGTCATGAAGGCTGGAAATTGCATTCATGTATAACATGATAAAACCACGATTCCTTTCATATTTTCTATAAAATATAAGTAGGCATTATTTAGAAAATAGAATGATTATTTCTTTAAAAAAATTAAAATTTTAAAAATTGATAAAAATTTATTTTAAAAATCATTATATTAATTTTAAACACAATTTTTATAACATTTTTAAAAAACATGGTTTTGGAAGAATTTTTTTTCCCGGGAGCAATAAATAATACCGATTTTCATAAAAAAAAGTTAATTTAGACTATTGAGTATATAAAGAGAGTAAAATGAATGTAAAAGATTTCATCACATAATGTAAGCATTATAGAATAAATTTAATTCATATATTGATAGATAAATAATAATATTTCATCATCATAAATATAATCATAAACAATCCTGATAAATGAAGAGACTACATCATAAAACACTTTCCATATTCATATCATCGAATCATAATACCAATTAAAGAATAAAGCTAAATGAAATATTAAATATAATTAATACAAAGATATTAATTATATAATTATCAAAAGGGAATTTATACGCACCTTAATAAATAATATAACTTCATACAATAACATATGTCCCAAAGAAGACAAATTGGGTCAAAATCCTTTACCAGTTTGGTAACTATTGAACCATAAAACTCATGAAATAGAGATCCTAAAATGGAAATTTAAATACCCATAATATTCTTAATATTAATCATAAAATAGATTCATAATAATTTTATATACCAAATAAAAGATATAGTTGTTGAATGTTGCATGTGTCCCACAGAAGTAGAAATGTGAGACAGAAATTCCTTACTGCAAGTCTCAAATTCCTTTGTACATATTCAAACCTCATATAAAACAAATATAATTTTATTATAAGTATTTATAAGAACCATATTTATTTATATAATATCATATATTATTTACTAATCACATTTTATTTCCATTTTATTAACAATTCCATGTTAAAGTCTTGTTTCGTGTAAAAACAGCTTCGTTTTTCATGCAAGTTTTGATTTTTTATTTTTTGGTCCAATTAATTTGATCATAGTTAAATCATCTCCATAATGTTAAAAATTATATAAATATAATATATATTCATTATATATTTATTATTATTAATCCATAATGTATATGGATATAAAATGAAATACACTAATAATGGTGATGGTATGTCCTATATACACATGAATATTGATTCCATGTTCTCAATGGTTGAAATAAAATAAATTTAAATAATATATTACCCTTAAAAAATAATTTTAATTTCCCGTATATTATTTTTTTTATTTAGACCTGTCATTTTTACCATCCCTAATAAGCGTATGTGAAGAAAAAATCGCATTGCTTCACAACACAGTAGTCTGTCATACACACAAAAGACATAATCGTATTTACATGAAATGGAAAGTAGTAAGTAATATGTGATATAATGAATCTAGAAGTATAATAATATCATAAATATCGTATATAAAGAATAAATCAATCATTCTATCCATCCATGATAGTAGGTGATGGAAAAATATTAATACTGATTCGCAAGGTGGTTGTCCATCATACACAACAATAGTGATTTCGTAACCCATTTGAGGAAAGGGAAGAAGAATATAGGTTACTATACAAACAGAATAACATATAATTATATTTATGATTCCTATTTTGTTACAAAATAATTTTCTATTCATAATTTAATGAGGTGGTTTAAGAAATAAAATAAAATTATTTTTTAGGGATGTTACCTCAACTTCATAAAACTTCTTTCTGGTTTGAACTAATAGGATTTGTTGGATGGATTTATGACCAAATTAAGGATTATGGGATGATATTATGTAATTAAATTAGTTTTTTTGGAAATTATATATTGAACCAATTTTTTTAGGAAGTGTTGAGGGGAGAGGATAGGGGTGGAATTTTATAAGTGATGTGAGTTTCACACTAGTAATTTTTGAATAGAAAATGTTTATCACATGTTTTGCACATGAAAAAATGACCATAAATGTTAATATATCAACACTATAATATATAAGTTTGAAATATGTCTATAAAATGTGTTTTGGAACAAAAATTGGTCATTTTAACCCTTATCTTTTTAGTTTAACCCTTGGTAAAACCATTCTTACATTAACCATGGTAAATAATTTTTTCTTGTTTTATACTCATTATAGTAAATCATTAAGTTGAAATTTATAGATAATATAAATTATTTTGATTCAAAATATTGAATCTTTTTTCCAAATTTCATTCAAGTTAGTTTAAAATTTTAATTTAAAATTAATCCCACATAGGTGATGACAAAGCAACTTTGTAAAGATAAATTGTTCAAAAGTTTACAAAAATTATATAAAAAGTCAATATAAAATTGAATAAAATTAAATAAATTGGATTAATAAATATATAATTTTACAAATTTTACCTTTATAACTATCTTAAAACTATTTTAATTTTTTTAACAGAATTAAAATAAATAAAAATTCATATTAAAACCCAATGTTTTTCATTATTCATTGAAAACAATTCTTTGTCCAAAATTATCAAAAGTGACCCATATATAATTTTGAAAAAATTGATGAAAATATTAATTTCATTTTATAATATATATTTTCCAGTTGTTTAAAAAATAAATTTTAAAATATGTGTGCAAAAATGTGATAGAACTGCTTTTTAGAATAATAGTGTTTTAACAATAAAATTGGATTTATTCTTATATCTTATTTAGAAAACATAAAAGATGAATGTTAAAAAATTTATTTAATATATAATATGTATTTAATTAATAAAATTAACTACAACATATTTGTTTAATTTATTTAGGTAAACCCCATTTGTGTGCCAAAAATCAAAAAAAAATATATTAAAATTATTTTTATTTTTTGTTAATTGGTCACCAAAGAATTATTTATATGTACTTTTGTAAAACATATATTCTCATAATTTTGTTTTTCATATTCATACCCACCATTAACATGGCTAGGTTATAACTATCATATTAAATAATAATAGTTTAATAGTTTGTTTTTTTGGTCAAAACTCGGTATTTCATGTAACGAAACCTAAAATCTGTGTTGGGTGTAATGAAAATTATAAAAAATAATTAATTTTTTTGGATAAAATATCACAAAATATAGGGGTGTTATAAGGAAACTTCATAAGAATATTTTACTAGGTAACATTTCCAATAATAGTGTGATGCATTATAATGATCATTATTTTAGGTGTTACCACTCTAGAACAATAATAAAATCATAATTTAGTTATCGATGACATATATTTCTAGTATTTTTATTATTTTAATATAACATGATTATAATGATGAATATAATATAGCATCTTCTTGCAGGTCTTTGAACTAGTCCAAATGAGAGCATGTAATAACACATGAATGAGTGGTAGTACGAAGTTAGGTGATTAAAATATAATTTTAAGTTATTCATAATAAAGTTAATAAAAAATTATAAATTTTTTGAATTATCTATCTAATAAATTAATATGATGTGATAAATAAAAAATATATGTAAGAACATATTACATACATTGATGGAAACCTCTCATCTTCTTATAGTGAACTTTTTTATAAAGATGGATTTAGGCCTCATTCTTCTGAATATAAAATCCCAAACATGTCATATGATGTTAGAAGTGGATATTTTCTATATATTTAATATAAAACTAAATAATTTATGTTGATTGGAATTGATATTGGTTGGTCTTTTGTAGATGAGGTCACATGGAATATTTAAAATATATATTCTTTAATAGTTGAGGAAGGTCATTTTGATTTGAGATGTGAATCGTAAGTGTATAAAACCATGTGTGTCTAAAATTTTTAAAATTATTAATATGTATTATTATTTTTAATAAGTTTATATGTCATTTTTCTATAGAAAATATTTTATCATTTCTACTATTTTCCAACATAATTCGTTATTAACCATAGAAAATAATTTTTTCCCAAAAATGAAATTAAACATATTAACAAATTTTTATGTCCTGATTCCAAATATGAAATAATTTTTTTCAAATATAATATTTAAATACGTGAAAATAAATATTTTAATAAAATTCGTAGTAATTCAAAAAAAAATAGTTTATCTTGCATCAAAACAATTTCTTACTGAATGAATAATTATATATTACTTTTTATCATTCCATGTTTATTTAATGGATTTCAAATATCAATTATGAATTTTAAATATATGATTTCTAAAAATATTTTAATATCAAAAAAATAGTTATATTTTCATTAAATAAATTTTAATATACGCATTATCTATATGCGACAGTAATATTTCATATTTCCAAATATCCAATGGTCATATAACGGTCATATTACCCATTTACATTCCAATATATAAACATAAATTCTTTTCTAAAATTCATTAATCGTATTATCTCTTTTTATTTTCTAAAAATATATCATATTTCAATTATTTTTCATTCTTTCTATAGTTATAAGAAGCATTTTGATCTTCATGGTAGACATGAATATGAACACTTCATACTCATAGACATTTTATTTCCTTGCGGATTTATTCCACATGTAAATTACACAATTTCATTTCATATATTTCATTTAATGTATTTATATTTATTAATTATTTTAATATTCAATCTTGTTAAATCAAACAAAATTTTAAATTCAATTTGTAATTTCAAGTAATACAAGTTATCTAAACATGGTAATTATTAAATGTAATTTCAAACTAAATAAATATGGGGTTTCAAAATAATGTTTAAGATATAAATACCTACTCAATTAATATTATATCAAGCCAAATAACTTATCTAAACCCCTTAATGTAAGTTTAAATACTAAAATAATATCTTAATTTAAATACCTACTCAATTAATATTATATCATAGCCATATACCTCATTATAGGAATCATGGTAGATCATAAAAGATCATGAAGTGGGAAGGTTTCTTGAGATTAAATAGTCTTTGTGTATTAATAAATCATGGTTTGGATACATGGATACTTTGTGGTGTATTTTTTCATTATAAAATTGGTTTCACATAAGAATAATTTTACTGTTGTGTGTGATTAAATCTTGATATTACTAGTAGGACTCATCATAGATGTAATAAACCACATCATAGGGATCATATGTAATAATAATTTTTTGCATTTGAAAGCTATATGAAATTAACCAACATGATCAATATAGGATTAAACCCATAATAATTTTAAATTTTTTTGTCATGAAACTAATCATCATGACAAAATGAGTTATACAATAAAAAATATTGTGAATAGGTAACTGCAGTATAAATTCATACCACAAAAAGAATCCTAGAAATTTTTTTACAGATCTGAAATGTGATAGATTAGAGGAATCATGGTATATCGCTTGAACTATTCCTAAATAAATAAATAGTTAGTAAGGACTATTCCATGGAAAAAATTTCGCACTGTGGAGGATTTAGTTTTGGGGGGATGCTTCAATTCTTGATTTTTTTATGTTACAGAGACGTGCATCAAAATTAATAGTTTCGATTTGTAATATCTTCAAGATTATTGGAGATTTAAAGTAATTTGGATAAGAACATCATTATCCTTATGGTAATATTAAATGGAATATTATCATAATTTTTTTCTATATATTTTTATTGAAGATCTTGTTTTAGACGAGGATATGACACCACATAATGACTAATGTTGAGGGATATCACACTGCAATCCAGGGTATCAAATCAAGATCAGAATACTTCTAGAATATTTTGAATATTTTGAATTCCAAAAATAGAACAAATAGAATGAAATTTTTGATATTACACTACTGAATTGGTGTAATTAAATAGTATTTAATTATATGAGACACATGGTGTAATAAATGTGTATTATTGAAAAAATATTGATCTCATCCATGGGATATAAGGTTATAAATTGAATATATTAACTAAAATCACTCATAGCAGTTCTAGAAATTTTTATTAGAGCCCGAATGATATATATAGTTTTCAAATGAAAAAATTTAAATAGTTCTACAGACAAAGTTTTGTTTATCATATATGATTCCTTTAAAAAAATTGTATCAAATAATAATATAATTTAATTTAAAATTATAGACATTAAATAAGGATCATATGAATAATAACACCATTATTGAATTATACTTCATCTAGTAGAAGTGTTAATATTTTGATTATTTAGAAGATAATGATTCTATCCTCGTATTAAGAGGACACTCTAATAAAATATTGAAATATGAGGACAATGATTCAACACTCTATAATGATAGAATCTCATCTAGATTGGAGGTTTTGAGTCATAAAAAAGTGGATCATAATGGGTCATCCATTTAGGGATGAAGATACTACGTATCTCTACAACCTATTTTGATTTCATATTGTGAAGCATGCCTATAAACTATTTAAGGGGGCCCTTACATTTATATAACAACCATATCCTTTCATAAATCAATGAATAATGTCGATTAATTGGGAGATTCTCTTAGATTAATATTGAGTAATTCCTAAAAATTCTAATGGAAATTCAACATTGCAAAGATTCACCCTGACTTTAAAGCTTCTATCCACTGAATAGTTCATGTTCGTAGATTCTTTTACACTGTAACAACAATATGCATATTATCCTTATACTATCCTTTATATATGAACCATCTAAATTACTTGTGTTTATGTGATTTACGTTATACATATGTGTTTTATATTCAGTTTCATTAGTGTGTAATGAAAGTGAGATTGAATTTATTCCTACAAATAAAGTAATAATATATGTATGAAAAATGGAACTAATATAGGAAAAATTTGAATATAATGTGAATCATGATTCACCCCCTCCAATCATAAAGGTGATTATATTTAGTTTAGGTTTAAAATGTGTTATTATAGGCATAGGATAAGATTTTAGGTTCAGTCACTAAATCTATTCTTTATATTTATTTGTGAAAATTGAGTTAATGATGAATCCTTTTATTTTTAATAGCACTAAATTTTATGTATGTAAAACTAGAGATTAATTGGATTCTTTTTGCTTGTAGGGAATGTTTCATATAGTATGCCCATTGGGATACTGATTTGAGAAATCATAGTGAACAAGTTCAGGTGCAAAAATGTTGAAAATTTTGAATTGAGGTACCTCTAACAAGATGTTAAAGAAGTTAATTCATTGTTCTAGTTTTTTTGATATGTAGATACAATTAGCAGAATAATCGAGAAATTGAATTGGGTAAAATAGGGTTGTAGTTATATGAAAGAGTAATTCATATAAATCTAGTTGTGACAAGAAATTATGGAAAAAATCCTTATATTTATATCTTATATAAAAAAAGAAAGAAGAAGAGGAATAAGAGTAAGGATCTACAGAAGATAGACACACTAATTCAGGTTAATAAGTCTAATTTAATTAATAAATATATTTATAATAATTTAATTTAAGATACTTTAAAATAAATAAATTTTTTGTTTCCCCTAGATATTGATATAATTGTGGATACTAATAATAAAATTATAACTACCTCAAGATACCAATCTATAGGTTTTTCATGTAGTGATCATTATAAGATAAAATACCTTCATGAAAAGGTGTATCATTAGGAAATCAACTATGTAGTGGACTATGTGTTCATTATTGATTTATAATTAGAGAACAAAAAATAAATAAAAAATTGGTTTCCCTAAATGAATAAATTATGAAAATAGGTACAATGATAAAAGGAAAAAAGTGATATAATTGAATAGAATTCACATTAAGTGAAAGAAATGGCTACAGATAAGGAACGAAAATCAATTATTATCCCTCTCATAACATAACATTAAGATTGGATAAAATATAAGATTGAATCTAGATCGTGGTTAATAGAAATGGATTCCTGTGTAAAAGAGAAGGATTTGAATATAAATAATCTCAAGGATTAATTGAAAACCTTAAATGAAATGAATATGATACCTTTTAGGGAAGAATCAATAAGTTCAGTCCAAAATGTGGAAATATAGGATTAGTTAACAAGAAAAATATTCTTTTAAATGTTTATGTTAATGGTCATTAATAAAGGAATATTTGAAGTGATACTAACATATAATCAAAAGACACACCATAAGTGTCTTTCTAGAATCCCTACGTCTCAAAGGTTGAATAAAATGAACAACAAAAACATCTCAACTAATTCATGGCTACACAAGGTACATTTTAATTAGTGATGTTCTATTTTTGATAACCATGGACACGTCTAAAAAATAATTAAAATAGAAAAACTAAATAATACATCATAAAATCCACCAATATAATAAAAAATAGAATGTTTCTTTACTAAAAAAGAAAATTTATTATGATAGAAAATGGATTTTTCACATTGGAGAAGAGTAGTGATGGAGATCAATGAGGGGTTCATAGCAAACCAAAACACATTTTCTCACAACAACCATGATTTAAAGAATTAAAATAAATATTAAATAGAAATAAACAATTAAACTCTATTATGAAAAGTTAGTTAATCATTTCAATAAATATTTTTCAAATACCAATAACTCTGAGGTGGCTCTCACAACTATCAAGGAAAATGTGCATGAAGCCTACCTAAGTGGGTTCGCAAATTCTCCCATAAGGAAAGCTATGAAGTTTTGTCGATGATCCCTCATATAGAAGAGGGGAATGATTAAATATTTAGTAATATTAAATCAAGATACAATACATATATAAGTGGTAATATTTCCATGAATTATTTGATGCTCAAGATAAAATATATGGGTAACAATAAAAAGTATATCCAAAATGATGTTTGTATAAGTAGTGTCACACAAGGGAAAATCATTACAATGGCTTGGATGTTATTTGTAATCATAGGGTTGTATTAATAATTACAACCACATTCATCAACTTTTTGATGACTAGGATGTATTCATCTCCCCCTGTAATAAATATATTTTACTATATATTATAATTTATAATGATTTATGGGGGATAGTTGATCCATGGAGTGAGAATTTTCTGAATGAAAATACATAAAATATGTAGATTGTAAACAAGAATCATTGCTATCATTACAAAATTAGTTATTAAATGGTATAAGGTAATAATATTAATAAAAAATTATTGTTTAGAGACAACTTTTAAAATCAAATCTGAATATGGAATTTCTTGTGTTGATAAAGAACTTCAAAATGTATAGATGATGAATTTGAGTTAAATTGGTTTCAAATACCTGTATGAAATATCTGTGGGTATCTATCCAATTTTTAATAAATAAAAATTAATATTATGAAACATTATTTATGGAAAAATTTAAAATTGAAAGAGAACACAACTCAAGTAAAAAAGGGGAAATATTAATGAAACTCCTATTTTTGTAGAAAAAAGTTAGTATCCCCTGATAGTATTTTAAAATACTAAATGATACTAAAAAGATAAGAACATGGTGTTAATTAATAATAAACTTTTTATTCATGACCAAGGAAATAAAATTAAATGGGAGTTGTATGCTAATGTTATAAAGAAAAATTACCTCATATGTAATAGAAAGTGAATGTATTAATCAATGATCTTGGTTCCCAAGTGGTATCAATATTTTCTATAAGAATAGTTTTATTAACTCTTGTATGGATCCTTTAAATTATTCTGTAAACTATTATTTTGGACTTAATATGGGTGCCTAATGGGTTAGCGAAGGAATTAGGGGTGTTTGGGGATGGTTCGTAGCCCAAAACCCATCTTTTTGGAAAAAATAATCCTGGCACATGGTTTTAAGTAAACCGTGCAGGAATGATGCACAGTTTACAAAACATTGAGGATTTTGTTTATTCGTATAGAGACACCTTGAAAAGTTGGCACACGATGATGTGTCTTAACCATGAGAGATCCCCTTATTCCCGAGTAACCAAGAATTGTTTGTGCATAGTTTTTCAAACCGTACGGGAAAACAATGTGCATGTTATTTTGCTGGGTAAATTTCTAGTTTTTCTCTTAATGATCTATTAACCCTCCTCCATCCCCCAAATATGAGAACCAATATAATTCAACTATTTTCCTCTCATTTTTTATCCTTTTGAAGACCAAAAATATGAATCAATATATTTCCTTCATCCTGGATCTGATCAATCATTCGTTTATCATGTAGGATATGTAATAGTATGTACTTTAGCATGTTTAATAGTTTCCTATTCTCTCTTGTTCTCAACCTAGTTATTGGGGTTAGAGTTTTTTTCTCCTTTTTATATATCTACTCTGATAGGATCTAAATCATGGGACAAAACTGGAGGTGTAGATTCGTACAAACCTAAGGTCGGTGGTCTATAACTCATCCCTCAAGTTCATTGATTTTGGAATTTTTATGTGGGGCCCACAGAATTCATTGGGTTCCATTTATAAAATTTATATTCCATGTTTATAATTTTTAGAACCGTATGTTTATTCTCTTTCCAAATATGTGATTAGTTCTTAGTGGTTACATAAACAACTCAATCCTTTCCATATCAAATGTTATTCTGTAATTGTTGTTTAGTGTTTGGACATAGTTTTTCCACTATTTGGGTGTGCCTTAGACTGACCATTATAAGAGTAAGATTTTCTATATTAAATGGATTGATTTATATTGTGAATTTCATAATGGAAAGTACCATGTATGCTCACCAATTGACCTAACTAAGGAAAGTTATTCAATTTTTAATTAAATGGGATATGGAAATTGGTAATTATACTAACTATATGACTTGACCAGATTAATCATGTATGATTTGTAGGTTGGGTGTATGTTTTAATCCTTACCACATTAATGTAATTTAGTGTAGTGAACCTTTAATATGGAATATTCTTTAAATGGATTAAATGAATGGTTGCATGATACATGACTTTGTCATACTAATGAAAAGAAATGCTTGAACCAAATGCCTTGATTAAAATGTTTCATAATAATTGACCATATCACTATATTGAAAGGCATGTATTGAACCAAATGAAATGTTACATGAAATTATAATCAAACATAAATGTCCTGACTCGAGATCGCCTTGTATTCTAATTGGAGAATTCCATGAGCAGACAATAACGCCATTCAGATTCCTAGATATGGATTGCAAAGGTCAGTAACCACCTAGATCATGATCTGTGTCAATTCATTTTATGCTCGGTATGACACTATAGGATGTCTTGAATATCATTATGGAATTCCACAAATACACTCCTTGGATCTAGCATTGACAAGTAGGTTCCATGGTAATTTCCCATATGGCCCTATCTGTGTTTATCCCCACTTTACCTAGGAATATCACCTTGGTTTTGATAGTAATCTCATTGTGGAATGCCATGGAGAAGGTCCCTTGGATTACACTCTTACCCTTAGCCAGGATATAGTAATTATTGATTTGGAGACTCTTGAAGTCAGTGTTGCCTTATTTATTACCTTGGAACTTCATTATTTAATATCATTATAGTTTTCCTTGTTATAACTTGGAACCATCATTATTCTATACATATGATATGTTATAAACTCATAATAATCCAATAAATAAATTTTTTACGTGTTCAGACACCAGTAAAGTGTTGAATCAGTAACATGGGTATTTAGTTTTATTGTACTACTTTACTTTATATAAACATTTATTTCACAACAATACTTTTCATTATATGGGCCGGATGTTATAGACATCATTGGTGGTGGCCCCATGAGATTTATCTCACACCCTCAATGGGTGCCATTTTGTACCTGAGTAAAATTTCATGATTATAGGTGTCGATAAAGCGAATTATACGACTTCAAACACTTGAATGCTTGCTTTTATTATGGATCTTGATCGTATATGACCGAGTCGATGCTTGGGATTCATGGGATGGTCTTTGATTTCTTTATAATTGTTTAGGGAACAAGTTATTCATGTTATCTTGTATCCAGGTTTTCCAATTTTATAGTGACATGACATATCATCAGTTTTTGAATCATATTTAATTTGTTTCACTTATTACTATTGCTGTCTCTATTTTCTGTTGTGCCTTCTATTTACTTACATTGATTCCGCTATTTACTATGGTTTACTTTCATCCACTGCACTAAACATTGGTAATGAGGGAATATTCTCCCTGTGGACACACACTAGGACCTAGTTTCTAGTCAGAAGCCTCTGGAATTTGGGGATATGTGCTTGAGGCCATGTGGCCCAATAGGCCTGAGGCACCCATTTAGTGGAATCCAGGTACGAAACATCAAAAAATTCTAATAGATGGATTTTATGACCTTACTCTCTATGTGTTATTAGCCTAATACATCCTCCTGGGGTCCACACAAGGTTTTAACCAAGGATAATGGAACCTTATGTCTATGTATAGATTAAAGAAGGTTAAACCATCTTACAATCAAGAACTGATATCCACTTCCATGAATAGATTATCTATTTGACCAGCCCAAAGGATAAAAGATCTTCTCCTTGATCGACTTGATATTGGGTTATCATCAAGTACAAGTTTGGACATTAGACATACCTCATACTTCTTTCTGTATAAGATATGGTTTGTATGAGTACCCTGTTAAGTCATTCAGTGTTATCAACATGCCCACAATTTTCATGGATCTGATGAATAGGGTGTTCCACCACTATTTGGATTCTTTTATCATAGTCTTTGTGGATAACATCTTAGTGTATTCTCACACTCATAGTGACCACAAAAAGCATCTTGATATCATTATGAGTACACTGAGAGAGCATCACCTTTATTCTAATATTGCTATGTTCAACATCTGGATCGACAAATTCCTCTTCTATGGTAATATAATCTCAGAATCAGGTGTATGTGTTGACCTAGAAAAGGTTAATGTTATAGTTACATGTGAACTGCCCAAGAATGTTTTTGAAATAAGGAGTTTCAAGGGGATGGATTGATATTAAGGGCCTTTCATACAAGATTTTTCCTGGATTTATTCACCTCTTAATGGTTTTACAAAAAAGGGTGTCATGTTACTTTCGTTGGAAATAGGAGGGAAATACTTTCAAGAGCGGAAAGGGAGGCTTGTATTGGCACCTATTCTGACTCTTCCGGAGCTAGGAATAGGTTATACCATCTTCTGTCATGCATTAGGCATCATCCTAAGAGTATGGCTAATGCAGGAGGAAAAATTCATTGAGTACAGATCTCGGAAGTTGGGGCCTCATGAGATAAATTACCCAATATATAACCTTGAGATAGAAGAATTTTTCCATGTCATATGTTACTAGAGACATTATCTTTTTTGTGAGACAATTCACATGTACACAGACCATAAAATCCACAAATATATCTTTTCACTATGTGACTTAAACCATAGATAGTGAATTTGGGTTGAATATCTACAATCCATTGACATTAAGCTTGCATATACACCTAGGAAGGGAAATCTAGTTGCAGATGTTCTGAGTAATAAAACTCAAAAGCAGGCTGTATGGGAAGCCAGTGATGAATAGAAGATAATATCCCTCTATTATGAGGTGCATCTAGAGTATTATGATAGTCATGAGTGGTTTTATCTCTCATCCATTAGAGTTACCTATTCCCTCCTATAGAAATATTAGAGTAGACAATTCTCATATTTTGAAAGCCTGGTTCTCCATGAGAGAATATCAAGAGATAACCCAACTCCGGATTTGTTTGTGGACAAAGATAAAATCTTATGGGTTCATGGATGTTTCTATGTTCCTACAGATATGAGAGATTAGTTGATGAAAGATTCACATGCTTCTTAGTGGGAATTTCATCTAGGAATTTTGAATGGGTATCGAGATATGAGACACCAGTATTGGTGGTTTAGGATGTAACGTCAGATAATAGGATTTCTCACTAGTTGTTCCACCCATCAGTAGGTGAAGTTGGAAAATCAAAGACATGTGGGCATGCTACAACCACTTCCAATCCCAGAATTGAAATGGGAAGATGTTTCCATGGATTTTGTAGATGGTTTAACTAGGTCTCCCTGAGGTAGTGATATTTTATGGGATTTCATTGACAAGCTAATGAAATCATCCCACTTCATTCTTATTCAGGATACTTTCTCAGTTGATGAAATTAGAAGAGTGTATGTATGTGACATCATACTACTCCATTGGGTTCCACGTATTATCGTTCCAGATAGGGACGATCATTTCGATTCAGGGTTCTACCAGGGATTGCAGAAGGATATGGTAACATAGATACTTCTAAGAACAACCCTTCACCATCAGAAAAATGGACAATCAGAATGAAAAATATAGGTTTTAGAGGATATTATCCAAGTATCTGTCCTCGATTTTGGTGGTTTTGGGGAGAATAATATACCTATTGTCTAGTTCACCTATAATAATATCTTCTATGAGACAATTCGGATGGCCCCTTTTTAAGACTTATATAGTAGGTTATGTCAGTAACCCCTATTCTAGGTAGAGGCAGGTGAGGTAGCCTAACTAGGTCCTCAACTTTTTTAGGAGACATCAAAGCAAGTTGAACTAATCAGAAAGTTTAAGACTACTACTCAGTCTAGAAAGAAATCATATTTGAATTATCATCGATGAAATCTAGAGTTAGAGGTTAGGAATTTTTTTTCTTCAAGCATCACCCAGGTAAGGGAATATATGGTTATATAAGCAAAGAAATTTTCACCTCATTACTTAGGGCCATTTGAAATTATAGAGAGAGGTGGGTCTGTATCCTATCAATTAATATTACCTCATAGGTATTATTCCATGCCTGATGTTTTCCACAATCTCATAGCTTCACCAGTATCATGTTGATACGTCTCATACCTTTGATCTCGAGGAGTTTGATTTAGATGATGTTGGTACCTTTGAGAAATATCATGTACCCATCGTTGAACAGAGCATGAAGGCTCTATGAGGTTGTTCTTTCCCTCTACTACGAGTGTTATGGAATCATGAATATGTTCAGGATAATACATGGGAGCAGTAGGCCGACATATGTACTCAATGGCCATAATTTTCCGTAGATAGTGTTTCACAACCCTTGGGTGGTGACCGCAGTGAGTAGTTATTTTAAGGTGGGAAGACTATAACAACCCACTATTTACTAGGGTATGGGTTCTTTAAATTGTAGTCTAATCATTTATTTTGGACCTAATATGGGTGCCTGATGGGTGAGTAAATGACTTAGGGATCATTGGCACTGGTTTGGAGCTCGAAACCCATCATTTGTGGAAAAAGAATCATGGCGCATTGGTTAGTGTAAACCATGCAGGAATGTCACACGGTAAGGCAAAACTGTGCGGTTTGTTTTTGAGACAAAGACACCTTGTATGGTTCTTTCATGGTCATTTGGCCTAACTATTCCATCACACATTATTCTTGGTTAACCATGCATAGTTTGTGAACGTTTTTTCAAACTATGTGGAAAAAATGTGCACATGCTATTTTTCATTGTAATTTTCCAGTTTTTCTCTTAATGATCTATTAACCCCCCCTTCATCCGAATAAAAGAACTGCTGAAATTAACCCATTTTCCTCTAATTTTGGATTTATTTTAAGACCTATTGTATGAATTAGGAGATATCCTTCCTCTAATATCCTATCGAGCATTCGTTCATCACGTGGGATGCGTAATGGTAAGTACTTGAGTCCATTTATGGATTTATACTTCTCTTTCTCTAGACCTAGTTAACGGGGTATGAGAGTTTTTCTTCTTTGCATAGATATACTTTGATCCAAGACAAATCAAGGGTAAATAATAGAGGAGGATATCCGTATAAGATTAATTTGGGTGGTCTATAACTTATCTGTCATGTTCATTGATTTTGGAATTGTCATGTGGGGACCACATATTTCACAGGGTGTCGTTTGTAGAATTTTTATGCCATGTTTATAATCATTAGAACTGTATTATTATGATATTTATAAATATGTGATCATTTCATAGTGGTTACACCCACAACTCAAACCATTCAAAGTTGAAGGTTATTCCATAATTGTTGTTTAGTGTATTGACATGTTTGTGCCACCATTCAGGTGTTCCTTGGCTTGACGTTTCTAAGGATAATCATTTAAACCATAAATGTATTGATTTATATTGTGAGTTTAATAATGTAAAGTACCATTTATGCTCACAACTTGATCTGCCTTAGGTAAGTGCATCAGTTGATAATTAAATATGAAATTGAGATTGGAAAGTATACAAAGTATATGTCTTGACTGGGTTAATTTTATAAGTTTAGTATGTTGAATGTCTTTAGAACCCCTTACCACAATAATGGAAGGTAGAAAAATGATCCTTTAATATAGAATATTCTTAAAATGTAAAAAATGAATATTTTCATACTACTGGACCTTGTCACACTAATGAAAGTCAAGGTTTGAACCAAATGACTTGATTAAAAGGTTGCTTTCTACCTGACATTATCACACTAATAACAGTCAAGGCTTGAACCAAATGAAATATTGTATTACTTCATAATCAAATTGAAATGGCCTTACTCGATCCAACCATATATTATGATCGGAGAATTCCATGGGCACTTGGGAATACCACTCTGATTCAAGGATAAGGCTTGCATAGGTTGATACCCACCTAGATCTTGATCCTTGTCTATTCTTTGGATGTCTTGTATAACACCCTTGGATCCCTTACATATCATCATAGGATTCCTCAAATATACTCCTTGGATCCATCATTGACAAGTAGGTTCCCTAGGTACATCTCATAGGTCCTTTTCTCTGCTTAGCCTCATTTTACGTTAGACGGTCACCTTGGATTCATTAAGCATCTCATTATGGATTCCCTAGGATCATGATCCATTGATTAATCTCTTAGACCTAGATAGGATACAATTATTACTAATTTGGAGACCCTTGAGGTCTTTTTTGCTGTAGTGATTACCTTGGAACATTATTTTTAAATATCTTTATAAGATTGCTTCTTATAACTTGGAACCTTGACTGTTCATAACATGTGATATGTTATAAACTATTAATTATCAAATAATTAATTTTTTACATGTTAAATGTGACAACCGGGTCCCAGTGATAGCACAGACACCACTCCTTAACATGGTCGTCAGGTCCTTGCCCACCAGGTACCCCCAGTTGCCCCGTAGACACGTGGGGCCCACCCTAGGGTCCACCCTCGTACCTGAACCGGTCTTCTGACTAATGATAGTCCCCACAGTACAACACACATCCTTTTCAGTGTGATTTGTCCTCACTCACACACTTCCTGGGTACTTTCCCAGAAGTTCACCCATCCTGATCACTACTCCAGGCCAAGCACGCTTAACTGTGGAGTTCTTATCAGACAGGCACCTGAAAAGGAAGGTGCACCTTATGGACATGAGTCATATCATTTAGTCATTTAAACCTTTATCATTTGGGGATGTTACAATCACCCCCCCCCCCCTTTAGAGCACAACGCCCTTGTTGTGGGCCCTACATCTCAACCCAGGCAGTGCACCGCACTTAAGGATGGGTACCACCTCTGATACCAACTGTAGAGACTCGAAGCCTGACGTACATGGACATTACATTACTTTAGAGAAATACATAATACATAACAAAAACAGACACATAAGTTTCGTAATAGTTTAGTGTCTTTGGAATCTCGGAATATAATCTTCTAATCGTGGTGAAAGATCTTCAACATCTCTCATAAGATCTTCCCCTTTTTGTTTTCTTACCTAAAACCTTTCTTTAAATCCTGGGGAAAAGAAAACATATAAAGGGTGAGCTCAAATTCTCAGTAAGGGTAAGCATGGATAAAATAAAACAAATCATATACATTGGAACTTCAAAACATGAACATAATATTTAAACATAAGAATCTTGAGCAATGACATAAATCATGGCAGTACGTAAGGCATAGATCATAAACAAACATTAATCATGATAAAATATCATGGCAATTAAACATGTAATTGTGGAAAACCATTAAGCACATGATATTATTTTCGTAGTAGGCAAGGGATTTCTTCCAAGACCATCTTAGTGGACAAAGTACCTTTCTGAATCGAGTTCACTCCTCGTTCCAGTCCTGTATTACTGAACCGATTTAACTTTTTGTTCCAGCCATGTCTATCTCATGAGATATAAATCTTTACCCAATGCATTGGAGGGAGATATAAGTCCCACCCATCTCATATTGAAATCATTCTTTCATGTGCCACAATATAAACATAATCCATTCATTATAACCCAAGAATAAAATGGGTTTCATAAACATCATTCTGTCATCACATAATCCATATAAAAGAAATGGACATCATTTCATAATAAGAAAAGTGAAACCATGTAAATCATAGAGACATTATACTTGAAACATACACATATTAAATAATGTCATCTTAGATGGAAAATGGTTTTGATAAAACATTTGAAATGAATTCTTGTGGAAAATATCCTTTCTTCTTGAAAATCATTCTCCTATCACAAAATGTCATGCAATTTTAAAAGAAAAAGATTTTGTTGAAAATAGTCCTGAAATATTTTGGAGGAAGCTTCATGAAAATAAGGCTTTATAAAATCGTAAAAATCCATTCATGCCGTATAATAAAAAAACATTCTTCTCATACTTTTTCCGGAAAAGTCAAAAAGTACCTTGTAGGGTAAATAAAAGAAATATTCCTTCCATACTATGGGCTAAAAGTCAAAATGGGTAAAAAGGACTTTAAACATACATGAATACACTTTTATAAAACATGGACATGGATTATAGAAATAACCTCAGTAAATACTTACGAATAAGAAATCTTGGATAAAAATGAGATTTGAAGAATTATCCCTTACCTTAGGTCTGATATGCTTCGTACATATCCGAACCTCCTCTTCTTTGAAGTGCC
Source organism: Viscum album (assembly GCA_963277665.1). Taxonomy (NCBI): domain Eukaryota; kingdom Viridiplantae; phylum Streptophyta; class Magnoliopsida; order Santalales; family Viscaceae; genus Viscum; species Viscum album. Next base: position 1,061,645,984 of record OY728151.1, on the reverse strand, counting down.
TCTTTGAGACCTCCTCTTAGGGAAATCAAATCGGTCTTTGAAGAAGAACATGACCTCTAGGATGATTCTAGGAAAGTGGAGAAGAGAATTTGGCAGGGGTTGGCCGAGCATGAAGGCTCAAAGTGGTGTGAGGAAGAGAGGGAGGAGGTGCCCTTTTATAAGGGAGGAGAGGGGCACCTTTGGAATAACTAAAAATATTATTTTATTATAAAGTCATATTCGGATTTTAATAGATCCAAATTAATATATTTCTTAGGAAAGGTGGGGATGGGTCTAAATCCTCTCATCCAATAGAATTTAGACAATTTTAGGTCATTATATTAACCTTATCTTTTAGTTTTAATTCTTAGTAAATTAGATGGACATTTACCATGTCACTTTGTATTTTTATATTATATAGTTAATAAACTTACCATATACATTCAAGTGACCCCCAAGTGGTCCATTAATGATACACCTATCATGATATAAGTATCTTGGCCGAACCTTATATTTTTTGGAATATAATAACAATTAATAATATAATATTTGTTTTAAAAACTATTTTATGTCAATTTTGACACTATTTGGTAATTGATTTTTTTTAATATCATAACAGAATTATTAGTTACAACAAAGTAAATTAAATCAATACTAACATGTCATATTAACATAGAAAATTATTTTAATCCAGAAAAAGTCTCATATTCCATTTATTTGGGTATTTATAACATCAATTATGTCAATATTTCATTAATGAGATAATTACTGCATCATCATTATGTCATAAATAAATTAATTTCTTTTAAGTATAAAAATTACAAATAAAATACCATTATGCATTAAATTTTTTTATCTTTCTAATGAATATTTATAGTCGAATTTATCTAATGTATAACCCTATATTAAAAATGATTTAGTTATTAATCATTAATTTTAACTATTTTGACCCTTCTTTAAATAAATTAATAATAAATGTCCTAAAATGAAGTCCATTTTGAAAGATAAAATTTATAAAATTACAAAAAGTGGGTATTATAATTCATAACGGCTAGTTCTTAATAATATTATAATAATATCTCGTTTAGTGAAACTCGGTATTACGTACTACACACGCTATCAAGGAAGGTCTTTATTGCGTGTAATGCAAGACAAGTTAGGGATGCGTGTTGTGCAAGCTCCTTTTGGTGTAGCGTACAACACAAGACATTAATGAAACTAAAAGGAATATTTCTTATAAAATCTTTTGGTGTTACATTCTACCCCCCTTAAAATGAATTTCGCCCTCGAAATTCGTCAGGGTTATAAATGGGTTACTACTCGAAAGTTTCTTTAATAGAAACCCACATCGTAAAAAGGAATACCAAAACATGAATTTAAAAACAAAAGTATGAAACGTAATGGTTACCCAAATTAACTCATCACTGGGTTTTCACATAGGAGAACATAGGTGAAAATATGGACATGGAAGAAAAATCTATCCATCAAGTTATGATGGAGAGTGGTAGAGAACATGGCTAGGAAAAACCCAACAATCATAAAGCCATAAATTTGTGACGATCTAAGGTACCATCTGATTCATCGGATATAAGATAACTAGGAAAACATTTTTGGTTTTCAAGATCATTTCCCTAAAGTTGATGAAATTGGAATTAGAAGAAATACTTTCGTGATTTTGGTACAGTCTCACTGTTGGTCATTCTTTGGACAATTTCCTCTTCATCTCTTAAAGAAATGAAGTTGAATTTGTCATTTGTGAAGTGTTAGCAGATCATGTGATAGAATGATGGGTCATTCCATCTGTCTCAAACAAAAGGTTAGAAATGATATCAAAAAATACATAAGTCCATCTATAGTGATATATGTTTACTAAAATAGATTTATACTTCATATATCATACTTCTTAATATAATAAAACTATTTTATACTAAACAAGGACTTCTTGTAGGCCAATGGTAGGCGATAAAGGCTAGTCGCACTTCAGTTGTGGGTTTGATTCCAACAACCTTGTCCGACACGATGGGTTGTCGCCCGTCCTACAGGTTGTCCTTTTTCTAAAACTACATTATGACATCCCATCAATAACATTTAAAAAGCTCTATCCTTAAACATTAATAACTTATGTCCAACATAATCCATTCCAATCTTTATCTAAAATAATTCAGTCCAAGATCATAGTATAAATAAAATGATTACTTGAAATGTCATCAACCTAGCATGTGAATACCATCATTTATCCCACATATATCTTTTTGGTCACATTCCAATCATGTGAATACCTTAATCGTGTATTCTATTGAAAAATGAATACCCATTAAACCATAGTGAAAACATGATTGCTGTCAAAAGTTAACTCTTTCCACATACCAAAATCCAAAAATTCTATATACTCAAACCATGATATAACCTTCTCCTTATATCCGTCATGAGCTCATGAATACTATCAAACATTTAATTTTCTCCTTATCCCTTCATTATGTGCATATCATCTACTCTCCAAAAATATTTGAATAACCTTTCATGGTTACTAGTACCATTCATCATACACTTTCAAAACTTAAGGAAAGACAACAGTGTAACAATCCTTAGATGTCTCTTTATTCCGTAGTACCATGAGATAACTTATACAACATTACACTTGATAAACATGTAATCATTCCACTACTTTCTTAAACCATTGACCGAGCTTCTACAATTATTTCATCTCACATATCATTTGTTGTCTCTATATCATCATCAACATAAATACTACCCATACGACCATACTGATTCTTTTAATGAGACTTTCCCTTAGGGAATTGGTTTGCATAATGCCCGTACATTCCACATTTAAAACATTTAACCATTGTTGATGTCGTAGCAATACCATTATCCTCATCCATGGTGTTAACTGAACCTTTTCCTTTGCACTTAATGGCGTTGTGACCTTATTTTCCACACCCAAAGCATCTTCTAGTTCCTTTGAATCATTCTCCTTGATGTCTCTTCCCACATGATTTACATAGGGTAAATTGAACTTTCTTTCATCTACGATCATCATTAAACTCCGTCTTTCTCTTATTATCCGAGTTAGGAAACTTACCAAATTTGAGTTTATTGGTCATATTATGAGATTGCTGATTCGGCATAATAATGATGTTTGGACTTCCAAATCCCATTTCATTTGGTTTCTCATGAATAACATCATTCCATTTTCTATCATATCCTCCATTATTGTGAATCATCTTGTTTCCAGCATTTTCTAAAACCCAAAAAGAATAGTGGGGGAGGCAAAAATCATGCTAGGTAAAATGACATAATAAAGGGGGGGTACCTTCAATATCTAATATCTTAGGTTTAATTTTAAGATCGTTACCGTAATTCTAGGACTATAACCTATACTTATACTTAACCTTAGGGACATCCCTAGACTTACCTTATAAATATCTCTAGGGATCTCACTAAATTTCTCGCATCCTAGTTTCCAAAGGTTGACTAAACCTTTCCTCTGATAAAAATGTAATCATTCCACTACCTTCTTAAACCATAGACCGAGCTTCAACAATTATTTCATCTGACATATCATTTGTAGTCTCTTCATCATCATCATCATAAATACTACCCATACGACCATACTGATTCTCTTCATGAGACTTTCCCTTAGGGAATTTGTTTGCATAATGCCCGTACATTCCACATTTAAAACGTTTAACCATTGTTGATGTCATGGCAATACCATTATCCTCATCCATGGTGTTAACTGAACCTTTTCCTTTGCACTTAATGGTGTTTTGTCCTTCTTTTCCACACCCAAAGCATCTTCCAGTTCCTTTGAGACATTCTCCTTGATGCCTCTTCCCACATGATTCACATAGGGGAAATTGAACTTTCTTTCCTCTATGATCATCATGAAACACTATCTTTCTCTTATTATCCGAGTCAGGAAACTTACCAAATTTGAGTTTATTGATCATATTATGAGATTGCTGATTCGGCATAATAATGATGTTTGAACGTCCAAATCCCATTTCATTTGGTTGCTCATGAAAAATATCATTCCATTGTCCATCATATCCTCCATTATTGTGAATAATCTTGTTTCCATCCATTTTCTAAAACCCAAAAAGAATAGTGTGAGAGGTAAAAATCATGCTAGGGAAAACGACATAATAAAGGGGGAGTACCTTCAATATCTAACATTTTAGGTTTAATTCTAAGATCGTTACTGTAATTCTAGGAATATAACTTATACTTATACTTAACCTTAGGGATATCCCTAGACATACCTTAGAAATATCTCTATGGATCTCACTAAAGTTCTCGCATCCTAGTTTCCAAAGGTTGACTAAACCTTTCCTCTAATACCAAATGTGACAACTGGGTCCCAGTGACAGTACAGACACCCCTCCATAACATGGTCGTCGGGTCCTTGCCCGCCAAGTACCCCCAGTTGCCCCACAGACACGTGGGTCCCACCCTAGGGTCAACCCACGTACCTGAACAGGTCTTCTAACTAATAATAGTCCCCACAGGCCAACACATGTCCTTTCCAGTGTGCTTTGTCCTCACTCACACACATCCTGGGTAACTTCCCAGAAGGTCACCCATCATGATCACTAATCCAGGCCAAGCACAATTAACTATGGAGTTCTAATCAGATAGGCTCCCGAAAAGGAAGGTGCACCTTGTTAACATGAGTCATATCATTTACTCATTTAACCCTTTATCTTTGGGGGATGTTACAATCACCCCCCCCCCCCCCCCTTTAGAGTACAATGCCTTCGTTGTGGGCCCTACATCTCAACCCAGGCAGTGCACCACTCTTAAGACTGGGTACCACCTATGATACCAACTGTAGAGACCCGAAGCTTGACGTACATAGACATTACATTACTTTAGCGGAGTACTTAATACATAACAAAAACAGACACACAAGGATCGTAATAGTTTAGTGTCTTTGGAAACTCAAAATATAATCTTCTAATCGTGGTGAAAGATCTTCAACATCTCACAAACGATCTTCCCCTTTTTGTTTTATTACCTAAAACCTTTCTTTAAATCTTGGGGAAAAGAAAACATATAAAAGGTGAGCTCAAATGATCAGTAAGGATAATCATGGATAAAATAAAACAAATCATATACATTTAAACTTCAAAACATGAACATAATATTTAAACATCATAATCTTGAGCAATGACATAAATCATGGCAGTACGTAAGGCATAGATCATAAAAAAACATTAATCATGTTAAAATATCATGGGAATTAAACATGTAATTGTGGCAAACCATTAAGCACATGATATGATTTTAGTAATATCCAAGGCATTGCTGTCGAGACCATCTTAGTGGACAAAGTCCCTTTCTGAATCGAGTTTACTCCTCGTTCCAGTCCTGTATTACTGAACCGGTTTAACTTTCCGTTCCAGCCATGTCTATCTCATGAGATATAAATCTTCACCCAATGCATTGGAGAGAAATATAGGTCCCACCCATCTCATATTGAAATCATTCTTTCGTGTTCCACAATATAAACATAAATCATTCATCATAACCCAAGAATAAAATGGGTTTCATAAACATCATTCCATCATCACATAATCCATATAAAATAAATGGACATCATTTCATAATAAGAAAAGTGAAACCATGAATATCATAGAGACATTATATTTGAAACATACACATATTAAATAATTTCATAATAGATGGAAAATCATTTTGATAAAACACTTGAAATGAATTCTTGTGGAAATATCCTTTCTTCTTGAAAATCATTCTCTTTTCACAAAATGTCATGCAATTTTAAAAGAAAAGGATTTTGTTGAAAATATTCATGAAATCATTTGGAGGAAGCTTCATGAAAATAAGGCTTTATAAAACCGTAAAAATTTGTTCGTGCCGTATAAGTTAAAAAACATTCTTCTCGTACTTTTTCCGGAAAAGTCAAAAAGTACCTTATAGGGTAAATAAAAGAAATATTCCTTCCATACCGTGGGGTAATGTCAAAATGGGTAAAAAGGAAATTAAACATACAAGAAAACACTTTTATAAAACATGGACATGGATGATAGAAATAACCCAATTAAATACTTACGAATAAGCAATATCGGATAAAAATGAGATTTGCAAAATTATCCCTTACCTTAGGTCTGATATGCTTTGTACGTATCCGAACCTCCTCTTCTTTGAAGCGCCTCTTTGATACCTCCTCTTAGGGAACTAAAATTAGTCTTTGAAGAAGAAAAGGACCTCTAGGATGTTTCTAGGGAAGTGTAGAAGAGAATTTGGCAGGGTTTGTCCGAGCTTGAAGGCTCAAAGTGGTGTGAGCAAGAGAGGGAGGAGGTGCCCTTTTATAAGGGAGGAGAGGGGCACCTTTGGAATAACTAAAAATATTATTTTATTATAACATCATATTCAGTTTTTAATAGCTCCAAATTGATATATTTAGAAGACAAGGTTGTGATGGGTCGAAATCCTCTCATCCAATAGAATTTAGACAATTTTAGGTCATTATATTAACCTTATCTTTTAATTTTAACTCTTAGTTAATTAGATTCACATTTACCATGTCACTTTGTATTTTTATATTATGTAGTTAATAAACTTACCATATAAATCCAAGAGACCCCCAAGTGGTCCATTAATGATACACCTATCATGATATAAGTATCTTGGCCTAACCTATGATTTTTAGGAATATAATAACAATTAATAATATAATATTTGTTTTAAAAACTATTTTATATCAATTTTGACACTATTTGGAAATTTATTTTTGTGAAAATCATAACAGAATTTTTAGTTCGAGAAACATTAATTAAATCACTACTAACATGACATATTAACATAGAAAATTATTTGAATTCATAAAAAGTCTCATATTACATTTATTTTGTTGTTTATAACATCAATTATGTCAATATTTCATTAATAAGATAATTACTATATCATCATTGTGTCATAAATAAATTAATTTCTTTTAAGTATAAAAATTACAAATAAAATACCATTATGTAGGAAATCTTTTTAGATTTCTAATTAATATTTATAATCGAATTTATCTTATGTATAATCCTATATTAAAAATGATTTACTTATTAAACCTTGATTTTAACTATTTTAACCCTTCTTTAAATAAATTAATAATAAATGTCTTAATCTAATTCAAGTGGGCCTAAATGGTCATATTTTATTCCTAAGGTTTTTTTTGGTCGAATTACACTTATCCCATAGAATTATGACATGTGTTAGGGAAATAATAATATCATTTTTACCTTTAATTACCCTATTTACTTTTAACCGTGGTAAAAAAAGTAAAAAGTTACTATTGACCAAAAATTATTTTCATCTCATTGAACCAAATTTTAGTCCTTGATATTAACTGTGTCTCTCGGATTTTCTAAATTCCACTCACAGAAGCGGTAAAATTATGTTTTATGAAAAATTTAGTTTTTTAACTACCACTTAGTGGTTTCACTATTCATCAAAAAATGAAAGTTTCCAGAAAAATACCAAAAATTAGGCCTAATCTATATTTGATATTATGAATTCAAAAATGATGCCTATTTTACCAAATTCAAAACATATCAGTTACATTAACTAATTTAAAAATAAATTCCCGTCGTCAAAACAAATAGCGTGTTTTTAAGATATAATAACTATCAAAAGATTGGCACTTGTTTATGTCTGTTTTAAATGTGAAATTACATCCAATGACCAACATTGTATTAAATAGTAAAAATATATTCTAAATATACTTTAAAACCACTCAAATTAATAATTTATCACTAATAATTATTTCGGTTAAAAAAGTTGTTTTTAATTAAAATTTAGTAATTTTCACTATTCATCAGAATATGAATGTTATCCGAAAAGTACCAAAATTTCACCCTAAGCTAATTTCGATATTCCAAATACAAAAATGAAGTCCATTTTGAAAGATAAAATTTATAAAATTTCAAAAAGTGGTTATTACCATTCATAACGGCTAGTTTATAATAATATTATAATAATATCTCGTTTAGTGAAACTAGGTATTACGTACTACACACGCTATCGAGAAAGGTCTTTATTGCGTGTAATGCAAGACAAGTCAGGGATTCATGTTGTGAAAGCTCCTTTTGGTGCAGCATACAACAAAAGACATTAATGAAATTAAAAAGAATATTTTTTATAAACTCTCGGGGTGTTACATTCAAACACCAATCGAGTGATGAAGAAGGTATACGGGTATTTTGTTACATTTTACTACATTACTTTCTATATTCATTTTTTTACAATGTTACATTTCCATTACACGGGCTGAATGTTATAGACATCATTTATGGGGACCCACTAAGATTAAAATCACACCCTATCTAGGCGCCATTCAGTACCTAGGGCATATTACATGGTTTCAGGTGTTGACCAAGGGAAGCATACAAAATCAAACACTTGATAGTTTTCTATTTAGTATAGATCTTGATAGTCAATGGTAGAGTTGGATATTGGGAATCTTGGGATAATATTTGATTTCCTTTATATTTTTTTTGTGGAAAATTATATTCCTAATAACTTGTATCCATGTTTTCCAATTTTCTAGTGACATGACATATCATTATTTGTGGAATGTTATTCAAGATGTTTCAATTATTATTATTATTGTCTGTATTTTCCATTGCTCGTTTTATTTAATTATAGTGATTATTCTATTTACCTATGCTTACTCTCATATGTTGCACTACACATTAGTAATGAGGGCATAGTCTCCCCACGAACACACCGTAGGCCCTCACTGCTAGTCAACAGGCTATAATGCTTAGGGAGATACACTTGAGCCCATGTGTCCCACCAGGCCCGGGGCGCCCAATAAGTGGAATCCGGGTCTGGGACGTTACATTTTCTTATAAAAACTGATATTAATTATTTCAAAATGTTTTATTTCTCACCCACTTTTTAATTATATTTTTATTCATTACTGGTTTTTTGTTGGTGTAATATCATAAGGAGTAATGTTTATTAAATTTAAGTATAATCCATATTTATATCATCGACGTGTGTTTTAGGTATGGAAAAAAAGATTTTAGTTATATATAATCATGTTTCCAATAATGAATTATTGCTTTTTTGACTAGTAGGGTTTATTGATAACTCTTTTCTAAGTGGTAAATTCACAATACAAATTTTTTTAAGAAAATTCAGCTAGAGTAAATATGTTTAAACATAAAAGAAGTTATTTAAATAGAATTTAGCAATTGTTATCAATAAAATATTGAAATAATATTTAATAAAAATTAAAATGTATCCAATGGTTTGAGTTTTGATGAAATTTTTGGAAGAGGTTGAAAGAGAGCAGTACTATTGAAGATAAATTTTAAAATTTTAACATATTCACGAGTCATAGATTTGAATAAGTGATATCAAGTAGGAAATAAATAAATTATAAATTAAATCGAGATTTCCAACTCTATAGGTCTTGTGTTTTACACTTTCCCAAATAAGATATCTAATTTCAAGGGATTTAGAAGTGATACTTCATGGAAAATCTTGATCAATGGGGGATTAATGTTGATAAAGATAACCTTTTAGATTTTTTTGAAAATGTGTGTGATCACATGAAATGAAAATTTATATATCCTGGATGAAATTCTAGTGTTCAAAAATAAAAAAAATAATGATCTAGATTCCTGAGTTTATTTTATATGGACAAAGGGGGGAAATAAAAAGAAAAATATAGTAAAATGAAGACCCTTAACATTTTATTTACAATATTGGAGTCATTATAATTCACTATGAATCCATAATTTCCTTTGAAGAAATTGTAATTATGTGGTGGATTATGATTTGTGGTATTATTTTAAAAAACCCAAAGTGGTGGAATATTGTAACCAGGAGGTTATTTGATTGATTTTTTGATAATAATGTTTTAGTTTTTTGACAAGTAAATTTAAAATTATATTATAATATGTAGATATTATAAATGATTAAATGATGTTTGAAATGTTTACCATTCATAAAAACTAAATTTTTGGAAAAAATTATTTCAATTAAATACATGTCATTGGAGTTTGATTATGATTATAAAATATCTGATGAGGAAGTGTGGACCACTATATTAGATATATGGAGGAATCTATGTAAAAAGAGAAACAAATACATGAAATTTATATATATCAAGAACCTAGTAAGTACCGAATTAAAAAGAAAAGATCTATATTTAATGAAGTTAACGATATTTGTTTAGGTTAGCTTAGGTTTTCAAAGAAAAAGGATATTACATCTTGTATTTTTTTTATAATGAAAGTGTTTCAGAAAAGAGAGAGAATCATATAGTAATCATATATCTACAACTATGATGGATGGTACATGAAATTAAATCAAGAACTCTGAAGGTTGAGTAAGATAAAACAGATACTATGTAATAATATACTATATATATTTTAAATGGTGGTTTCATTTTGTAACATCCCTTGATTCGAAACTCTCTCACGTGTCTCAAAATGGTTTGTTACAAGACCTCATGTACCCCTCCCCTTATGGAAAAGGATTTCAACTAGCATCAGGGGGTGAAATGTATAGTGGGGACACAATATACCCTTGAATGATGTGTCATATAATTATAAATAATCAATGTAAATAAAATAAAAAAAAGTTTAGAAAAAGAAGAAACCAACACTAACAGACAATTATATAATCTAAAAAATAATAAATGAATAATATAATAATGTGTTGTAATGTTACTAAAATTCATGATATAAACAATAAAATTAAATTACTAGTTGACTCAAATAAAGACTCCAATGTTACTGATCCCTAACCCCATGTTAGTCTCACATCCAAACTATACCCCATCTAGCAAGAAAAATCAACTGTATGGTCCTTTTTCCTTATCCAAACATGCATCCACATAATCTTCCTAGGTACCAAACAGAGGCCTGAATAGGGTGTGAGTATAACTCAGTATATCGACACCACTTTGTCTAAACAAATCATTATGATAATAAGTATATTAAATAATGTTAAAAACAAGTGTATTAACTAATTCAAGAATTAATAAAATACCAAAACAACCGTCTAAGGATAAATACCCGGATAACTATGAGAATTTATCAGGAAAATGTCAACCCAAACTATATTACCATGATATAATCAACCTACTTCGGTGTCAGGCCTAAATATCTCTTAGCATGTCTCAGGGATATTCCAACCACAATCTTATTGCCATGGAATAAAAATCTTACTTCATTGTCCTACAAAAATATCTCTAAGCATGTCACACAGCCATTTCGACAACAACCATATTACCATTGTAAAATCACATAAATCTGGGTCAAATTCCTATAATCATTATAATATCCATGTCAAATCTCTATAATAATTACTGTGTCGGACTATTATAATCACTCTCACTATAATCATTACAACATGAGACTGGGTCAAGACTACTCAATATCAGCATTACATCATATAAGTTTGAAATTCCTAAGGCTAGTCCTAATATATAATCATTTCATCAAGGATCAAAAGTCATTTCATAACAACATCGATATCACAATATCACATCATAAGCCTCAGTGGTTAATTATAATAATCACCATTTGTATTTCAATTACCTATTTTATTTACATCACACATAATCTATAGTCATAACAACAAATAGTAAGCCATAACATACAGATTTTATATCAAGAAATCCCATAAGGTTCCTTTTCATGTGAAAGAAACTTTAATCCATTATCTGATTCAATTATATTTAGGGTTTTATCACCCAATGGGTAGCCATAATTCATGTCAAATACCAATTGAAAGAAAAAAACTCCAAAGGATCGTCTCATTAACAATTCAATTAATTTTTGAACATGTCACGTTGGCACAATCTTAATATTCATATTCATGGAAAATATCAAACCATTGGGTTAATATTTATACCCCTTACCTTTAACAGATGATCCAACAATGCTTCCAATAGAAAATTATTAGGAGAATACAGTTTGAAAGATTTCCATAGGACCCAAGATCAAAAATGACCAAGATCGTAACCAACAATGCACAAGGTTAATGGATTTCATTGTAATGGTTTGAGAACCAAAGGAGAGAAGGGAAAAAACATAACCAAAACCAATTACAAGGGATTTACTGGATTTTCAGTATTTATAAAAAGAATAATAGGAACTATAAAATATCATAAAAGATGCCCTAGAATTTATAGGGGGACTTGGCAGTGATGAAATAAAAAATCTAGCACACAACATGCACTAAAATTTCATGTTGGGGAATTAATCCTTGTGGAAATTACGTTTCACATTGTTTAATATTTTGTAATGAAATGTGTAGAAAAAACCACCACCATAGACTATTTTATCAATAAAACGTGAACATTACATGATGTGAAATATATTTACACAGTGTGTAAATGCTCTAGATATGGTTTTTCAGACCATTCTCTTTTTAAACATCCCAATCATTCATTAATCTCCTTAACTTACCAAGAACCCATGGTAACACAAAACCAATTTATACCAAGACTCCATTAATTCAAAAAAACATACATTTATGTACATTAAGTCGTTTTCCCTAAGAAAGGATCTCTATATGGACCTTGTCTGGTTTTCCCAAGTTTTAATGAAACCCAACACTATATTTATTCAAATGAAAGGTGTCTATAATGAAACACAACCACCAATGTTTAAAAATGTGGAAAAATCACCCAAAAGAAACAAATTAAAACTTAACGAGAAACATACCTAGAAATAGATGGGATCTTACAACCTCCCACCCATATAATAGATCATACCTGAGCTACTCCAAACAACAATATGAGGTCTCTATGAATATGTTTGGCCACTTTGTTTGCAAATAAGACCCCCTCTCCAAGGTATCCACTTGAACTTTCCCATGCTACCAATTCATTCGAAATAATGGTATAGTCTTACCATGAAGATATTTTACACTACGATCCACAACCTGTATCAAATTATATTTAAAATATACATCTTCATAATGATCGATGTCTGTAACGTTTATCACCTGGAAAGTGTATGGTTGATATAACTGACACTGAGATAGCTAAAATATGTCGTGAATGGAACTACATTGATGTGGAAATATTAAATGTTATTCCACTAGACCAACCCTTTCCACTACCTCAAATGGCCTGGAAAACCTAGGTAATAGCCTTCCATGTTTTCTAATACAGTGTATCCCTAATCTAGGTGACACCTAAAGAAAAACATAATTAACAAAAATTAATTCTATAGGTCATATATACTATTTAGAATATAATTTATTCCTACTTTTCAAGGTCACAAAGTGCTATTAGATCAACTAAACTTGCTATGATGTCTCCTGCATGAGACTTGGCCAAAAAAATGCTGACTCGCCTTCCTCCATCCAATAAAGCGGAAAAAAGAATGGCCTTCCAAAAAAATCCTTTAGAGTTTCCATTTGGATCAATTTATGGAATCTATTATTATATGAAAAATCCATGAGTACAATATGTGGCTCCCATGAACCGACAAAATAAAAAACATTGGCTCATAAAATATCCTCTAGAACATGAATATTGCACTTAGATTCACTATCACTTTGAGGATGATCGGATGTTCTCAAAAGATCCTACAATCCTAGAACCATCTGAATACCCTTTCAGAAATATAATTTGAAATTAGGAACTCTTTTTAAAATAAAATTCCATAGAACATTTCTCAACTAACCCACCTCGCACACATAAATGCTACCCAAATCATCAACTATGATGTTCTACTTGATATGTATACACTAGGATACCTTCTACAGTCAATCCACAATCACCCATATAAAATCATTCTTATGGGTTTTCATGGCTGATCCTTTCACAATATTTAGAGTGAAATCATCCAATTTCTACTTAGTAAAAAAATGATAAAAGTACTACCAGGCCTCTAATGCTCCTATTTCACCAGGTGAAAATTGATGCATCTATCCATGGATCATGCTACCTCTTTCTTCATTATAGACCACTAGTAATATCTACGAAGATCGTGATACAACATTTTGAAACCATAATTCACCTCATATCTTGAAGCATGAAATTACCTCATGATCTCCTTTTTCAGGCCCATACAAACATGTACTCGACCACCAAAACATAAAAAATTACCAATACTAAGAGACTATTATAATAGTGTCTCCCCACTATATCATTTTTCAATCATGATTGAGTCCTCCTTGTCAAAAAACTGGATGGTGTTAATATGTTCAAAAATCATGGGTATAATAGATGTTGAGGTCAGAGCTACCAGTCTCTGAGACTCCTGAACATCCAGAACCATGTTTGGAAAGATGGAAATTATCTTCCACTGATCTCAAGACTCTTGTAATACCTTTTTTTGAGTCTTTCAGATCAACTCATAGACAAAAATTTGTCCATTATTGTTTTATAATCTAATTCAAAGTTGAAAGAATGTTGATACTCAACCCACCTCCTCTTTTGAAGGTTTAGGTCTCATAGAGAAAATATATACCTGAGGCTTTTGTGGTCTTGGTATACCAAAAACCTCACACCCACGAAATAGTGTCTCTAACACCTCAGGGCATTTTCCATTACTTATCATTCCATATCATGATTAGTTTAATTCCTCTCATATGGACTTAGCTACCTCGATCCATAAAAACCAATCGATCCTCCTACATTAGAACTGCTCAGAGTCCAACTCTGGATGTGTCATGGCACATGGAATATGCTTTGACAGATATAGGTAAAATTAAGAAGGGTTCTAATGTTATAATACCTTTCAGCTCATCAATATATCTCTCTCATAATTTAAACAAATAAACTTCACCCATTTCTTGGTCAACCCAAAAATATGTGCTTCTAAATAAAAGAAATCATGGATAAAGAACTAATAATTACATGCTAAACCAAGAAAGTTTCACATATTAAAGACATTCATGGGATGTTCCAAAGACACCATGGATATAAACTTCTCTGGTTCCACTAACACTCCTTACTATGAGATTACATGCTCTAATAACTTAGCTTTATTAATATACAAATACTATTTTGTTATCTTAGCCCAAATATGATGCTCTCTCAATGTACTCATAGTGACATCAAGATGATGGGAATGATTGTATGCTAACTGGGATTACACTAAGATATCATTGATAAAAACCACTACAAATAGATACCAAAAATGACGAAATATTTTTTTAATCAAGTCCATTTATATAACTGGTGAATTATTCAACCCAAATGGAATCTCCACTAATTCATAGAAGTCGTACATGCTATTAAAAGTAGTTCAAGGTATGTTTGTAAATATTACCCTTAACTAGTGGTATCCTGGTCTCAAATCAATCATAGAAAAGATCCCAAAACCTCTCATCAAATCAAAGTGATCATCAATTCAAGGAAGAGGATACAAGTTATTGACTATAGTCTAGTTCAACCTCCGATAATCAACACATAAGTGTAAAGTCCCATAAGCCTTCTTGGTGAAGAGAATTGGAGAGCCCCAAGGAGATGTATTAGGATGTATAGAGCCTTTTGAATCAATAAATTCCAACTAAAATTTAAAATCATGAAGTTCTAATTGTTCCATTTTGTAAAGAAAGATAGTAACTAAATCTACTCTCGAATCCAACTCGATCGTAAACTCGATCTATCACTCGGTGGTAAGTTATAGAACACGGAAGGAAAAACATCATAAAACTATCAATAACTAGAAAAAATTATCATGCCAAATTCAACCATCATCTAGATCAAGACTAACTCTCTAAGACATAATACAATCCAATATTCACGGAATTGGTCCAGCATTACCAGTATGAAGATCTCTCTCACCATAGAGAAAATAACTTCCAATTTTTAGAGATAAAAATATAACTCTCTTCTTGTAATATTCTATGTTATACTGGTATAGAAAAAACCAATATATACTAATAATAAAGTCTACAAATTTCATTTCTAGCATGAAAGGATCACAAATGAAATGGTAACCACCAATATTTATATAACACACCATGCAATATTTTAGATTCTCTTATTGCATACCCAACTATGTGTCGATGGTCAGAGAACCATCCAAGCTTTCCAAAACCAACCCCATACCATTTAAAAAAAAGATAAAATAGAAAATAATGTGTTTTATTATATCAAACAAAACAAAAGATAAGGTAGAAGATATATGAATCGTACATTTAAAGCTAGAAGTTCCAACATCCACGATAGTCAGAGTAGTCTTCAAGACGTGTAGCTAACATATCATTATACCCTAAGAACCAATATCATTTCCCTAAGTTATTTCCCTTTACTGGTACTACTACTACTACACTGGGGTACCATGTCCCTTACCTCATCTTGAGAAGCTAGTGGAACTCCAACAACAAGCCTGTAGAGGGGTGGATGAACCTCGTCCCAACTTAGGTACCTGTCTTGATCCAATTTCACTCTTTTTATATGGAAATTTCATTCATTACTGAAATGATCTCATAATGAGAACCAAACTAAAAACATCTATGCCTAAATATCTCATCTGCTGCCAATAATGGCGTAAAGTGCTTTAGTTCGATGAATCATCCTACATTGTCTATCATTGACATTCCATCCTGTGTCATATACATGAACTCATGATATTTATTATCCCATGATGTCTCATGAGAGAAAAGAATTAGGAACATCATCTTGATTTCCTTCCAAGATATCTCATCATTCTTCCCATCTTCGTCTAGAATATCCCACTAATTCTTGGTAGGTCCAAATATCATATATGCATTAAACTTTACACTCCTATCTTTGGGTTTGTCAAGGTGTTTAAAAATCATATGCATGGACTATATCCAAAACTCATCTATCTGGGGTCCTCCTTCTTCAGTAAATGTAGAAAGATGTTGTATCTGAAACTCTCTTGACAGCTTAGACATCCAAGGAATAGTATGAACAGTCTCCCTTTCCATGGATCATTTGACCCTCAGGAAGCTATCATGAAGTTGAACATCTATCTAATCCTTAGGAATTAAAGAAATCTCATGTTTAGTTGTATTATTATCATGCTGATTACCAATCTCCATAATCTTAGGTCAAATATGAAGAGGATGCATTTTATTTATAATAATAATCCACACCCTAGAACACTATCTAGAAATAAGGTAAATCTCAACAGGTGACTACAACAAAGAACAACTAAATCTTGATCTCTCTAAACATTTCATACTAGTATTTTATCAATATATATCGATTAATTTTATTTATTTCAATTATCATGTATAAAAAATATCTCGTATCATAGTTTAAAAAAGAAATTATATATCACATGAAAATAAATATGTCCCTATCAAAATTAATTTATGTTAATATATCTCTAGGTTTCAATTATGATGCATTTATAAGCATCATTAACTATACTGGTTCATGAGTATAATTCTCATGAAAAAATAATATCATATAACAATAACCCCACAAAACATGTGACTCACCTAGTGTGAAATGACATTTACTATAACAATCACACAGAAAAAACATGAATTCCATATTTGGGCACTCAAATTATCCACCATACATGAGTTAAATACTCCCATGAATAAGCTCATTACCAAGTACAAACACATCCTTGTCTCCTTTCTACCATTCCTAGATAGTAACTTAAAATACTATAAAACATTCTCCTATGACACCATTTTGTAACATCCCCTAATCTTTCACTCTCTCAAGTGGCCAAAAGTGTTGGTGATGAGACAACAAGTGCTCCTACTCATATTCCAAAGGCTTCAAACTAGTAGTTGGTTGTGAAATGTATAGTTTTGAGACTATAACCCTGGTAAAAAGAGTCAAATCAATAGAAATAATCCATACAATGGAAAGAAATCAAAGAATATACATAGTAGAAACCAACAATAAAATCAAAATGAATAATCCAATAAATAATAAAGTAAAATTTTAATGATGTGTCATATTGTAAAAAAATTTCATGCTATAAATAATACAAGCAAAGGACTAGTATAATCAAAAAATACTCAGAGGTCCCCAAACCCAAACCACATGTCAGTCCAACCTCCAAACTCCATCCATCTATCATGAAAAAAAACAACAGAAAATTAATTTTCCCTTTTCCAAACCTACATCTACATAATCCTCTCAGGTACCAAATGGTTATTCGAATATGGTGTGAGTATAATTTAGTAGGTCACCACCACCATGCCTCATAAAACTACCCTGATAAGAAGTGTATGAAATAAAGTGATACACTTGTGTACAAATTAATTAAAAAATTAATAAAATACAAAAACATCATCCTTCGGATTCATGAAGGAATATCTCTGAGCAAGTATCAAGGACATTCCAACCACAACCATTTAATGATGTTATAATGAACATTCATTGGAATCATATTGTAAAATATCTGATTATGTCTCACGACCATTGAAACCATGACTATATAACCATGTTATAAACATTCCTGAACATCAAGTCAGAATATCTCTTAGCATCTCTCACGACCATGCCATCCACCACCATATAACCATGGTATAATCACAATAATAAGGGTAAAATCACTATAAGCATTAAAACAACTGTATCAAATCCCTATAAGCATTATAGTATGGAACTAGGTGGAGCTTACCCACTATAAGTGTTATAGCATGGGTCTCGGCTGATCCCTCTCAATATCATCATTACAATATATAAGTCTTCAAGTGTGATATAGATAATATTTTCATCACTTTTAATAAGTATTTAAATGATTTAAACCCTATCAATTTACCTATATGAGTTTATATTTATCATATTTTGGTTTTTTCATGTGTTTTGGGAAAAATAGAATATTAATTGATTTTTAAATTTTAACATATTTTCACTAATTTTGTATTTCAAGCATAACATTTATAATATAGATCCAATTAGAGTGGTTATTTTTAAGGATTCCTTGAATTGTGGGAATTAACTTCTTCATCTAGAATAAGAGTAGATTCTCACATCTATAGGCTCTAAAATATCAATCAAATTGAAAAGTTTTTTTTAAAAGAAATAGTGGACCTCACCTCATAAATGTAGTCGAAACATAGGATTCACACAGCAAATTAAAGAGATTCCAACTAGATTTAAAAGGTAATTAATTTTAGAATTCTAAAATTAACTATTTTGGAGATATATCATCATTAATGTGGCTATTAGATGCTTGAATTTGGGGTAATATTTATGAAATATTCATCCAAAAGTATTATAAATCATAAATTCTATCATAAATTCTTTAATACACTTCAAATTAATTCTAAATTAGGGGGTTCAATGGAAAACATAATTTCGAGAAACATTTAAGATGAAATATTTCCCAAATTCCATAATTAAAGGTATAAACCATGAGAAATATTTCATTTGAAAGAATGTAGGGGATATCTTAATGGGGGATCTGGATGATCTTGATTTTCAATACCAAAGGAAAGAACCCATGTTGCCTACATAAATAGAAGCTCACTCGTTGTGAAGGGTATCTCTAGATTCCCTGATGCGAGAACCCACCAATCATGAGATTGAGCTCCTACATGCCTATTTTTCATTTTTATTTCTTTTCATTTTATTTTTCACTTATGTTTTATTTTAAATTTTAATTTTAATTCTTAATTTAATTAAATAAATTAATTCATGCATCTTTTTAATTTTGTTTCCATCACCCTTCTTAATCTTCTATTATTATTCTAAATCTTCTTGTCTTATTATTATTATTCTAATATTCTTATTTTATTTATTTATTTATTCTTTCGTATCCCTCTTCTTCTTCCTTTTTATTTTTTTCTTCTATTTTATTTTATTCTCTTTCTCTCACTCATAAGATTTTATTTTTATTTCATTCTCCTCCTTATCTCATAAACCATTTAAATTTTTATTTTTATTATTATTATTCTTATTTATATTTAGTTTTATTTATATTCATCTTTCCTCACATTCCACAAAGTGGTCTCTTACCCTAAAAAATGATGGGCGGACCTGGAGACTGGTCCTATGGGAAAGTCAAGGTGTTCTTAAATATTCCATAAAGTTTAGATTATTTATATAGGTAGATTTCAGTATCATACATGGGTGAGTTAAATGTCCCTAATGTGTACATCCCCCAATGACATGAAACTCAATCTATTTTTATTATTTTATTTAATATCTTTTCCCTCCCTCTATTGGTTAGTTCATTATATGATGGATTTGAGATATTAAATGGATGGAATGACATCAACAAAGCTGGGTCCAAAAAAATTCACATCCAAGAACAAGGTCTTTCATCAACCTTGATTGAAGGAGGTGGTGGATTGAGATTTCACAAGAATTCAATGATTTACACAATTTCTAAATGAAGAATAGTAGTCCAAAAATGAGATTTCCTGTTTGGATTATTGAACTAAAATAAAACATATAATTGAGAATAATTATTGAACCCAAAACTGAACCCAATGCTAAGAACTTTCTTCCAAATTTCATTTTGTTTACAATTGCATGGTAGTATAAATCCGAATTACCATTTTTCTTATCATTAATAAACAACCCGTAATGATTTATTTATATTTTCATAAATTAATTGTAACAAAATAAGTTATAAATTATGTAATTTAGAATAAGTACATGAAAAAATTGGGACGATCCTAATGTGAGAAGACTCTAGTCAGCCTCTATACTGGACTAGGAAAAATGATATTATTTTTTAACAACCCATAATAGACATGGATCAAAAATGGGGTTGTTTCTGGGGATCCTATCAATTATTTTCATAATTTTCATATTTTCACATTATATATATATATTATTTATATTTAAATATAAAAACATAAAAATTCATTGATGTTTGTAAATGAATTTTTTTTCATTTCATGTAATAATCACTCTTAAGTGCACTAATTAATTCAAAATGTTGAAGACGTGGCTCTCTTGAAAAATCTTGATGTACTCACTAACATAGAAAACCATCTGATAAACGGTTATAGAACCAGGATTTAATTACAATAATTGAAATATATGGTTGAATAAGTGAAAATAGATTATCAAAGATTGAATACCAAGAAGGAAGTGACCCCAGAGTTACCCAATTTCACTAAATTCAGCAAAAAGGTCTATGCCCAGCTTGAAAAGTATTCACAACCCAACCATATGAAGACCCAAATACAAAATTACTATGATGAGATAGATTGGATTTTTGATGGGTAAAACTTACATGTTGAGCTAACTGTGGGAGATCAAGATGATCTAAATGACTTTTAGACTGAGTACGAGGTATAACATGATCTCACTGATCCTTAACAATTATAAGATATTGTACCATTACATGTCACTAAATCCATGGTAGAGGTGAAATATATCCAAATTATGGAATTTGAAGAAAATATGGAGGATCTTGATTACCTACATCTAATTTCAACCATCCAACTCCATGAGGCACTCGCCACTGAGGGAGTTATTGTACCAAAACCAAATCAAGGAAATGATATTTCATTGAACTATTTATTTTGTCATTTTTTACAATCTAAATTTAGTATCACTAATTATTCATTTTAATTTTCAGATTTGGTCAATTCCTTTCATTATTTAGAGGAATATGAGTAAACTATGCATGAACCTACTGAGAAATGCATGGAGATCCTTGATTTCTATGAAAATACATTTGAGGAATCCCCTGAAAAAATCCAATTTACTATGGTTGAGGAAATAAAAAAGAGGGTTCTCATTTTCAAGGTAATTAATTACTTATTAAAAAATAAAATTTAAATTTTATACAAGTAAAAATACATTTTTTCTTCCCCTTTCAACATTTCATTCATGTCGCATATGTGAAGCTATCATTAGAAGAGAAATAGGAGGTTTCAAAAGTAGTAACCAAAGAAGAGGATGATTCACAAAATATCATACCCCCTAGAAGGAATATATACCTAATTATGAAGGTATAGGATATATTTAACTCTATCCATATTTCATTATTCACCAATAAGGATGATGTGTAAGCTGGGAAAACCCACATGTGGCAGTTCAAATCAAAGAAGAACCATCCACCCACTAACTATATATAACAGTATATACTGGCCTCTAGAAGTAGTAAAAATTTTGGACCCTCTTGGGGGATTATACCAAGATTTATCACTTTAATTTTATTTCTAGTTATTAAATTTAAATTTCATTTCTTAGGAAGTAGTCCATTATGAATCACACTCCCTCTTATCTTTTTAAGATTTTATGACATTATCCAAGTTCTTAATTAACTAGTTCTCTTTTGTAGGTTCATAATGGAATAATTAATCCTAAAATGATAAAATAATACTACTCAAGAATCCTAAGAATTTAATTTAAATTTTAATTTTTATCTCTTAAAATCTCTACATTTTTGTCCAATAATATGTTTTGGGTTTTAAAGTTGAAATTGCATACCCACAGTTAAATTCATGCTTTCTTTGACCTATAGGAGAGACATGGGTATCTTAGGAATCTTGTGATGCCATGTTTTAGGTTTAAATTTTAATAATATTGAAGTAGTAAAATGAATAATTATATGATTAAATTGAAACATGGGAATTAAAATAAGGAATCATGATTTGAAGTAATTAGTTGATTCATGTAGTTTAAATTTCTCTAACCACTTTTCATTAATTAAATTTCCAAAATTTATGTGAATAGATATGTTATTTATAATCATGCATTTAGTGATTGTACCAAATAATATATTCCTATTATTGAGAGTATTTATAAACCAGGAACTTCCTATTTTATGTAGGTCATATTTATTGAGTGATCCTGAGACATGTCACTAACCAGAACTAACATTTGAACTTGTTAAAGCTATAACTATCAAAAAACACATTTAAAATGAATGTGGAATATTTTGAAAACAAGTTTATCCTTAAAAGACCACCTTTACATCAATCCTTATTTATCCCTTATAAAACATGAATAACCATGTTAATAATGAGCCACATTTCAAGAAACTTTTATCCATTCCTACCCTCCTCTTAGTAACCCCATGATATTTTAAAATTGAAGTGTTTGGGAGAAGGGAATCATATTAAAGGGATGATTTTTTTTGTATGGAAGAAGTGTTTGGGTGATTAATGGAGGAATAAAGTTATTTTTTTGATTCATTATTGATAATTCATTTTTTCCTTCTTGAATAGAAAAATAAAAAATTGAAAAAAGAAACAAAAAAATATGAAAAATTGGTTGTGATTTGGGACAACCAAAAATCAACATTACTAAACCTATGATTTATATCATGCGTGGTTAGGTGGTATATGTAAGGTCTAATATAATCATAAATTTAAAAAAAAGAAAAAACGGTTCTTTGATAAAAGATAAAAATAAATAAAAATCTAGAAAATGTCAAGAGGGTGAAAAAATAATTCATTAATCTTAAACTGATCATGAAATTTTCTTTGTGTTTGGGGGAAGTTTAGAGTTTTTATAAATTTATGGGAGGAATTTCCTGAATCCTTTACTTTTAATATCATTAATTTTATTTAAAATATAATCATTCTCCATTATATTTAATTTTTAAAGCATCAAATCCTACCGACCTGAAGCCTTATAGTAATTTGACCCTTTATTGCAAGACCTTGTGATTTTATGTGTTTTTAATTTAAAAAGAAGAAAAATTAGTTCCTTTACATGTCTATGGATAAATAGTATGTATTTATGATATGATCGTAACTATACATAAATTTTATCATTTTTGGTTATCGAAAACAATCCATTGTGAGGTATATCATGATTTGGCATGATTAATAATAATGAATTGAGAGACTGAAAAGAATGATAAGATATGTTCCATCATTTTTCAATTGGAAAAAGAAAAATAATTTTTTTTGTTTCTTTTAAAATTGAAAAATTGAATTTATATTTTATTTTTAATTTTAATTTTTTATTTAACATTGAAACGTTTTTAATTTTATTGCATTGTAATTTGAATAATGGTAACATTGGTGCCCACTAAATTCATTGTTGAGATTTAATTCTTAAGAGAAAGAATGTTTTAAGTGTGGGTAAATTGATAGAGATAATATTTTTATAATTTTGATTATGTATTTAAATGAATTTAACCCTCTCAACTGACCAATTTGAGTATATTTTCATCACATTTAGTTTCTTCTGTGTATTTTGGGAAAAAATGAGATACTTTCATTATTATATAATTTTAAAAGATTATTATAACTTTTTTATTTCAAGAATAAAATTTATAATATTGATCCAATCTGAGAGATTAATTTTTTAGTATTCCTTGATTTGTGGGATTTAAATTATAATTCTCGCAAAGGGATGATTCTAACATCCACATGCCATAAAAAATAAATCAAGTTGAAAAACATTTTTGGACGAAAGAGTGGATCCCAAATCATTATTTGAGTCATAAATCCGGATATACACCTCCAATTAATGATATTCTAGATGTATTTGAAATATAATTCAATGGATCATTAGAAAATTAAATATTATAGAGATATTACATCCTTAATATGGCCATTGGATGCTCAAAAGTGGGGAAGATATTTTGAAACACTCATCCAAAAAGAGTTTGGCTCATTAATTATGTCATAAATTCAACTATATTCTCCCAATAACATAAAAAATTTTAGGGTAAATTGAAAAAATAATTTTGATAAACATTAAATAAGAATAATTTCCCAAGTTTGGTCATTAACCACTAAAACCACATTAAAATATTTCTTAGACATAATCTAGATGAGATCTTAAAAGGAAATTTGTGAGATCTTCATTTTTATTACCTAAGGATGGAACCCCCTTGTCCAATATTAGGAGCAGTTCACCCATGTTTAGGACCATCTCTCGATTCCCCATGGAGGGTACTCGTCCAAGAGGAGGTTTATCTACACATTGTCTCTATTTTAATTTTAATTTTTATTATGTTTCCACCATCCATCTCCACCCTCTTTTATTCTTATAATTCTTATTGTTTTTATTATTAATATTATTATTATTATTATAAAAATTTTATTTATTTTATTTATTTTATTATTCTTTCTTATCCATCCTCTTTTTCAATTTTATTTTTGTTCTCCCATTTTCTTTTATTATCTCTCTCACACTCAACCCTAATTATTTTTATCTTATTGTCTTCTTTATTTGATCACCCATTAATCTTTTTTATTTTATTCTTCTTCTTCTTTCTATCTTATTTTATTTCTCATTCCCTTCTTTTCCTTTCAACCAAGTGATTTATAACCCTAAAAAAATGGATGACCCTGAGGCTTCACCCAATGGGTGGTCAAGATGGTCTTTAATTTTTTGTAAAGTTTATTTTAGGATTATAGGTATATTTGAGTAGCATTCATGGGTGAGGATAATTTCCGCATTGTGGTTTTCCACCAATGACATAAAACTCAATCAATTTATATTCTTTTTCTAATTTATTTTTCCTCTCTTTATTGATCAGTTCATTATATGATGAAGTTGAACTAATCAATTGATGAAATGTTATCAATAGATATAGGTCCTAGAAAATTTAACATCCTAGACCAAGGTGTGTTTTTAACCTTGATTGAAGGATGAGTTTGAAGTGAGATTTCTTAGACATTTAATGATTTTCAGAATTTCTAAATGAAGAATTGTACTCCAAACATGAGATTCCATGTTTTTATTTCTAAAATGAAATAGAACATATAAATGAGAATGATAATTAACCCCAAAACCAAACCCAATACTAAGACATTTCATCCAAATTTCATTCTTTTAATAATTTCCTGGAAGAATAAATTAGATTTTCCATTTTTTCATATCATTAAAAAACAACATAAAAAATTAATTGAGTTTTTTATTAATTAATAAATACAACAAAAATTTATATTTTATGTAATTTAGAATAAGTACGTGAAAAAAATAAGAATCTTCTCAAGTGATATGACCATTCTCGGACTCTGTGCTGCACTAGGAAATATAATTCTCTTTTTCCACACCCCATGATAGTCCGGCATCAAAGTGTCAGGTCCATGATAGATATATAAGCATTTTAGTAAGGATCACGTTTCCTAGAATAATAGTATGTATATCACAATATCTCTTCTCAATCCACAATGGATAATTATGTTAATTTCCATTGGTCTTTAAATTTCCCCTTTCATTTATATCATAAATGATTGATAGTTAAAATAATAATCAATAATCCATAACTTAGGGATTCTATATTACAGAATCACTTAAGGATCCATCTCATTTTAAACACACATTAATCCATTATAAAATTCAATTGTATTCAAGGTTAGATCACCCAATCGGTATCCATATCTCAGGTCAAAAACAAATTAGAATCAGCATACTCCAAAGGATAATTTCATTCAAGATTTAACTAATTAAAGAACATGTTACATTGGTGCAATCATAATATTCAGTACACATGGAATATATCAAACCATAGGGTTAAGAATTAGACACCTTACTTTAATTTATGATCCAAAAACTCTTCCAACAAAAAAATCTCACAAGGAATAAAGTGAAAATGATTTTAACAAGGATATAATATCAAAACTAACTAAGATCATAACCAATAACACACATGGTCAAGTTATTTCACACAAATTCTTGGAGAACCAAGGGAGATAATGTAAAAACAAAACGAAACCACTTACTAGTTATTTTCTACATTATGAGGACATATATAATGTAGGATCGCATTCCAAAATATCATGGATGATTCCCTAGGATTAGGGGGAGAAGACTACAGTGAGATGAAATAAAAAAAATCAGATACACAATATACTTTAAAATATCTTGGTGGAAATACACGACATGTAATTCAGTTGCACATTATGTAATTCCTTTTAATGTAATATACCAAAAAAATCCATTCACCTTGAATTATTTTATTAAAAATAATCAAACATCATAGGGCATATAATTCATTTACACGACATGTATATGTTATGAATATGGTTTTTCAGCCCATTTTCCATATTAACTACCCACCCCCCTCTAAAGCTCCTAAAATTACCAATAACCCTTTTTAACTCTTAACTTACTTATAATTACACTCCATTAATTCAAACATACATACATCACTAGAATTTAAGTCTTTTCCCCTAAAAAATTCACTCCCCGTGGACCCTCTCTTTTTTCTCAAGTTTCCACAAAACATGAGACTTTGTTTATTAATATAACAGGTATCAATGATGAAACACAACCACCAATATTTAATGACATGGAAATATCATCCAAAAAATGACAAACATAGAGAGATACATACTTAGAAAAAGATGGGATCTGACACATTTGATATTTTTCCATTTTTCAATATGTTTCATGTAATAATAATTTTATTGTAATGTGATATTAACTTTGGGAAATCATGTTAGGTTACACCACATAAGGAATAGACCCCACTACAAGTTATTATATGCAATAATAAATTAAATTTTTTGAAATACTTGTGATATTAACTAGGATTATATAAAAAGTACTAAACCCTATAGGTTTCATAATTTTTATTCCATGAAGCTAATGACCACTCCACAATGGGTGATATAGAAAACATAAAATTCACTAAATAAAGGGTAATGGTTTGGATCCATTTCATGGTGATATGATGGTAAAATTTGGTGAAGATCTGAAATTTAATGGGAAAGAAGAATCATGTAGTACTTAATGAATCATGTCACAACTAGTAGATATCAATGAATGATTGTTCCATGACATAGAGATCATTACATGGAGGATGATATTTTTTCAAAATTCCATAATTCACTATTTTTTGAATTATTTGGGACTAATACTATGAAAATATTTTCATGTCGCCGAAACTTCATGATAAGTAGTGATACGTCTATTTTATGCAAATATTTTAAAGTGTTTAAATTTATTCAATTGTGTATATGAATGACAAATCTATCCAGGTTTGGAATTCGTTTACATTTTTTATCTTGTGTGGTAGGAAATGACAGATTTGTGAAAAATGGGTGAAAAGGGATATAAATATAATCCGAACAACCATTCTCACCACTTCACTTCGCTCATAGCCTAACACTGTATTATTGGAGATGAAGAGATGTGGGAAACGGGAAAAACACCCTTACATGTCGTATACCACAATTACATGTTGTGACCATTTCAAGTGCAATATATATTTGATGGACAAGTCATGATGTTAATACAGAGAATGAAATCCATGTGCATATCATGTACTATTAGTACACATCGTGATGAAAGTAAAAAATTCAAAGTAAAGTCTACATATTCAACATGGAGAAAGAAAAACCAGATCTGAGGCACACATCTTGTAAAACAACTACACGTCGTGTACTCATTGATGGTAGAGAAAAAAACATAAAATATGGGCCATGGATTTGGTTGGTATTCACCTATAAATAAGTCCTCCAACCTCAATTCCAAAGCACTCTAGGAATATTAGAGGTTAATACAACACAAATGGATAAAAGAGAGAAGATTCAAATCCCCTATTCACTACTTATCTTCTACAGGTACCCATGAAACTCGCTCTCATCATAATAAAGTAGTCCAATTTGTATCGGGTGATGTGATCATAGGGGATGTGGTGCATATGGATTATTTAATTGTCTTATTAATGTTTTGGATTGTTTTTACTCGTTCTTTAAATTCAAATACATCTCTTTTCATATAGCATGACCATTGTTATATTCTTAGTTTCTTCATTTAATTTCATTTATTAATCAATCTGTTTTGTGTATGACGATTATGAAACATAGGCTGGTTGTGTTTAAACATGTTTTTGGGCCACCTATCCATGTGGGTGAATCTAGTTGATGACCATTCTAATGGTCCAATCGAAGGAATCACATGGGATACCAAGACCAAGGATCCCTACTGACCCATTTCTGACACCAATACTAAAACAAGATAGTTTCATATAAATCACTAGCACATGAACCAAAAAAACACTAAACTTACCAAGTATCCCACAATGATTCAAAAATAAATCAGTATTTCTATTTCTTCCCAATTCTATCAAATAAACAATCAATTGCAATTTCAATTTCCTAATTTATTTAAAATATATGGATCGTCCTTGTGGGTTCAACACTCAGACTTTCCATATACAACATTTTTAGTTAGGCTTGTCTAAATTTCGTAAATTACTAAATTTTGATAGCCTCATTCAAATTAACCACACTATTTGGGAAATCAGGTAGATACTTTAAGATATTTAGAGAATCCAAATGTGATAGTTGATGTAATTTTAAATGAAATATTGTCCAAATTTTTCAAATCATGTTGTTCATATGAGATTACATCATATATTGGATAAATTTTATGTCACTCACACCATAATACAAGGTACCATATCATGATTGAACATTTCAATAATATCTTTAAGATTTAGTTTACTTACAAAAATATGAACAAATGAAAAAAACTTAAAAAATTTACATGAATCATCTGGAAGACATTGACCATGTTTAATTATATGGGACACATAGTGTAATCATAAAATATTAAAAAAAGGAATAATGGTCCCATTAAATTGATTAAATTTTGGATTCATGAAGATATTTATAAAAAATACTCATAACATTTTGAAATGTAAAGAAATATTTTAATAAGTACAGTTATTTTTCAAGAGGGAAAAGTGATGAGTTTCATGGATGGAGTGAATTTAATCGTATCTGGTTTATTTAAATAAATAAGTCTCAAATAAGAATGGAATTACATTGACATATCTAGAAATTGAATTAGGATAGTAATAATAAAAATTAATTTCCTAAAGAATTATTCATCTAGAATAGGTTATGATGTTCTAATTATTTAGGAGAAAACTGTGAATCCTCACAATAATATGACACTCTCATATATCATTTAAAAATGAAATAAAAAGACTCCACTCTCTATAAATAGTTGATCTCATTCATATAGTATGTTTTGATGAATATAAAATAAAATTTTAATAGAGAATATATTTTGAGATAAGGAATAAATTTATCTCAATAACCTATATTATTCTAGTAGATACCTTCATGTATACAAATTTTTTAATGATAGACTAAAAATTATAAAGAGACTATAAACTGCCCTGATGTAGTGTTTGGAAAAGAAGAACATGATTATACCTTCAATAATATACTTTAAAATCACACTAGTCCTCCTCTAGGATCCAAGGTAAAAGGAAAAATAATAATGGTGAGATCAAATGCTCACTAAGGAGAAGAATATAGAATAATATTTAATAACATAAAAAGGGAATACGTAATATGGCAGGAATAAATGAATAATGTACTTCCATAATCAAATGAAAATAAGAGTACATTATATAAATGAAATTAAAAAATAAAACATTGATACCAATAATCATTGGAATCATATTGATGGAATCTATATTTTCAAAAATTAAAAAATGTTTTGATAGCCTTTTCATAATACAATATCATTTTATTGAAAGAGTTATACAACAAAATATGACAAATATTATCTCATGAGAAATATCAATCAATCTAAGGTATAAATAATTTCAATACCCTCCCATTATCAGATTAAGTACAATTTATTGAATATATTAGTCATCAAGATCATTCATATCATTCCGTGAGGAACCTTTACTGAATAAAACTTGGCTACCCATATAATGAGAAATGTTAAAATTAAAATTATTTTCATTCAATATATGAATGTGGTTGTCTGATATAATATCCCTTAATAAAAATAAAAATAATGGGGTATCATTAAAGTATCATGAAGTTCCATTATCAAAGAAATTTATTTGGGAGGGTACTTACAATATGAGGGGTTATCCATGGAATATAGTAATCGTCTTCAATTGTTTTTATCTCTAGGAGACCAAGGAAATTTTATGAAAATTTATATATCATGGTTAATTTTTAATGTGTGAATATTTCAAAATCATATCCCATGGTAGTGTATCACTAGGTGTGAATTATAAGGCCCACTCATCATGAATCAAGGAAATCCTTGATTAAATGATCAACTAACCCTTTTAGGGTGATTAAACTAGGTTCATCTATTCCATATCCATATCCACTTTACAGTATCTGTATATGGGATTTATTTTCTAGAAAATTTCACACACTTTTAGAATACCATGACATATGATGGATTTTCAACCTTGGAAAAGATTGAGTTAAACAAATATTTCGTTAACTCTTGAATAAAAACAATATGAGAAAGTGGTAAAAATATATAATTTTAATTCTACTAAATTTCAAGGGTAAAATGGAAAAAATTAGTCCATTTAAATATATGCACCACAAAAAAATAATATCGGTTTTGATTATAAAATGAGTCCCAAAGAATGAAAATTTAGATGATAAACCCCCAAATATGTCTTGGGAATAAATTCAATCAAAACCTACAAAAATATAGGACTTGAAATTAATCATAATGTACCATTAATAAATAAATTTCATGATATAAAATCTCAAATATGCTATATATATAAACCACATTAAATAAAATTAGATATATAATACAAAAAAATACTCAAAGAAAAGAATTTGTGAATAAAAACCCTTACCTCTTATCCTAACTTCCATGAGTATACATTAACCTCTTATATCAAAAAATAGTTATCTTAATCAATTAATTCATAAAATTATTCATATATATTTTTATTTATACACTTTTTAAATATTCAATACCATATATATTCTAATAATTTTCCACATCGAGTGTTTATAGTTGTGATCGTATATACTAGATTCATCATAGCGTGGTCTATAATTATTATTATTCCAAATTTAATCATTAATATATCATTGTAATTTCTATTAGGGATTATTTATAATTATTTATGAGTTTTGAAATTCCTTTCATGAGTGTCTTAGTCTTTGTCCAGAAAGATGAAATCGATAACAAGCATGTTTTGATGATTCTTGATGATCGAAGTGTGTTTTCATAGTTATTGAATTAAATATTGATATAAAATATCCAAAACCAAAAAATAATTATTTACCCATAGTCATTCATGATATAAATTCATAGTATTTTTAAATTAGGTCGTTAAACCAACCCAAACATGAACATACCCTAATTTAATGAATGAGTTTGAGCTAGTTTTTTGTAATATCATTATAAAAGAAGAATAATGATATTATTTAGTGTATATTAGTTTTGTATATTATCATTTTAAGGAATTTGATGAAAAAAACTGGATATTAAAAAAATTAAATTTTGAATAAAATATTATCCTCTTAGTACACTTATTTTTAAACGATTAAATTAACAATGATCGTTCGTTGATCATGTAATAAATAATATCACAATTTTGTTATACCTGAAACATAATAATACCATAAACATCATTTTTATACGTTAATAAAAATCTTATATTCATCATTGTAATTTAGTGAAGGAAAATAAAGAAATTTTTTTTTCATATATGTTAGTTTTCACAACACACAAGTGATGATTTCATTTTTCTTAAAGGAAATGGAAAATGTGGTTAGAGTTTATTTAAGAAATATAATATAATTTAATATACAATAAGTTATGAATTCATCTTATAATTTTGGAACAAAATAATATAAAAATGAATGATTAAACAAAAAGATGCTTCTAAAAAGATTGAACCTACATTCAGAACATTGGGTTTCTCTTGGAAGATAATTTATAATGAAAGAGAATTGGATATTATATTGTGAACATAGTATGAAAAGAGTGGAATATTAGTATAGAGGAAGGAAAAAATACATTTTTTAGAAAAATAAAATTTTTAGGAGTGTCTTGAAGGGGTGGTGAGAGGCCTAAGTAGTGAAAATAGAATTTTTTTAAATATTCCAATGTAATATAAAGGGATTGTATGTTAAACACTCTAATATGCTCCAAAAAAGAGTGTTAATATATATGATCTAGATAAACCTCACACACTCGATTCTAGACATTCTTTTATCATGTTTAAATCCATTTTCCTAATAAATTATTACCTTTACCATTTTTTCTTTAACCTTGTTAACTAATTTTTACCTAAGGTAATAAAATATTCATGCAGAAAAATAAGGTGATTCTTAGTATATAATTTGGACTCACTGATTCCAAATTTGAAATCCATTTTTTATTGGATTTCTAATATTTTTTAAATTTAATTCTAATATGACAAATCAGTATTATATTATTATTATCCTTATGAAAAATATTACTCGAGTTCTTAAATATCCATCATGTGTTTTTAAATTATAATTAATATTAAATTTAAAAAATAGAATACATATTTCTCAACAAAATGGTTTCATAAATATTTAATTCATACATATAACTATATACATAATAAAAGCTATAGTATTAGAAAAATCATTATATTACAATATTCTAGTAAGAATAATTTATTTTAGAAAAACCTGAAAGTTTTACCATAATCTAATATCGTTATGTTTAATTTAAAAATTAGTTTAACTTTGTTAAAATAAAATTATAAAATTTAAAAATAAAACTTTTAAATATACTTATGAATAAAGTTTCTTGAGAGTGTACATTGTATGAAAAATTAGGGTATAGTGTTTACATATTATAGTAGGGTCACAATTATTACATCCCCCAATTAATATAATCCATGAAATTATGTGTATTTAATATATTTTAAAGTATATATTAGATATTTTAAAATTTTGGATATTTCTTTCTCATATATTCTTCAGGCTCTATGTTTTCCTCTTCTAGTTTTTGATTTCTCCAAAGGACTTTCACCAATCAAGTTGTTTGATTTCAAAACACTTAGTGTCTAGTTTAAAGAATCTAGATCATATCATCATTATAGGAAAATTCATTCTCCAAATCTATTCCCTCAAATTTGATCACATTCATTTTATCTGGTAGGTATTTCCTTTATAATTAAATATGCAATGCATCATGTGCTTTTTAAAGGTTGGGTGTCATATTCAATTGGTAAGCTTCGAAATAAATTATTTCTATAGTTTCAAATTTAAAAATGTACAAAAGTATTAAATTCCACTTTTTGACTAATATTAAAACTCCCTTCCATGGTGAAATGATTAAAATTCATCATCCTTGTAACACCCGAGACTTTTATGAGAAATATTTTGTTTTTATGTTATATAAATCATCAAAGGAATCATTCACTACACACAACACTAGCTTGGCTTGCTTTACATGCAATCGTGACCTTCCTCGATAGCTTGTGTTGTACGCAATACCGAGTTTCACTAAACAACGATATGCTATAAAAATATTATTAAAACTAGACTTTATGAATATTAATACCCACTTTTTGAAATTTTGTAAATTTTATTTTTCAAAATGGACTTCATTTTTGGATTCAGAATATCGAAATTAGCCTAGGGTGAAATTTTGGTGTTTTTCTGAAAACTTTCAATTTTTGATGAATAGTGAAAACACTAGGTTACAATTTAAAAAACCGACTTTTTATTTAAATAATTTTTTTTTATTTATATTTATTTTAGGTCAAAATTGATACATAATACATATATAAGTTTAATGTAATTCATTGGAGTCATTTTATAATAATTTTAGATATATAAAAATTTTTATTGAACTTTTGACCGTCTTTTACCCACCTCCTAGGAGAATTTTCAAATTTACATAAAACTTAATTTTACTGCTTTTATGAATGGAATTTCAAAATTCCGAGAGACACGGTTGATGTCAGTATATAAAATGTGGTTCAATGAGATGAAAATAATTTTTGGTGAATAGTAACATTTTAATTTTTTTTACCACGGTTAAAAGTGAATAGGGTAATTAAGGGTAAAAATGTTATTATTATTACCTTAATACATGTCCTAATTCTATTGGATAAGTGTAATTCGACCAAAAACAACTTTAAGAATAAAATATTGTCATTTAGGTCCACTTGGATTAGATTAGGACATTGAATATTAATTTATTTAAAGAAGGGTTAAAAGAGTTAAAATCAAATTTTAATATGTAAATAATTTTTAATTTAGGGTTATACATAAGATACACTCGACTATAAATATTCATTAGAAACATAAAAATCATTCCTAAATAATGGTATTTTATTTGTAATTTTTACACTTCAAATAATTTAATTTTTTTATGACACAATGATGATACAGTAAGTATATTATTAATGAAATATTGACATAATTGATGTTATAAATACCCAAATAAATGTAATTTCAGACTTTTTATGAATTAAAATAATTTTATATGTTAATATGACATGTTAGTATTTATTTAATTAACTTTTTACGAACTAATCGTTCTGTTATGATTTTCACAAAAATCAATTACCAAATAGTGTAAAAAATGACATAAAATAGTTTTTAAAACAAATATTATATTATTAATTGTTATTTTATTCCTAAAAATCTACGGTTCGGCCAAGTTACTTAGATAAGGATATATATAATAATAATAAACAACTTGGGGTTCTTTTGTCTTGTTATAGTAAGTTTATAATCCTTATAGTGTAATAAAACAAGAAGACATGGTGAAAGTTAAATTATCTAACTTAAAGATAAATCTAAATGATAAGATTAAAATAGATACCTAAACTTGTCTAAATTCTATTGGATGATATTATTTCGACTCATCACCACCTTAGATTCTAAATAAATCAATTTGGAGCTATTAAAAACCGAATATGACTTTATAATAAAATAATATTTTTTGTTTTTCCTAAGGTTCCCCTCTCCTCCCTTATAAAAGGGAACCTCCTCCCTCTCTTCCTCACACCACTTTGAGCATTCAAGATTGGCCAAACCCTGAAATATTATCTTCTCCACTTTCCAAGTAACATACTAGAGGTCTTGGTCTTCTTCAAAGACAAATTTTAGTGCCCTAAGAGGAGGTCTCAAAGAGGTGATTCAAAGAAGATGTAATGTCTGTTACCGATTCTTTCAACTTTATTTCTTCTTTCACATCTTCTTCTTTAGTTGTTTCATTATGAAGTAATAACATCAGTATCACTCATATACTGATATGTTATTATAAGTATTAAACCACCCTATTTCACCGTCTATCCATCCTACGGAAAACGAAATCACCGCGTGTGCGTACGTACGGAATGTCATCTCCACGCCATGGTGTAATCTATTTTCCACCACCACATTATTTGGATGGGTATAATGGTTTAAATAATAACTATATATGATTATTTTTAAGTGATATTGATTCTTAAATAGTATAAATCCACTAAAATACAACTCCACGATCATGGGAACGATATCATCGCTCGTGCGTACGTACGGAATACCGTCTCCACGATGTGATGCGACTCATTCTAAATGATTTTCATTGAATAATGATTACATAAATGAATTTAGTGAATAAATATGATATGTATTACACTAATACCATTCTGTAAATGAGGTATCTATAACCTAAAATGAAGAATAAGAATTTATTCGACAAAACACGCATAAGAACAAAAACTAATAAACACCTGAATAACAATTAGCAATGAACTATTACTAATAAGAAGCTAATAGTATGACCATATATGATATCATAAAAATGATTATGATTCTGGAATAAGTCAATGATATTATTTAAATCATTATACATGAGTTTCGGACACTTACGAAGCAAATCGGTCCTAAGGTAAGGGAAAATCTCACAATCTCAATTTTTATCCGAGATTGCTTAAATGTTGGTAATTAGTGGGGAATATTTATCATCCACATCCTTCTTTCCTCAATATTTAATATTATTTATATCCTCCTACAGTTTTTTAAATCCAATTTTACCCTTTGGTGAGTTTTTATTAAATGATATGAAAGGAGTCTTTTGTCATTTTTCGTACAAGGTACTTTTTGACTTTTCCGGCCAAAGTATGGGAAGAATGTTTTTTTTAACTTATATGGCATGAATGGATTTTTATAACATTATTTCCCTGAATCATCCTTTACAAGTTTTCAAGTTTATTTTTAATCAACTTCTTTTAGTTTAAAATTGTATGACATATTAATAAAGGAAAAAAAAATTGAAGTAGAAAGGATATTTTCCTCAAGAATGGAGTTCAAGTGTTTTATCAAAATTATTTTCCATATAAGATAATATAGGGTTCTGTTTATATCCCTATAATTATATTGATTTTATTATGTTGTGATGGAATAATTTTTCTGAAGACCTTTATCTTATATGAATTGTTTTATGATGTCACGATGTTTAAGACTCCCATTTTTATTACATGGGTTATGCTATGATGTATGGTTTATGATTTTGTGGCACACATAAGAGTGGAATCATTATGAGATGGGTGGGACCTATATCTACCTCCAAAGCATTGGGTAAATATTTATATCTCATGAGATAGACATGGCTGGAATGGTAGGTTAATCCGGTTCTGTGAAACAGGACTGAAACGAGGAATGAACTCAGTTCAGAAATGGACTTTGTCTGCTAAGATATTCTTGGAAATGAATCTTGACTACTAAGAAATTATTCTCTATGATTATGTGTGTATGAAAAAAAGTTTCATGTTTTAAGTTATTATTATTGGGATTACATTTCACTACTATGATTTATTCCATGTTATGAAATTATGATCTCTTTTGTAGGTTAAGATTTCCAAAATGTTATGTTCTTATAAATATTATGTGATTGATATTTCTTTTGTTTACCGTAACTGAGAATTTGGGATCACCCTTTTGAATGTTTTCTTTCCACAGGTCAGGAAAGAAGGTTATTAAGTAGGATATGCCAAAAAGGGACTCTAGATATGATGAAATAAATGGGAGACAACGTAGATGATTTATGAACCGGTTGTTTTTGATTCCCAGTTTCTAAAGACACAATACCTATACGGTACTTTCATGGTATTGTTATATGTTGTAATAAGTATGCGTTAGTTTTGAAGTATTAACAATTTATGTAAAGTATGGGTCGTTATAGTTGGTATCAGAGGAAAGGTATAGTCAACCTTTAGAAACTGTGATGTGAAAGCCTTAGTAAGAACCCTAAGGATAAGTCTAAGCATAGAACACGATCTTAGTGTTTCAAAAATGGCCATGAAAAACCTATGATAAAACCTTAAGTGTGAAATTTTATTCTTGATTATGTGGTTTTCCTATTATAATTAGTGTTTCTCACACTATTCTTCTTGGTTTTAGTCAATGGTTGGAACCCGAAGGAACCGTGTTAATGAGGAATGTGACGAGCAATGCAATGATTGTCCCCCTGAGCAAACAAATGTTATGGGAGCGGGAATGAAAAATCTTGTAGCCATGCTCACACAACTTTTTCAAGCTATGAATCATGCAGGACTTCCAAAAGAGAAAATGAAGGAGCAACATTCTGTTTAATCCTTCATGAGGTGGCATCCACCTTCATTCAGTGGGTCTACTGATCCATTAGTTGCTAAACAATGGATCAGTACTACTGAAAAGATATTTTCAGTTCTTCAATGTTCTGAACATGATAAAGTCATCTTAGCAGTGTGTCCTTTGGAAGGAGATGTTGATCAATGATGAAATATTATTAAGAATATGAGGAAAAGGGATGAAATTGAGTCCATGGAATGTGACGAGTTCAAGAACATATTTTTCAATAAGTACTTCCCTCGTATTCTCTGAACAAAGATGGAGAAGGAGTTTCTTGAACTGAAGCAAAAGGATAATGAATCTGTTGGTACCTATGATGCAAATTTTACAAGACCTTCAAGGTACGCTTCTGGTATTATTATCCAACCTGAGATTAAGATTGATCAATTCTTTAGTGGCTTAAAACCAAGTCTTCAAAGGGCATTAACCACAAGGGACTTCAATAGCTACATGGAAATCGTTCAATGTGCTCTCAAAGTTGATATGGAGATTGGAGTAACCCATTAGTCATATGGGTTTGATAAGAAGATGAAAATGGAATTCAAAGGGAAATCTAAAGAGAACACTGAAAATAAGATGAGTTTTCCCTTATTCTCAAAGTGTGGAAAGAAACATGGAGGAAATTGTCTTAAAGGGAGAAGTAAATGTTTCAAATGTGGAAAGGAAGGACATCGGGCATTTGAATGCCGCAATGATGGGAAGAAGATGTCTAGTGATGCGAACAAAGAAAAGGCTACACATAGTGAACCTCCTACACTTCAATGTTACAAGTGCAAGGAAATGGGGCATTATACCAATCAATGCCCTAATCCACGGGTTGTTGATGATGATCGACATCAACAAACTTTTAAGGCTAAAGACAAAGGAATGTCACGTGCAATTTCTATCAGCAATGTGGAGTACGATAACGAAGTGGTGAAAGGTACACTTACCATCCACTCTAAATTAGCAAATGTTTTATTTGATTCTGTATCCACCCACTCTTTTATTTATGAAGAATTCTCTAAGTTTGTCACTTTATTAACTCAACAATTAGATGTTGAGTTAGTTGTGACAAGCCCTAATGGCACAAAAGTCACATCAAAAGTTTATAATTCTTCTCTGATTGTTGTTCGTAGGAATGTGCTTCCTGCAAATCTTGTGATCCTTCCTATAGTGGAATTTGATGTGATTCCTGGCATGGATTGGCTTTCTCTAAATGGATCTCATATCAATTTCCAAAGAATGGAAGTCACATTTCATATTCCATATCAATCTATGATCATCTATCGATTCAAGGATGAACATAACCTTCTAGTGGAAATTTCATCCATCTTATGGGTCTTGATTCCACTAAATGAAGGTTATTTATCTCAAATGGTGGGTGAGAAACTCATGATTTTTAATATTCCCATTGTACGGGAGTTTGACAATGTCTTTCCGAAGGAATTGAAGGGTCTTATAACAAATCATGAAGTCGATTTTTCAACAGAACTCATACCGGGTGCTTTGCCTATTTCAAAGAATCCTTATAGAATGGACCCAATTGAGTTGTAGGAATTGAAGAAGAAACTCCAAGAGAATCTTGATAAAGGATTCATACTCCCTAGTGAGTCACCTTGGGGGGCACCTGTTCTGTTTATTAAGAAGAAAGATGGATCAATGAGACTCTACATTGATTATCGAGAACTTAACAAGATCACTATCAAGAACAAATATCCTCTCTCTCGCATTAATGACTTATTTGACCAACTACGCATAGCTCAATACTTTTCAAGATTGATCTTCGGTCAAGGTATCATCAATTAAGGGTCAAAAGAGAAGATATACCAAATACGGCTTTCCGTACAAGGTATGGACACTATGAATTTATAGTGATGCCATTTGGTCTTACTAATGCCCCTGCTATCTTCATGGATCTGATGAATAGAGTCTTTAGAGACTATCTTGATTAGTTTGTGGCAGTCTTTATAGATGATATTCTTGTCTATTCAAAGAGAAAGGAATAACATGATGATCACTTGAGAATTGTATTGAAGACCCTGAGAAAGGAGAAGCTTTATGCCAAATTTACCAAGTGTGAATTTTGGCTTAAAAAAGTTGCATTTTTGGGTCACATAATCTCAAAAGAGGGGATATCTGTGGATCCAGCAAAAACAGAGGTTATCGAAAGATGGTTGAGACCAACAATAGTAACTGAGATCTGAAGTTTTCTTGGTTTGGATGGGTATTATTGATGTTTTGTGAATGGTTTTGCACAATTATCTAATCCACTCACCAAGATGACTCGAAAAGGGGTTATGTTTGTTTGGACGGAGGAATGTGAAGAGAATTTCAAGGAGTTGAAAAGAAGATTATCCAGTGCACCTGCACTCACACTTCCTTGTAGTGGAGAAAGGTTTGTGATCTACAGTGATTCATCCAAGAAGAGGTTGGGGTGTGTTCTTATGAAAAATGATATGGTGATAGCTTATGCCTCACGACAGTTGAAAATCCATGGGCAAAATTACCCAACTCATGATTTGGAGTTAGCTGCGGTAATATTTGCATTAATGATTTGGAGGCATTATCATTATGGAGAAAGGTGTGATATTTATACTGATCATAAAAGTTTAAAGTATATTTTCACACAAAAGGAGCTGAGTATGCACCAAATAAGATGGTTGGATCTGATTAAGAATTACGACTGCTCAATTCATTACCACCCTGGGAAAGAAAACAGGGTGGCTGATGCATTAAGTCGACAAGACCATGCTAGCTTATCCGTGATGAGGATCACAAAAGATCCAATATTTATGGATTTACAAAGGATTGATCTTGGAATTATAATGGAAGGGGAAAATCGTATCTTTCTCAAATGAATGTTCAACCATATATACATGTGAAGATTAAAGAGGCGCCAAAAGAAGATGTAGAGTTACAAAAGAAGGTGAGAAATATTTCTGAATTCAACCTTGATTGTGATGGGATAATAAAGTTCCAGAATCGGGTTTGTGTTCCTCCCATCCTAGAATTAAAGGAGCTACTGGATGAGGCTCATAGTTCTTAATTCTCTATTCATCCTAGAATCACAAAGATGTATAAATACCTAAAAGAGTACTTCTGGTGGGATGGCATGAAAAGAGATGTTGCGGAATATGTCTCTCGATGCTTGGTTTGTTATCAAGTTAAGCTGGGAGACAGAAGTCTAAGGGGATGTTATAACCATTACCCATACCCGAATGGAAATGGGAAACCATCACAATGGACTTTTTCACCGGACTTCTTAAAACATCCAAAGGAAATAATGTTATCTGGGTCATAGTTGATCATCTTAAAAAGTTGGCACACTTCATTGTTATTAGAGAGGATTTCTCTCTGCATCAGCTTGCCAGGATATATGTAAAGGAAGTGGTAAGATTTCATGGTGTATCACTTTGTATTATATCTGATCGGGATCCGAGGTTTACCTTGATGTTCTGGAGAAGTCTTCAGCATACTCTGGATACAGATTTGAGTTTCAGCACTGCTTATCATCCTCAGACAGACGGTCAGTCTGAGAGGACAATTCAATCTCTAGAAGAGATGTTGAGAGCTTGCTCTATGGATTTCAAAGGTGGTTGGTATCAACACCTACCTTTGGTAGAATTTTTTTATAATAATATCTTTCACTCCAGTATTCAGATGGCTCATTATAAAGCTCTCTATGGAAAGAAATGCAGGACTCCAACATGTTGGGATGAAGTTGGGGAAAGAAAGCTATTAGGACCTGATCTTGTTGATGAGATGGCGGAAAAGGTTAGATCTATTCAACAACACCTAGAGCTGCTCAGAGTCAACAAAAAAGTTATGACAACAACCGATGAAAAGACCTAGTGTTTGAAGTGGGTGATAAAGTGTTCTTACGAATATCTCCTTGGAAGAGAGTAATGATATTTGGAAAGAAGGGAAAGCTGAGCCCTAGATATATCGGTCCTTTCGAAATAATGGATCGTGTTGGGAAGGTAGCTTACCGATTGTAACTTCCACCGAATCTCTCCCAAGTTCACGATGTGTTCCATGTATCTCTCCTGAAAAAGTACATACATGATCCTTCACATGTACTCAGCTCAAAAGTTGTACCGCTGGAGCAAGATCATTCTTATGAAGAACAGATGATAGAGATTCTAGATCGTAGCGAAAAAGTCCTACGGAACAAGATCACTAGCTTGGTGAAATTTTTATGGATGAACCACCAATTAGAAGAAGCTACATGGGAGCATGAGGATATGATTAGGGAGAGGTATCCTCATCTGTTTGTTATAAAGTGACAAATTTCGAGGGAGAAATTCATTTTAAGGGGGTAGAATGTAACACCCGAGACTTTTATGAGAAATATATTTTTTTTATGTTATATAAATCATCAAAAGAATCTTTCACTACACACAACACTATATTGGCTTACTTTATAGGCAATCGCGACCTTCCTGGATAGCTTGTGTCGTACACAATACCGAGTTTCACTAAAAAATGGCATGCTATTAAAATATTATTAAAAATAGCTGTTATGAATAGTAATACCCACTTTTTGAAATTTTGTAAATTTTATTTTTCAAAATGGGCTTCATTTTTTGATTCTGAATATCAAAATTATCCAAGGGTGAAATTTTCGTATTTTTCTGAAAACATTCAATTTTTTATGAAAAGTGAAAACACTGGGTTACTAATTAAAAACCAACATTTTATTTAAATAATTATTTATTTTATATAAATTTATTTTAGGTCAAAATTGATAAATATTACCTATATAAGTTAAATGTAATTCATTGGAATCTTTTTATAATAATTTTAGATATATAAAAATTTTATTAGACTTTTGACCGTCTTTTACCCACCTCCTAGGAGAATTTGAAAATTTACATAAAACTTAATTTTACCACTTTTGTGAATGGAATTTAAAAAATCCAAGAGACACGGTTGATGTTAGTATGTAAAATGTGGTTCAATGAGATGAAAATATTTTTTTGTGAATAGTAACTTTTTACTTTTTTATACCACATTTAAAAGTAAATAGGGTAATTAAGGGTAAAAATGATATTATTATTACCTTAAAACATGTCCTAATTCTATTGGATAAGTTTAATTAGACCGAAAACAACGTTAGGAATAATATGTGACAATTTAGGCCCACTTGGATTAGATTAAGGCATTTAATATTAATTTATTTAAAGAAGGGTTAAAATAGTTAAAATCAATGTTTAATAAGTAAATCATTTTTAATATAGGGTTATACATAAGATAAATTAGACTATAAATATTTATTAGAAATATAAATGTATTTTCTACATAATGGTATTTTATTTGTAATTTTTAGACTTTAAATAAGTTAATTTATTTATGACATAATGATGATGCAGTAAGTATATTATTAATAAAATATTGACATAATTGATGTTATAAATACCCAAAT
Source organism: Viscum album (assembly GCA_963277665.1). Classification (NCBI taxonomy): domain Eukaryota; kingdom Viridiplantae; phylum Streptophyta; class Magnoliopsida; order Santalales; family Viscaceae; genus Viscum; species Viscum album. Next base: position 1,061,602,447 of record OY728151.1, on the reverse strand, counting down.
AAATGTAATTTGAGACTTTTTATGAATTATAATAATTTTCAATATTAATATGACATGTTAGTATTGATTTAATTAACTTTATTCGAACTAATCTTTCTGTTATGATTTTCACAAAAATCAATTACCAAATAGTGTCAAAATTGACATAAAATAGTTTTTAAAACAAATATTATATTATTAATTGTTCTTTTATTCCTAAAAATATAAAGTTCGGCCAAATGACTTATATAACGTTATATATAATAATAATAAACAACTTGGGGTTTTTTTGGCTTGTTATAGTAAGTTTATTAACCTTATAGTGTAAGAAAACAAGAAGACACGGTAAACGTTAAATTATCTAACTTAAAGTTAAATCTAAATGATATGGTTAAAATAGATACCTAAACTTGTCTAACTCCTATTTTATGAGATTATTTCGAACCATCCCCATCCTATCTTAGAAATCAATCAATTTGGAGCTATCAAAAAGCGAATATGACTTTATAATAAAATAATATTTTTTGTTTTTCCTAAGGTGCCCCTCTCCTCCGTTATAAAAGGACACCTCCTCACTCTCTTACTCACACCACTTTGAGCCTTCATGCTCGTCCAACCCCTGGAAAATTATCTTCTCCACTCCCCTAGAAACATCCTAGAGTTCCCGGTCTTCTTCAAAGACCAATTTTAGTTCCCTAAGAGGAGGTCTCAAAGAGGCACTTCAAAGAAGAGGTAATGTCTGTTACCGATTCTTTCAACTTTATTTCTTCTATCACTTATTCTTATTTAGTTGTTTCATTATGAAGTAATAACATCAGTATCAATAATATACTAACATGTTAATATATGTATGAAACAACCATATTTCACCATTAATCCATCCTACGGAAAACAAAATCACCGCGCGTGCGTACGTACGGAATACTGTCTCCACGCCGTGGTGTAATCTATTTTCCACCACCACCTTACTTGGATGGGTATAATGGTGTAAATAATAACTATATATGATTATTATAAAGTGATATTTATTATAAAATAGTATACATACACTCAAATACAACTCCATGATCAGGGGAACGATATCATCGCTCGTGCGTACGTACGGAATACCATCTCTGCGATGTGATGCGACTCATTCTACATGATTTTCATTTTCATAGTGATTACATAAATGAATTGAGTGAATAAATATGATATTTATTACAATAATACCATTCTGTAAATGAGGTATCTATATCCTAAGAATAAGAATAAGAATTTATTCGAGAAAACACGGATAAGAACAAAAAGTAATAAACACCCGAATAACAAGTAGCAATGAAATATTACTAATAAGAAGCTAAGAATATGACCATATATTATATCATAACAATTAGTATGATTCTGGAATAAGTAAATGACATTATCTAAATCATTATACAGGAGGTTCCGACACTTATGAAGCAAATTAGACCTAAGTAAAGGGAAAATCTCGCAATCTCAATTTTTATCCAAGATTGTTTGTACTTCGGTAATTACTGGGGAATATTTATCATCCACATCAATGTTTCCCCAATATATAATATTATTTATATCCTCCTACAATGGTTTAAGTCCAATTTTACTCTTCGGTGAGTTTTTCGTAAAAGATATGAAATAAATCTTTTGTCATTTTTTGTATGAGGTACTTTTTTACTTTTCCGGCCAAAGTACAGGAAGATTGTTTTTTAACTTATATGGCATGAATGGATTTTTAGAAAATTATTTCCATGAAGAATCCTTTACAAGTTTTCAGGTTTATTTTTAATCAACTTCTTTTAGTTTAAAATTGTATGAAATATTAAGAAAGGAAATATGTTTTTGATGTACAAAGGATATTTTCCTCAAGAATGGAGTTCAAGTGTTTTATCATAATTATTTTCCGTCTAAGATAATATAGGGTTCTGTTTATATCCGAATTATTATATTGATTTTATTATGTTGTGATGGAATTATTTTTATGAAGTCCTTTATCTTATATGAATTGTTTTATGATGTCACGATGTTTAAGACTCTCATTTTAATTACATGGGTTATGCAATGATGTATGGTTTATGATTTTGTGGAACACATAATAGTGGTATCATTATGAGATGGGTGGGACCTATATCTCCCTCCAATGAATTGGGTAAAGATTTATATCTCATGAGATAGACCTGGATGGAATTGCAGGTTAATCCGGTTCAGTGAAACGGGACTGAAACGAGGACTGAACTCAGTTCAGAAATGGACTTTGTCCGCTAAGATAGTCTTGACAATGAATCTTGACTACTAAGAAATGATTCTCTATGATTATATGTGTATTCCACAAAGTTTCATGTTTTTATTTATGATTATTGGGATTACATTTCACTACTATGATTTTTCCCATGTTATGTGTAGAGACCCGAATCATGACGGACATTACATTACTTTTGCGGAATACTTAGTACATAACAAAAACACACACACAAGGACCGTAATATTTTAGTGTCTTTGGAAACTCGGAATATAATCTTCTAATCATGGTGAAATATCTTAAACATCTCCCATAAATATCTTCCTTTTTTTTACATAAAACCATTCTTTATATCTTTGGGAAAAGAAAACATAAAAGGGTGAGCTCAAATGCTCAGTAAGGGTAAACTAAAGAAATATCAATCACATCATATCATTTTGGAAATCTTACCCTGCAAAAGAGATCATAATTTCATAACATGTGATAAATCATGGTAGTTAAATGTAATCACAATAATCATAACGTAAAACATGAAACTTTGTGGAATACACACATAATCATAGAGAATCATTTCTTATTAGTCAAGACTTATTTCCAAGACTATCTTAGTGGACAAAGTCCATTTCTGAACGGAGTTCATTCCTCGTTTCAGTCTTGTTTCACTGAACTGGTTTAACCAGCCATTCCAGCCATGTCTATCTCATGAGATATAAAATCGTTACCCAATGCATTGGAGAGAGAAATAGGTCCCAACCATCTCATAATTATACCATTCTTATGTGTGCCAAAAAATCAAAAATCATACATCATTGCATAACACATGTAATAAAAATGGGATTCTTAAACAACATGACATCATAAAACAATTCATATAAGATAAATGAATTCATAAAAATAATTCCATTTAAACATAATCAAATCAATGTAATAATAGGGATATAAATAGAATCATATATTTTCTTAGATGGAAAATAATTATGATAAAACACTTGAACTCCATTCTTGAGGAAAATATCCTTTCTACTTCAAAAACACTTTTCCTTTCGTAACATGTCATACAATTCTAAACTAAAAGAAGTTGATTAAAAATAAACTTGAAAACTTGTAAAGAAATATTCTTGAAAATATTGTTTTAAAAAATCCATTCATGCCGTATAAGTTAAAAAAACATTCTTCTCGTACTTTTGTCAGAAAAGTCAAAAAGTACCTCGTACGAAAAATGAAAAAATATTCCTTTCAAATCTTTTACTAAAAACTCACCAAAGGGTAAAATTGGATTTAAACAATTGTAGGTGGATGGAAATAATATTACATATTGTGGAAACATGGATGTGTATGATAAAATACACCCCAGTAAATTTCAAAGTATAAACAATCTAGGATAAAAATGAGATTGTGATATTTCCCTTACCTTAGGCCCGATTTGCTTTGTAAGTGTCTGAACCTCCTGTATAATGATTTAAATAATGTTATTTTCTTATTCCAGAATCATAATTATTGTTATGATATCATATATGGTCATATTCTTAGCTTCTTATTAGTAATATTTCATTACTACATGTTATTCAGGTGTTTATTACTTTTTGTTCTTATGCGTGTTTGTCGAATAAATTCTTATTATTCTCATTAGGTTATAGATAACTCATTTCCAGAATGGTATTAGTGTAATATATATCATATTAATTCATTCAATTCATTTATATAATCATTATTCAATGAAGATCATATAGAACGAACCGCATCACATCGTGGAGACGGTATTCCGTACGTACGCACGAGCGATGATATCGTTACCATGATCGTGGAATAGTATTGGAGTGTATTTATACTATTTCAGAATCATTAACTCTTTAAAATAATAATATATAGTTATTATTTACACCATTATACCCATCCAAGTAAGGTGGTGGTGGAAAATAAATTTCACCATGGCGTGGAGACGGTATTCCGTACGTACGCACGCGCGGTGATTTCGTTTTCCGTAGGATGGATAGATGGTGAAATAGGGTTGTTTCATACTTATAATAACATATCACTATATGATTGATACTGATGTTATTACTTCATAATTAAACAACCTATGAAGAAGAAGTGGAAGAAGAAATAAAGTTGAAAGAATCCGTAACGGACATTACCTCTTCTTTGAAGTGCCTCTTTGAGATCTCCTTTTAGGGCACTAAAATTGGTCTTTGTGGAATACCAGAACCTCTAGGATGATTCTAGGTAAGTGGATAAGATAATTGGTCTGGGTTTGGCCGAGCTTGAAGGCTCAAAGTGGTGTGAGGAAGAGAGGTATTGGGTGCCCTTTTATAAGGGAGGAGAGGGGCACCTTTGGAATAACTAAAACTATTATTTTATTATAAATCCAAATTCGGTTTTAAATAGCTCCAAATTGATTTATTTCGAAGCTAAGGTGGGGATGGGTCTAAATCCTCTCATCAAATAGAATTTAGACAATTTTAGGTTCCTATGTTAACCTTATAATTTATATTTAACTTTAAGTTAGATAATTTTACTTTTACCGTGTCTTCTTGTTTTCTTACACTATAAGGTTAATAGACATACTATATCAATCCAAACGAACCCCAAGTTATTTATTATTAATATATATAACCTCATATAATTCATTTGGCCTAACCATATATTTTTTGGAATAAAATAACAATTAATAATATAATATTTGTTTGAAAAACTATTTTATTTCAATTTTTACACCATTTAGTAATTGATTTTTGGGAAAATCATAACATAATGATTAATTCGAAAAATGTGAATTAAGTCAATAATAACATTTCATATTAACCTCTAAAATTAGTGTAATTCATGAAAAGTCTCAAATTATATTTATTTGGGTATTTATAACATCAATTATGTCAATATTTCATTAATAAGATAATTAATGCATCATCTTTGTGCCATAAATAAATTGAATTATTTAAAGTCTAAAAATTCAAAATAAAATGAAATTATGTAGGAAAGCTTTTTATATTTCTAATGAATATTTATAGTCGAATTTATCTTATGTATAACCCTATATTAAAAATGATATACTTATTAAACTTTGATTTTAACTATTTTAACACTTCTTTAAATAAATTAATAATAAATGTCCTAATCTAATCCAAGTGGGCCTAAATGGTCATATTTTATTCCTAAGGTTGTTTTTGGTCGAATTACACTTATCCAATAGAATTATTACATGTGTTAGGGTAATAATAATATCATTTTTACCCTTAATTACCCTATTTACTTTTAACCGTGGAAAAAAAAGTAAAAAGTTACTATTCACCAAAAATTATTTTCATCTCATTTAACCACATTTTACTTACTAACATCAACTGTGTCTCTCGGATTTTTGAAATTCCACTCACAAAATCGGTATAATTAAGTTTTATGAAAAATTCATTTTTTTAACTACCACTTAGTGGTTTCACTATTCGTCAAAAAAATGAAAGTTTCAAGAAAAATACCAAAAATTAGGCATAAGCTATATTTGATATTATGAACACAAAAATGATGTCTATTTTACCAAATTCAAAACATATCAGTTGCATTACTTAATTTAAAAATTAAATCTCGTCGTCAAAACAAATAGTGTGTTCTTAAGAGATAATAACTATCAAAAGATTGACACTTGTTTATGTCTGGTTTAAATGTGAAATTACATCCAATGACCAACATTGTATTAAATTGTAAAAATATATTCTAAATATACATTAGAACCACCCAAATTAATAATTTATCACTATTAATTATTTCGATTAAAAAAAGTTTTTTATAATTAAAATTTAGTAATTCTCACTATTCATCAGAATATGAAAGTTATCTGAAAAGTACCAAAATTTCACCCTAAGCTAATTTCAATATTCCAAATCCAAAAATGAAGTCCATTTTGAAAGTTAAAATTTATAAAATTACAAAAAGTGTGTATTACTATTCATAACGGCTTGTTTATAATAATATTATAATAATATCTCGTTTAGTGAAACTCTGTATTGCGTACTACACACGCTATCGAGGAAGTTCGCGATTGCATGTAATGCAAGGAAAGTCAGGGATACGTGTTGTGCAATATTCTTTCGGTGTAGCGTACAACACAAGACATTAATGAAATTAAAAAGAATATTTTTCATAAAATCTCGAGGTGTTACATTCTACCCCCCTTAAAATGAATTTCGCCCTCGAAATTCGTCGGGGTTATAAATGGTTTACTATTCAAAAGTTTCTTTGATATAAACCCACATCGTAAAAAGGAATACCAAAACCAATCTTTATAAACAAAAGTATGAATTGTAACAGTTACCCAAATAAACTAATCACTAGGTTTCCACATAGGTGAAAATATGGATATGGAAGAGAAATCTAACCATCATGTTCTGATGGAGAGTGGTAGAGAACATGGCTATGGAAAATCCAGAAATCACAAAGCCATAAATTTGTAACGATCTAAGGTACCATCTGATTTATCAGATATAACAGAACTAGGACAACAATTTTGGATTTCAAGATCGTTTCCCTAAAGTTGATGAAATTGGAATTAGAATAAATACTTTCATGATTTCGGTATAGTCTCATCGTTGGTCGTTCTTTGGACAATTTCCACTTCATCTCTTAAAGAAATGAAGTTGAATTTGTCATTCGTGATGTGTTAGCAGATCATGTGATAGAATGATGGGTCATTCCATCTGTCTCAAACAAAAGGTTAAGAAAGTTATCATAAAATACATAAGTCCATATATAGTGAGATTAATGATATATGGTTCCTAAAATGGATTTATACTTCATATATCATACTGCTTAATATAATAAAAATAGTTTCTACTAAACAGGGACTTCCTGTAGGCCAGTGGTAGGCGATAAAGGCCAATCGCACTTCGGTTGTCGGTTCGATTCCCACGGCCTTGTCCGATGCGATGCGCTGTCGCACGTCCTGCAGGTTGTCCTTTTTATAAAACTATATTACTATAACATCCCATAAATAATATCGAAAAAAACTTCTATCCTTAAACAATACTAACTTATGTGCAACATAATCCATTCCAATCTTTAGGCTTATCCATAATACTGCAGTCCATTCTAATAATATAGTGAAAACGATTCCTAGAGATTTAATACCATCGTTGATCCCCATATATCATAAGATATGTATTGTTGGTCACATTCCAAACATTCAAAGGCCCTAATCAGGTATTCTCTCGAATACCCATTGAACCTTAGGGAAAACATGAATGCAATTAAAAGTTAACACTTTCCACATACCAAAATCCTCAAAATTCTATATTCTCAAACCATGATATAACTTAGTCCTTATATCAATCATGAGATCATGAATACTATCAAATATTTCATTTTCTCATTTTCCCTTCATTATGCACATATCATATTTTTTCCAAAAATATATCAATCACTTTCCATGGTTACCAGTACCATAAAATTATTGAAAACAACAATAGACCAATACATAAATATTCCAATATTCCACGATACTATATACAACATTATTTTGGAATCCCATTACATAAACAGTTAATCATTCCACCACATCGTTATCATATTCAATATCACTAATGGTGATCTCATGTGACTTCCCTTTGTCCTTTTCCTTAATTGGTTTCTCATGTCGATCATCACTAACCCTTGGATTAGGGCATTTATTAGCATAATGCCCCATTTCCTTCCACTTGAAACATTGAAGGGTATTAGTTTCATTATGTGTATCCCTTCCTTTATTTGAATCATTAGACATCTTATTCCCATCATTGCGGCATTCAAATGCCCGATGACCTTCCATTCCACATTTGAAACATTTACTTGTCCATTTAAGACAATCTCCACCATGCTTCTTTCCACACATTGAGCATAAGGAAACATTCATCTTCTTTTCACCATTATTCTGAGATTTCTCCTTGAACTCCATATTTCGTTTCTTGTCAAAACTATGAGATGGATAAGTAATACCAACTTCCATTTCTACCTAGATAGCAAAACGCACAATTTCTTCATAGCTACTAAAGTCTCTTATAGCTAATGCCCGTCAAAGATTTGGTTTTAAGCCACTGAAGAATCAATCAACTTTACTTTCAGGTTGGATGATAAATCCGGATGCATACCTTGCAAGCCTTGTAAAATTCACTTCGTATATACAAAAAGATTCATAATCTTTTTGCTTTAGTTCAAGAAACTCCTTCTCCATCTTTGTTCGAAGAATACGAGGTAAGTACTTATTGAAAAATAAGTTCTTGAACTCGTCCCATTCCATGGACTCAATTTCATCTATTCGCCTCGTATTCTTGATAAGATTCCACCATTTATCAGCTTCACCTTCCAAACGATATACTGCTAAGATGACTTTATCATGTTCAGAACATTGAATAACTAAAAATATATTTTCAGTTGTACTGATCCATTGTTCAGCAACAAGTGGATCAGAAGACCCACTGAAATATGGTGGACGTTTCCTCATGAAAGACTCAACAGAATATTGTTCCCTTCTCTGCTCATTTGGAAGTGCAGAATGATTCATATCTTGTGTAATTATAGCAATAAGATTTTTCACTCCATCTCCCATAACATTTTTTTGTTCAGGAGGAAAATCATTGCATTGTCCATTGCATTGATCAACACATTTCCTTCGGGTTCCATCCATCGTCTAAAACCCAAAAAAAATTGTGTGAGAGGAAAAAATCATGTTAAGGAAAACAACATAATAAAGGGGGGGTACCTTCAATATCTAACATCTTATATTTAATTCTAAGATCATTAGCACAATTCTAGGACTAAAACCTATACTTATACTTAACCTTAGGGACATCCCTAGACATACCTTAGAAATATCTCTAGGGATCTCACTAAAGTTCTCGCATACTAGTTTCCAAAGGTTGACTAAACCTCTCCTCTGATACCAACTGTAGAGACCCGAAGCTTGACGTACATGGACATTATATTACTTTAGCGGAATACTCAGTACATAACAAAAACACACACACAAGGACCGTAATAGTTTAGTGTCTTTGGAAACTCGGAATATAATCATCTAATAGTGGTGAAAGATCTTCAACATCTCCCATAAAGATCTTCCTTTTTTACATAAAACCTTTCTTTATATCTTGGGGAAAGGAAAACATAAAAGGGTGATATCAAATGCTCAGTAAGGGTAAACAAAAGAAATATCAATCACATCATAACATTTTGGAAATCTTACCCTGCAAAAGAGATCATAATTTCATAACATGGGATAAATCATGGTAGTGAAATGTAATCACAATAATCATAACATAAAACATGAAACATTGTGTCATACACACATAATCATAGATAATCATTTCTTATTAGTCATGAATTATTGCCAAGACTATCTTAGTGGACAAAGTCCATTTCTGAACCGAGTTCATTCCTCATTTCAGTCCTGTTTCACTGAACCGGTTTAACCAGCCGTTCCAGCCATGTCTATCTCATGAGATATAAAATCTTTACCCAATGCATTGGAGGGAGATATATGTCCCACCCATCTCATAATGATACCATTCTTATTTGTGTCATAAAATCATAAATCATACATCATTGCATAACCCATGTAATAAAAATGGGATTCTTAAACAACATGACATCATAAAACAATTCATATAAGATAAAGGAATTCATAAAAATAATTCCATCACAACATAATCAAATCAATGTAATAATAGGGATAGAAACAGAACCCTATATTATCTTAGATGTAAAATAATTTTGATAAAACACTTGAACTCCATTCTTGAGGAAAATATCCTATCTACTTCAAAAACACTTTTCCTTTCTTAACATGTAATACAATTCTAAATTAAAAGAAGCTGATTAAAAATTTACTTGAAAACTTGTAATGGAACCTTCTTGGAAATAATGTTTTAAAAAATCCATTCATACCGTATAAGTTAAAAAAACATTCTTCTCGTACTTTGGTCAGAAAAGTCAAAATGTACCTCGTACGAAAAACGACAAAAGATTCATTTCATATCTTTTACTAAAAACACCCCGAAGGGTAAAATTAGATTTAAACAATTGTAGGTGGATGGAAATAATATTACATATTGAGGAAACATGGATGTGGATGATAAAATACACCCCAGTAAATTTCAAAGTATAAACAATCTCGGATAAAAATGAAATTGTGATATTTCCCTTACCTTAGGTCTGATTTGCTTTTTAAGTGCCCAAACCACCTATATAATGATTTAAATAATATTATTGACTTATTCTAGAATCATAATTATTGTTATGATATCATATATGGTCATATTCTTATCTTCTTATTAGTAATATTTCATTACTACTTGTTATTCAGGTGTTTATTACTTTTTGTTCTTATGTGTGTTTGTCGAATAAATTCTTATTCATCTCTTTATGTTATAGATACCTCATTTCCAGAATGGTATTAGTGTAATATATATCATATTAATTCATTCAATTCATTTATATAATCATTATGCAATGAAGATCATATAGAACGAATCGCATCACATCGTGGAGACGATATTCCGTACGTACGCACGAGCGATGATATCGTTTCCATGATCGTGGAATTGTATTGGAGTGTATGTATACTATTTCAGAATCAATACCACATTACAATAATCATATATAGTTATTATGTACTCCATTATTCCCATCCAAGTAAGGTGGTGGTGGAAAATAGATTTCACCACGGCGTGGAGACGGTATTCCGTACGACCGCACGCGCGGTGATATCATTTTCCGTAGGATGGATAGATGATGAAATAGGGTTGTTTCATACATATAATAACATATCAGTATATTAGTGATACTGATGTTATTACTTCATAATGAAACAGCCAATGAAGAAGATGTGGAAGAAAAATAATGTTGAAAGAATCGGTAACGGACATAACCTCTTCTTTGAAGCGCCTCTTTGAGATGTCCTTTTAGGGCACTAAAATTGGTCTTTGAGGAAGACCAGAAACTCTAGAATGTTTCTAGGGAAGTGTAGAAGAGAATTTGGCAGGGTTTGGCGGATATTGAAGGCTCAAAGTGGTGTGAGGAAGAGAGGGAGGGGGTGCCCTTTTATAAGGGAGGAGAGGGGCACCTTTGGAATAACTAAAACTATTATTTTATTATAAAGCCAAATTCGGTTTTAAATAGTTCCAAATTGATTTATTTAGAATCTAAGGTGGGTATGGGTAGAAATACTCTCATCCAATAGAATTAAGACAAGTTTAGGTTCCTATTTTAACCTTATCATTTATATTTAAATTTAAGTTAGATAAGTTTACTTTTACCGTGTCTTCTTGTTTTCTTACACTATAAGGTTAATAAACATACTATATCAAGCCAAAAGAACCCCAAGTTGTTTATTATTAATATATATAACCTTATCTAAGTCATTTGAACGAACCTTAGACTTTTAGGAATAAAATAAAAATTAATAATATAATATTTATTTTAAAAACTATTTTATGTTAATTTTTACACTATTTAGTAATTGATTTTTGTGAAAATCATAAAAGAATGATTAGTTCGAAAAAAGATAATTAAATAACTAATAACATGTCATATTAACCTATAAAATTAGTGTAATTCATGAAAAGGCTCAAATTATATTAATTTGGGTATTTATAACATCAATTATGTCAATATTTCATTAATAAGATAATTAATGCATCATCTTTGTGTCATAAATAAATTGAATTATTTAAAGTCTAAAAATTACATATAAAATATCATTATGTATGAAATCGTTTTAGATTTCTAATGAATATTTATAGTCTAATTTATCTAATGTATATCCCTATATTAAAAATTATATACTTATTAAACTTTGATTTTAACTATTTTAACTCTTCTTTAAATAAATTAATAATAAATGTCCTAATCTAATCCAAGTGGGCCTAAATGGTCATATTTTATTCCTAAGGTTGTTTTTGGTCGAATTACACTTATCCAATCTAATTCGGACATGTGTTAGGGTAATAACAATATCATTTTTACCCTTAATTACCCTATTTACTTTTAACCGTGGTAAAAAAAAGTAAAAAGTTATTATTCACCAAAAATTATTTTCGTCTCATTAAACCACATTTTACTTACTAACATCCACTGTGTCTCTCGGATTTTTGAAATTCCACTCACAGAAGTGGTAACATTAAGTTTTATGAAAAATTCATTTTTTTAACTACCACTTAGTGGTTTCACTATTCATCAAAAAAATGAAAGTTTCCAGAAAAATACCAAAAATTAGGCCTAAGCTATATTTTATATTATGAACTCAAAAATGATTTCTATTTTACCAAATTCGAAACATATCATTTTCATTACTTAATTTAAAAATTAATTCCCATCGTCAAAACAAATAGTCTGTTCTTAAGAGATAATAACTGTCAAAAGATTGACACTTGTTTATGTCTGGTTTAAATATGAAATTACATCCAATGACCAACATTGTATTAAATTGTAAAAATATATTCTAAATATACATTAAAACCACTCAAATTAATAATTTATCACTATTTATTATTTCGATTAAAAAATTTTGTTTTTAATTAAAATTTAGTGATTTTCACTATTCATCAGAATATGAAAGTTATCCGAAAAGTACCAAAATTTCACCCTAAGCTAATTTAGATATTATGAATCCAAAAATGAAGTCCATTTTGAAAGATAAAATTTATAAAATTTCAAAAAGTGTGTATTACTATTCATAACGACTAGTTCATAATAATATTATAATAATATCTCATTTAGTGAAACTCGGTATTGCGTACTACACACACTATTGAGGAAGTTCGTGATTGCGTGTAATGAAAGGCAAGTCAGGGATACGTGTTGTGCAAGCTTCTTTTGGTGTATCGTACAACACAAGACATTAATAAAATTAAAAAGAATATTTTTCATAAAATCTCGAGGTGTTACATTATGAAATTATGATCTCTTTTGCAGGTTAAGATTTCCAAAATGTTATGTTCTTATGAATATGATGTGAATGATATTTCTTTTGTTTACCCTTACTGATAATTTGAGCTCACCCTTTTGTATGTTTTCTTTCCCCAAGTCAGGAATAAGGTTATTAAGTAGGATATGCCAAAAAGGGACTCTAGATATGATGAAATAAATGGGAGACAAAGTAGATGATTTACAAACCATTTGTTTATGTTTCCTAGTTTCTAAAGACACTATACCTATATGGTCCTTTCATGGTTTTGTTATATGTTGTAATAAGTATGATTAAATTTTCAAGTATTAACAATGTATGTAAAGTATGGGTTGTTATAATCCTCATGGAATTTCAATCCTTTTCGTCAATTATAAGCAAAGAACTTCTGCCTATTTCGGTCTTCTTTGAAGTGATCCTGAATGGTTTTCACTTTAAATATTTTCTCCTCTGTAATATGTGGTCCCACTAAGTTTATTTCACTAACTTCTTATCAATAGTTTAGAATATGACACCTCTTCCCATATAATCCATTGTATTGTGTCATCTAAATGCTCGAATAGAATTTGTTACTATTTAAAATATCCATCAAAATTAGATATTAATCCCACAAACCATGGAAGTCAAGATAACATGATATCAGTATAAAATCCAATTTCTGGGTAGTCCTTTTAAACCTCCCATTAATTTGGGGATGATATTTGGTGTGTAAATTTATATCAATATTGAGATCACATTAAAGACCCTTCCAAAATTTTGATGTGAATTGAGGTTCATGGTTAGATAAAATCAATAGATGTTCCATGTGAATCCTTATAATTTCATTAATATAGATTCAGGTAAGGATTTTATGGGGAATATCTTCTCTAACCTCTAAGCAATGAATATAATTATAAATATGATCAATGATGACACATATAGATTCGTTCTTCCATGAATTATTTAGGGGTCTATTAAAAAATTACATTGTTACATTGTCCCACTTCCATATTGGTATAAATATAGTTCACATGACTCCCTTAAGATGTTTTCTTTTATCTATAATCAGTTTTAATACTATGAATTTAGACACATAGTTTAAAATTTTTCTCTTCATACCACCTCACCCGAAATGTTCTCTTAAATCTTTTTACATATTTTTTATACCCTGGTGTATAGAGAAATGAGAGCAATGTGCATCTTCTAGAATTCCTCTCTTCAACTTTTGTATGGAAGAAACATATAACCTCCTCCAAAAACTCAAAAATCCATCTATATGGATGAAATTGATCAATTCCACATAATTTACTACTTTAATATTCCTTCGTATGTTTTTTTCATCCTTGTATGACTTCTACATCATTTCTCTTAAGGATTGTTTGGAAATTTATTAGAAATGGAATGATGGATCTCCTTACCTGTAAATCACTATATCCATATTTCATAGATATTTTTATATATGATACTCATTAATATTCATCATTTCTAGAACCCCATGGTCCCTTTTACTCAAATCTTGAGCCACATTTTATTCCTTCATAAAGGGTTAGTGCATTTAGTAATAAAAGTCCTCAAGTAGTTCCAACCATATTATTTTCCACATATTCATATCCTTGATAGATAATATATACTTCAAACTCTTTTGGCCCATATATATATTATATATTTCACTATAGAGTTAGTGCCTCCTTATTTTTGAGATAAAGTGTAAGAACCTGGTTTTTTTGCGAAAGACTTTGGAATATTCTTGATAATATTCCAGGGCAGTGCCTTAAGACGGCCTGCGATTCCGAGCCCCGGAGTAGCTGGAATTAATTTTTTAGTGCGTTCACACTAGAAACGCCAAATAAATGGGATAACTCCTAAACAGAGTTCCGGATCAGAGATCTGAGTGTACGGATGGGTCCGGAATTGGGTGTTTACCCTAGGAACGACATAAAACATGTCGGCGCGGAATGTTTGGACCCCTCGCTCGCTTCCAGAAGGTTAAACGGATAAATTAATAAATTAATTTATTCGTTTAATGGAGAAATGCTAGTATCTCTTAAACGGTGCCTCGGATTGGAAAACTGAGGTCACTGTTGAGTTTGGAGCGTGCCGTTAACACTAGGAAGGGTATAAGTTTTGCGGGCACGGCCCGTCTGTGAAAAATGGCCCCAGGGGCGTTTTTGTAATTTGGCGGCCTCGGGCGCTAAGTTTAATAACTTTTGAACGGGGTCTCAGAATAAAATTCTGAGACTGCTGTTGCACTCAAAGCGTGGTTCTTAGCCTAGGGGAGGCTAAATCCTGACCCTGTCGGGAGTTCGGGTACGGGGCCCACGGGCGGGAGTTTAAGTGTTCTGTTTTTAAACACATCTCCCCCCCCCCCTCTTGGTTGTCCTCCCTGGTGCGGAAGCCTCTCCCCTATCCTCCTCCATCTTCAGCGAGTCTGTCCGGCCAGGCAACTCAGGTGAGGTGTGGTAATGTCGGCGGATCGAAGCGAAGCTCCGGGCGAAGCCCAGCGAGGTAGGAGGTTTTGGTTTACGTTTTTATTTCTGGACCTTCATTTCAATTCAATTATAGTGTCGAATTGCCGTCGATTTTGAAATAAAACCCCATAATATTGTAGTATAATTTTTGACCTACCCGGCGCATATTTCGGATCGAAAATCCGAGTTCGGAGGTGACCGCGGTTGTTCGCCGAAATCTGAGGGTTTTTGGAGATGTTTCCCGGCCGTATTTGGGAACAACGGCGGCGGCTCCTCTCGGCAGGCGACAACAGAGCGGGATACGGCGACGGAGGCCATGACTCGCAGGAGGTAGAAGGACTGGGGTTAGGGGCATCGGGCGAGCGTGACGAAGGGTAGCGGCGGTTGGCTGGGGCGCGCGATCGGCGAGCGGGGCGCCAGCGGGGTCGTCGGCCACGGGCGGCCACGCGAGGGAGCAAGGACCCTCATACTGCGGGTCCTATTGTCGTGACGCAGAGACCGGAATCAGCCGGTCTTCTGGGAATAAAACTGGACTTGAGGCGGGTCCGGTTTGGCTGGAGTGGGCCGCGGTCAGCCGGCAGCGGCGGTTCGGACCGGGCCGGCCGGGGTGAACCGGCCCGGTTGGCCCCCTTATATTCGGGGGGCCGTAACTTCTCAACGGAGCGTCCGTTTGACGCACCGTCTCATGCAGTAGATCTATATCGATGAGACGGTCTTTGGGAGATAGTTTCAAGAATTTTTAATTCCATAAACGAGGGGCTTCGGTAGCACGACTCGTGCGTTAAGTAAGTTTGGCGTGTTTCCGGGGGTCTTGTTTTGAGCGGCGCGGACGCGTCCGACGTCCGATTTAAGCACCGTCAGTGGAGTTGGAACCCTGGCGTCGAGGCGGAGGTTTCCAGGGAAGTTTCAGGTGTTGAGACTAGTTTTGAGGCATGGGCCCCATGGCCCATCCTTCGAGCTGTGTGCAGTGTTTCACGCCTTTCTCACCGGGCGTCCGTTCGGGGCGTGCGGGCAGTCGTTTCTGGATGTTTTTTCGAGGGGATTGCAAAGGTGCAATCTGCCTGCTCTATTTTGGCATGATCATGCAGGGCCCACGAGGGTCGTTTGGTGCGTTGACAGGGATTTTCCATCTTTATCACCGGGCGACCGTTTTGGACAAGTGAATAGTCCATCTTGTGCTTTTTCGAGAGGATTGCAACGTTTTGATCCGTTCGTTGCATTATGGGACTGGGTTGCAGGTCCCACGAAGCACCGCTCATGTGCGGTGCGCCGGAATGCACCTTCTTCTTTGTATATCCGTTGCACTCATGTGTGTAGTTCTTTTGACGTGTTTTCCCGAGGGGATCGCATTGGTGCGATGCGCCCGACTGTTTTTGTGGCCGAGGCTCGGGATCACGGGACGCCGTTCGAGCATGAGGCGGTGTTGGTGACTTTTCCGTTGGATATCCGTTTGAGGCGAGTGAGCAGTCTATCTTGCATGTTTTTTCAAGAGGATTACAGCGGTACAATCTGTTTGGTTGTGTGAAGCCTCTTTCGCAATATTGTTAAATGTGGAAATGTGAAAGGTGCTCCGGTGGTGGTTTGTCCTACCATGTTTGTAGCGGACCCTTGGCGTGTGATCGTACATTCTTTGGAGAGTGACATAAATGGTTCATAAGATGTGGTTGGTCGTGCTAGGGCCTTTGAGTTGGAGATGTTACATCACACCCTCACGTTGATGTTGGGTGTCGTGTGCACCATATCCCTTGGGCTGAAAATGAGGTATAATCCATGAGTATACGGGAGTTCTTGGAGGTACGGGTGGTTTGTACCTGAGACGTTCGTGCGCTTGGTTGGGGTTGACTTGGGGCCACACGTCGTGTGGGCCCCATGTGTGTGTTGTGTACTGCTTTAGGTACTTTGACCTCTCACAACGTAGAGGGTCCCTCTATGCTTGTTTGTTTGACCAGTAGGTTGGAGCTTTCCCCTGGCTCGGTGCTCGTTGGTTTGACCAGCAGGGTTGAGTGGTCTCCCCTAGTTTCGTTCTCGATGGTTTGTCCGGTAGCGATGCTAGTGACACCCAGTGATGGAACAGATGCTGCACCTCATTTGGGGTGAGTTGTTCTGGAGTTTGGTGGTTGCGCGATACCCACTCCGTGTTCGGTTGGCCAGTGGTGTACACTTCGATACAGATGGCCAGAGCAGTTCTGAGTTTTACCCTCCAGTGGGGCTGGGAAGTGGGTTACTCATCGACTTCTTCGGGTTTACCCTCCAGTAGGGCTGGGCAGTGGGTTGCTCGCTGACTTTTATGGTCTACCCTCCAGCAAAGACTGGGCAGTGGGTCACCTGACGCTCTTAGGGTCTACCCTCCAGCAGAGACTGGGTAGTGGGTCACCCGACGACCTCTTAGGGCCTACCCTCCAGAAGGGCTGGGCAGTTGGTCGCCCGTCATCTAGTTCCAGGCCTACCCTCCAGCGGGGCTGGGCAGTGGGTCGCCTGATGATGTATTAAGGTCGACCCTCCAGCGGGGATGGGAAGTGGGTCACCTGTTGATGTATTATGGTTTACCCTCCAGTGGGGTTGGGCAGTGGCTCGCCTAATGATGTATTAGGGTTTACCCTCCAGCAGGGCTGGGGAGTGGGTCACCCGATATCTGGTTTTAAATTTCCCTCCAGCAGGGCTGGGCAGTGGGGACACCGGTTGGCATTCCAGACTCAGTCCTCTCGACTAAGCTAGTCTGTGGCTTACCTCTGTGATTACCGGAGTGGGACCCTTGGTTGTACGGGTCGGTGATGGAATGACTTTGACTTTGAGGAGACCTCTCGACTGCAGGGTAGTTCCGAGCTGTGGTTTGACTCTCCCTAGAACTCTCAAGTATGAGGAGCGCTTTCCCCACCGAGACACGTTCTTGTGACACGATCTAAAATCATGCAGGCGAGTCAGTGCCTCCCAAAGCAGATAGTGTCGAGGTGTGGTGATTGATTTCTTGACTTGTAGTTCGAGGCAGACATGCGGGATGCTGGGCATCGATGGAGTTTTCTTCTGGGACTATTGGCTACTCTTTTCTTATTCGGAGCTACAGGACGGAGATCCCCTTACGAGCTTGTTCGGGCTTCTTGGTAGAGCATATATTTGTATATACCTCATACGAGTACCCACTCCTTGGGTTTTGGCTACTCTCCTTCCAGGAGAGGTGAAGATGCGTTGGGTATTCCACGTGCTTTCCGTGTCTAGCTTCTCATGGTTGGATGAGTCTACACTCCTGCTATAGGTAGCGAATACTCGACGAGAAGTTCATCTTCTCACCGTTTCCAGCTCCTTGTGTCTGGACAAGTCTACCTTCTTTCCTTTTGTTGGGTTGAGCTGGACTCTCTGTTGTGCTGTTACTCTTTACTGCACCCTCAGTTGTACTCCTTTACTTATCCATGTTCTCTCTACTGCTCACCCTTAGGTACCTACTTTGTTGCTCCCTCGAGTCTTCGGGGTACCCTACTGAGTATTTTTATACTCACCCCTACTTGGGATTTGCCCGCACTTGGTGTGCCGTTGCAGACGACGGACAGGTGGAGCGTGACTTCGGTGGAGCGTAGGATCTTGGGAGTATGGACCACGTGTGGTGGTCATGGCTGGGTTCTAGGTGGGAGACCCATCAGCCGTTTCTTTTTGTTTACATGTTGCCGGGTTGTGGCACTTTTTGGTTGGGTGCGTGTTTTTCCCCTTTTCTGTTCAGCTTGTACCCTGTACTATTTAGAGGTCGATGCACTCTTGTGGTTTATCTATAGAAATTGCCCTTTACTTTTCTTTTTACTCTACACTTTTGCACTAAGTGTGTTGCGTGTTTGTGTGCAGGTACTTAGGCAAAGGCCTCCCCGAGTTGTTGTGCCTTGGGAGCTGGTCGCCAACCCCTAGCCTATGGAGGCAGGCTTGGGGTAGTTGCGGCTCGAGCCTGGGTAGGGTCGGGTCGTGACAAAGTGGTATCAGAGGTGGTTCATTCCTTGGGACGTTGTTCGGACGTCCCTAAAAGAGGAATTGGTTGGGATTTAGGGCAACAGTGTTAACATGTCTCGAGAGCGGCTCTCGGGCCAGGGAGTCCAGTTATGGTGCGGCGGCTGATGTATCCATTAACCAGGACATTGATAACCCGCTTGTCGACTCGGCATACTGAGACACTTGTTGCAGGGAAATTTGTTTTTGCATCACATAGGACTGAGTCTTGACTGTCCTTCTTGAGTAATCTCCCCATCGTTGCTATTGGTATATACATATATGCTAATCTGACCGCGGCACTCCATGATGGTATTCAGGATGTCTCTGCAAGGACAGCCAGATAGGATACCAGCTTTAGGTGTCTGTCGATGACCCTGTGAGCTATGAGGCCACAGTCCAGGACCCATCATGTGAGCCCTTTTCTCCGGGGGGCCCGTAGCAGCACCCCCACCTGTTAAATAGTAGGCAGTTTCAGCAGAGCAGGCTGAGCTTTAGCGCAGGTTGAGTGTGCTCTGTGAGTTCCAGCGGCAGAGACCACTGAGGTTCAGTGGTGAGCCAGACCCTCATGCAGCAGAGGCTTGGTTCGAGACAGTGGTTTGCCTTTTCAGTCTTGTGCAGACACTGACAGATTAAAGAGTGGCTTTGGCAGCCACCCTCTTTCGTGGAACAGCTTGGCGTTGGTGGAGTCTGGTGACTCAACTTCTTGATGAGTTTTTGCTTTCGTGGGGTGACTTACAGTTATTGTTTAGAGAGGAGTTTTTTCCCTCCTTCTTGCGCTCCGTTCGGATTCAGGAGCTCCTGCAGTTTCAGCAGGGAGGGATAACGGTGGCTGAGTACGCGGCTAGTTTTGCAGACTATGCACGCTTTTACCCGGACTTGGTCCATGACAACAACCTCCGAGCGCGGAAGTTTGAGTAGGGTCTCTGCTGAGAGATTCGTGCTGTCATAGTACCCTTGGTCATTTCCACATATGTCGGGGTGCTAGAGAAGACGCTGGTGACAGAGGGCTTCCTGTCATGTTTTGCAGTTGGTAGTGGAAGGGGAGATGATGGAACTGAGACGTATTCCACAGCTAGCAGGTTCTGGATGATAGAACCTCAATGCAGGTGGTCTTTCCACTGCTGGTTTCGGAGTCGTGGTCGTATACCACTATGTTGAAAAGCCGCAGGGCCTCAGCCGAGGATTCCCTTACGTGAGTGGATCCTGAGCCGTGTTCGTACACCACAGTGGCACCGAAGTGAACCAGTGCAGCCCAGCGAGATTCGGTGTTATGCATGTGACAGGCGAGGTCACTTGGCACGAGACTTCCCGACCTGAGTTACTGGGAGCTTTGGGCAGGCAGCAGGCACACCACCATGGCAGAGGCAGCGCCGTGATCGGAGTAGCATCCAGAGAGGTTGTGCTAGAAAAGGAGCGGGAGGAGCTGGTAGTGGGGGACGACGTTACGAGATCTCCCCATCCCCACTAGGTGGTCCACGTCAGGCTCTGGGAGCTGACAGTTGGGACCGCGGGTAGCCGCGAGCTTTGGATATCTATGATCCTGCAGAGCACGGGATGGTGAGAGGTACCCCATGTGACTCTTCTACTTCTTGCAGTAGAATTGTTAGGCTCTGCATGTGAAATGAATTTCTCCCTGATCCTTTTTTTAGGTGTTACCAGGGTGACGCAGGGCGTCGGGTTTAACCCTGTGTTGGTAAGGAAAAAGGTGTGAGACCTTTTCCTTTAGTCGATGGTGTTGACGCCTTCGCCTTTTGAGCATTTAAGAGAGCATCGACTTTGAAATCTTGCATGACCAGATATCCTTAGGTGTTTCACCATATTGATATTCTGAAGGATGGAATCACAGGGCCTTGTTCTAGGTGTGGGCGGTGATTCCAGTCATGGCGTGTGACGTATAGGTTCAACTGAGGATGTGAGCTACCCCCGAGAACCTTCGGGCTGTTTGAAACTGTGCAAAGGGATGGTGAGGTTCCCTACTGCCTTACCCTAACCCCAAAGTATGGAGTGGGTGCATGACATCGGAGAGGGATGACCTAGCGTGAAAAGATCAATCCTTTGGTCTATGTGCAGTGACGCAGAGCTGTGCGTGGGTTCTTCTGGGAATGAGAAAGCCAGGTGTGGGCATAGTACCCTGTGTTTCTCCCTATTTTTGCTTTTCGGGGACAAAAATATTGAAGGAGATAATGATGTAAGAACCCAGTTTTTGCTGTAAAATACTTTGGAATATTCTTGATAATATTCCAGGGCAGCGCCTTCAGACGGCGTGTGATTCCGAGCTCCGAAGTGGCCGGAATTAAATTTTCAGTGCTTTCACACTGGAAACACCAAATAAATGGGATAACTCCTAAACTGAGTTCCGGATCAAAGATATGAGTGTACTAATGGGTCTATAATGGGGTGTTTACCCTAGGAACGACAAAAAAAAAGTCATCACGGGATGTTTGGACCCCTCGCTCTCTTCTGGATGGTTAAACGGATAAATTAATAAATTAATTTAGTCGTTTAATGGAGAAACTCTAGTATCTCTTAAACGATGGTTCGGATTGGAAAACCAAGGGCACCGTTGAGTTCAAAGCGTGCTGTTTACCCTAGGAGGGGTATAATTTTTGCGGGCGCGGCCCGTCTGTGAAAAATGGCCTCAGGGGCGTTTTCGTAATTTGCTGGCCTCGGGTGCTAAGTTTAATAACTTTTGAACGGTGTCTCGAAATAAAATTCCAAGACCTCCGTTGCACTCAGAGCATGGTTCTTAGCCTAGGGGAGGCTAAATCCCGACCCCGTCGGGGGTTCGGGTACGGGGCCCACGGGCGGCAGTTTAAGTGTTCTGTTTTTAAACACTTCTCCCCCCCCCCCGCATGGTAGTCCTCCCTGGCACGGCAGCCTCTCCCCTCTCCTCCTCCATCTCCGGTGAGACGGTCTGGTGAAGCGACTCCGATGAGGTGCGGTGATGTCGGCGGATTTACGTGAAGCTCCGGGCAAAGCCCAGTGAGATATGAGGTTTTGGTTTACGTTTTAATTTCCAGACCTTCATTTCAATTCAATTATAGCGTCGAATTGCTGTATATTTTGAAATAAAACCTCATAATCTTGTAGTATAATTTGTGACATACCCGACACATATTTTGGATCAAAAATCCGAGTTCGGAGGTGACCGCGGTTGTTCGCTGAAATCCGCGGGTTTTTGGAGATGTTTACCGGCCGGATTTGGGAACAACGGCGGCGGCTCCCCTCGGCAGGCGGCGGCGGAGCGGGCTACGGCGGCGAAGGCCGCGACTCACAGGCGGAAGATGGATTGGGTCAGGGTTATCGGACGAGCGTTACAGAGGGAAGCGGCGGTTGGCCGGGGAGCGCGATCGGCGAGCGGCGCGGCAGCGGGGTCGTCGGCCACAGGCGGCGACGCGAGGGAGCCAGGACCTGCATACTGCGGGTCCTGTTGGCACGACGTGGAGACCGGCATCGGCCAGTCTTCTAGGAATAAAACCGGACCCATGGTGGGTCCGGTTCGGCTGGAGTGGGCCGCGGCCAGCCGGCCGCGGCGGTTCGGACAAGGCCGGCCGGGGTGAACCGGCCCAGTTGGCCCCCTTATATTCGGGGGGTCGTAACTTCCCAACGGCGCATCTGTTTGATGCGCCGTCTGCAGCAGTAGATCCGTATCGATGAGACAGTATTTGGGAGATGGTTTTGAGAATTTTTAATTACCGAAATGAGGGGATTCGGTAGCTCGACTCGTGCGTTATGTAAGTTTGGCGTGTTTCCGGGGTGTTGTTTTGAGTGGCGCAGACGTGTCCGACATCCGATTTAAGCGCCGTCAGTGGCGTTGGAACCCTGGTGTCGAGGCGGAGGTTACCAGGGTAGTTTCAGGCATTGAGACTGGTTTTGAGGCATGGGCCCCACGACCCATCTTTCGAGCTGCGTGCAGCGTTTCACGCCTTTCTCACCGGGGGTCCGTTCTGGGCGTACATGTAGTCGTTTCTGGATATTTTTCCGAGGGGATTGCAACGGTGCAATCCACCCGCTCTATTTCGGCACGATGGTGCGGGGCCCATGAGGGTCGTTTGGGGCGTCGACGGTGATTTTCCATCTTTATCATCAGGCGACCGTTTTGGACAAGTGAATAGTCCATCTTGGGTACTTTTTCGAGAGGATCGCAATGGTGCGATCCGTTCATTGCTTTACGGGACCGGGTTGTGGGTCCCACGAAGCACCGATCGTGTGCGGTGCACCAGAATGCACCTTCTTCTTTGGATATCCATTGCACTCATGCAAGTAGTGCTTTTGATGTGTTTTCTCGAGGGGATCGCATTGGTGCGATGTGCCCAACTGTTTTCGGGGCTGAGGCTCAGGATCACGGGACGTCGTTTGGGCATGAGGCGGTGTTGGTGACTTTTCCGTCGGATATCCGTTTGAGGCGAGTGAGTAGTCTATCTCGCATGTTTTTTCGAGAGGATTACAACAGTATGATCTGTTTGTTTGTGTGGATCCTCTTTCATGATATTGTTAAATGTGTAAATTTGAAATGTGCTCTGGTGGCGGTTTGTCCTACCATGATTGTAGCGGACCCTTGGCGTGTGATCGTGCATTCTTCGGATAGTGATATAAATGGTTTATAACATGTGGCCGGCTGTGCCTGGGCCTTTGAGTTGGAGATGTTACGTCACGCCCTCGCGTTGACGTTGGGTTCTGTGTGCACGATAGCCCTTGAGTTGAAAATGAGGTATACTCCAGGAGTATACGGGAGCGGTTGGAGGTACGGGTGGTTTGTACCTGATACGTTCGTGTGTTTGGTTGGGGTTGACTTGGGGCCACACGTCGTGTGGGACCCATGTGTGTGTCGTGTTCTGCTTTATGTAATTTGACCTCTCACGATGTAGAGGGTCCCTCTATGCTCGTTTGTTTGACCAGTATGGTGGAGTTTTCCCCTGGCTCGGTGCTCGTTGGTTTGACAAGAAGGGTTGAGTGGTCTCCCCTGGTTTAGTTCTCGATGGATCGGACGGTAGCGGTGCTAGTGACACCCTGTGATGGAACAGACACTGCACATCATTTGGGGTGAGTTGTTCGAGAGTTTGGTGGTTCCGCGATACTTACTCCATGTTCAGTTGCCCAGTGGTGTACCCTTCGGTAGAGATGGCCAGAGTAGTTCTGAGTTTTACCCTCCAGCGGGGCTGGGCAGCGGGTTACTCATCAACTTCTTCAGGTTTACCATCCAGCAGGGCTGGGCAGTGGGTTGCTCGCTGACTTTTAGGGTCTACCCTCCAGCAGAGACTGGGCAGTGGGTCACCCGACGCTCTTAGGGTCTACCCTCCAGCAGAGACTGGGCAGTGGGTCACCCGACGACCTCTTAAGGCCTACCCTCCAGCAGGACTGGGCAGTGGGTCGCCCGTCGTCTTGTTCCAGGTCTACCCTCCAGCGGGGCTGGGTAGTGGGTCTCCTGATTATGTATTAAGGTCGACCCTCCAGCGGGGCTAGGCAGTGGGTCTCTTGTTGATGTATTATGGTTTACCCTCCAGCGGGGCTGAGTTGTGGGTCAACTGATGATGTATTAGGGTTTACCCTCTAGCAGGGCTGGGTAGTGGGTCACCTGATATCTGGTTATGAATTACCCTCTAGCAGGGCTGGGTAGTGGGGACACCGGTTGGCATTCCAGACTCAGTCCTCTCAACTAGGCTAGTCTGTGGCTTACCTACGTGATTACCGGAGTGGGACCATTGGTTGTACGGGTCGGTGATGGAATGACTTTGACTTTGAGGAGACCTCTCGACTGTAGGGCAGTGACGAGGTGTGGGTTGACTCTCCCTAGAACTCTCAAGTACGAGGAGTGCTTTCCCCACCAAGACATGTTCTTGTGATGCGATCTAAAACCATGCGGGCAAGTCAGTGCTGCCCAAAGAGGATAGTGTCGAGGTGTGGTGATTGAGCCCTTGACTTGTAGTTCTAGGCAGACGTGCGGGATGCTGGGCATCGATGGAGTTTTCTTCTGGGACTGTTGGCTACTCTTTTCTTGGGCTGAGCTACGGGACGGAAATCCCCTTACGAGCTTTTTCGGGCTTCTTGGCAGAGCATATATTTGTATATACCTCATACGAGTACCCACTCCTTGGGTTTTGGCTACTCTCCTTCCAGGAGAGGTGAAGACGCACGGGGTATGCCACGTGCTTTCCGTGTCTAGCTTCTCGTGGTTGGATGAGTCTACTCTCCTGCTATAGGTAGCGAAGATTCGATGGGAAGTTCATCTTCTCACCGTTTCCAGCTCCTTTTGTCAAGACGAGTCTACATTCTTTCCTTTTGTTGGGTGGAGCTGGACTCTCTGCTATGATGTTACTCTTTACTACACCCTCGGTTTCACTCCTTTACTTTTCCTTGTTCGCTCTACTGCTCACCCTTCGGTACCTACTTTGTTGCTCCCTCGAGCCTTTGGGGTATCCTACTGAGTATTTTTATACTCACCCCTGCTTGGTCTTTGCCCGCACTTGGTGTGCCCTTCCAGACGACGGATAGGTGGAGCGTGACTTCGGTGGAATGTAGGAGCCTGGGAGCTTCGACCGCGTGCAGTGGTTGTGGCTGGGTTCGAGGTGGGATACCTATCAGCTGTTTCTTTTTGTTTACTTTTTGTCGGGTTGTGGCACTTTTTGGTTGGGTGCATGTTTTTCCCCTTTTCATTTCATCTTATACCCTGTACTGTTTAGAGGTCGATGCACTCTTGTGGTTTATCTATAGTAGTTTCCCTTTACTTTTCTTTTTTACTTGTCACTTTTGCTTTGATTGTTCTGCGTGTGTGTGTAATGGTACATAGGCAAAGGCCTCCCTGAGTTGTTGTGCCTTCGGCGCTGGTCGCCAGCCCCTGGCCTATGGAGGGGGGCTTAGGGTAGTTGCGGCTCGAGCTCGGGTAGGGTCGGGTCGTGACATAAAGATTACAGCTGTGAGCTCAAGGTCATGAGTAGGATTGTTTTGTTCATGGATTTTAAAATACCTTAGTTCACATTCCATTTATCTATCAATATGAATAAGGTCACAACCGAGAACCTTATTCAATGTGTCATTATATTTTTAAATCATTATTTACCCAGAGGTAGAGTTAATACAAGGTCATTAATCAATATCCTCTTTATCTCTTCAAAACATTCCTCAGATTCCCCTAACCTTGTGATGTTAACACCTTTATGTGTCAATTTGGTTAATGGGTCAACCAACCAGGAAAAGTAATAAAAAACACAAATAGTAACCTATAAGGTCCAAGAAACATTGGATCTTCATTATGTACATTGGTGTAGGCCATTATTTTACTACCTTTTTCTGTGAAGGATCAACAAATATCCATCCATGGGGACAATATGGAAAAGAAAAGAAAAATCATTTATCCAAAATTCACACTTTATATACTTCCCATATAATTATTTTTCTCTGAGGGTCTCAAGAATTATTTGTAGATGAATCCCATACTATTCATAGATCATGTATTATATCACGATATCATCATTGATTACAACCAAAATTTTGGTGAGATACTGCTTAAATAATCTATTCATTATATCCATAAAGATAAAAGGTGTGTTAGTTAATCCAAAAGGAAATACCAAAAATCATATAGTTAATAGCTTGTTCAAAATGTCACCTTCATTATATCATCCTTCTTCACTCTTTGTAGATGATAACAAGAGAAAATATCGATCTTTGAAAATTATTTAGATACATGAAGTTGAAATAGGGGATCCATATAATGAAAATCTAGGGTTTATAAAACCATTATCACTCAAATATTGTAGCAATTTCTTAAATACCATGAAATACATTGTAGTCATTTTATAGGGATATTTAAATATTTTCCTTGCCTTAATAATTAATTTAATAGAGAACAAAAATTCATGTTTCTATGGCTGACTAGCATATTATTCTATAAAAACATAAATCAATCTTTATAAAAATAATTACATCCTATATTCTTAATATATCTTACCCATCTGTATATCACACCTGATCTTCCTATATACCCAAAATTTCATAGATGAGAGCTACTATGGGTGGATATAGATTTGATTTAACTGATGAATTTTCCCCTTAAAAGATAAGATATTACACCTCACCATCACAAATCATAATCTACTTCTCTTACTAATAAATTTCTTCATTATAATTTGAAATACAATATATACCAAGTATTATCTTAAATAAAACCATAGGTATAATAACCAAGTTTTACAATAAGGTATGAATATACATCATAATTTAAACTACCGGACTCATCTTTGATTTCATAAGATTCCCCCATATTGTCTTAATTGATAACTCTCATAAAATGTTTATGGGGAAGTACCTAATGTTTTTGAAAAAATGAAAGATATATAAGATTGTTAATATCTTGAATCAAATAAAACATTAGTTAAAATTAATTAAATGATCAATGTACCCACCACCATACCACTGGAAACTTCATCTTCAACTATGGTAATTGTATAAGATTGTTCTTTCTCCCTTGGCCATTTCTATGAAAAATTACTTTGATGTTTTGGGAATTGGTTTTCATAATTTATCTTCTACCTTAATTTAATGCATTGGCAGTCAATGGATTTTCACTTTCCCTTGAATTGGTGATCTTGATGGAATTTTTCTCCACACTTATAACAAACCCAAATTCCACTCCTATAATCCCTATTGAGTTTCTTCCCATAGTTATGAAATAAAAGAAATTCCACTATTCCTTTTTCAACTTTGTTGCATTTTTATCTCCATGATTATATAGAAACCTCTTATTCACCAGATTTCCCTTCAATATATACATATTGGAGAACTCATTTTCTATATTTATAGAAATTCAGACTATATAGTAATATGAAGAAAAGTTCTGAGAGATCAACACCCTATAAAAAACCAATGTTTACATATCAAAAAATGATAAATATTTCTTTCTAGTCAGCTTATGTAGTTTAAAACATGCCTAGATAACATTGTAAAATTCACCTCATATTTATAAATATTTCCCTCCTCCATTTATCTAATATTGAGTAATTGGATTTCTATTTAAACTCTTTAATCATAAGAGAAGTATTTTTAATAGAATAACTCCTTAAAATTTCCCAATTCCATGCACTGGATCTCATATTATTCTTCATTGTTTTGAATTAGTGACTATCATTGGTCTGCATCTCCCTTCAGATGATAGACCATGATGACTACTTTTTCCATTTCACTACCTCCCAAAGAGATAAATATATTCTTTAAGGAATTGAACCAGTGTTCATTTACCAATTTATCAGTAGTTCCATTGAATTCTAGAGGATTTTTTTATATGAAGAAATCCACCATTATCAAACCATGATGTAGATCATGATGTTTCTCTATATAGGCGAGATTTTCTCATAACCTAGGTCAATTGGACCAATATGGTTATGAATCGATTATACTCAATTATAACGTCATTAATATGTTTAGTTGGAATATACCTAGATTAACTATGTGTGTTGATATGGTTTTCAATATTCCTATTATCTGCGATCTTTTTATAATGAGTCACATATAATTAGCTGATGATATTGAATTGTGAAATACACTTCCTATTAATATTTATAGAGTGGTCCCAATAAGTCTTAATGTTTTTTTCTATCACTTGTTTTATCTCACTTGTTACCTCTAAATATAATCCCTAGGGTTCCTATTAAGCATATTTTGATAAAATTATTTCATCCCAAACTCTATAAATTGATATTTGGTAATTATATGGATTTATTGGTATAGGATACAAGAGTTATCAAAGGATCTAATAGTTTAGTAGTATTGGTTGACCATATACATACATACAATACATTTCAAAACATAAGATTAAATATGAACATGTAAAAATAACATGATTATCCCTTCCATAATATCCCTAAAAATTACACATATTTCATGAAGTTCCAAATGATTGAAAAACAACTGAAAAGGGGGGTTTAATTAGTTATTCACTTTTTATGTGTTTAATGAATTTTAGAAACATAACCTAAATAAAGTTTTAAGATTAATTTCCTTATCATCTTTTAGTAGATACTCATGTATGAAAAATTTATAAATAAATTAAATCACATAATATTTACAAGGTTCGACCTCAATGTGAGAACATGCATCTTTTCCATAGCCACTCTTGTGGGTCTATGGAAATTGACTATTATGAAAAAGTGAATATAAAATGTGAATAATAAAATCAGATACCTTTTATTACTTGAAAAGAATAATTATACTAGCTCCCATCAATTTACAAAGTAATTACAGAACAATCCAAAATAAAATAATAAATACTTTTTTAAGTTTTGTCCACAAAATTACCTAGGTCCAGTGACCATGAGACTAATCGCCTTTAGACTAATAAAACTAGTATGACTGAGACAATACAATTGAACAAATATGATTTTCCATTTCTCAATATGAACTTCTCAAACTCTGCTCAAACACTTAGTCTGATCTTCCCCAGTCTGATCAACTCAATAAGATCTTATCGAAATAACATTTCTCTTCTTGGGTAACAATGCAATAGATGACTGATCTTCTAACGAGATATCTTCTCAGAAGGAACACTGTCTCAAATTTTTTAGTGATCTCTATATTCTGCTCCCATGAAAAAAGATACAAAGTGAAAATTTTCTATAAACTATTTATAGGAAACCTATAATGGAATAGGCTGGAAAATTGAATGATCTACCTACTTCCTCAAATTCAAAAACTTGGATATTTAGGAAAAATTTAATTTCAAGTTTGACCAATTTAATTATTTATAAATATTCTCAAATCATCTTGAATATTTTCCATATTCATCATTTTCATACTTCCTTTCTTTTCTTCAATATGATATAACTTCCTCAACTTCTGGTTCCTCTACTCATTATGATCTTCCTTTCTTTCTTAGCTCATTACAAACTTCATTTACATCTTACCACATTACAATATACCTTTCTTTCTTAGCCCATTACGATCTGAATATCTTTCACTTATCATTACAATTTGACTACACTTTGTAGCTCATTATGATAAAAATTCTTAGTATATGACTTATTAGTGTCAAAATATTATTCAATTTGAACTTTCCCTTTTTTTCTTCTCAACAAAACACAACTGTTTTAGAATATAAAATTATTTTCATAACTGATCTCCCTTTGATTGGTTGACATTAGGAACTCTTTCCACTCTGATGTTCTACATCGGAAATGTTATCAACAAGAGGTATTCATTTGATTAGTTGGTTCATGTTCCTAATCTGATTGATCTTACTTCTCAAATACACTCTGGTTAAAATGATCATAATGATGGAATTATCAATAAAATATAATAATTATTATATTGTTCTGAATCTAATGATGACTCCATTCAACAACACTGATACTCTTGAAACTTCATCAACTTTACACATTCTAACTTCTAACAATTTCTAGCTCTGGTACTTCTATATCCCATATTATGTGTCTTGGTTTCTGGAACTGACACAATCATTATGATTCACCCATTTAATCAAAATATTTTATCATGATAGTTTTAATTATTTTTAATAGATTCATATTCATTATATCATCGTTTAATTTAATTTCAATAATGTATGAAAAATTTCTAACTGATCACTTCACTTTCTCAAAAAATCCACTTCATGATCATTATGAATTCCTCCCTCAACAACTTCTGAATTTCTAACAAAAATAGTGTCTAATGTAAATTCAACATCATGTCGATGGATTTAAATCTCATGGTCCATCTGAGCAATAACTCTATAGAACTTCTAGTATCTATCTTCCTTAAACCTTTTTTTATGGTGAAACTCATTCTGAAAACCTATGTTTGGAAACATTTTTCTAGAAAAAAACATTATTAAGGATAAAAATTTTCTATCCCTTTATGTTTGGATTCATAAATATTTAGTAATTTTCATATTTCTTATGAAAACTCATTACGAAGGACTAGGTCTAATCATAATTACCAAAAACACTCTTTGAAACAAGGTTAGTCATTAAGAAATAGAATAACATTGTTAAAAAATAAATAATCACAAAGTTTCTTCAATATCCACCTTTAGATTTGTTGAAAAAATTCATTAATATCTTTTTCAACTCTCATAAATTTTCACAGCTCAAATTTTGTAAACAACGCATGTTTTTGACATTTATCAAAACACAACCATTCTCCAAAGATAGTGTCCTAACACCACAATACAGGATAAAGTATGGTTTGCTAAGGAATCTCTTCCCTTGGTGACAATAAATTGTTTTGTCCATGTAAACATAATGTTTCCTCACTTTTCTTTTTCTCTATCTTTTATTTTTCTCCCACTTTTCATTTTCTCTCACCTATTCAATGATAAATATAGATTCATATTCATAAATGAAATATTAGTAAAAAACTATAAAAATTAGAAAGTTATTACTTTATCTTCCCCTTATCAACATAATGAAAATCACTATAGGGGTACTTCAATATGAGATTTAGGAAGTCATTGTGTGAGGCTAGACAAGAAATTTCAACCTCAATTCAACAAACATTTCTATCAACATTGCCTTTGTGAAGATATCAGCAATTTTATACTTCATTGAGATATATTCCCAAAAAACATATCCAATAGAATCTTTTCTTTTATAAAGTAGAACTTTAAAACAATGTGTTTTTATAATGAATATTGTATAGGATTTTTATAAAGATCAATTACACTCAAATTATCATAAAGTATCTTCAATGGTTTATAATATTTTACTTTCAAATATTCCAACTAACCTTTTATCCAAAGCCTCTGAGTGCTAGCATGCATAGCCACAACATATTATAATTCTGATATTCATAAGGTTATTGAACATCAATTCTTACTATTATAACTTACACGACATTCACCCAAGAAAAATTTTCCTCCTAAGGATGATTTTCTATCATTACATTCTCCATCCCAATTGGAATTAGTATGATTGTGACACTTTATTTCATAGTTTCCTTTTTATAAAAACTCATTTGAAATTGTTCCTCGTACATTTCATAGAATTATCTTTGGTTCCAACATATGTGATTCTTTCATATTACTTTCATACATGATAAACAGATTTATATCATAAACAATATTTCGACTTGAGTCAATAAGGTAAAGTAAAATACATATCCTCTTTTGAAAGTATGTTTAACTCAAACTTTTTATGAAATCATCTTTGCTAAACTTTTTCGTCATAGCTACAGTTGTAGAAACTTATTCAGATTCTGACATCACAAACATCTTTAACAATTCCCTGGAATAATTTTCTTGAGATAATGAAATGTATTTTTCTTTTGGTTTAACTTGTAAGACAAGGAAGAATGTTAATTCACCCAACAATAAAATTTGAAATAGTTTCTTCATTTCCTTATCAAATTCTTTACAAAAAAATTCATTATCCCCAGAAAAATCTATATCATCCACATAAACAATTTTAATTAGAGTAACAGAGATAGATTATTTCACAAATAAGTCTCAATATTCTTTTATTTTAGAAACAATCATAATTTTCAAAAAAATCATGTTTTGAATACCAATAACATGGAGGTTGTTTCAGCCCATACAAATATTTTTTTAGTTTACAAACTTTTTTTCATCCTCATCAATTACAAACCCATAAAGTTTTTCAGTGTAAAATTATTCTTCAATTTATCCATTGAGACATTTTTACATTACATTTATCTAATATACATTATAATTCTAGTTATCATCCACTCCAATAAACATTAAAATATTCTATAACCTTACAATGGGGAAAATGTTTCATAAAATCACAAATCTTCCACCTGTGCATATCAATCATAATCAAGAATGGTGGTATTTCTTGAAACTTCCCCTTATTAAATCAACTTGTTTCTATAAAACCTCATTGTTTTAATTAATTTTTTATTTTTAGTTTTTGAAAAAAAGTTCTCTTTATTTCATTTTTCTTAATCTGATCTAACTCTCAATTCATATCATACATCCATTCTTTCTATTGAATAGCTTCTAAAACTAATTTCAATTCAACTTTTGAGATAAGAGAAGTCTGATTTTCTAATCTTAACATTATTCTTGAATGAATTTGAGCTTTCTAATTTCTAATAAAGTTATTTGACAGAAAAAGTTTTTTTAAGGTAGGAAATTTCAAGGATTCTTTTCAATCTGAATTTTCTTAATCACGCGATTCATCTAAATCTTGACAAGGATATTTGTGACTTATATTCACAATTATTGGAAGTCTCTAGTTTATCCTCCTCAACATTATCAATAACGTTTTTTAAGGAATTTTTTTTAATTAATTTCACATAATATGAGTCCATCTAATTTGTTAAACATTTTTTCAAACATTTTTAACA
Organism: Viscum album; assembly: GCA_963277665.1. NCBI lineage: Eukaryota > Viridiplantae > Streptophyta > Magnoliopsida > Santalales > Viscaceae > Viscum > Viscum album. Next base: position 1,061,568,603 of record OY728151.1, on the reverse strand, counting down.
TAATAGATTTAGTAAAAATACTATTAAAGTTATTTCTGAAACTTTATCATCAAGCTTCCCATATCTGAATTTTTTATTTTAAGTAAACATAGACTTCTAAAAACATTGAAGTACTTCAATGAAGGTTTTTGGTTATATAACACCTCATAAGAAGTCATGTTTTATTCTGGACTTAAGAAAATTATTTTCTGAACAAGTACAACTATACTAATATCTTCTCTCCAATAGAACATTGAATGTTTGTATTCTTATAACATACATCAAAACATTTCTGCTAATATTCAATTATTTCTTTTTACTAATCCATTTTTTGTAGTATAGGTAGACTTATACTGATGTTTGATACCATTCTATATCAAATATTTTTCAAAAGTATTGATTGTGAATTGGATCTCATTATTTGTTCTCAACTTCTTATATAATCCACCACTTATTTCTCAATTACTTTTCAGAAAAACCTAATCATTTCCACAGCCTGTGATTTTAGTTTCATAAACATGATAATTGTTATCATAGTGAAATCATCAATAAAAGTGATGAATTATATATCTCCTTTTATATTATATGTCTCATTAGCCCACATAAATTAGAATGAATAACATCAATAGGTCTTGGAGACTGAATCTCAACTTTCTTATTAATTTTATTAGTCATCATTCTTTCTAACAAGTTACACAATCATATTCTTATCTTATTTTCAATTTTTTAAAATTTCATTCATCATCAAATTTATAGATTTTACGTATAATTGTTTTCCCATTATGTCCATATCTATGGTTCAACAACTTATTTTCATCTTCAACACTTAGATAACATTAGTTTTTAAGTTCTTAAAAATGAAAAATATTCTCACTTTTTTTTCTCGTTATGTAATAACTCTTCCGTCTTTCACACATTTGATAACTCAATAATATTTTATGAAAAACATTTAGTATCTGTAATTACAAATTTAACTTACACTAAGTATGTTGTGTTTTATACCATCAACAAATGAAACATCCTTAGATTTCAACTTATCTTCTTTAATCTCATCTATTTTGATTCCTCTAATTTTTATAGAACTATCATTCCTAAAGGTAAAAACACCTCATACAAGATTTTTAATATTTTTCATGATTTTTAAACACCAAATAATGTGTGAAGAAAAACCATTATTAAGTATCTCTAGTTTTTTCTTTATATTTTCTTTATAGGAACTCAGAAATAAAAAATCTATTTCTTTAACTTTATTCTTTCCTTCTTCCTTTTCTTCTCCCATAAGAAACTTTTTTTTGAAGGAGTGAAATGAATTTTTCATCATGATGAACAGCCTCATCACATCTTCTATAAACATCTTCAAAACATTCTAATTGGTTTTTTTGTATGTTTTCTAAAATATTGATATTTTTATTTTCTAACTTTCTATGGGTTAGGAAAGTTATTTATCCTTCTTCCATAATTTCTATTAATTTATTCTAACCTTCTTATAGGAAGTGATAAGTTATTCCAAATATTATATGGATTGTTCCCATAGATTCAATATAACCAACAATAGCCCTCAATTATTTCTTTTATATAGAAGTAATATCTTTCCTTGTAGAATCTGTGTTGATGTTGATAGTATATTCCATATCTAATAATCTCTATCCATGGACATATTTCCTCCTAGGAAATTTTTCATCTTTTTCAGATAAAATTGTTCTCTCATAGCCTTTTTTAGCCCAATATTTCTGAATACTTTTTCTAAAACCTAAAATGATATAAAAATCAGATGAAACGTTATTTTTCATGGGTAAGGATATCACCTGATTCTTGATTTGAGTTCTCTCTCCAACCTTAGATGTCTCTGAATTTACTTCCAAATATTTGTTGAATTTTTCATTTATCTTCCTTAAGGAAATTTTATAATCTAGAAGATTTGATAGAAACTTGTTTACTTCTTCTTCCATATCTCTCAGCTTCTTACTAATATCTTCAACCATCGTTCCTTATTCAACAATTCTATGTTTGTAACTTAAGATATTCTATATTTATTCTTCCTCATATTTCATGACAACCTTTCTTCCTTTAGTAACTTATTCCCAATATATCTTTATTTATCTGATTTCATTCTCAAGATATTTTTTTCAATACATGTAAGAAGATTGGTTCTCGCTAATAATTTGTATATGATTCTTCACCACCTCATTCACTCTCTGAGGAATTGTTTTTTTCCAACTTTTTAAATGAAGGTTCTGAATTTTATAAACTTTCTTCTTCTAAATAATTGTGTTCAATTGAGTATAATTCATCTTTCTTACTTATAATACTCCTTTTTCATTTAGTGAACTTATTTATATATTTTTTTGGATTAATATTCTCCTTTATAACTTTTGTTTCACTTCTTTTATCAAGGTTTTCAATCATAATCATCTCGATATTCTCTAATTTTATTTTTGGGATAATTTATAGATAATTTTATGATTCCACCACACTCAATAAATTTGAGATGTATATTACCTCCATATTTTATTCACCCTCTATGATAGTTCTTTGATATAAGATATAAGATTTTTGTCATTCAACTCATCATCCACTTTATCTTTTGAGGCACAAGTATCAACATCTTCGACATCATTAATTTTTATTTTTCTTATAAATTCAAAATCTATTTCATCTTTCATCTTCTTTTTTAATATTGGAGAAATTTTTATTTCATAATAAATAAGAAATTTATTCAATTCTTCAAGATATAAATTAGAATTAACTTCTAAATACAAAATGTTAGAATAAAAAATGTCTAAAAAGTTTATTACAAGTTCCCCCAAAATCTTAAATCTTCTAGGACAAATCTAAATACACTAATGTTAGAAATAATTTCATTTAGTCTCATGAAGAATTCATCAACAATTTCTTCTTCTATCATTCTGATGTCTTCATACTAACTATGTCGGATTTTTATCTATTCATCATTCACTTTATTATTCACTTCAAAAATACTTTCTGGATTGTCAAACACACACTTTGATGTCTTCAGACTCATCACCTTCATATAAAATTTTTTTTATGAGGATATAAGGATCGAATTTCAAGACTTTCCTCTAACATCTATGTTTCCCTTATCAGAAAATGTCAAAGGAGAATATTCCTCAACAGGTGGAAAACCAATTGTAGGACCAGGCCATCACATATGAGATAAGGAATCATCTTATTTTTTAAATCCATAATAATATTTTCCATCAATTTTAGGAATTCCTCTAATGTTGGAATAATTGACTATCCATGATATAGATTCAACATGGGACACTTGGCTCTAATGCCAATTGAAGTTCCAAAGGATTTAAAAATAACTAAGAAGGTGGAGTTGAATTATTTGTTCACTTTTTATGAATTTCAAGACTTTTATATAATGAAAACCTATAACATTTTAAGATTAATTTCCTTATCCTCTTTTAGTAAATACTCTTGTATGAAAAATTAAAAAATCAAGTTAATAACACAATATTTATGAGTTACGATCTCAATGTGAGAACCTATATCATTTCCACAGCAATTCCTATGGTACTATGGAAATTCACTATTTCTATCTCTAGATAATATGGATTTTTATGACTCTTATTAGTCTACCAAGTTTATTAAAAAACAATGAATAAAAAAAAATATAATAAATAATTAGTATATTTTTTTCAAAAAAAGTTCTTGGGTATGATTACTATGAGTCCAATGTCCTTCAATCCAATGAACCCAATATTATTAACTCAGTAAGATTGAATCAACATGATCTTCCCTTTCTCTATATGCACTTCTCAAAATCTACTCAAAAACACAATCTGATCTTCCTCATTCGGATCACCTCAATATGATCTTCTCAATATGATGCTTCTCATCATTGTTAAAAAACTATAGATGTATGATATTCTAATGAGATCTATGTTTGGAAGGAAATATTTATCAAATTCTTCAGCACCCCACCATTACTACTCCTACAAAAAAGTTGCAATGTAAAATTTTACTAAGAAACTATTTTTAGGAAACCAAGAATGGAAAACATGATAAACTTGAAAACATTCCCCACATCCTCAAACTCAAAAACTCTATGTTTTATGCATAATTGAATATCATGTCTAAAAACTTCAAATATTCATAAATCTTCTAGAATATTCTAGATTCTTTTCAATATTCGTCCTTTTCAGACTTACTATCTATTTTTCAATCTGATATGGCTTCTTCATCTTCAACTTATCTGCTCATTACGAACATCCCTTCCTTCTATTCTCATTATGATCTTCCATTCATTCTCAACTAATTAGGATCAACCATTAATTATTAGATTATTATGATATGACTATATTTCATTACTCATTACAATCTTACTAACCTACTCAACTAGTTATGATGAACTCACTTAGTACATGACCTATTGGTGTCACAATATTACATGATTTCAAACTACAACATTCCCTTTGTTTCCACTCAAGAATATGAAACTATTTTAGAATATTCACTTATTATTATAACTTATATCTCTTATATATATCAACATTAGTAACTCTGGTCACTCTAATGTTTTATATTTGATGTTTTATTAGTGGTAGAAATTCATTTGATGAATCGGTTCCTGTTCATGTCCAAATTTATCTTCCTCCTTAGAGTCTGTCTGGTTAAAATCCTCATAATGATTGAATTTTGATTATTATTGAATTATCATTATGATGTTCTACATCTAATGATAACTTCAATCAGAAATATTGAAATTATTCAAACATCATAATCTTTACACATTCTGAATTCTGGAAACTTCTGAGCAATGTACTTCGGGATCTAATCTTTTATGTCCAGGTTTCTAGAACCCCTACAATTTTTAAAATTCCTCCATTTAATCAAAATATTTTGTCATGATAGTTTTCATTATTTTTAATAACTTCATGTACAAAAATTTATCATCTAATTTAAAGTTTATAATGTATGAAAAAATTCTAACACTTGACTTCACTTTCTCAAAACATCAACTTCAAAATCAATCGTACTTTCTCTATAGTAATCATCTAACATTCTAAAAAAAACAACATATTATGGATATTCAAAATCATGTTGAGGGATCTAAATTTTATGGTACATATGATCTAAAACTCTACAGAACTTCCACCATCCATCTTCTTTAGACCATCTACATCCAGTGCTACTTGGTTTGAAACTTGTTTTTAAAAACCTGTTTCTAGAAAAAAAACATTCTTTCAGATAACAATTTTTTCTCTATTTGTGTTTGGATTAAGTAGAATTCATAATTATTCATCTCTCTTATAAAAACTCATTACAATGGTCTTGATCTGGTCCTAAATAATAAAAAATTTATTTTAAAAAAATATTGGATGTCAACAAATACAAAAACTTTTTTAAAATACAAATAAAACCAAAAAAAATACAATTCACCTCGGGGTTACTAGGGAAAGTGAAAATAAATAAGGGTGAACTTAGATGCTCTATAAAGAGTAGTATTAAATGGGGTCTTTCAAAACACAGACACGGATTAAGTGATATGGCTGGAATAAATTAACTACAAAAATCTATAATTAAATGATATTGAGTTCATTCCATATCAATGATAATAAAATAAAACATAGATAGCAATCATCATTGGTCTCGTCATAATTGAATATATAACATCAAACCTAAAAAAATTCAAGGCCTTATCCCATGATATTATCCTATTATCGGAACTGGTATACACAAAAATCCATCTTGTTTTGTCTCATGATACTTTTTGACGAATTGAGGGGTTAAATAATTCAGTACCACATCCATCACCTGATTAATCTCTATACATTCACTATAATATTCATGAATGCATTTCATATCATTACCTAAGTAAACTTTTACAAAATAAAACTTTGATATCCATAAATCAAATACATAACTAGTTAATATAAAAAAAATATATATAGGATAATATCCATTAATTAATTTATATTCTGTAGGGTATTTTCAAGGTATTCTGAGGTTCTCTTATCAAAGAAATATAGTAGTTAGGGTAATTATAATTTATGTGGATATCTATGGAAGTTAGTAGTTGGGTTCAATAGTTTAAATTGGTTGGAGTATGAGATGATGGTAGAAAAATCCTTCATCATGGTTCATTAAGAGGGTGTTAATATTCTGAATCATATCCCTAGAGATTGTCTCAATATGTATCTTAGGCCCACTCATTGTGCATCATGGAAATGATTATTTCAATGCTCAACTAACCCTTTTCAGGATGATTACCCATAGGTGAAACTATTTCATAGCTATATACACCAAAAAATACCCAAATAGGGATGTATTTTATATTAAATTAGACACATATTTACATTACCATAACCTTCGGATGGTTTTTTCTCCATGGAAAAAATATTTTGTTACAAAAGTTTCAAAAACTGTACAATAAAAAAAATATGAGGGAGTGATAAAAATTTTGAATAATTAATTTCTAATATTTCAATATTAATATGTACAAAACTCTACCATGTAAATTTATAAACCATACAATATAAAATTGAAGGTAATTATAATATGAGTCCTAGAGAATGAAAATTGCAACATAAAAACCCCACAAATGGATTGGGTTGTAAATAAATCATAACCAATTGAAAGAGAGTAATAGATAATGATATTAAAATACTATGAATAAATTAATTTCATGATATAAAATAAAAAAATTTCTTTATATATACACCACTTAAATTAAATTAGGTGCGTAATATAAAACATGACACAAAGAGAGGAATTTGAGACAGAAAACCTTTAGCTCTTGTTCTAACTTCCACAAATATAATTTAACATCTTGTATCATAACAATATTTACCTTAATAACTTAATTTAGAAACCTAATCATTTCCATTTTCATTTATACTCTTTTTAAATGTTCATTATCCATATTAATTCTACCAATTTTCTACATCAGATTTTTATAGTTTTGATCGTTTGTACTAGTTTCATACTAGAAGCATATATATTCATTATTTTTAAAAACAATCATTAATATATCATTAATGTTAATTTTATTAATTATTTATAATTATTTATAATTATTTATTATTCTTATAATTTTTTTTGTAGTGTTTTAGTCTTTATCATTAAAGACAAAATCGTTAACAAGCATGTTTCTGTGATACTTGATGATTGAAGTGTGTATTCCAAATTCGTGAATTAAATATATATATAACATCTATATAACTAAAAAATAATTATTTAATAACTTATTTATTATTATACCATTATTTATGTTCTCATATCCATTCATTATATAAATGTTTAGTATTTTTCAATTATGTTTTCAAACCGACCAAAACATAAACATACGCTCATCTAATGAATTATTAGGAGGTACATTTGTTGTAAGATCATTATTAAAAAAATAATGATAATATTTAGTTTTTATTATTATTACTTACTATAATTAAAAGTAATTATAATAATAATTAATAGATTTTATAACATTTCACAATTCGAATCAATGATTATCCTCTTAGTACTCTTATTTTTAAATTATTAAATTAATGATGAACAATTTTTGATCAGATCATTAATAGGTTTGTCAAATTTACCATACCATAACCTGAATGACATAATAATAATAATATTTATCCTTTAATCTCATTTAAATATCCATCCTGCTAAGGTGGTGAAGGAAAAAACACGTGTCGTGGAGGTGTTAGTCCACCCAACACCCGAATGGTGATTTTTTTCTTAAGTAATAGGGAAAGTATGGTTAGTGTTTATTTTTTAAATATATCAATATTAAGTATAATATAAATAATTAATTTCTAAATAATATTTGGATTAATATTTCTAAAATGGATAGATAAAATGAAAATAAATTAGTTGAAGGATTGAACTTATGTTGATAACATAGGGTTTCTTTTAGAGGACTCCTCAGAAAAGAATGGCTTAAGCTAGGAACTTCTGAACATTAAGATCAATTAAGTTAATTAATATTTTAATAGAAGTAAAATATGTTGAGTTTTATGGGGAAACATAATTTTTATGAGTATCAAGAAAGGGTGGTGGGAGGGCCCTTTTTTAAGTGGTGACGATGGAATATTTATGAATTTTCCAACATAATATAAAGGAAGAAAATGTTAAATATGGTAAGTGGATCCAAAAATTGGAAAAAATGGATCTTTGGAGATATAAGGTTTCTCTGAACCTCAAAAAATAAATTCAAGACATGTTTTTATCATTTTTTAATCCTTTTACTCCTTGAATTATATGTTTTTCTATTTTATATTTTACATTGGTAACTATTTTTTACAAAATGTAACTTAATATTTATACCTAAAAATAAATTTATGTTTATTAGATAATATTTACCCACTGATTATAAATTTTAAATATATTTTTATGATTCAACTTATATATCTATTAAAAATTTGTTTTAATATGAAAATTTTATAATTTATTATAGTAATCATCGAGAAAATTATTACTTGAGTTATAAAATAACAATCATGTGTTTGTATATTATAATTGATTTTCTGAAATGAATAAATTCAATTATAAAATACATATTTCATAACATCCTTGAACCCACACACGTTGATATAGGGCTAAAGATGTAAAATTTAAATTGTCATCATTGATACCAATAAAGATGAACCAATTTTCACAATCCAAAACTTATAATATCAAATGGAAATATTTGATCACTTATATTATCAAGGAAAATTTATGTAAAGAGTCTCATAGAATTAGTAAAAAATATTACATAAAAAATACCCCTATCTATAAATGATACTTTCTCCAACTTAACACATATTCTCGTATTTCAGAATAATTCGTTATCATCGTCCATATAAAATCCTTCAAAAAATAATTCATCAACATAATTCTTAATAAAATGTGGAAAAAAACATAATAAGGTTTATCTCAAGTCCTTAGTAAGGTTAAAAATATTCATTTACAATATAATGGCATCAGTGATAATAATATGAGAATAATGGTATCATGAGATAATGAAAGCGCATGATCATGACATAAGAATATTAATACCAATAAATACCTATATCATGAAACATTAAAACATGGAATAAGGTTTTCACTATAAAAATAGTCATTAAAATAAATAATCTTGTGCCATGTGATATCAATCCTGATCAAAGGAATCATTTATTGCTCATCATAAGTATAAAAAAATGTATCGGTGTCTTGGGAAATTACCTTCATATCACTCTTAAAAATATAATAACCAATATGGTTGAATTACATCTCTAAATTATCCAATTCATTGTAGGGCTATCATATACCCACCTATCCTAGGTTTATCATGAAAGTAACCATCCTTGATTTATCGCAAAACCTCCCATCCTTACCCAATAATGTGACCACCTGTCCATGGCTTATAATAGAACCATCAATTAATGTAAACAATTTCCAAGAACTAAATCAGTAATAAATTACTTAGAGAGTTCATTTAAAAAAATCATATAAAAATTTTATTCATTTCAAAACATGATTGACCTATGGAAAAGAAATGGATTCCATGATAATTTATTTGAAACATGACTAACCACTAGAAAAGAAACAGGTTCCAAGTCAGTCTCTTTGAAGCAATATTAATCAATCTAGAAAAATAATAAAGATAGTATCATTAAAAAATATCCTTATTGAATAAAATATAACAACAAGTTTTTTACATAGATTAATGGAAATTCCATTAAAATGTCATTAAAAACAATTTTTAGAAAAATAACCATTTAATTTTGAAAATCAATTTAAAAAAATCACAAAATTTAATGAAAATAATTTTATCTGAAAAAAAACGTGGAAACCAGTAAAGTAAATTTAAATGAAACTAATAGAAATAATGGTGGAAAATCCATTCATTTCATAAGTGATAAAAATAAACCTTCTTTTCAAAACCATTTAAAAAGGGAGTCTAAAGTGACCCATTTGGAAAATATAGTGACATTTCCTTTCAAAACCTTTTAAAATAAAGTAAAAGATCATGTAAAATGGATTTATGAAATAATTTATTTTAAAAAAAATAATATTTTAGAAAACCTTTTAGAAAACATGGATATGAAAGAGAAATATACTCGATCTAAAAGAAAATAAAAGATTGGTATCACTTATAAATGAAATATTTAATATTTTATCTATCATAAATGTAGGAAATATAAAAAAAACTTTTTAACTACATCCATAAACATTTTATAGGAATGAAGTGTGGTTCAAGAAAATATAATTATATTTTTTCCTCCAATGGAACCTTGAACAAAAACAATCTCAAAAGGAAGGGGATTGTAACATAAATCCATTTCCACATTGGTAACTCATCAATTGTAAGCCCCAAGAAAGAATAATTTCAAATGATAATTTAAATATCATGAAAATAAGGAGTTTAATGACATAAAATTTCAAAGGGTAATATATTCACCTCAGAAATTAATATTAATTCATATAATGGAATTATTTTATAATGAAAGAATATCTGAGATTAATAACACTTACAAAAATCAAACTATTGAATTTGAGAATTAATAATTTAATCAATTTTGTGTATAAAATTTAAACCCACATAAAACAAGATGAAATATGACATAATATAATCAAAATTAATTACACACATAATCATAGAATATATAATACACTGAAGAAGTAATATAACCCAATAAAAATAAATTGAGTTATGAAATTCTTTACCACTTGGTAACTTTCAATTCATAAACCCTTGGAAGATATAATATAAATTTAAACTTAAAATACCAAGATGTATCAATTATTAATTTCATTCAATGTAAAATTCAGAAATATATACACCATATAAAATAAATGAGGTACATAATAATAAAATATTCCTCAATTACAATAAATTGAGACGAAATACCTTAAGAATTTAGTAAAATCTGAATCAAAACCCATTTAAGAGAGAACCTAATAAATATTTTTAAATCAAAATAATTTTCATGAAATGTTTCATTAAAAACATTAATGGTTATTTTATAGACCACAAAAAATAAATAAGTGGTGAATATTTCATGTTTCAAAGGAATGAAAGTGGTATGACAAACCCTTACTACTTTGGTAACATTAGAATAATGACCCCATAAAAGAAAGAACTGAAAATGAAATATTAAATACCATTAATATTAATATATTTATATTATATCATATCAATTGTTTTTATATATAGGAAAAAAATTAAATTATGTGCATAAATGAAAAAGCTTCTCAAAGAAGGAAAATTTGAGATGAAGCCCTAACCTCAATTCTATATTTTCATATGAGTCAATTAACGCTAGTATAATAAGCTTAAATCTATTATCTGGTTTTATGAAAAAACATTTATAGGTTTAATACCATATATGTAAATATATTATTTTACTTATTTTAATAGTGTATTTATATACTTAATTAGTTAAGTGGGCATCGTGTGTTTTGAGGACATTTGGTTCATTATTTCAAAACATCATTGGTGTGTAGATCATGGTCCAAGAGGTCATTATTTTAACATATCTTGAGTAATAAAAATGAAATAATTATATTATTTATTCATAAATTATATATTTATCACAAATATTTAATGATGGTTATGAAAAACGAACTATGTTAAAATCATGTAGATGACTGGTTGTTACGTACGCATGATTAATGTTTCCATTTTTCAACCATCATTGTAAAAATAAGGTAAGAAATATTTTATTTTTAAATAATTGTCATAATATCATAAATAAAATATTATTTTATTAAATATAATTACATATATTTTCCATGTGTTTTGGTGCTGAAAAAAATAACATCAGTTTGTGGAGGAAGTAGATCAAAATAACATACAAACATTGTTATCATTCTTTAGTGTAAGAAGTAAAATGATATTTGTAACATCCTAGTTCTAGATTCAACTCAGTGGTTCTCCATTCCTAGTTGGCCACAAGAACTCAATAGCATCTCCTAAAATTCATGAGGCTTCCAACAAGTAATGAGGGCCTAGATTTTTCATGGGGGATATTATTCCCTCTTTAGTAGAGTGTAACAAAGATGAAAAATCAATAACAGTTCAGTAGTTGAAGCAGTAAACTATACAAAACAAATAAACCATGGAATAAAAATATTAATAATAAAGCTATAATTCATATTATATAAAATATGATGATACATGTTAAAGGTTTCTAAAAAAACATCAAAAACAGGTACATAGAAAACATATACAACACGTGTCCCAAAAGTACAAAAAAATCGAAAAGAGTCACAGTAGCATCGCAAGACTCATCTTGGTTCCATTACCTCCTTCTCCAAAGTAAAATCTCAAGTACATGTTTTAGGGTGCTTTCCTTTATCATCACCTATAATCATATAATTTGTTTAGGTCCCAAAAATATTACCTAAATTGGGTGGTACATATAATCATAATATGTAACCGCTCAGGGTTTATGCCAATCAGTTTGTGAATATATATAAATGGTGTGTACGTAGTATAGACATAGAAAATTGTGTAGACAAAGCTTAATAGGAATATCATTTAATCAATTTCATTTCACAAATCAATCTCATTAAATTTATATATCTTGAGATCCAGCTCAAGCTAGGAATCCCTGTATAGTCAATAGCACTAACAGATACCTAATTGGTCATCTATAATGATATAAGTCAAGATCTTATGTTTTTGTTTATTAGATGGGTAATATAGTCTTTTAACCCAATTTAGAAACTAAGCTCACCCCTAAAATTCTTAAGTGGGAAATCAGGTGTCGTTCCAATTATGATATCCCCCAACACCCTACAATTTTGTCTCGGTGAACCTTATAGGAACCCAGTATCACTCTAGGTGATTTATTAATTCCTTAAAATTGAGTCCATACATGGTTGTTCTATTGGGAGCCTGAGTATCACCCACGTCAGAAATATTAAATTTCTTTTTTGATTCCTTACATGCCATCCTTCATTGGGATCCATGATTCAATCAGCAGATAAATCAATTTTCAGACTATTGAGTCTCTTCATGGTATCCCTCAACTGGATCTAGGATTCACCCAAGGAATTAATAGGTTTAGTCCATTGAGTATATCTATGAAATCCACCAACTGGATCTATGATTTCCCCAAGGAATTAATAGCATCAGTTTGTTGATTCCATCCCCAGTATCCCTCAACTAGATCCATGATTCAAACAAGGCATACATTTCATTAGTTCAATGAGTCCATCCACGGAATCCTTCATTTTGATCCATGATTAACCCATTACTATTAATCATATCATCATTTCAATCCTATAATAACATTACAGTTAACACTCCAAGGTCAAAACCAATTAAATCAAAATAAATTTTACCTCAAAATGTTACTCAAGTCTAGGCCAACCTCATAAGTCTTGGCTTTTCAATTTCTTACATGGGAATTTTTAATACAAGGGACATTCAAATTATCACATGAACATTTTTCATATCAAAATCATATCAATATTATCAATATATTTCATTTCGTAGTTATCATATAACTCACAAGGGAAAATCAACATTTAATGCAATTCAATCATTTTGAACCAATTCATGGAATATCCTTTACTTAACTAACATGGAAGAGGAAAAAACAAAGAATGTAATTCAAGGGTCAAGGGTAAATTCATACATCCCATACCCTTAATTTATATCATATAAAATTCAATTCATACATCAATTATTCTATTTTATTTATATACCAATTCAAAAAATACATCCCTTGACGATGGGGAAAAAAGAATCCATGGTTAAAATCCAACCAAGGGTCACTTTTAAGGGCAACAAACCCAAAGGGGTGGTTCCAATTTGGGGAATTAAACATATAAAATTCCTTATATATCCTATTCAATTGCCTAAAATAGGACTTGAAATAATAGGGTTCAACTTCATTTTAAAGAGATGCTTGAAAAATGGGATCGTGAGATGACTGAATATATAAATAGCTCAACATTAAGTGAAAGGCACAAGACCGCCTATCTTAAGTTCATAGTAGATAAATCATCTGGTATCAGGTCCTAATTTATCCTATATTAGTAGAAATATGAGGAACATATAAAGAATGAGAAATTATGTAATATGAGCCTAAAACCAAATAGTGTTTCTTATAGCCAGAGTAATCGATAATCGATAAAAAGTAATCAAGAACTTGATATTACAGATCAAAGGAGATGAATAAAAATTGAATCGGATTCTATATGGAGAATATATCTCAAATCTGATATTAGGGTCAAAGGATATATTTTCCAAATTGTTCCCCTAGTTGTTCATTGAAATAAACCTAAATTGGGTTTTAAATAATATATTTAATTTAATTTAAAATTATAAAACTTCCAACACATGTTGTGTCACACGGTTTAGGCACACATTTTTGTAAATCATTCGCCAATCGAGCATGGATTCCTATAGGCCAAGGGACACCCATAGGGTTTACCTGCAAATTTTAAAACCCACGCACAAATCATGAGAGGAGCCACTATCAAAATCAAAAAAAAATTACAAACATTGATGCTCGTTTGTGTGTCCCCACCTGCATGGTTTTCACTGATAATGTGGCATCCTCTTTTCACCCAAAACAAGGGTTCTGGGATCTGGACTAGCCCCAGACATCATTGGGCCCTCTATTACATCAAAAGGTATTCATATTAGGCCATATTTAACAAATTAAACATGGAATTGTTGTAAAATAAGGAATATGTACCTCAATGAAGAATCGGGTTCTTACAAGCTTCCCCCTTAAAGAAATTCATACAATAATTTCCCTTCCAATGGTGGTCAAGCAGGACCTATTAATAACTCTGGACACTATGATTCTACATCAATCTCTCTCTCCCATGTCTCTTCCTACACCTAGTCGTGCTTCCAAAAAACCTATACCAAATTAATGGATTATCCTTAGAGAACATTCATGCAATTCTCTTCAATTAAAATAGGATGATTCTTAAAGGATTCATCGACCTTTATCTCGACCTATTTGGGCTGGAAGGCATGATACAGGATGAAATAACAATTTCAAAACTAAGAAACATGTAATACATCATTAAATCCTAGTGCCTTGGAGGTAACTACAACCGATAGGCTACCGGCCTGAGTCACTCTAGAATATCCAATGGCCTTGCATGTCTCGACGAAAGCTTACCCATCCTCCAGATCCTCCAATGTCCTAGCCTTGGTGAAACACATAGATAAACCTGATCCATAACCTTGAACTCTAAAATTAATCTACAGTGATTGGTATAAGATTTATTTTTACACTATGAAATATCCATCTACTTTCTAATCAACTACACCTACTTTGTGTTCTCCTACACAAGATGAGGTCCCAGTATAGTTGTATCTCCTACCTCCAGCCAACATTGGGGTGTTTAGCATTCCCTTCAGTAAAAATCCGGATATAGAACCACCTAAATATTATCCTAAAATCTATTTTAATAGGTGAATTTAACCATTGGTATATTCCTATCCTAAAAACACTTAAATTATAGGATTCAAGCTCGCAATATGTCATGAAGAACTTAAATTAGGCACCCTAAATAGACATTTGTCTGGGGGTGGTATGAAATGCTCAGAAGCACCTGAATACCCATCACCCTCTGTTTCCCATAGTATAATTATAAAGTAAACTGATAATATCTATCTGAAATGATAGAATGAGGGATCTCATGAATTCATACTATCTCAAAAATATACAACCTCCCAAGATCTTTAACTGAAAAGGTCTCCTTGATAGTTAGGAAGGGACAAGCCTTAATGAGTATCTCAAAAAAATACAAACAACATCATTAGTATGAGGTGAACTTAAAAAACTAGTCCATAAATCCATCAGAAAGTCACTCAACGTCCACTTAGGAATAGGTAACTACTATAAAAATCTAGCTAGTCACTATAATACCACCTTCACCTATTGAAAGGTTGAACCCCTATTGAAAAAACTAGTTACATCACTTAAGCCTGACCACCAATACTTATGATATAAATCCTGATACATCTTTCTGACACCAGGATTCACTTCCTAAATTGAATCATGAAATTACAACATCATCCCCTCACATATTTCTGATGAAACCCATACACGACCATGTAATCGCATGATCTCATCATTGCCAACGGTCCATCCAGGTGGAGGGTCCTCAACTAGCACACTGCCTCATAGAACTGGGCCTTCTGAGTCTAATAGTTTCCTCATCCTAACATAAACTAGCAGTATAGAGGTAACAAAAAATCCATAGAGTAAATTATGCCCCTAAATATAGTGCACCTCTAAGTTCATCTTGGAAAAAAAGTCAAAAGCCGCCACTCACTACTATCCTGCTACACTACCTATATCTGAGTCCCTATTCTAAGTTCATCGAACACTCAATTTCCTTTACCATGTGTGTAAGCCAGCTCGAAGTCAAAATACTGAATGTACTCCACCCACCTTCATAGTCTAATATTCAGATCGCATTGTGTAAATATATAATTGATTAATTTCTGGTCCGTGTATACCAAAAAATCCTCTCCTAGTATGTAATGTATCCAATAGTGAAATGTGTGTAAAACTTCATCTAACTTGAGATCATGTTTCATGTAATTCATCTCATGTGGCCTCAACTTCTGAGACCCATATACTACAAATATATCCCCATATATAATAACTTCTCCAAACCTGAGACACGATGCATCACTGTATATAGTGTAACTCCTTCCTAGCCCTAGAAAAATCTGTATTGGCACTGAATTAAATCTCTCTATCTTCTCCTGAATGGTCGCCTCATAGGAATCTGACCATACATACTTCAAACCCATTTTATTCAATCCCTTCACACACTTTTTTGCAATCAAGGCTGAAATGGAGGTGGAAGTCACGTATCAATCTCATTGATTTGACAAGAAGAGAAATGTGGAATTTAAAGGACACTCTAAAAACCATGGAGAAAAGAATATGAATTATTATTTTATTCTCTATGTGTGGGAAGAAACATGGAGAAAATTTATTTAAGGGGTCTAATAAATGTTTTAAGTGTTTAAAGGTAGTTCACCAAGAAATTGATTGCTGAACTAATGGGAAAAAGTTATAAAATGTTGTGAATGAATAAAAAACATCACAAAATGTATCCCACATGATTCAGCAATACAAGTGTAAGGGGAATGGGCATTATTCTAAACACTTCCCAAACCCAAGGGCTAGTGATGATGATCGACATCAACAACCTCTTAAGATGAGGGAAAATGTAAAATCTCATGCAATCACTATTTCTAATTAGGGGTGAGATAACGACATGATAAAAGGTACATGTACCATCCACACTATAACTGTTAATGTCATATTGGATTCTAGATCTACCCTCACTTTCATATCTAAATAATTTTTTAAGGGTCTTAATATTCCTCCAAAATAGTTAGATGTGGATTAATTAGTGAAAACCTATAATGGTACGATGATTGCATCTCAAGTCTATGATTCCTCTTTGGTTGAAGTTTGTGGGAATATACTTTCTACAAATATAGTTACTATTACTTTGGTTGAATATCATGTCATCATAGGCATTTATTTCATTTATCAACATAACTCCCACATCAATTTTCAAGGAAGGGAAGTTACGTTCGATGTTTAAAAACCTCCTATGATCATCCATCAATGTGACGATAAGCATGAACTTCTTGTATAAATTAAATCCAGTTTATGGTTGTTAATCCCCATTCAAATTGGTGATTTATCTCAAATGGTTTGGTAGAAGATAAATGTTGAAGATATACCTATTTTTTGAGATTTTATGGAAGTCTTTCAAGAATAGTTACCTTGTCTTCCACCAAAATATGGTGTGCAGTTTTCAACAGAACTCATACCAGGTTCCACAGAAATTTCAAGGAATACTTATAGATATAACTCAATTGAGTTTTTGGAATTGAAGAAGAAACTTCAAGAAAACTGTGATGAGGGATTTATTCAGCCAAGTGTGTCACCTTGGAAAGAACCAGTTCATTTTGTGAAAAATAAAGATGGATCAATGCGACTCTGCATTGATTATCCAGATTTAAAAAAAGATCATTATCAAGAACAAGTATCATCTTCTCTATATTGATGACTTGTTTGATCAACTGCACTGAGCTCAATACTTTTCTAATATTTAACTTTTTTATAGATATCATCAATTAAGGTTCAAGAATGAGGATATGCCTAAGAATGCATTTCATACAAGGTATATAAATAATGAATATATATTGATTGCATTTCGACTTACAAATTCCCCTGTTATCATCATAGATTTAATGAATACTGTCTTTATAGATCACCTCAAAAATTTTCTGGTAGTCTTTATAGATGATATTCTTACCTATTCAAAGAAAAAATAAGAGAATGAAGATCATTTGAGAATTTTACTATAAACCCTAATGAAGGAAAATTTATATAAAATTTTTTAAAATTGTGAATTTCAGCTTCAAAAAGTATCATTTTTGGGACACATAATCTAAAGAGATGGTATAGCAGTAGATCCATCAAAGATAAAGTCTACTGAAAGCTAGCCTAGACCAACCACGGTGACTGAGATCCAAAGAGATCTTGGTTTAGTAGTATATTATCGACGGTTTGTGGAGAATTTATCATGACTATCTAACCCTCTGACCATGTTAACTCAGAAGGGTGTCATGTTCCTCTGGATGGAAGAATGTGATGACATTTTCAAGGAACTAAAGATAAGTTCAGTCAGTGCATCTATTCTTATATTACACTATAGTGGATAAGGGTTTTTAATCTATATAGATGTATCTAAGAAGGTATTGGGATGTGTTATTATACAAAATATCATGGTTATAGCCTATTCCTCACAATAGTTGATGATTTATGAGGGAAAGTACCCAACTTAGGATTTGGAGTTAGCAGTGATAAATTTTTCACTAATGATATGGAGGCCTTATCTTTATAAAGAAAAGTGTGATATATATACTAATCATAAAATTATAAAATATATAATCACATAGAAGGAGTTGAAAATTTACCAAAGATTATGGTTAGAGTTGATAAAGTATTATGACTACTCAATACATTACCCTCCTAGGAAAGTATATAAGGTCGTCGATGCTTTGAGATGAAAATAAAATGCTAGATTATCCATTATGAGGTTCAAAAAAAGATCCAATATTCTTGGATTTATAAAGTATTGATATATAAATCAAGAATGAAGGGGAAATATCTAATCTTTTCTAAATGAATGTTCAACCCTTTATCCATGTAAATATTAACGAGGCATATAAGGAAGAATAATAGCTTCAAAAGAAGGTTAGAAATGTTCTAGAGTTTAAACTTGATTAGGATGAAATGATGAGGTTTCAGAACCATGTATTCGTTCCTTATATACCATATTTGAAGAAGGTGATGTGAGAGAAATCTCATATTTCTTCATTCTCAATTCATCCAGGAAGTATGAAGATGTATAGTGATTTGAAAGAATACTTCTGGTGGGATGGCATGAAGAGACATATTGCAGAGTTTGTAACTCAGTGTTTGGTATCATATAATGTTAAGGCTAATAGATAAAATCATAAAGGGATGTTACATTCATTACCTATACCAAATGGAATTGGAGAACATAATTATAGATTTTTTCATTGGACTACCCAAAAACCTCGAAAGGTTTTAATGATATTGGGTTGGTCTTTGATCTCCTTATGATGTTATCACACTTAATTTCTATCATATAACATTTATCTATGGATAAAATTCCTAGGATATACATCAAGTAATTGGTAAGGTTGAATGGAGTACCACATTCTATTGTATCAGATTGAGATCCAATATTTACCTCAAATTCTTGGCGAAGTCATTAAAAATCACATGACAGAGAATTGAGTTTTAAAAATACTTATCATCCTAACACATATGGTCAATATAAAGGAAAAATTCAAACCCTAGAGGATATGTTGTGATCTTGTTCTCCATATTTCAAATTTGGTTGGTATCAATACCTTCCCCTTGTTGAATTTTCTTACAACAATATATTTCACTCAATAATGGACATGGATCTATATGAATCCATTTATGTGAAGAAATGTTGAGCTCCAAATTGTTGGGATGAGGTTGGAGAAAGAAAGCTATTGGGATCCAAGATTGATGATGAAATTATCAAGAAGATTAGAACCATTCAACAGCATATAAAGATAGCTCAAAGTTTTTAGAAATGTTTTGCTGATAACTGTCAATGTGATATATAGTTCGAAGTTGGTGAAAAAATTGCTTCTATGAATCTAACCCTAGATTAAAGTTATTAGATTCATGATGAAAAGGAAACTAATCCCTTTGTATATTGGTACATGTGAGATTCTTGATTGTTTTGGGATAGTATCCTATTGCACAGCACTTCCTCCGAATCTCTCTCAAGTTCATGATGTGTTCCATCTATCTCTCTTGAATAAGTACATACCAGGACCTTCACATATAATAAACTCAGAGGTCATACTATTGAAACAATATCTTTCATACAAGGAGCAACCTGATGAAATTTTGGACCAATCATAGAAAATTCTATGAAGCAATATCACTTTACTAGTTAAAGATTTGTGGAGAAATCACCTGTTAGAGGAAGCGATGTGGGAACTTGAGGATATGAAGAAGAAGAAGTATGCTCATTTTTTTTACCTAACTGATGAATTTCAAGGGTTAAAGTTATTTTAAGGGGGTAAAATGTAACACCCTGAGTTTTTATGCACCTTTTTCGAATAATTTAGAACTTAAATTTCTATCTTTCATTTAATTAAATCAAACATTTCCTTCATATGGATCCGACTTGGTATACGTTGCACGCAACACCAACATGGCTTACGTTGCACACAACACCAACATGTCCTATGATACATGAAACACTAAGTTTTTACATAACATATTTTATTATTATTATTATTATTATCTGAATTATATAATTACAACCTTGTCGTTAAACATAGTTATATGTATAGTAATAACTAATTTTCAAATACTGATAATAAAAGATATCATTCTTGGTAAATCCCTTCTATAAACAGCTTTTAAAGTCCTTTTGATAAATATAATTTTAGAATCTTTTGGAAATTGATTTTGGTAAAATAAAAATCATTTTTGAATTCATAATATTGAAATTATCTTAGGTTAAATAGTTGGTATTTTTTGAAACGTTTCAATTTTTAATGAATAGTCAAAAATACTGCATAATAGGTAAAAGATGAATTCTTTATTTAAATAATTATTCTTAAATTAAATTCATTTTAAAGTTAAAATAGATAAAATATAAATATATTAATCTAATGTAGGTCATTATAATCATTTTTACAATGGAATTAGATATAATCTTTTGACTGTAACTTTTACCCACCTTCTAGCCACATTTTCCGGATTAGACGTAAACGTCATTTTACCCCTTTTGTGAATTTAATTTCAAAAAACATACATAAATGGTTATAAATGGGATGAAAAATGTGATCTAATAGGATCAAAATAATTTTTTTTATTATTAACTTTTTTATTTTATTTACCACGGTTAAAGGTAATTATGGTAATTAAAGGTGAAAATAATATTATAACAATATAAAGTTACCCTAAAACATGTACTAATTTCCTTGTATATGTGTTTTTAGAGTCAAAAAACCTTATTTGAAAAATAATATCTTTTTTAATCCACTTGTGTTAGATTAATATTTTTATTATATTTTATTTGAAGAAAGAGTTAAAAGTGTCATATATAAAATTTAATAACTAAATCATTTTTCATATTGGGTTGTAAATTATATAAATTATAATATAATTATTCAAATTAAATATAATAAATTTATCTTTATCATGAAAATTTATTTTTAATTTTTAGATAAGAAATAACATAATTAATGTATTGTGTAAAAATGATTTATTAAATGTTTAATTAATTGGGATATCAAATAAATGATATTAAAAATATTAAAATGAATATATTTTAACAAAATTAATTACATAAACAAATTTTATTGATAACTTAGACATGTTAAATACTTTTTGGAAATAGGATTTATAATTTATCATTGTTGTTTGATATTATTAAAAAATAAAATATTTAATAGTATCAAAATTGACATAAATGACACTTTAAAATAAATAATATTTTATTAAATGTTATAAAAATCATAAAAATATAAGGTTCATCCAAATAAAACTTAAAGTTTAAAAAATTTATAAATTATCCAATTGGGTTTCGTTTTGAATTTTATAGTAATGATATCAACCCGAATGTGTAAAAAAGACTAGTTCTCATAGTAAGCGTTAAATTATTTGACTAAGGTTTAAAGCCAAAAGACAAGGTTCATTTTGTGACCTAAAAATATCCCAAATTCATTGGTTGAGTGGATTTAGACACATCCTCATCCTATCCTCTAAATAACACACTTTGGATATATTTTAAATCGAAAATCATTTTAAAATAAATTAATATTTGTGGATTTTCCTAAAGTACCCCTCCTCCCTCTTATAAAAGAGAACCTCTCCTTCTCTTTAATTCACACCTCCAAAGTCCTTTTTCTCAGAAAAAATCTTCCCATTTCCTCTTCCAAATTATTTAAATACATCTTATAGTCCATAAAGTGGGATAAAATCCATCCTAAGGAGTCCTTTTGTGCAAATAAATAGAAGATACCCAAAAAAGAGGTAATTGTTTTATCACCACTTTCAAAGTTCTTTTCTTCTACTTCGTCTTTCTATGTTGTTTCTATAACAATGTAATAACTTGAGAATATACTATATTTTTATATATTTTTATAATTATGGTACAACCATGATTCCCCTTTTAACTATCCTATAAGAAACAATATCACCAAGGGTGCGTATGTACGACTTACCATCTCCACACTGTGGTGTAAATTGTTATCATGTGTACATTATTTCTATGTGTATGAAGACGATTATAAATCTTGTAAATAATAAATATGAAATAATTTCATTTCTTTATAATTCATATTCCATCCAATTTCCTGCACATTTTCAATACAGATTGATATCATCACTCGTGCATATGTACGACTTACTGTCTCAATGATGTGATGAGATTCATCTTCCACATTCACCATTAAAGGATGATTATAAAAATATATATAATTAATAAGTGTAAAAATTTATGATATAATAATTCTAATGTCATAAATATATATT
The DNA here is from genome assembly GCA_963277665.1 of Viscum album. Lineage (NCBI taxonomy): Eukaryota > Viridiplantae > Streptophyta > Magnoliopsida > Santalales > Viscaceae > Viscum > Viscum album. The sequence continues at coordinate 1,061,545,552 of OY728151.1, read as the reverse complement.
TATATACATATATATATACAAATTTCATTTTTACACTTTCTCTCAATATGATAATTAAAAACGCAAATAGCATTCATGCGTACATACGCCTTACCGTCTATGTGAATGGTGTATTCCATTTAATACCTCTTCATGATATAGATTATTAAAACACAGATATACTAGATATAAGTGATATTTATATAATTATATAAATTATTTAGTCATGATATAAGTATCAGGACCAACGATATAACAAATTTAGACACATATGAAGCATGTGTGAGTATAAAGAGAGTCAAGATACAAGGTGAGGGATAATTTTGCAATATCAATATTATTATTAAAGATTGTTTATACATAAGCCTTTATAGGGGTTTATTTATCATCCATGTATATTTTTTCAAAAAATGATTTCAAAAAATGTTTTACTATTCTTATATGGATGATTAAAGTCATTTTTACCCATTTTTTGAATTTTTAATACATGATTTGGAAGTAATTTTTCTTTTGTTTTCCATAGGAGGTAATTTTTGACTTTCTGGAAAAATTATAAGAATAATTTTTTCTTTAAATTATATAGCATGAATTTATTTCTACTCTTTCATAAATCATTATTTATATGAATATTCTCTTATAAATTTTCAAGTTAATTTTCAAATAAATTATTTTCTTTAAAAATTGCATTGTGTTTTAATAAAATAAATATTTTTTTATGAAAATAGGATATTTTCATCAATAATTAATTTCATGTTTTTTATCAAAATAATTTTCCATCTAAGATAACATAAATTGGTGTTACCCATGCTTTTATAGGGAAATTATTAAATTTTTCCATTCATATTCTTTCTCTGGATGTATTATGTTTCGATAGCATGATGTTTAGGAAGCCCATATCTCTTTCACGGGTTATAAGATATTAAAACACACTTATGTTCATGAGTTAGGTTTATAATGATATAATTATGAAACCTGACTCTTTTCGAAGGTTAAGATATGTTTACATGTTTACTATAACCATTTAATTTCATTGATGATGTTATGATTTTTAATGATCTTGTAGAACATGTATGTATAATTTCATTATGATATGGTTGGGTCCTATATCTATCTCTAATTAATTGGGTAGAGTTTTATATCTCATATAATAAACTAAGATGGTATTCGGAGAGATCCTTGACAACTATGATGGCCTTGAGAGTGAACTATGACTACTAAGATGGTATGATTAGTGAACTCATGATACTATAATGTTATGGGAAGTGAACCTATACTACTAATATGGTATTGGAAGCAATGAATTTGATACTATGTAAATCATTATATGCTTATGTGTTTTCAACACTTCCATGTCTTACCCCTATGTTATGTTTTCATGGCTTCTGTTATTTATTTAATTATGTATTATGTCTTATGAAATATCAATCAGTAGGCCATTATTTCTGTTATGATCTTTGATATGTAGGGTATCCTCTTCTATTTTTCATGATGAAATTATCATAACCTTATACTCATGTGTATGCTTAGATGTCTTCTTTATTTACCCTTAATGAGCATCTGAGCTCACACATTTTATGTTTTTTTCTCCAATGTTATGATGATATGTACTATGTTTGATGTATCTAATAAGGGTTATAGAAAATAAGAACCTAGTGGTAGATTATGTAGTTCATTTATATACCATTGTTATGTTTTCGTGTTTCCAATGGCACTAGAATGATAATAGTCTTTGGGAAACGGTTTAAATAATTTTTAAGTATTCAGCAAAAGTTTTGTAACGTTAATGTTTTGAAAAGAGAGGGTTACTATACATGTCTATTAATAATTTAATCAATTTAAATCCATTTAAACATTTTATTTTTCATGCCAAGGTCAAAAATAATTACATCTACATAAATCTCACTTCCAAAAGGTGACTCAATCCTTGGCCAACCTCAAAAGGCTTGGCCTTTTAATTTATCATGTGGGAATTTTCAATACGAGGGCCATTCAAATACTCACATGGACATTTCTCATATAACAATCCTTAAAATACTATCAAGATATCACATGGAATATTTATCATTTAATTCAATTCAATCCATTCAAACTAATTCTTGGAATAACCATTACATAGCTCACATGGGGACGAAAAAAATCTTAGAATACATGGTTCAAGAGGAAATTAAACCATCCCATACCCTAAATTCATTTTATTTACAATAAAATTCATAAATCAATTAATTATCTTTATTTATATCCCAATTCACAAAATACAACCCATGGCCAAGGGTTAAAATGGTGTCCAAGGATAAAATCGAACCAAGGGTCACTTTTAAAGAAAAAAACTCAAAGGGGTGGATCTAATTCAAGGAATTAAACTTATAATAAGAACTAAAACCCATTAAATTACCTAAAACAAGATTAAAAATAATATTTTTTAATTTCATATCAAAGAAATACCCAAAAAAATGGGAACATGGAACGACGACATAAATAAACAGCTCGACATTAAATGAAATCCAAAAGACCACATACCTTAGGACCACACTAGATATATCATTTGTTATTAGGTCCTAATTTGTCCCAGATTTGGAGAAGTCTAAAAAAGGGTTGAAGAATGTGGAATAAGGGAATATGAGCTGAAAACCAAATAGTGTCGTTGATATCTTGAAAATCATGAATGGATAAAAAGGAATTAAGGTCATACCATTATATGTCCCAGGAGATTAACCATTCTTGAATCAGAGTCCAAATAGAGAAGAGGTCTCAAATCCTACATTTGGCTCCCAGAAGATATTTTCCATGTTGATCCCCTTATTTTTCATTGAATGAAATAGAAATTATGTATTAAATAATATTTTTAATTTAAATAAAAATTGTAAAAAATCCAACAACGTCTTGGTGGAATTTTTTAGGCACACTATTTGGTAAATCATGAACCGATCATGCGTTGATTCCTGTATTCCAAGGGGAAATTGAAAAGTTTACCTACATGGTGTAAAAACCATGTGCAAACCATGTGAGGATCCACAGTCAAAATCTGTAAAAACTACAGACCTGGCCACATAGGCATGCAGCCCAAATAGCATGATTTCCATTATCCTTTCAGCCGCCTACATTCACTCAAAACATGGGTTCCAGAATACAAACCCTCCCTAGACACCCTTGATCTCTCTATGACCTCAACGAGTATTCATATTTTTCCAAACATAACTAAATAAATAGGGTAATTGATAGAAAATAAGGAATCTATATCTCAAAGAAGAACTGGGTTATTATAATATTTTATCTTTTCAAACTAATAAATATTTGTTTAATATCATAATTATTTCATTTATATCACAAATAATCATTATAATTATCCTTATTACCTTCCATGTAAAGAGTTAGTGAAAATGAATCACATCGCTTTATGAGGCAGTCGTCCTCCGTACACACGAGTGATGTTATTGCATCCACCATGAAATAGAAAGATATAATGTATATGTGACATCATAACTCAACAAGTTTAAATACATTTATAAATATATATATATATATACTTTAAATTCATCATTATAAAAATCTATGTGATGTGATGATGGTAAAAATTACATCGGTTCACGAGGCAGTAGTCTTCCATACACATAAAAGATAATTTCTTATCCCATTTAATGAAAGGAGATATGGATTTTGGTTATTACATTAACATAATGAAATATCAGAATATTTAATATACAATTTTTATTCTACAATAAAAATTTAATATCATTTGAAGGAGTTGGGAGAAAAAATAAAACAAATGCTCATTTAAGCATGATGGCTCTTTTTTGGACAACATCCTTAGGTTATTGTAAATAAAATTTCTTAGGTAGGAAGGATGTTTAAAAAATGGATGTGAAACATGTGTAGGAGAGTTTTATATTAATTTGGGTATTTTTTTCCATGGGAAAACTCCTTTAGGGTGTGAATATGAGAGAAGATTTGTGGCCTTTTATAAGTTAGGAGAGTGGAACACTTGTAATTTTTGAATATAAAAAGAGATACCCACGTTTTTTACAAGAAAAGAGGCTCTAAAATAGACCATTATTGAGAATTATACATTATATTATTAAAATATATCCATCAAATATATTTTAGATTTGTTTTTAGTTTATTTTAACCCTTATCCTTTTAGTTAGGCCACTGTAAACCTGTTTTCAACCTTACTGTGGTAATTAATTATTATTTTTTCACAATTAATTAGGGTAAAAAATAAATTGAAATTATTATATGATATAAATTATTATTATTCCAAATATTTAATCCATTTTACAGAATCCATTTCACAGAAGTGGAAAATTTTAATTTAAAATTATACCCACAAACATGATGACAAAGTGGGTTTTCAAGATGTGAATTTTTCATGAAAAATATGATTTTATATTAATTATAGTAATAATAATATTAATTTTATTTATCCAATTTAATATTAATTTATACATAATCTATAAATTTCATTTTAATCATTCCTTGTTATGGGTTGTTTTAATTAAATAAAAATGAGAAACATTATGAACAAAACAATTTTCAAAAAAATCTCATTTTTAAAACCAAAAGTAAAGTTGCATTAAAATAAATAAAAATGTTACTTGAAATCATATTAAAAAAATTATACATTTATGTTATTTCATTTACATAAAATAAAAGATAGTTTTATAAAACAAATTTGTATTTTTCACTATACACTGAGAAAACAATATATTCCAAAAAATCCCAAAATTTCACCCTAAGTAAATTTTTATATGATTATTTAAAATATTATCTTAAGGTTATAAAATAAATTTTATAAAATTTAGAAAAATCAATTATAATATTTTCTCACACAAATAAATAAAAAACATTTTTGAAGAAACTAAAATCCCAATGAATAAAATTACTTAACTAAAAACTCATTGATTATTCAAAAAAATCATTAATAATTTATATTGAGTAGAAACTTTTTATAAAAATATCATAAATTAGTCAATAAAATTTGTACCGTTTAATTTAACATTTTGTCTATAATATTTGTATACTTCGCAGGTTTTTCAAGCTCATTTTAGCATATTGAATACACTATCAAACATAATGATCTTATTCTAAAATTAAGAGGTGTTATATATATTTTTTAAACTATAGGGTTTCATAAATTTATAATTCATATTTTTATAGAAATAATTCCATAAAATATTGAGTATTAATAAAATTGGTATATTTCACTATTCACCTAAAAATCAATTTTTTAAAATAAAAAACAATCATAACAAATAGCGTTAAGAATATTTAAAAAATCCATTTTATTTTGTAAAAATAAAATTCAAAAAATCATAATTTAAATTTTTAAATATACTTATTAATAAATTATCTTTATAGTGATCATTGTGTGATAGTTAAGGATATGTTTTTTACTATCTATAATAGGTTCTCAGGTATAACATTTTGATAAACTCTTAGTCTTTCCTAAAACTTTTAGGGGTTGAGTATATTTTAAAATTTTAACCATGGAATAAAATATTTTACTCACTGAATATCACAATATAATGGATTCTAATACACCATCCCACATCCTTGTGTATTATCCAAGTTTTATAACATAGTGGGGAACCATGTAAAATCTGTGTGTTCATGGGATTTAACTTCTTACATATGTGCTTGATATTCAGGGTGATTGGTGGTGTGAAAAAATCATATTGAATGTGTTCATTACATTGAAGGAATAATATTTATATAATATAGGGTCCTAAAAGAATTAAATTTTTTATCGATTTTGAACCTTGATTTCCCTCCCCCCTCAATATGTTTACATTCAGTTTGGTCTTGAAATTATCATTAGTTAAAATTGTGTTTGTATTTTAAAAAGAAATAAATTCTCTTACTAAAAACCTTGTATATACTCTTCTTACTTTTCTTGATTAACCAAAACTAGCACTCTGATCAAAGTTTTCTTAATTTTTCCCATATAATTCCAAAATAGTTTTCCATATTATAACATATCACTTTTATTAAGAATTCAATATTTCCATGTAAGGGATTCTATTTTCTAAAACCCTTACTTTATCATTTATATGGTGTTGTTGATGTATATGTCTTATTCATGTATGTTTTAGAAGTTGGAGAATGTTAGTGTTGATTTTAGGATGAAATTTTAGGTAATTATACTTTTTTAGGTTTTTTTTGACTTTAATCTCTAGTATACCAATAAAGTATTTCCTCTATCACAGGAAATGAATTTCGAGTACCCCCTTATGACCGTTATATATTTCATTTTTAGGAAAATTCCCATATATATTCTCTTCCTCTAATGGAAATGACCATTATTTATTGTGGAGTTTTTTAAATTTTTATTACCTAATATTCTACCTTATAATACATAAGATTAATAATTAGATACAAAAAATAAAATATTGATATATAAGAATAATTTATTACTAAAATTTTTTGTGTAAAATAAAAATTTAAAATAAAAAAGAGTCATTAACCTGTATAAAAGTTTATTTCAATGATTCTTAAAATAAATTTCCATTAAATAAATTAGTGAAGTTTATAATCTCCTAATAATTTATAAGAGTAAATAATGATTAAGTAAAAGTAAATTCATCTTGCATATTAGTCATCTCTTCTTGAAAATTCTAATTTTATTAATTTTTTATTAATTCATATTTTTTTACTAATAGAGACCCTATCAATCTTAAGTCATGGTATATCAATCATATTTTATGATTGATCAAGATATTATTAATCATAACTGATGGAACTGGATATGTGAAATAATTTATATTACATCTTAAAATATTGTGCCTTAAATTTTTGGATTTAAACTATTTCAATATGATGATAGTGATCACAACTAATTTGGATATAAAATTTAGAGAGTTAATTGGGATTGAAGAAAAAGAAACATTTAGTATAATCATGACATTATTAATGCATCTATATTTTTTAAAAAAAATTTATGCCAATCTTTTATTTTAGGTATCCATTATTTGTTTCAAAACCTGGACATCCATAGAGACATTCATAGATACCTATGCGTTTATTTCAATAATTTTTCACCCTTGTTTTTTAGATATTAATCTCTTATATTTTATGTTGAGTTTTATTCTATTCTACCAAGTTCATCACATATTCTTCCTTTGATTTTTATAAAAGAAATAAGATTAGGTTTTGGTTCATTATTTCATGGTATTTACAAGGTCATAGATTTTTAATGTTTTCTTCTAATGTTCCTATAATTTTAATCACCTCTCATTCTCTCTCTTTTCTTGCTATTTGATTTATTGAAATTCTATTTGAGGGATTATATTCAAGATTTATATTCTTTATTTATCATAAATTATGAAATTTCCATAATAATTATTTTAAAAAGGTAATTTCTGCAAATTAAATTAATAAATACAATAAAAATAATGATAAAATTGAAGGGAAAAGGTGTGTTGAATGCGATTTATATGATTATGTGTTATTTCACGTAATAAATGGATACTGAAGCTCCTGCTATGAATTTTATTTTCTATTTTGAGTTTGATTTTTTATTTTGAAATATATATTGGTTTTTATGATTAACTATACAATCCAATTAATATAAATGGATAAACATTTAAATAAGGTAATAAATCAATTCTGTTGAATCTAAAATTTTTAGAAAAGTGCACATGGAGAAAAGGTAGAATTAATATTAAGGGGGTTTTTTAATAAGGTTATTATTGGGGAGTTTGATTTCTAAAATTGGATTTTATTTTCTATATGTATGTTATTTTTATTATTTTTGCAATTAGTGTGGTTTTTGGGGTGGATTTTCGAAGATTGAATTTTTGAGTTGATGTGGTGTGTCGGTGATGTTGGAAATAGGTGGTTTACTATTGTGGTTTGAGGTTTGAGATTCTTTGGGGAAATTGAAATTATTACACATATTAGTTCATGCGATGGTGGGTTTTATTTTTAAGGGGATAAGTTTTATTTTTCTATAGGTAAATAATTTTATTGGAAATAATTAATATATTAAGATTAGTGGACTAAAACTTATTAAGAAGTGATATCAAATTTGAAAGAAGTGATAATTTTTTTAATGATTGGTTAGAAGTTGAGATAAATGCAGGTGAAAATTAATGAATGTTTTTGACATTAAATATAGAAATTAATGGCATTATTATTGTAATTATAGAGGAAATTATTGAGTTAATTAACTACTTTCATGTCCTTTGTTTTAAAAAAACACTCATGTTGAATTGAATTACCTTGATTTTTTTGGTTTTATTATTTTTTGTAAAGATTATAACTTCTAATTTTCCATAAATTTAAGTTATTAAGATTTGAAATAAATTAGGTAATTTCTATAATTTAAAGAATAATTATGATGGTGTTGTTTACATCAGAAAAATATAGAGATACATTCACTTATAGATGATAAAATTTATTATCCTATTATAACTGATCTAAAAGCACACAAAATGTTTAGGTTGTAATCTTACAAAGATAAACAAGAGGGAGTGATTTGTGTTCTTTTATAAATTTTGGAATATTCATAATTTTACCCCACTTCATATAATATAAATATATGCAGTGTTATCTTTTTTAGTTAATTTCATGTACAGGAAAACAAAAAAGAATAACACATTAATTTTTATAGTGGTTTGGGGGGGAAAGTTCCGCTAACCGAGTCCACTAACACTTTCTCAAGGATCTTGATGATTTTCACTAGATAGGTCCTATAATTACAATACCATTAAAGCTAAGTGCATTAGTTTTCACCATTACAGTAAGGATTTTATAGTTCCTTATAGTTATTTTAATTGAACTAAATATATTTCCATCATAGTCAGAGAATATGGCACTCTACCAGTGACTAAGTATGAGCATCCAATACTCTATGAAATAAAGATTATTTTATTTGACTAAAAAATAGATTTAACTTATAATTATAGAATAAAAAGGTAGATAACAGATCATATTCTTTGATGATATGATTCATCAAGATAATATAGCTTCTATGTAATCCTTATTGCAAATTTTCTTCAAGAAATATTGTAAAAAAACTACAGTCGTAGCAATAACTATCACATATCCAAATATCAAAACATGTTTGTCTCTAAATTGTAGATCTATAAAAGAAAAGATTATTTATATTCCTAAAAAACTATATCCTTAAATTCTATTTCTCTTGGTATTTCATAGTAGAAACTTGATTTTCATTTCGATAGAACATATCTATGAATATCATTTGATAAATCAAAATTATTGGAATTTAGAATGATTAAAGGGGGTAACATACAATATAAATAGGAATGATTTAATCTATTGAACATGAGAAATTTAATTGGTATTTAAGTATCTTTGAAGAGATAAATAATTCCAATGGGTCTATTGCATAAAATGTCGAAAATATCTTTAATTTGAACTCCTTCATTGACCAAATCTAATGTAGGGTAACCCCAAAAGTATGGTTGAAAACGTATGATTAACTTCAAAATTTGGGTCTTTTGAAACATGCATTTTTTTCTAAAACATAGGGTTTCTTTAAAAAATTATGGTTCTTCGTCCATGCTTTTATAAGAGTTAAGGGTATCAAATCCATATTTTTATTTCAAACATAGGGTTTAAGAAGCATACATTTCGCTTCCAAATGTAGGGTATGAATACTATTTCTAGATTACTTTTAAACATATCCATAACACTTCAAATAAAACATGAACCCATAAAGAAGAAAAATTTATAAATAACTAGAAACATGACAAACACACTTAATTTAATTTCATTAGTAAAATAAACTGGGGTATTTGTGAGCCTAAAATTCAACAAGATTCATATAGTATTTTTAAGAACATACATGCCAAAAATCTCCCACTTTTTATGATCATAAAAATAATATATAAAACACTTATAAAAAATATATAAAATGTAAACTCAAAAAATTATAGTCTTTAAAAAAATTAATTCTGATATAAATTTTTATAAACTATGAATAAATATAGAACATTATTAATGATTGTAACAAAACTTTTATTTATACAAAAATCAATAAATTATTTTAATGAATAAAGAGTAAAATTACTAAATTAAATTTATTTTATTCATTTTTTTAATATATTATAGTCAAAATATTTTTTTAACCCAAATTTTCTCCACCTATTTTATATCAAAATTTAACTATCAAAAATGGTTTGAAACACAATTAATGTAGAAAAAACTAGCAGTGAATTTTTTGTTATAAAAGATACAAATGATTCCTTTTAAACCACTAAATATTTATGGAGAAAAAGAAATAATAATTAATATTTATATTTAATAAAATAGTGTCATTAAAAAAGTTTATGATTATAAAGAATACTTTTCTGAAATTCTTATAAGGTAGAATGATATGAGGGAGAGTATTATAGTTCATTTGATTTCTCAGTTTTTTATGTACTTTAAACAATCTGATGAACATCCTTTAATTATTACACCATTCCCTTAAAATTTTTATTGAACATATCATCACGCTAATTCATAAAAATCAATGAAACCTATACCATTTTCAATGTTTCAATCAGATTCTCCTTCAAAAACACAAGAAAATTTTCTTCAGACTGAAAATACTACTTCATCATCTTATATTACTAATTGAGAAGGATTATTATACTTGGTTCATCAGATGATAATTTATCAATAAGATCTTTCTCACTTTAAAACAAAACATGAAGTTGAGCAATATCAGACTAATGAATATATATATTATCATTTATTGAAATAATAACCTTAGTTTTTGATTGAAATTTTCATAGTAGATATAGAGAAGTGTGTTGTATAAAAGTATAAGTCCTTGATTTACTAGATATTCATATTATAAATTCAAACTCGATTTCCATATATTTCATTAAATCACAAAAATATAATTTATAAACCAATTTTCCCTTGATATTTCCAAATTAATAAAACATATCTCTTTGCAATACATAACAATATCATTTTTATATAAAATATTCCTTGAGAAAATTTACCTATGATTGAACTGATTCAAATTCTCCACTTGGAACATTTTAGCTTTTTAAACATTCCTTCAATTTTTTAGAGACTTCCAATTCACTTTTCCATGTTGAATTCTCTTCTTTAATCTGATTAAACTTACATACCAACTCTTAAATATGAGAATTTAGATAATTATAAGATTCATCTTCCTGAATTTGAGTTAGTTTTCCAACATAAAATATATCTAGATAAAGACCTACATCCTTCACACTAGAAGATGATGATAACAGAATAATAAATTCACTATTCTCACCAGATTCAGTAACATCCTTTTCCATTGATTTTTCAGAAACAAAAAAATTATATTTTTCAATTATTTTTTTAGTCTCAAATGCCGATGATTTCACATTCTCACCACGTTGATCATTATCATCAATTTGTTCTTCTGCATGAACTTCTTCCTCATCTTAATTATCAGGTTGTATTTCTCCAGAATTACTTATTAAACTAATGAAAATTGATTGTTCAACTAATTATTCTATAGAAACTTCAGTATCATGAGCTTATATTTCATTTTCTTCTCTTTTTTCAGGCCATGGGAAAAGGAAATCATTGTTCGTTTCTCTTTAGGGTGCGTCAAAATAATTATGAACACTTCTTGTAGTATTCGAGTTGGAGACACCAACCTTGAGTCTTATCCTTGTTTCCTCAGTAACATTCTCTACTCTATATTAACCAATTTATTCACCTTGAAGTCATATTAACCCTACTCATTTTTGAGTACCTTTATCCCCCTGATCATTAGCATTAGATTCTTTTTTGTCATCTTCTTTCCTTTAGAGGTGCTCCAAATAAAACCAAACTTTCATAAGGTTTTAAGAGAAATAATATTACTATTATGACATATAATGGGTTTATGAATTTCAAAAATCTCATTATTTTCATATAGAATCAATTAAATTAACCTTCCATATGGATAAAAAGTCATTCTTTCTTATTTTTGGAAGAAATAATGAATATATCTTACCATATATCTTCATAAATTAAACATGATGTCACTTAACATGGAAAACGTTATATATATATTTGGAATGAATATTTTCTCTAATTAATCACTCTCAGATACTATAGAATACTGATTTAATTTGACCAGCACCTTTTGGTTTGGCTCATTATCTTTAATGAACATTTTTTTACTAGGGCAAATCCAAAAAGTAAATACATAGTATCCTCATATTTATTCTACGCATCTCCAATAGACCATATATTAAGTTGAAAAACCCATTCCTGGAGACATTAAAATATCTTTTCAATATATACTAAGGAAATGGAAAACTCCATATAATATACCTTAGAAGTTATTATGTCCCATGTGTGTTTAAAACAAGATAGGGTGTGTTTGTAAAACGATTTTGCTTCATCATCAAAGACATACTTTGTATTTTCTCTATTGAAAATAAATTCATGGCATTAAAAACATAAAGCCTGGTTTAACATTAGATTCTTCTGAAATAACCACTCAAAGTTGATGAACTTCCCTTAAAGGATTCATCCTTTATCTCCTTAAGTACATTGGCTCTTATATATACTCAAACCACAATCAAATATCCTCTTTTTATTTTCTATTTTAGAAAATATAATGGTTTGGGGTTCATATTTTAGGGTTTGGAAGAGAAATCCAGTGTTCTGTGAGTTTAGAGGGTTTGTGATTAACTTTTAGATAGAGAGATTTTATGACAGTTCTTGTTGACGTTGGTTTTGTTACTTGAACCAAATACTCAAATTAATCATTATTGATTTTAATTTGTAAAAGTCTCTTTTTTTTAATAGTAATTAATACATAATTTTTTAAATAAGTAATAACCAAATAAAAGGAAAAATTAACTAATAAAATGATTAATACACATTTAAATAATATAATTAATAATAACAAAATTTTACGTAAAATTATATATACCTAACACTACGTTAATAAACCACAATCAAGAAGATTGTTGGTGGGGCTGTACCCAACAATAATTTTTCTATTCACAATGATCAATATGAGATCTGTCATGATAATAAAATTCCAAATCATCAGAATAGAATGAAGAACAAAAGAAATGAAGGGATTCTAGGAACTATAGAGAGGATCATCATATGTTGGTTATAATTAATTTAATTAAATGAAAAGAATTACCTTGATGGAATTCTCTCTTTCTTGATGTTTCTAATCACGATTTGATGTGATCTATCATTGTGTCATAGAATCCAAATGTAGGATTTCTCTAGTGGCGATCCGAACATGATCCACATATCTCTAGACATCGCTGAAGGGATCTTGGGGTACTAGTGCAGAAGAGCCTTCACTTGTGATGCACTCCTTAGGTCACCTGGAGAGCCACATCAAAAGCACCCTCCTTGATCTAGTGGAGGAGGATCTATCTTATAGTTTGTGAGCATTATTGGAAGAAAAGAAGTCTCTCTTGGCTTGAGATATTTTTCTAGATTCGTTGTGAAAAACCAAAAAAAAAATTCTAGGCTAATGGGAATTATATAATTGGGATGTTAATTACTTAGAATAATAAAATGAATTAATTACCTGAAAGAATTTATTCATTTCATTTAATTCTTAGTAAGAACCGATGTTTAATAATAATAGTTGACAATTATTATTACTTGACATTAACTTAGATAATTACACATAATATTATTTAATTAAATAAATAATATTATCTCTCACAAATCCCTTGAAACCTTACATGACTTTTATATTAATATACACAGTGTTTACATTTTTTCATTTTATTTATTTCCTCCAAAAAATTTATTAGACCTTGAATAATGGCTATTTATTTCTCAAATAAATCTCACTGCATTAGTCGCTAATAAATATATTATTTTTCCCACAATATATTCTCTAGAATAACTAGTGTTGAAATAAATGTGATCAGGCATCCTTGAATAATTATTAAACCACAGTTAGGAATAATCTTTATTCAACCTGTGAAATTAATATTTAATTGATATACTTGGACACACATTGTGTGTGACTCTCTAGGACTCTTTCTCAGTGTCATTAGGTAGAACCTGCCAAAAATCCAAGGTTAGCATCTAGAAACATGCCAAGTAACCCATAGAGAAAGAATTTAACACCGCAATGACATGTCACCTCCTATGAATTCTTATTGTCTAATTTAATCCCTTTTTCTTGATATCTCTAATCAATAGGGTTGCATGCAGGTGCCACCAACTCATGTGCTCAATTATTCTTTCTTTGACATCTAGGAATTGAACTAGCACAGTCCTTACCATGGACATGGACTTATTTAGTCTATATCAATTCCATCAAAGGTCATGAGATATCTACTTCCTTTATGGAACAGAAGGGATAAATCCTTTCTCACATTATTTGTTAATGTTGTATTACTCGTGACGCACCCAACATATCTTACCTCACTTCGAACAGTGTGTCACCATAGTTTTCATCAATACATCTAAGTGCAGGAGTTTTAATACCCATTAATAATAATATGAAATTTTAAGGACCAATACACACATCTGTAGGTAGAAACATCCAATGACACTATGAAATGTGGATTTCATATTGGCATCTCTCATTCTCATAATATCCTTCTGGATATTACCAAGGGCGCACACCATGAGAAGGTGCCTCAAAGTTTTATCAGTCCTCACCCATATTGGCTTGTATTATTTTTGTCCCTCAAATTACATCATCTGGCTATAGAACATATATTCAAGAATAGTGGTATGGCACTTCTAGGTTCTCATCATAGCAGGGATCCTCTATGACACTTTTGTGAAAATACTATCCTTAGAACATTATCATTTGAACTATCATGCATATGAATAATAAAGATTTGATAAGGTATTTATTAATGAATAAAGTAAAAATTAGTTGGTTCTAGGACTCTAAAATCAACAGAATCCCACTTGGAATAGAGACAACTTCTAACAACCTTTAACTCACTAGCTCTCACATGATATTCAAGCTTCTGTTATGATAGGCCTTTAGTCATGGGGTCTTCCATGTTCCCTTCCATAGACACTATGCTCATAGAAAATTCATCAATTTGATGGAAATCTCCAAAGAGGTGATACTTCTGGTGTATGTTCGTTTTCTGTTGATGTGACCTTAGTTATTTTAAAAAGATCCACCATGGTAATATTATCACAACACAATGTGATAGTATATTTACTATTGGGCACCACATCATGTTCCCGGACAAAGTTTATAATCTAGAAGGCTTCCTTGGAAACATCAAAAAACTGCTATATATTCAGACTCAATTATAGAATCAGTGACAATTGGTTTCTTTGAACTCTTACAGCTCACAGCTCCTCCATTTAGATAGAAAACATATCCAGATTTAGACATCATATCATTCGGATCTATTTGAAAACTAGCATCAACACACACTCTGATGACAAGCTCCTCATCTTTTGTATACACTAGGAACATATCCTTTGTTCTTCTCAAATACTTATGGATAGTCTTAATTGCAGTACAATGTTATTCTCCTGGATCTTCTTCATATCTTCCTTCCATGCTCAGTGCATAAGAAACATCAATCCTGTTTTATAACATGGAATATATTATGGATCTTATATCCAAAGATTATGAGATCTTACTAACTCTATATTTCATCTGTTTTGTCTCGGGATGCATTTTATTAAAAATATATAGGCCATGTGACACTGGAAACAATCCCCTCTTGTATTGTTCCATAATAAATCTATTTAGTATCTGGTCAATGTATGTACCCTGACTTAGTCAAAGCAGACTCTTGGATCTATCACGAATGATCTTAATCCCTAGAATGTACCCTGCCTCACCCAAGTCCTTCATGGAGAAACACTTGTTCAACTAGTCTTTAGCTGGTTTTAATATTGTTACATTGTTTCCAATAATCAATATTTCATCAACATATACTACTAGGATAATGACTGCATTCCCATTATACCTCTTATAAACACATGGCTCACCTTCATTCTTAATGAAACCAAATTCTTTTATGGATTCATCAAATCAAATGTTCCATGACCTGGATGATTTCTTTAATCCATAAATGGATTTCTGCAACTTACAAACCCGTTTGGCATCACCTAATGTCACAAACCCTTCTAGTTGTGTCATATAGACATATTTTTAAATGTTTTAATTAAGGAATGCTATTTTGAAATCCATTTTCCAAGTCTCATAGTCATGGTAAGATGTTATGGAAATTAATATTCTTATGGATATAAACATAGAAACTAGAAAGAAGGTTTCATCGTAGTCAATTCCGTGATGTTTTCTGAATCCTTTAGCCACTAACCATTCTTTATAGGTGATAAATTGACCATCCATGACCAGTTTTCTCTTCAATATCCATTTTCATCCAACAGGCTTTACATCAACTGGCTCATTGACCAGAACCTAGGCTTTGTTCTAATACATGGAATCCATCTCTCAATTCATATCTTCTAGCCATCTTGCATCTTCTGAGAATTCTACTACTTCCTTGAGGGAGAGAGGTTCATCATTTTCCAACAATAATGATTCACCATCCTCGGTGAATAGGAAACCAAATATCTCCGGTTCCCTTACTTCTCTTGAGATCCAATATAGTAATTTTGTTTCTGGAACCTCTACCATGGGGACCTGTGGAACTTGTTCCTCTGCCAACTCTTTTGTGTCTTGAGCATCAACTTTGTCGAAGTTAAAATTTATCCCAATATCCTTTTTGAGGATTTTATCCCTCTAAATAATGATGGATTATCTGGTCATAGTCACTTTCCTATCTGAAGGGTAATATAGGTAATATTATTTTGTTTCATAGGGATATCCTATAAAGATACACCTCATACCCTGGGGTGGAAGTTTGTTTATATGGAAGGCCTTAAAAAATTTCTCACATCCCCATACACATGTGTGCGACGAAATTGGTTTATTTCCATTCCATAACTCAGATATAATTCCATTTTCTACCTTAGTTGGTACTCAGTTTAATGTGTATACTATAGTTTGTAGTGCATATCCCCAAAAGGATAATGGAACATCTACATGAAACATCATAGACCTCACCATGTCCAACAAGGTGTAGTTCCCCCTTTCACTAAAACCATTCCACAGTGGTGTATAAGGAGGTGTGAGATGAGATAGAATCCCAGACACCCATAGAAGATCGATGAACTATTGGTTAGGATATTCTCCACTCTAATCTAATCGAAGTTCCTTTATCTTCTTACCAAACTGATTCTTTACTTCATTCATGAATTCCTTAAATTTCTCTAAGGACTCTAACTTATAAATAATTAAGTAGACATATCCATATCTACTCAAATAATTAGTAATAGTAATGAAGTAAGTGTATCCACCACTAGATTTAACTGGAAATGGTCCACACACATCATTATGCACCAATCCTAGATGATTTTTGGACCTTTCACCCTATCCACCAAAATTCAGTTTGTTAATTTTACCTTGTAAACAAATGTGAAATCTATAAATTGGTTTTAGCTCAGTAGAGTCTAAATAACCATCTTGGTAGAGCTTTGTCAATCGCTTCTCATTAACATGACTGAGACAGTGATGCCAAAACTCGATGATGTATGAGTCATGTGAGTTTGTTTTGTTATCGATTTCCAACACTTTGTTTCCGTAATTTAGTACATAGAAAACGTTATTTAAATGTCCCATACCATAACATATGTTGTTCATATAAAATAAAAAATGCTTCTTTTCAAACATGAAAATAAATACATCCATATACAAACATGACACAGAAACTATGTTCCTGGTAACACTAGTCACATAATAACATTTATGAAAAACCAAAAGCATCCCAGTTGGTAATTAGAGATAGTAATAGTCAATGTCCAATGCATCCAGCCTCATGCCATTGGTAGCTTGAAGATCCACCTCTCATCTAGAAATATTTCTAAATCTACTTGGTTCCTATATTTGAATATAGATGTGAGCCCCAAAAGCTGTATCTAATACCCAATGTGTAGAAATTGAAAGATTAAACTTGATAAAGAACGCACACTTAGCATTCTCATACTTCTAGGTTAAGTTCCTCTTCCAATAGCCTTGGTTTCTACATAAAAAAACATACCACCTCCCATTCCTTTCCATATCCTATATATTCCCCTTTTTGGAGGGACGATGCTCAGGGGCTTCAGACTATTTTTGAATACCACTCCCCTTTTCCTTATCTTCCCTTTTCTTATTCACCATAAGGATTGTGGGTTTTCCATTCCCCATGTCCTTATCTACCTGGAAAATAAAGTTCAAAAGTTCAGATAGACTCTTCTCATTATTTCTCATGTTATAGTTGACAATAAATCTTGAGAAGGTTTTGGGAAGTGATGATTGGATGATATCTATACGCAACTCAACCGGAAACATAATCCCTAAGATGTCCAGGTGTTCAATGTACCCAATAAGCTGGAATACAGGAGACCCACCTGGCATAGACTCTCCAAGAATAGTTGTAAACAAAGTGTTGGATATCTCATATCTCTTTAGTCTCACCTTCTCTTAATAGAGATCATTAAGGTGATACATCATGCTATATGCATCCATGTTTTCATGTAGCTACAAGGGAACATTAGATATGCTGATAGCCTGATACATTGGAAATATGTGACATCATCCATATATTTCATATAGAGAGACAGTTCCTCCTCATAGGCCTCTTTTCCAAGAACAATTGCAATAGGCTCATCCAGCATGTACAATTTCCCCTCTTGGAAAAAGATGATGCATAAACGCCTTTTCCATTCCTGGAAATTGGTGTCGGTGAGAATGTTTTCCCTCTCAAGTATGGTTCTCAATGAAATTTTTGAATTCATTTTTATTTCCTATTGGTTGGAGTAGAGAACTTAATAGGGGGTGAATTGAGTGTCTATTAAAATTTATGTTTAAATATTATTCTTAAAAAGGTTCCACAATAAATTTTAATACAGCTCAGTAAATCAAGGTTATATGGTAATGAAAGTTTGAATATTTAAATAACTTCTTAGATGATTAATAAACTCTCATTAATCTAAATAATAGTTATTAAAATTACTTTTTAAGCTATTATAATAAGTAAAAACTATTATAGCTTATTTCCAAGATAATGCATCAAAGTAAATTTATTGATTTCTGAATTAAAGAGTAAAATAGAGAACATAAAAATTAATAACAAAATGGATAAAAAACATGTATTTTTGTCTCAAGACAAGACCTAATTTACTCTACTTGGTGATCACCATCCACCAAGTAGTTTATATAAATAATCATCATCCACACCCTGGATCATGGTTAACAACAATACACATGACTGTCCAGGTTACACAACTTCTTCCATAGTTTTTCAAGGGTATGACCAAATAGGTCACATAGGGATCTCTTCTACATTTATCTGTGGGAATTCGCAAGTGTAAAATGATTTAAGAGAAAGGATATCTAGTATGCTTCATTTTGATGCAAGAGATAGTGTTTGTTTTTATACACATGTGTAAAATGATGTAAGAGAAAGGATATAGTGTATCCTTGAGTTTGATGCAGGACATGGGGCATGACAAACCCGTAGACCTTATGGTGAATATGAAAAGGAAGGACAAGGAAAGGGTACAAGGATTAAAAATGGTCTGATTCCCCTCAGTACCATCCCTCTAAGAAGGGTAATATCTGGAGGCACGGAATGGAATTGGAGGTGGTATGTTTTTCATGTGGCAAGCAAGGCCACTGGAAGAGGAACGGCACATAGAAGCATGGGGATGTTAAAGGTGTGTTTGTTATTGAGTTTAATTGTTGGAATCCTCATGTGTTAATTATGTTTTAATGATTAAAAATCAAATACATTCAGTAAATCCTGTTAATCCTCTTTAATCTATCTGAAAGCATGTTTATAGATGATTAGTTTCTTTATGCCTTAAGTAATTATTGTAAACTATTTTGTTTAAAATAAAGATGTCTTATGAATGATTAAGTTTAATTCATTCGAGGAATATCACTGTTTATGTCTGTGTATAGATATTTGTATATGTCTGAGAAACCGTGAGTCTACCACCGATTGTGTTTTTTTTTGGAAAATAACCCAGACATCGTAATCACCCAGACACCGTAACCACCCAGACACCATGACCATCCAAATACCATGACCATCCAGACACCATGACCATCTAGACACAATAACCATCCAGACATAGTCACCATCCAGACACCATAACCATCCAGACACAGTGAACATCTAGTCATTGTTTCATGAAGACACTTTTTACAACATCGTTTCAAGGAGACACCATCCCATGGAGACACCATTTGATGGAGACACTGTTTACAGACAGACTGTGACACTTTTTCTTAATCTATTTTTTCATTTTTCATTTTAATTTCTAACTGTAATATTTTAATCTTTTAAATGCACTTACTTAATTAATGTTTCTTTGTATACATGTCACCTGACATTATGAGGTACGAGGTGAAGAATACATGCATCATGTGAACCCCAACACATGAATTCAAATAATAAAAAGAAAAACAAGGCTAGATGAAAAAATGAGATCGTGTGACTATGGAGATAGTAGTGAAATAGAAAAACATGTGTGTGTGTGTGTGTGTGATGATATAGAAACACGAGCACACATGAAGCTCAACACTATTGAAGAACAAACCAAGCATACTTAAATCCTATAGTCGAGAACATTTTTTCTCTATCAACACCATGAAGAACATGATCCAAATCTAGCTGACTTACGATACTCTATTTTTTGTAAAAAAACATGATGTATACATCTGCTTCATCCTAAAAGTCCAGAGCTGTATATACTAACACTCAGAGCACTTCTAACCTTATCTCATCTTCTTTTCTCTGTTGTGTAATATTTTTATCTCTCGAGCACTATGTGTTTCTGTATAAAAACACACATTGTATCCTATATCAAACTGAAGGATATAATATATCAATTCTCTTATATCATTTTACACTTGTGTATTCCCACAGATAGC
Organism: Viscum album; assembly: GCA_963277665.1. Taxonomy (NCBI): domain Eukaryota; kingdom Viridiplantae; phylum Streptophyta; class Magnoliopsida; order Santalales; family Viscaceae; genus Viscum; species Viscum album. Next base: position 1,061,524,668 of record OY728151.1, on the reverse strand, counting down.
TGTGGAAGAGGTCCATGTGTGACCTATTTGTTCATACCCACAAAGAATTGTGGAAGAGGTCGTGTGACCTGGACAGTCGTGTGTACTATTGTTAACCCTGATCGAGGGTGTAGATCAAGTTTATTTATATAAACTTATGTGTTTCAAGTGATCACTAAGTGGAGTGGATTAGGTCTCGGCTTGAGACAGAACCACTTTTTTTATATCGGATTTGTTGTTTATTTTAGTGTTCTCTATTTTACTATTTAATTCATAAATCACTAAATTTACTTTAATATTTAATCTTCAAAAAAAAGTTAAAATTGTTTTTTCTTTTTTAGAATAGCTTCAAAATTAATGTTAATAATTTTTATTATGATTACTGAGAATTAATCAATCTTCTACGAAATTATTTGAACAGTCAAACTTTCATAACCGTATAACCTTGATTGACTCAGTGGTATTTAAATTTATTGGGGAACCAATCTAAAAATAATTTTTAAACATAATGTTTTAATAGATACTCAATTAACCCACCTCATTAGTAATCTACTCTGACCAACATTTGGTATCAATGTCTTGTTTCTAAAGACTCTGTTTTTGACCCTATTCAACTGTGATTGTAGTTGTACTTTAAATATCTGTAAATTTCTCTTAATTCTAAATTTATTGATCTTTTAAAGTGTTTCATTATTATGGATAATAGATTGGAAGGTGCTGCAACAAACAGACCACTGTTATTTAATGGAAACAATTATTATTAATGAAAAATTAAAATTAAAATGCATTTAGAAAGTATGAGCTTTGAAATTTAGTCTTCAATTATAGATGAATATAAGATTACTACTACTGATAGAATAACTTATGATGAAAATACCAAAACTGACTACAATAAAAATTTCAAAGCTATGAAATCATTCTACTGCTCTTTAAGAGATGAGGCATTTAATAGAATCTTTTCATGTAAAACTACCCAAGAAATTTTGGATACCTTGTCTATTTCACATGAAGGAACTTCTAGTAAGAAAGAAATGAGACTTAATTCATATATATATAAATGTGATAACTTTAAAATTAAACCTGATAAACCTATTTCTGATATGTATCTTAGGTTCAATGAAATTTTCAACACAATGATTTCTCTTGGAAGAGAAGTCCCTGCCAAAGAACAAATCATGAGGATTCTCAGATGTCAACCTGACAGATGGAGAGGAACCTCTGTCTATTTTAGAGATTCATGTGACATCAACAATCTACCCATAAAAAACTCACTGGGAAACTAATGATGTATGAAGAGGATATGAAATTCAATAAGGAATATGAGTATGAACCCAAAATAAAATCTGTTGTGTTCAAGACTACCACCTCTAAACACAAAGAAAAAGGGAAAGTGGAAGTTTCTGTAGAAAGTTCCATCAGTGAAATATCATCACCAGACAGTGATGAGGAGAAGTCTCAATTATCCCAAATGATTAATAGATTTTACAACAAGAAGCTAAATTTTATAAATCCTAACTTCAAGAGAAGATATGACCAGAAATTAATTTTTAATAAAGATTGGGAAATAAGTGAAAAGTCTGATGAGATTGTATACTATGCATGTAAATGAAAAGGACATACCAAGGCGGATTGTCCCATTCCCAAGTAAAAAAATAGATTTGAAGACAAAGATAAAAATTACAAAAAGGCAATAAAAGAAACATGGAGTGCTTCTGAGGACAGTTCAAGTGACTCAGAATCTTTACATGATGAACACGACAACAAATCCAATATGTCCTTTATGACAAACACATTTGAGGTAACACTGGAATATCATATACACAATTCCTATTATTCTAGAGATGAGAGTAACTCTAAAAATATATATAATGAAGAAATGTTTGAGTACTATAATATATTTGAAGAGACATGAAATGAACTAAAAGATAAATACCTATTTTCAAGGAAACAGCATGCTCTGACCTCAACTGTTAAAACAGAACTTACTATAAAAAGGGATAAAAATGATAAATTACTCAAAATAAAAATGAACTAAAACTATCTGAATATAAATTGAAAAATGATCTTGAAAGGTTTACTAATGGTAAAGATACCCTGGTACAAATTCTAGGTAACCAAACTTCTCCTAAATATACTTCTGGAATTGACAATCATCCTGGTAAAATGAATTTTGGAAGAAATAAATTTTTTTCTAAATCTAGGACATAAAATACTACTCTCAGTTCTGGAAAACATTCATCTAGTTCAATTTATGAGACACTCTCTACTATTTCAAGACATTCTAGACTAAATACAGTTTATTTTTCAAATACTTTACATAATTCTTATAGGAAACCTATAAGGCAGATATGGGTTCCTGAAGCACTAGTAATTAATATTACTAGACCCAAACAAGTATAGGTACCAAAATGTGATTTTATTTGACTATTTTGTTGGAATGATTCTTAAAGAGTTTCTTTAAAAGCTTATGGTACTTGGACAGTGGGTGTTCAAGACACAAGATAGTAGACTATTCATGCTTAAATAACATAATAAAAATTGATAGAGGACATGTCACCTTTGGTGACAATGCCAAAGTAAAAATTATTGGTCATGGCCAAATCGGTAACTCAAACTCAGTTTTAATTTACAAATTACTTTTTTATTGATGGACTGAAATATAATCTTCTTAGTATTTCACAATAATGTGATGATGGATTTCATGTCAAATTTGAAAATGATTCTTGAAATGTTTTTAATTCTAAAAATTAATTAGTTTTTTCTAAATTAGAGAATGAAAATGTATATTCTATTAACTTACATTATTTAGCTTCTCAAAATGCTTCATGTTTAAGTGTGTTTCACAGAGTGTATTGGCTTCAACATAGGAGACTAGAAAACTGTAACACTCACTCCCTTAGAAAGTTAACTAGAAAAATCATAGTCAAAGACCTACCCAAACATGAGTTTCCAAATGATAAAGAGTGTAATCCTTTTCAAAAAGGAAAGAAACAATAAATTTCCTTCAAACCAATGAATGAAGTGTCAGCTTCTGAACCTCTCAAAATGGCTCACAAGGATTTTTAGGACCAACTAGAGTCTATATTTTAAATGGGAAGCACTATGTTTATGTTCTTCTATATGAATTTTCTAGATATACTTGGACATTCTTTTTGTATCACAAAATTGAATCCTACTCTCCTTTTAACAAATATGCCAAAATTGTAGAAAATATTATTGGACTTAGAATCAAATCCTTAAGAAGTAATCATGGTTGTGAGTTTGAAAATCAAGAGTTTGAATCCTTTTGCTAAAAAAATGGCTATTGTCATAATTTCTCTGCCCCTAAAACACCTCAATAGAATGGAGTTGTGGAAAGAATAAATTGAACCCTTCAAGAGATTTCTAGAACCATGCTTAGTGAATATGACTTACCAATTTACTTTTGGGCTGAAGTTGTAAATACAACATGTCATATTATCAAGAGAGTACTGATTCGACCTATTCTCAAAATAACTCCATATGTGTTGTGGAACAATTGAAACCCCAAAGTTAGATACTTCAACGTATTTGGTTTCAAAGTCGATATCCTTAATAATAAGGAAAATATTGAAAAATTTGCATAAAATAGTGATGAAGGCATCTTCTTAGGATATTAAATTTCCAGTAAAGCCTATAGAGTGTTTAATAACATAACTAAATGTGTGGAAGAATCATTTCATGTCAAATTTGATGAAATAGATCCACATGATCCTAGGACCACTCTAGAGAACCTGGAGGATGATGTATCAATTATGGACATTAAGTCAAAATCCTCTAACCATCTCATAAAGGAATCTGTGAAAACATACAGTTCTAGAAATTTTTTAGACACAAGTCACAATGAACCTGAACCTATTGATGAACCTAAAATTACTAGTCCTTCCTTTTATAGATATGTTAGAACTGTTAAGAAACATCCTTTAGATGTTGTAGGAGACTTAGAAAAAGGAATTCAAACTAGAGCATCTCTTATAAATAAGTTTGAACATCAAGTATTCTTGTCACAACTTGAACCTAAAACATTAATTATGCTATCAATGATGAGTTTTGGGTGATGTCAATGCAAGAAGAATTTAATTAGTTTGAAAGAAACAATGTTTGTAAACTAGTTGATAAACCCAAATAAACATTCACCATAGGCACTAAATTGGTGTTTAGAAATAAGGTAGATAAAGCTGGTAATATAGTTAGAAACAATACTAGATTGGTTGCACATGAATATAGTCATGAAGAAGGAATTTACTATGAAAATAACTTTTCAGTAGTAGCTAGACTTGAAGCCATCAGAATTTTACTTACTTATGCTTCACATTTGAGTTTCAAACTATATCAAATGGATGTCAAAAGGCCATTTCTAAATGGGTATATAGCTAAAGATGTTCTTGTTGAGCAACCCCCTGGTTTTAAAAACCCTCATTTTCCCAACCACATTTTCAAATTATCAAAATCTTTATATGGTTTAAAACAAGATCCAAGAGCTTGGTATGATAGATTAAGTACATTTCTTATTTAAAAAGGTTTTAAAAAAGGAATATATGATCCTTACCTTTTTATAAAACTAATTTCCAATGATGTTTTAGTATTTCAAATCAATGTAGATAACATTATCTTTGGATCTTCAAAAAATTCTTTAGGTATTGAATTTTATAAAATGATGCAAAATGGATTTGAAATTAGTTTAATGGGTGAACTCAAATTCTTTCTTAGATTTAAAATATTTCAAAATAATGATGGTATTATTTTAAATAAAATTAAATATACTAGAGATATTCTAAAACTTTTTGGATTGTATAGCACTAAAAGTAGGGACACTCCAATGAGTACTTCTTGTAAGCTAGATCTTGATGATGATGGAAAATCTGTTGATCAAACCATTTACATAGAAATGATTGGATGTTTACTCTAGTTGACTAATAGCTGACCTTCCATTATGTTTAGTGTGTGTATGTGTGGTCGTTTTCAAGAAAAACCTAAGGAATTTCATTTATATTTTGTTAAGAGAATTTCCAAATACCTCAAGCACACACCCAATCTTGGATGATTCTATACTAGAGAATAATAATTTGAGTTAGTGAGTTATTCTGATGCTGACTTCAGTGGATGTAAGTTAGATATAAAAATCACCTCTAGAAAATGTCAATTTTTAATAAAGTCACTAGTATCATGGTGTAGTATGAAACAAAAATTTGTTGCATTATCTACTATAGAAGCTGAATGCGTAGCTGCTGCTAGTTGTTGTGCACAAATTTTGTGAATGAAACACACATTACTAGATTATGGATATCAATTCAAGAATGTACCTATATATTGTGACAATACAAGTGCTCTTAACATCTCGAAAAATCTTGTTTAACACTATAGGACAAAACATAATTATGTAAGACATCACTTTTTTAAGGATCATTATCAAAAAGGTGACATCACTTTGGAATTCATTGGAACTAAATATGAGCTTGATGATATATTCACCAAACCATTAAATTTCAAAAGAATAGATTACATCATACATGAATTGGGAATGATAAATCTTAAGTAGTAAGTATATTATTTTACAGTTTACAGTTTCACAAGTCACTGTCAAGAGATTACTATTTAACTCTAACAGTTATATAGTTTTACTATCTTAAGAGTCGATGTTTCATGTTTACGGTCTCATAGTTACTATTTCTTGGTTAATGGCTAGCACTTACTGTCTCAAACAATATGGTTACACAGTTTAGAAATCACGCTTATTATGGTCCCATCGTGTACGCTTGTTACAGTCTCACCGTGAAAATTGATTACGGTCTCACAGTGAAAATTGATTATGATATCACTATAAAACTGCATTGTTGTTTTATTTATATATTATAACTTGTATCACATAAATTCATTGTTTTATTCTTTTTACTTTCCTGTGCTTTTGATCCTGCGATTCTTGATATCCCTAAGTGATAAAATAAAATAATATTCAATCATTCTTCACTCGAGCTCTCTTCTCTAAAAGCCATAACCCCTCTTTCAACCCTTCTCTCTCTCTAACCTTCAGTGAATACCCAGGATGAAATTCACATCATCGTCAACTCCTGAGAATCACAGTTCAACAAAAAAGTAGAAAATCCCACCAAAGTTAGCACCTAAAGGACCTCTGAATCCGAATCTAATGAACAGAGTAGTGGTACTAGAAAAGTAGATATGCCCTAATTGGATTATGTCATGTAAGTATCTGGTATTGAATGCATTAAAAGATAAAGGATGATTGGATTGGTTCCCAAAAGAAAAAACCCAATTTACAGGAATCTTGTTGCACAGTTTTATCAGTTGTGCAATTCTCTTTTGATTCAAGAATATGGGTATGTTGTGTGAAGTTAGATCAATGGATAGATTTGTACCTTTTATTCGAGGTTATGGGTTTCAATATTTATGATACCTCACTAGGGTATTTGTGATGACTACCAGAGAGGTCCTCCACCTCTAAGTGAGTTCTTTGTTTTGGAAGATGCTTTAAAAAGTTTAACTGGGATTGAAACAAAGGGGAGAGCCATAGCGGTCGAGGAAGATGCTGAATCTAGACTCTTGTTTAAGTTTGTTCAAAATTTGATTGGACCCAGAAAAAGTGATTTTGTTGTACTCAAGTACCATGATGTATTTTTGATACATCCCCTAAAAAATGGACATAAGATCAACCTATGAAAGTATGTCATAGACCATATGTGTGAGTTGATCAAAATGACCTCCATTTCAACCTCCCTGTTCTATTTAAGGCTTATCTAATCTATGCTTCATGCAATGGGATTTGATGGACCAGATGAAGAATCAATTATGTATTATGAGTTCACTCTTTCAAAAGTTACAGTAAATAGAATGAAAATAAATTAGAATCCATGGAGAAAGTCTTGGGTGGATGGTAATGATGTTTATGAAAAGTTAAATCCAGTGGAACACCCTTCAAGACCTGAGGATATTTCTAATCCTGGTTTGGAATCAGATGAGATTTTTGAGTATTCGGATGAGGAAGAAGAGGAAGAGGATATTGTACCCTCAAAAGAAACTGTTCTTAAAAAGGAAGACAGTACACCTGCTCCTCAAATCAAAATTGAGAAGGAAATGATTATTCCTGAATAAGTTCTTGCATTAGAAGAAAAATATTCTTTAAAAGAATAATCTGTTGTTAAGGTAAGATAAAACGATGTTATAGAAGATAATATATAAGTGGATATTTCTTTTGTGCAAAAAAACTGCTATTGAGGAACACCCAGAGGGACAATATATTCCTGAAGTTATTCCTTCTTTTGAAGAGAGAATACAAAAATCATTTTAGTCAGCTAGAAAGGAAATGGGTGAGGAAATTATGGTTGAAATCATGGAAATAGATCAAGGATAAAAATCTCTCAGTCCTTAGAAAGACACACATGTTGAGGGGGAGCAGCCCCCCAATCTGGAATATGTTGACGTCCCAGATTTGATCGATCCAAGATCAGTGAATACATGGTATAAGTTCCCCTATTATTTTGATGTGACTGATTCATAGGAAGTCTCTGGGAAAGGAATTGATCTATCTATTATATTTCATTTGAAACTGGAATCTTCTCCTAAAAACATCTCTACCAAGGAACCTAAGCCTATCTCAGCTTCTATTCCTGGAACATTACAAGAACCTCCAAACCTGGTGCATAAGGGTGATCTAAAAGCTTTTAGAGCTACCATATTGGCTGGAGTTGAGAAACTCATGAATACCCAACCAGCCCCTGAAACCCATCTAAGTGAGAGAGATACTTCCCTTTTTTTGTAAAAATTGATATGGTAGATTTAGCCCAAATGCTTCATGAGATTCATGAAGTTAGAGATGAGAACAAACTGCTCAATGATGAAGTAAAAACTCTTAGAGGTACGGTAGAAGATATACATGGAGTGATAACCTCAATAGCAGAACCTATTTCTTATCCTATTGAGGATATTGTCAGTTAGACCCCATAGAAATTATCCTCACTAATTCAACCTCATCTAACATCTTTCACCAACAAAGTAGCTAAAATAATCAAGTAGATTGTTTAAGAGATGTGTGAGCTTGTAATTGGTCTTAACAAGTTAACTGATGAGTATAAGGATTGTCTCCAGAATGTTATAAATCAACTAAAATCCCTTACCTCTATTGTCACTACCTCTCGAACTTCTGGAAAATCATCTCAACCTTCTTTAGACAGTTATCTTCTCAGAACAGTTTTCAAAGAAGAACTTCAATCTATTCTTAGAGGCTTTGATAAAGAATATCTATCAGAAGTTATAAATAACTGTGATAGAGTTCTTGATTTGCTGAGAATTCATTCCAAGATTACCAATGATTCTCAGCAATAATTTTCTAATAAGGTGGACTTCTACTTCAATCGGATCTTCTCTAAGAATGACATGACCAACCACTTCAAGTACCTAGTGGATAATCGGAGGATCCCCCCTGTCACTCAATCTTTCAAAACTCATGTCCAAAATCTTAAAAAATTCACTCCATTTTTGGATAAGTTTTGGAGATTAAGGATGAATCTGAAAAATCCATGCATTATGGTTGTGAGATCATTGCTGAATTCATCAAGCTTTTGACGTCTTACATGCATGTCTAGAGTACTGCAATTGTTCCTCCAACAGCTGCACCCCTGAGATCTGGTTTGCCTACCTTCCAATCCTCTGCCCTTTCCTCCACAACTATGTCTGTCTCTCAGGCTTTGAGTCAGATTTGGATTGTTATCATTGATCAATAGTTACCGCATTCCTCTACTGCACCTAACTTGACCCCTTCAATTTTTTAAGGACTCCCTTTACCTTCTCTGTCCACTGGTTCACTCCATTCCTCCACTTATACCTCTACTCCTATGGATTCTTCTTCTGATGTTGCATCCACAAAAAAATTCAAGTCAAGCCAGTGTTGAAGAACAGTGACTAATATCTTTTTAACTGAAAATTCCATTTTTATTTTATTTTCAAAAGCTGCATTAAGGATGAGTTGTAACAATTGCGGGATCAAAAATAACAGCACGGGATACAAAATTACAAAACAGATATGAAATTTGAAATTCAAAATCTCCAACACCGAACCTAAGGCCTCGATCCGGGGGACACCCGCATCATCCGAGCTCACGTCGACTATGTTCTCCATCATAACATCAGTACACCACCGTCATCGACCACCCATCACCGTCAGCACCATGGACAAGAGCAATCAGAGAAACATTCAATCTCCAACATCGCCATCAATGAAAAAATCACAAATGTAATCCCTCCACCAGAGAACACCATCATGCCACCATAAAACATCCAACAAGAACATAAAAACTTCACCTATTAGAACCAAAAAAGATCCATAAAAACCTAGAGAAACATCTTCAATGATGTTGTCATTCCACCACTGAAAATCACCATCGATGAGAGGAAGCATCCCACATATTTGTCATCCTTGTCTATTCATCGAAGACGCTCATTACCATCGCCACAATGCCCAACAAAACAGAATCCCCATAATCTCTTGAACACAGGTCGCGCCACCTAGAACCCCCTCCACATTGCACAACATGTCCCAAAAAATCCTGAAGACCATCACCCCCGACCGAACTGAAATGGATCAGTGGACCCAGAAGACATAGTAGAGTACGAGCATATAGGGTCTCCACATCATGCTAAAGCCAAGTAATCACCATCAACTACACAAATAAAACCATGAAATCGAACAATCACAAGAAAAATAGAGACCACATTGCCATAGAAACACCCCAACATAACCATATTCATAGCACATAACAACCATGGAACGAGGAAGGACAAAAAGGGACTGAAACCCTAATAGTAAAATAGGAATGAAACCTAAATACAAAAAAAGGAAAGGAAAACCAAAACAGTGTGGAAGTGATGAAACCCTAAAGAAAAATAACAAAGAATCCTGCGATGAGCCTACTCCCACCACCGTAGTCCCAAACCCACCAAAAAACTGACACATCAATCCAAATGGAGTCGGCTGCATCAGGCCAGACCGGCAGAGCAGGGTAGGGAGAAGAGAAAGTGAGATTTCTCTATAAGCGAGAAGGAGGAAAACCCATAAGGGGAGAAAGACTGGGAAGAATGAGAAGGAAAAGAGGGAAGAAAACCTCGAGCGGAAGGTGGAGGAAGTCCCAACGCCACCGGGGAGAACTTGAAACCCTAGGAGGAAGAGGGCAAATCCAGAAATAGGAGCCGGGAGCAAACTTTGGGAGAGTGGGGCATCATCTCCTATTGGATACATTGTACTTGATGAGTAAAATCTTTTTATAGGGATGTTTAATGTATTTGTGTTACTTACTGTTTGTACTGAAACTTTATCTCAATATAATGCATTGTGCACTTTTATTTCCTACTTCTTATTTACTATTTTTGGTAATCCTAAAAGGGGGAGAAATATGTATTCTATATGCACTAAAACCACATTAAAAAAGATACACATTACCTAAGAATAAGTCTCTAACTGACATGATTTGTGATCATCAAAAGGGGGTAGATTGATGGACTCCTTGTGTGTTAATCATGTTTTAATGATCAAAAATCATATACATTCTGTAAAGCTTGTTAATATTTTTTAATATATCTAAAATCATGTGTAAAGATGATTAGTTTCTATATGACTTATGTAATTATTGTAAAATGTTTTTTATAACAAATATATATTATGAATTATTGAGTTTAATTAATTCAATGAATATCACAGTTTAAGTCGGTGTACAAGGATTTTTCTAAGTCTGAGAAACCGTGAGCCTGCCACCGGTTGTGTTTTTATGGAAAAGGTCCTAGGCAACATAACCACCCATACACTGTAACCACCATGACACAGTGACCATCTAGACACCATGACCATCCAGACACTGTGACCATCCAGACACTGTGACCATCCAGACACCATCACCATCCAGAAACAGTAACCATCCAGACACCGTAACCATCCAGACACCCTCAACATCCAGACATTGGTTCATAAAGACACCATTTACAAAACTGTCTCAATGAAACACCGTTTCAATGAGAACCTACCTCAAGGAGACACTGTTTCATGGAGACACCACTTACTGACAGACTTTTTCAAATTTTCTTAATCTGTTTTTTTTTTTGTTTTTCAATTTAATTTCTAATGGTCATATTTGAAGCTTTTAAATGCACTGACTTAATTAATGTTTCTTTTTAGACATTTCACCTGATAGTACGAGATATGAGGTGCAGAATACATGCATCATGTCAACCCCAAAACATGCATTCAATGAATAAAAAGAACAAAGTGTCCAGAAGAAAAAAAGGGATATTGTGTGACTGTGGAGATAGTAGTGAAACAAAAAAACAAGTGTTTGCACGATAACAAAGAAGCACGAGAATGAATACAACTTGACACTATTGAAGAATACATTAAGCATAATTGAATCATAGGGTTGAGAACATTTTCTCTCTATCAACTCCATGAAGAACACAAGAAAGATCTGGCTGACTTACGATAATCTGTTTTTTGCAAGAGGGCTTGATTTCTGCATCTACTTCATCCCATAAGTCCATATCTACATAGAATAACACTTAGATCACTTCTAACCATATCTCATCTTCTTTTATCTGTTTTGTATTATTTTTATCTCTCAAGCAGTGTGTGTGTCTGTATAAAAACGCACACTATCTCATGCATCAAACTAAAGGATACAAGATATCCTTTCTCTTACATTATTTTACACTTGTGTATTCCCACGAAGAAGTGTGGAAGTGGTTACTGGGTGACTTATTTTTCCAAACCCACGAAGAATTGTCGATGAGGTTGTGTGACCCTGATAGTTTTGTATACTGTTGTTAACCCCGATCTAGGGTGTGGATCATGTTTATTTATATAAACTTCTTGGTGGCAGGTGATCACCAAGTGGAGTGGATTAGGTCTTGGTTAAAGACAAAACCATTTGTTTTATATCCGATGTGTTTTATATTTTAGTGTTCTCTGTTTTACGGTTTAACACAGAAATCACTAAATTTAATTTGATAGTTAATCTTGGAAAGAAGCTATATTTCTTTCCTTATTTGAATAGCTACAAAAGTAATGTTAATAACTGTTATTAAGATCACATAGAATTAATCAATATTTTAAGAAGTTATTTAATCTGTCAAACTTTTATAACCTTATAACCTTGATTGACTGGGCTATATTTAAATTTATTGGGGAACCTTTTTAAGAATAATTTTTAAACAGAAATTTTTAATAGATACTCAATTCACCACCCCCTTGAGTACTCTAATCCGACCCAAATTTCTTTTTCTAAAAGTAAATATAATAAAACGTATAGTAATTTATCATGATAAAAATGAGAAAATTAATTAATTAATACGTATTAGTCTCCCACTATTTTATCGAAATCCAATAACCCCCACCATTGACTTCAAAATATTTTTTTGACTAGATATTCTAGTGGAAATGATCCTTATTTCCCTTCACATTACCCCAACTAGGGTTGTTCAAGAATCTTGAAGGGTTTTAGGTAGGCATTCCAAATTCCAAATGTATTAACTTATGGCTCCTTGATCTGCTGAGTGGACTCCTCAATCTTGAAATCCTTTTATTTTAGATTTCCTCAACCTTTTCCCCTTTGTCACATCAAATATTATTGTGGCAGTCAACCCTTGATGTGAACCAATTCATGTCAACCCAAAACCTTGAATTAGAATACCCTCATAATTGAAAGAACCCAAACTAGGGTTGGTCAAGCACTTTAATCTATGATTCGATTCTAACCCAGATTATGGAAGGCTATACCAAATTAATATTTCATTGAGGGATTTTATCCTTATACAAAATTTATCCATTTTTTATCTTTGATTACATGCTTTTTAATATTAAGTGGGATATAATTATGTGATTAACCATGTATAAGATTATATTTACGCACAATCTGGTCTTATTTTAGTTCCATATTGCATGTTTGTTTAAATAATTAATTGTGTGATAATGAAAACACACCCATAATAAATAAACCATGAAACTGAAAATAAAATAAAATAAATGGTATGATCATGAGATTGTTCTATTGGATATTTTATCTATAGGATGATAAACTAAACCATAATCTAGTGGAAAAACACCTTAAACCTTTTGGGTTTTTGTTTGCAGCTTTCCAATTGTCCCCCTTTGTATATATGTGGATTGGTTTTACCTTTGATCCTAACTTGAGTCACCTCCAATAGCATGGGATCTCCATCCATTAGATATGTTTCTATCTCACTCACAAGTGAGGGGTAAAATGGTGTTTTACATAAAATAATCCCTGGTCACAGAGGCCCTACAAGTTAATGGGGAAAAGGCTCGTAGGCCAACAAATTTAATTTAAATAAATAAATTTAAAGACACTATTCACATACAAAGTTATTGGTCTAGATCATGATCAACCATACATGAAATGATATTTACCCTAAATAAAACTAGAATTCAATTATTTAATCATTATTGTTTAAGGTAAAGCACACACGAATCAAATAATTATCTTTAATTAATCAATCCTTTAATCTTAAACCCTTTTTCTAAATTTCCTAAATATTCTCATATATCATAATTTTAAACAAATAAATTCATTTAAAGTTATCTTTCTATATAACTTTTATGTTGGAGTCAACCTTGTGAATTACCATTCATAACTACTCAGTGAGTAGAAGTGAATATTATGCAGATGTTAAATTAAACACACACATGTATATATATAACACCTATCAAGTGTTGTGCCTCAGCTTTACCCATGCACTATGGTAAAAATCTCAAGGGTTTTTATAATATAATAGTAAATTTTAATAAATTTGTGAAATTTGGATGGGTACACGATGTGTAGATCTGACTACACGGCGTGTACTTTTGTTCATTGTCCATCCGAAGTACACGCCTGGGGACATGGCATGTAGATGTACTTCGAAAATATTCAGAGTACATGGCATGTTTAGTGGGACAGACGTCGTTTAGTATCTGTGTTACACAGTTTCCAGTCGGGCAAGACCTGTATGGGGTACAGGGTATAACCCTAACCAAAAGGGACTATATGCCATGTTCAATGTGCCCCATAGCATGTAATCAAGAAACTATGTGCCACTTATTCCTGGTCAACACATGGAGTCTTAAAAACGTAGATAGAATCCAATGACATGACCTGGTTTGGAAGACCATCCTGGTGCATGGAACCAATACTACCTGGTGTGTACTGCTGAATACATGTTGTGTGTTCTAGTGTTGTATGACTAGAAACATTTGTCACCTCCGGATGAGATCATGTATTTTATTTTAATCAAAATTTAAAGAAAAAATTGTTCTATAATGTGAATGAGAAATGAAAGAGGAGGAACAGATCTTGAGATTTAGATTTATAGAATGAGTAACTTGAATTGAAACAAGTAAATTATTAAATGTGTAAATCACCAACGAAAAAATAAATAATTATAATCAACGATATGACCATTAGGATACCACTTGTAGGTTCCGGGCGCAGCAAAAGTGCATTGGTGGGGGTCTACCCAACCTAAATTTTTCTATTCACAATGATCAATCTGAGATCTATCATGATAATAAAATTTCAGATCTTCAGAATAGAACAAAGAACGAATGAATGGAAATGAGTCTCATAACCATAGAGAAGATCATCATATGTTGGTTATAAATAATTTAATTAAATTACAAGAATTACCATGATGGAATTCCCTCTCCATTGACGTTTCTGGTCACAATCTGATGTGATCTATCGTTTAATTGTAGAATCCAAGCATAGGATTCCTCTAGAGGTGATCCAAATGTGATCCATGTATCTTTGGATGTCGCCAAAGGAATCTCCGGGTACAAGTCTGGAAGATCCTTCGCTTGTGATGTCCGGATTCGATCGCCTTGAGAGCTACTTGCAAAGCGCTCTCCTATATCCGGTGGAGGAGGATCTATCTTATAGCTTGACAGCGTTATTGGATGAAAAGAAGTCTCTCTTGGCTTGAGATATTTTTTTAGATTTGTTGTGCACAACCACCAAAAAGTGGCTAGTCTAATGAGAATTATATAACTGTGATTTTAATTACATAGAATAATAAAATGAATTAATCACTTGAAAGAATTTATTCATTTTATTTAAATCTTAGTTAGACCCCATGTCTAATAATAATAGTTGACCATTATTATTACAGGACATACACCCAGAAAATTACACCTAATATTATTTAATTAAATAAATAATATTATCTCTCACAAATCTCTAGAAAACTTACACAATGTGTATATTAATATACAAGGTGTGTACTTTTGTTTTTTTCATTTTATTTATTTCCTCCACAACATTTATTAGACCTTGAATAATGGCTATTTATTTCTCAAATAAATATCACCGCATTACTCGCAAATAAATATATTTTTTCTCCCCTAATATATTCCCTTGAATAACTAGTTTCGAAATAAATGTGATCAGGCATCCTCGAATAATTATTAAACCCCAATCAGGAATAATCATTAATAAACTTTTTAAATAATTATTTAATAGAGTTACTTGGACACATTTAGTGTGTGACCCTCTAGGCCACTTTCTCAGTCTAATTAGGCGGATCCTACCTAAATTCTAGGTTTAGCGTCTTGTAACACACCAACACACCCATAGAGAAAGAAGTTAACCTCATAATGAAGTTTCACCTCCAATGAATGCTCACTGTGTAATATAATCCCTTTGTCTCGATATCTCAAATCAAGTGGGTTGCATGCTGGTACCATCAACCCATTCTCTTGATTATTCTTTCTTTTACTTCCATAAATTGATGTTTCCCATTCCATACCATGTTCATGGATTTATTTAGGCTATTTCAATTCCATCAAATGCCTGAGATATCTACTTCCATTATAGAACAGAAGTGACAAATCCTTTCTTTCATTATCTATTCATGTTGTATTTCTCGTGACACACCAAACATATCATACCTTTCTACGAATAGTGTGTCATCATAGTTTTTATCAATACATCTAAGTGTGAAAGTTATAATACCCATTAATATTAATCGTAAATTCTAAGGACCAATACACACATTTGTAGATAGGAACATCCAATGACACTATGCAATGTGGATTTTCTACTGGTAGGTCTCGTTCTCATTATATACTCCTTGATATTACCAAGGTTGCACACAATGATAAGGTACCTCAATGTTTTATCAGTCCTCACCCCTAATGGCCTGTATTATTTGATTGTCTCAAATAACATCATCCGACCATAGAACATATATTCAAGAATAGTGTTATGGAACTTCTGAGTTCTTATCATTGCAAGGATCCATTATGACCCTTTTTTGCAACAACATTACTTAGGACATTATGACATGAACTGTCACTTAGAAGAACAATCAAGATTTGATAAGGTATTTATTCATGAATAAATTATAAAGTAGTTGGTTCTAGGCCACTAACTCTAACATGTTCATGATTATGAGTTTGATAATGTTCTTAATTTTTTCCATACACTTTCATGTAGAGGACACTTTGGACCCCCAAAGGATAGCTAAGAAAGTCAAATACTTTATATTATATTAAACTAGCTTATTCCATGATGCTGAGGTGTTTTGTAAGTTGTTCACACATTGCCAACACACTAGAAAAATTTTTATGATACATGTGATGCCCCAACAAACCATATTATTCATAGAGAGTTTTTATGCGTGGAGCATTGATTTTATGGGTTCTTTTCCATTTTTGTTTGGTTTCTCATATATTTTTGTTTCTATTAATTATGTTATAAAATCAGTGGAGGCCAAAGCCACTAGGACTGAGGATTCTCCTATTGTGGTGGATTTTTAAAGGCTCAAATTTTTTATTTGTTTGGAGTAATAAATTTCATCATTAGTGAATAAGGGACACACTTTTGTAATAATAATTCGGATTCTGTCCTTTGAAGGTATGGGGTGACACATAAAACTTATACTCCATACCACCCCCAAAAAAATGGTCAAGCCTATGTTTCAAATAGATAGTTGAAACAAATTTTAGAGAAAATTATGCCACCAAATAGGAAGGATTGAAGAAAACACTTGGATGCTGCGCTGTGGGATTATAATACGGAATACAAAACTCTCATTGGTATGTCCACATTTTGAATTTTTTGGGAAATCCTATCATTTCTTCATAAGGGTCGATCATCGACCTTATTTTTCTATAAATAAAAGCTACATGGATTTGGCCTAAGTTGTAATTCAATGGATGTTGCAAATTCAAGAGCTTGAGGAGATATGATTGTCATCATATCAGAACTCAAGTCTCTAAAAGGAAAGATCAAAATAGAATCATGATATAATGATCCAAAAATGAGTTTCATGTAAGGGAGAAATTCCTACTCTACTATTCATGACTAAAGCAAATTAGTGGTATGTTTTGTTCCATATGGTTAGGTCCTCATGTTGTATCTAAGATTTTTCCTTATAGTATAGTGGAGACCACATAAGAGGACACAAGAAAAAGATTTATAGTAAATGGGAAAGGTTTGAATAAATACATTGAGTGACTTCCTATTGATCTAGTTGATTTTATCAGACTGCATAACCCCATCATCAATTGAGAATTTTAGTCTATTCCAAACCCTTTCACTTTTATATTACATGTCCTATTTATAACTTGGTATTTCATGTCCACATATCATCTCATAGGTTCAAATTTAAGAAAATACAATATTTTATGTTTGTTTTAGAATGAAAATGTTGGGTAGCCTCTTTAGGTATTTCATTTGCGTGTTTTTTGTGTGCTTTTTTTGTGTTAAGTTTCAAAAAAACCAAAAAAAAGAAAAAAAACACCATGTAGCATGCTCATTTTGATATGGAATGTAGATAAATTTCATGTTTTCAAAATTCAAGGGTGGAAAGATAATAATGTGAAAATTTTTCTTTTTTAAGGGTTGATTTTTTAAATATGGAAGTCATCAAGGACATGATTAATTTAATTTTAAAAACTTTTATATTTTAACACCATTATTTTTGATATTAGTTCACATTAAATTTTGTCATTCATTTCTCCACGCAACTTTTCATGCAATCATGACTAGTAAAATCTTCCTATTTTATTGAATGTATATCCAAGTTATGTAAAAAATCATCATATATCAATGGTTCATCCATACATTTATTTCTCTTATGATCATTTCCATTATTGTATTGAATTTACCGATGCATGCGTACTTGATATCTGACAATCGTACACCATCAATAAAATAAAAAAATAAAAACAAAAAATATATATATATTTGTTATATTATCAAAGATAGGAGTGATAAAATCTAGAACATGTGGGGATATCATGGTTAGGATATTAACGTATGAGTTTCAGGAATGCTTAATTGAGTGTGCCAAGTAATATGATTGCAAAGGAATGTAGAATAGTTTTAGTGAATTAAACCATGTAAGAGAACTTATTTTACTTGACATGAATTTAATGAATAAAGGGTTGAGATATGAGCATTAAATAGTTGGAAAAAAAATAAATAGAGAATTAATGGAATGGTATACCTATAACTTGTTTCTTTAGGATTAGTGTTATTAGTCTCACTTTATTTAATTTTGATACAATTTATGAGATAATGACATTCAAATTTATTGATATTGAATCTTAATGGGATTCTTACATTTCCTATATTTTTTTGGTTTATTGAAGAATTTGAACATGTATATCTTGTCATAATTTTATTAAATAAATGGTATGAGGTTTTTCCCATTATTGTAAATAAGAATGTGTGGGGGTGTGATTGTACCATGATTCACTACTTTCGTTCCCCCTAACATCACAATTCTAAACTAGTTTTTATTGAATATTAAAAACAGAATAAAAAAAATTCACTTTATATTTGATTAAACTATTCAATGATTTCACTATTAAAAAGTGAAATTATAATTTTTTTGGTGATTTCGTTGTAGGGGGAGGTCATTTGGAGGGTCGGAGACGCTGAAAAAGGAAAATAGACCAAACTACATGGAATATCAAGGAATAATGTCCACTATTTTTCATGTCCCAAGAAATAAAGGTATCCAAATGGCCTGAAATATTGTGATATCATGCATAACTTAGTGGGATAAAAATCATACCATGATACCCAATCCCAATTCTTCCATTTCTTGACCCAACCGAACTGATTTTTCTAGACAACTGAATCAGCATAATGTCAACATTTTGGTTCTGTAATTTGGCCATATATCAGGTAGTAGTATTTCAATAGCTGCTATATTTGACATGGATATAGTAAATACGTCTGAAATCAACTTTCATCATTATTCCAAGTAGATAATGGAACATTTATCAACCCAAAACAAAAACAAAAGTTGTAAATTGAAATCTGGGTGACCAAAACCACTTCCCATTTGGGCTATAATTGGGCACAATGGGCACCTCATTTGGGAGTTCAACCAAGACGTAAAGTGTTTTCTTTTGGAAATTACATTGCATTAATATAATCAAATTTAATTTTTTAGAACTACATGTACACATTTGAAGAGTTCTTGAAGCAATGATCTCTTCATTGAAGCCTTCCTCTCCTTCTCATGTTGTAATGTTTGTGTTTTTGTAATAAACTTCTTAGATACTCTTCTATTTCTTCTACTTATTCTATTTATTCTATTTTATTATATTTTTTAAATATTTATTCCTATCTCGTCATATTACTTGTTATTTAAATAAATATTAGACACATATTAGGTTATTCCCTTTCCATAACCTATTCGAATAAAAAATGTATCTACAATGACTACACCAACAATGGAAGAGTTTTTTTTCTTAGTAATTTATCTAGTTCAAACAATATTCCCATATTTTTTTGAGTAAATTAGATATATTATTTCAAATAATATTATCCATGAATTGAGTTTTAAATTAAAAATTAGAGTAAGCAACCAATTGAAAACCTTACAAAAAACATGTGAGGTCAAGTAATGTGTGAATCATGGGAGTGCGAACATTATTAGTAAAATAAAACCACACAGGATAAATTTTTAGAGTTAAAATAAAATTAGTGACCTCAATTAATCCTAATTTATATAATGGATATTTTCCCTAATTTACCACTGACCATAATCTATCATTAGAAGGAAAATCATCTCATGGTTCTACGAATACATGCTTTGAAGCTTGCTAGGGTTCAATTAATTTCATCATTGTTATTAAGTTAACACCAGTAGGGTTCCGGGGATAAAAAATTAGGGTATCATAATTAATTGAAGATTAATTTAAATTATAATTATTATTAATTAACTAAAAAGGTATATTTATATCAGTTACTATTTCTAAAAATAATTTTCTAAAAAATATCTTCATGTTGCGTTTTCTCAATCTAATTTCAAAAAAAAGAGAAAAAATATAATCTTCTTCCAGCATAATTCTTATATACTAATAAAAGAAACCCCTCCCACCAATACATTAAATTAGTATTTTTCTTACCTTTTTTATTCTAAAAAATACCATTAATATGTTGTTAAATTTACTTCCTCCTTTGAGAGATGACCAGGGTTAGCCACTCTGTTGCGCCTTAGAAATAAAAAATTACACATCATTTAAAAGTGAAAACGACATTGCCTTTCATTGTATAATGTTGTTTTCTATGTCATGGGTTTTTGAAGTTTTCCACATAATTTATTGACAATTTTGATACACTCTTCTACACTTTTTTCTTTTTAATGGTGAGTTATTGGAGTTATAATTGAGGTAAGGTATTCAATATTTCTCTTCTTTATTATGTTTAAATATTGGAATTATCATGATAATACATTAAACTGATTAAATGGTGTTAAAAAATGTAATAAAGATAATAACTAAAATTATTAAATTGAAGGTAAAAAGTGTATCACATGATATTTATATAATTTTGTGTCATTTCATGTGATAAATGGATATTGTTGTTATGGGTATGAATTTTATTTAATACTCTCAATTTTACTTGTCTTAAAAAAATATTTAGTGGTTGTTGTGATTAAATTTTGAAACTACATCTCATAAATTGAAAATAATTTAATGAGGGTTATAAAGTTATTTCTGGGAATAAGGTTATTTCACTGCTCAAGTGTGGTGTAAAATGAGAAATATTTGCTACATCGACACTTGGTTTTAGTATTAAATTATAAAGGGTCTTCACACCTTTTGGGAGGATTTCATAAGGTATGTAATCTAGTATAAAGTGTCTATGAAAGGATAAATATGTGGGAGAAAAGGAAACATAATTGGATAACTCTGGTTTCAAATTTTGGTACTTGGGTAAAACTGAGATAGAAAATATTATTGGTATTATAGTGGATAATTAATTAATAGATATAAGTGTTTTAATTCATAATATTATGGTATAGAATCATATCCATTAAGATAGTTTTAGGAAATGATAAATTCAACTTTGTTTGTGATTATGGGATGAAATAACCCTATATGTACAAAAGAAGTCTATATTTAGGATTAATTTTGAAACATTGATTTTTTATTTTCCATAACAAGAGAAAATTTTTATAGGTGGTGACCAAAATGGGAATGTATTAAAGGATTATATATATCAATTATATTTCCATGGAGGGTTTGGTTTGGGTGCAATAAATTTTGGATGGTCATCTATCTTAAATTTTTTCTATATTTTTTATTTTGTTATAGAAAATACACTCTTGAAAAAATGAGAGGAAAATATTTTGACTTTTAAAATTAGATTCAATAGAGTCTAATTTGATTATTTCTTGGTAAAATCTTAGGATAGAATATTTATTGAGGATTAAAAGGACATATCCATTGAAATTATGAACTCCCAATATCATTTATTTAATTTATATATACAATTTAAATTTTATAAGAAAAATATGATACAATTAAGGAATCCAATAATTATATGTTTGAACCTAAATTATTAAGGTATAGTGAAAACTAAGACAAAAAATTAAAATAATTTGATTTGGAAGTTCAAGTAACCACTGACAACATGTGGGATGAGGTTGATAAAAGTGTTCATAATATAGCTACTTCTATTCTAGAAGTATTAAAAAGTATTTTTCTTCTAAAGTAAAGGAATCATGGTGGTGGAATAAGGATATCAATGTTAAATTAAAATAGAAATGTATGTTTTTAAATAATTAAGACTTTATTGGAATGAACATTATAGGGATCTATAACACAATCCTCATAGATAGGCTAAGAAATAATATAGTGAAAGGAAATATCAAGCTTTTTAGAAGGTGTTCCATTTTTTACAAGCTAATAATGTTCAATGAAATTTCTACAAATTATGTAAATGTATAGAGAAAAATTCTAGATATTGAGATGAAGTTTAGTGTTTAAAATATTAATAAGGATAAATCCTTCTTCAGGGTGAGTAAATTATGAAAATATTTGCAAACTACTTAATAATATCTTCAATGAAGAATGGATATGTATATTTAATTAAGATAATCTATGTACAAGTATATAGGAAGTCAATTATGTGTTCTATTTAAAATTTCATCCTTTTTTAGTTTAAAGATGATTTAAGAATGATTTATAATGTGAAAGTAGTTGGGATAGATAAATTCTACCTTGAAGTGTTGAAATATTTAGGGGAGTTGGGTATTAATTGGATCACAAGATTGTTTAATGAGGTTACGAAATATTAGAAAATGTATGTTGTATAGAGGAAGAGTTATTTAGTACCTATGTATAAAAATAAAGGATATATTTTAAGTTATGAGAATTTTAGCGGCACTAACCATATGATTTGTAGTATGAAACGTTTTATTATAGTGACTAAAAAGGATTTGAAGGGATAATAAAGATTTAGATGATCAATTTCGTTTTATTTCATGGTATTCAACCATAGAAGCTATTTATTTGATTAAAGGTCTAATAGAGTATTATTTTAAAAAAAAGATTGTGATTTTTGTATGGTTTTCATTGATTTTATAAAGGAATGTTGTAAAATTATTAGATAGGTTTAATTGAAAAAAATGAAGGAAAGGGAAGTAGGTAGAACATGTTGAACACATTCAATACATGTTTGAAGGGACTTTAAATCGAGTTAAAACTCTAGTATGAGACATTGGAAAACTCCCAATCTCTATTGGACTATATCAATGTTTTCCTTTAAGACCATACCTTTTTTTGGACTTAAATGAACTTAAAAAGAATATTCATTATGAGATACCTAATTTCATGCTTTTTTAGGATGATACAGTTATCAAAAAAGAATCTAAAGAGGATATCAATATAAAGTTACTAATTTTTATAGATACTTTAGAATCTAATGGTTTCCATCTTAGTAGGTATAATACAAAATACATGGTGTGTTGTTTTATAAAATCATTGTCTAGTAATGTTATACTGGTGATACAGAGAGGCCAAGTTATTTCAACAGTTGATCAATTTTAGTATTTACCCTCATCTCTTAAATGTTCTAGAGATATTAATAAATATGTAACTTAAAGGATTCTAAATTGATATATGAAATGGATAAATTATTTTGGTGTTCTTTATGACCAAAAAAATCTTTTGAAATAGATTGTAAAATTTTATAGGCTTTTTATAAGACCATCTATTCTATATGGTAGTAAGTTTTTTCTATAATGGGATATATTGAACAAAAAATAAGGGTTCTGTAAATGAAAATGTCAATATGTATGTGTGCATATTCTAATATGGATAATATTATAAATAAATGTGTTCAATAGAAAATTAGAGAGGATCTAAATGATTAGAAGTTGAATAAGACTAGATTAAGATGCTTTAGACATATTAGAATAAGACCTAGGGATTGGCATGTTAATAGGGAAAACATAAAGTAAAATTGACATATTAAAATATGTATAGGTATACCTAAAATAAACCTTAATAAAATCATTCATGATGATCATCATCTAAATGGTTTCATAGAAAATATGGTCTTTAGTAAAGAAAATTGGTCATGTTTGATACATATAACTGACCCTATTTAATTTAGTATAAGGCTTGTTCATTGTTTTTGTTGGGTGATTTTGGTGGAGCATTTTGATGGATGGAATTGTGGTTTTGATTTTTTATAGAAGTGATAGTGGGAATTTTAGAGTTGATATATCATTTTTTTGTGGATAGAGTTTTTATTTTGATGTGTAAAGAGGAGGATTGGTGTTTTGGTTGGAATTTGGAGAACTTTTAGTGGGTATTAGCATTTGTTTGCATATATGTTGTAGTGATTATGGGTTTAGTTAATATGGTGATGTGTTTTGGTTACCCAATTTCATGGAATTGGGTGATAAATAGATAATATGGTAAGATCAATGGGATAAAATTTCTAAATTAGGGTACTAAAATTTGAAAAAAAAATAGGTTGTCAATGGATAGGTAATATTTTGAATGACTTTTTAAAATCTGAGATAAATTTGGGTGATGACTAATTAATGGTTTAACATTTCATGTGGTAATGAATGAAATAATTAATCTAATGTTTTTGGTAATATTGTAAGTATAGAAATAGATAATTATATGACTATTGGGAAATTGTGAATGTTGTTGTGGTGGTTGTTTTATGTGAAAGTTAGGGCTAGTAGCATGGTAAAGTTGGAAGCAGTTGTTAGTTGTTTTAGTGGTTTTGTGGTGAGCGTGTTGTATATTGGTGGTGTTATTTACTATGAACCCTTAGTATGAGCTTATGTATAGATATAATACATTTCATATTTTTCTTATGAGTTGTTACACACCTCACAAAGTTGGATGATCTTATCAGTGCCCAAATGTTTTGAGTTCTAGTTTATTTCTTCAAAAAACCATGTTGAAAAGGGAAAAGATGGATAACTAACTAATCTTCCCCACTCTCTTCTAATAATAATATCATCTGTGATGACCTATGGTCATTATTCAGGGGTCGTAATGGCCATAAGTTAGAGTGTGATTGATGATGATGTGGTAAAGGATGTGATACAGGGTGAGGGTAATACATAATAGGATGAGGACATGATTTTTATTACATTAATGTTCATGATACCATAATATGATGAGGATAATTGATATATTTATGATGCATTTGTATGTTAATGTTGAATGTGGTATAATATGGTATTCAATCTATAGTGATGATGATGATTTGGTTTTATGGAATGGATGGGTGAACCAAATAAATATTTTGGTCAAGAGATCGAAAAATAATTAGGGAATTGGTATCAAGGTTTTCTCTTTCTATAATATTTTGCTGCAATGTTATTATTATTTGATTAAATGTGGGTGAGTGATCATTGGTGATGATTGGTGGTTGATAACCTGGTATAGGTTTGTAATAGTTCTGTCATTTGTTCTCTAAATTGCTAGTATAATTTTCTCACAATTGTATGTAAGGCATTGAGGAGGACCCAACCAAATATATATTTCTAATGCCCCTATATATATAAATTTAGTTTTCTAGAAATGAATCAGTGATTGAGTTAGAAATTTCTATCTTGTGGCTTAGTGTTGTGATTGGTGTTTCTACCACAAGAGATTCCTTTCGGTATTTATTTTGGATATGTTACTCTATATTAATATTCCTATATTATCATATATTCTCTTTTTTTATAATATAGTGTTTATTTGTGGTTTTATTTAAATTTTCCTGAGATCTATGAGTGTAGTGCCTCTCATTTTTTTATTTGATACACTTAGTGAAAGTCTCCAACTCATTACCTATTGCAGGTGAGCTTTGGGGGGAGCACTCTCATCTTCATTATATTCCAAAGAGGGGTTCCAGGAAGGGGTAATGATATATGTATTCCATGCATTCATTTTATGGTATTTTAACATATTAATTTTTATATTTAATTGAATATTCTTCTCAATTTTTGAATAGTTTAAGTTATTAACTGTTTTCTACAAGAATACAAACTCCCTTTGGAAAAATATTTATGAGGGATGAAAATATGAGCTAAAAAAACTTTGTGTCACGAGAGAAGAGAAGTTACATAACATCATATTTTTGAGGATTTTGAAGAACTGTGGAACTACATTATAGAATTTACATGTCATGTATCACATTACACAATTTAAATTTTTTGTGAAAGGTCATTTTGGAAGAGATATGCCGAAATTTTGGCTCCTTCTCACACAATTAGAAATAAAATATTACATGATGTGTAAGATTTAAATGTCATGTATGTTTAAAAAAA
Organism: Viscum album; assembly: GCA_963277665.1. NCBI lineage: Eukaryota > Viridiplantae > Streptophyta > Magnoliopsida > Santalales > Viscaceae > Viscum > Viscum album. Next base: position 1,061,498,589 of record OY728151.1, on the reverse strand, counting down.
ATAAAAAATAAAGATACGTGGACAAGTGTTTTACGTGAGGTGTTATAAAAGAAACCCATGGACTCTCAACAGATGACATCCCAAACTAAAAGATGCCTCGGTGGGTGACATATATAGAAGAGCGCACCCTCGGAGCCACTCTTTACCATCATTCTTCATCGCCATTCTTGCTTGGTTATCCATGATTCTCATTCTCATCATGACTATCATGAGTGAGTAGTATTATTTTTGTCAATTGATATGATTGTAGAGTGTGATGTTAGGGATTGTTTCTATTTATTATTCATGTTTTTGATTTTTGAAACTGTGATTATCATTTAAAATATTTTTTTTTCCATTTTTATGACCATTGCATATGATTTGAGGAGTATTATTTTATTTCATCAATTAATTTTATTTTTTTTCTGTATGACCATTATTAAATCTCTATTAGGTATTTATAAATAGGTTTTTTGGTCTCATGGTATCGATATTTCACCTATTATATGATAATTCCAATAGTTCAATCATGGGATTATCATTGGGTGCGCAAACCAAGGATTTAGGTTCATCAAATTGCAACACCAAACATGAATTAACCCAAAACCCATGGAATCCCTAGAGTATGAAATTGAAAATAACTTAACCTCTAATGTGTTATCCCTTTATTTCAATCCCAATATTTGTTAAAATGTTATTCCCTTTTTCTAAAATAATCAATCAATTTCTTTCAAGTTTTTAATTAATTTAAATTATATGGTCTACCCTTGTGGGTTGGATACTCGAGATTTATAAATACTACATTTTTTCTAGGTTCTCTACGTTTTATAAATTATAAAATTTTTATAGCTAGATAGTAAATTAATTATTCCCTCCAAGATTTCATATTTTTTACATTGTTTCTAAGGACAGTTTACTTTTTTTAAGTTAATTAATAAGCATGAAAATGGGTTTTATTTTAGTTCATTGTTTTAAACATGGTTGTGTCGTTTGTTTCTTTTTGGTTCAAATTTATTTCACAACTACTCAACCTATGGGAATGAAATGGCGGATGATAATTCATTCGAACTAGATATAGATAAGAACTTATTCTAGAAAAGAAAGTAGAAGGAAAATTTTGGTTAAGAACATAACATCATGTCTCGAAGGGATCATCATAATGGATTTGATCATGAGCTGGGACAGAGAGTAGGAGCACAACTTAAAGGAAGAAATCAAAGGGGATAAGCATTTATCAACTATAAAATACCCTCAAACATTGGGGTTAATATAAGTATTCTCATACCCCCCCATCATCACTGCCCCATATTTGGAGATCATTTCAGTAGTCATCCAAATAATCTCACATTCACTCCAATTTTTTGTTCTAGCTCATGAAGACCCCAACCCACACCATGAGAGTCTCTTGTAAATCTGTGACACATTAAAAATTCAGAATGTCACAAATGATACTATAAGACAATGTCTATTCAGATTCTTATTAAAGGATAAAGAATGGGAGTTCATCTAAAGTCTGCCTCTGTATTTGATCCCCACATGGGAGGATTCGGTAAGAATGTTTCTATCATAGTTTTTCCTACCCTCAAATTCTATAGATTTTTATGTAACTATTTTAAATTTGGATAAATTAAATTAATATTCATTATATAGTTCATGGAAATGATTGAATGGTTTAATAAGAATATTCCTTCATCATGGAATTGAAATGTGGTTACTAATCTAAAAATTCTATAAAGATTTATCATTGGGAATGATTCAATAGTCGATTATGTTACAGGAGGTTCACCTATGAAAATGTCACCAGAGGAGAGCTATGAGTTGTTGGATGATATGTAATTAAATATTTTTTAGTGGAATATAGAAGAAGAGAGAGCACTATGAGTGCATATGGTAGACAATAAATGGGTCACCACCCAAATGAATTTCAAGTCAAAGAAACCCGATGCAATGATAGAGCCATAATCCCATAGGTAAGTATTGTGAAGATGTAAATTATTTGGATTATATTTGTCAAAATTATGTGTAGGTATAGAGGCCAAAACAACTCAAAAATCATAATAAAAATCAAGGACATGTATTTCAGCCAATACAAAACGGTTTTCAAACTCAACACCAAGGACCAACACTATCTAATCAAGTCCATTCTCTGGATGAGACCCTTGCAACCGTTATGAACACCAATAGATATGAACTTTAAGAATTGAAATAATACTCCAAGGATCAAGGTACTGTGATCATAGAATTGAAAAAATGATTCATAAAACCATCATGCTGCACAGAGAAACTAATAAGGCCAGGTTGTTCAGATAACCGAGAAACCTAGGGAAAGGCCTAGAGGAGTACTTCCAAGATGCCCAGGTCAGCATCCCCATGTAGATTTGAAATGGTTTTTTTGTCAAAGTGGGAAGAGGATAAAAGTAAGTGGTCTATAATTTATTTGAAAATATTATGAAAAGATAGTGGGGTAAAGTAAATAAAACACATTGAGAAACTAAGGAGCATAACAAAGAGGAAGCTACACCACTGTACCGACCACCACTACCATGTCCAGATTAGTTCAAGAAGGTGAATATTGATGAAATAAAAAAAGGAATTATAGATCTTTAAAAATATACATATCAACATCACATTTTCTAAGGAAATCAGAAACATGAATATCTGTGAAAATTACAAAAATTAGTTGGTGAAAAAAAATGATTGAAGAATTATCTTCCATTACACCTATAGAAAAATGTTTAGCAGTAGTTTGAATCATCCTAACAATGAACCAAAGTTATCTAGGTTTGTTTTTCCATTTAGATTCCTATTATTTATGAGAAGTTTCATAGTGTTTTATATGATTTAGGTGTTAGTGTAAATATGATGTCATACACAATATTCAAGAGTTTAGGATTGATAGAGATGCAACAAACTCAAGTTAAGTTTCAACTAGCTAATACAATAGTGATACATCCCCACAGACTACATGAAGATGTCATCATTAATATAGAAAAGTTTTTTCTATGAGTATTTTCTAGTGATTGAAATAGATGAATAGAATATCCCAACAATATTGGTAAGTACATTTCTAGTTATGTGAATAACACTAACTGATGTTCAAAATGGAGAACCAAGTCAAAGATTTGACGTTTCTTAGGAGAATTTAAATTTTCACCAAGAAATGAGGAAATATAAAGAAATATTTGATTCCTTATCAAAAGATAGTATGTTGAAATAAAAATACATTATAGTCTATAGATGAAGATCTGAAACAGTTGTTGTTTAATGTAAATAACAAAGTAAGAAAAAAACTGAATAATGATAAAGATAATGGTGGAACTTTCATCCAAGACGAATTCAAAGATGGAAAATAGGGTTGGGTAGTCAATGAGATGCCATTAGTTTTTTCAAGAAGGACCATGATCCAGTGGATTATAGTCACAGAGATTGTTAAATTATTCACTAATAGAGGAGTTAAATTAGTTTCAGAAAAAGTGATAGGACCAATCTAAATAGAGGAATCATATATTTGAAATTTTTTAGATACGTATTAGGAAACCTCATTCATACCATCACCCATCTGATCTTAAGTCAAAATGGTTGAGCTAATGATAGTAAAAAAACTTTTGGGTGGTGACCCATGTTTTAAAAAATTTCTTTATTTATTTTCTATTTTTAGGATCAAGAACACTACCCGCAAATAATTTATATTTCATTGATATGGTCTATACTATCAATTTTTTTAGGACCAACAATGTAAAATAATAGGGGAAGAAGTTGTAGAATAATAACATGTCTTGAAGGGATTTTACACATTCTGAAAAGGTGTATATAAATCTATCAACCCAAGTTTGATGAGTTAATTTGAAAGGGGGTAATAATTTTTATTTTTTAATTTTTTTTGTATTCCCCATAATGAAATTGATTTAGAGATTTAATTAAAAATTGAATGCCCTCATTTGATTCCTACTTCAATCATATGAACTATGAGACATAAACTGCCTAGTATAACTACTAAGACATAAATTATAAATTTCTTTATAAATAAATTTTAATAGAAAAATTGGAAAAAATAGTAGAGATAAGAGTGTGGATATAATTTGAAAAATCATTATTTAGGTAACCATGTAGATCATTGAAAATTAAATTTTTTAGATATTTTTTCATGCTTTGAATTTATGATATTTTCATTAATTGATTTAATTATATATATGAATTTCCATGAATGATTGTCCAAACCCATCATTATAATTACAAAGACATACCATGATCCCAAATTATCCCATTATTTATATTGTATATTTCTTGTGAAACTCAGGAACATTTTCTTCTAGAACATTATTTGCATCATATCAATGTTATAACTACATAGAATCACTTTTGATATGAATGAGTCATTTTTATTATTAACCCTTTATCCACAGACTCACCTAACATTAATTCTATTTAGGCATGTAGAATCCATGAACATTTTTACTTGGAAATTATCCATGTTATAAGCCTGTCTTATATATTCCAACCTTCCTCAGAATGTTTTGCAAGATATTTAAAAGAATACGTGTGGAGGGATTTCTAGGGTATACGAAGATATACTTTATTATGGGCATTTTAATTTGAGATTTACCATTGAGATTTGGTGTAGAGGACATATATTATTCCTTATAATTCATTATTCACCTCTCTTTCTAAAAAATAAATATTTATAAAAAAACTTCTAAAAAAGAATAAAAATGAGTTGTCTGGGGAGGATCAAAAATCATCATTCCTTGATTGATGATCTTTATATCATATGTGGTTATGTGTGGGATGTGAGATTTTTCTTAAGAAAAACTTTCAAAAAAACAATATAGGTTGATTAATTCATTATTCTTACATGTATCATAGGCCCACTTTGATCTTTTGGGGGGAGAGAAAAATGACATCTCAGAAGGGAGATCTTTATTGAGCTTATCTCTTGATATTATGAAAAATTAATTAGAGTCAAAACCCATTTTTTAGATTTATTTATTATTTTATTTACCTAACATCCCTAATCCTTATAGTCATTTGTTCCTCAATGGTGAATCCTACATGATTTCTTGTGATTTTATCTTTAACAGGTGTAGATTTTAGATGCCTTGAAAGCCTATAGTAATTGACAAGTTCTTCAGGTACGTGCTGAACATTATTTATAATTTTTACCAGATGATGAATGGAAAAATTAATGTGTGGTAATTTAAAAAAATCAAGCTAATTAATAATGAATTGCAAATGAATATGGATGATGGAAAATGAATGGTTATTACAAAGGAGAAAAGTAAAACACTTGATTGGCCAATTTCATGAAAGATGAGGCATTGATGAATTAAATGTTGTGATTCCTAAACATTAAATTTTTCATTTGATCAATTTATATTTTTGAAATGTAATATAAATAATGGTAAGGTGAGTGTCCTTTTTAGTATGTTGAGATTACATCCTTGAGGACAATTTTGAATTCAAGTGTGGTGGTTTTTGTTATGTATATTTCATAAACTTATTTTATAGTACTTTAATGTATTGATTTATAAATTTAAATGATTATTCTTTTTAATTTTTAAGAATTATAACTTGTTTAATGTTCTATGGAATTATAAAATTTAACATTGAAAAGGAGAGAAATAGGATGAAAATATGAACTAAAATAAACTTGGTGTTGTGAGCGAAGTGGAGCGACACCAGATTTTTGAGGATTCAATGGAGATGCAGAATTGGATTAAAGAATGTAAATATCATGTATCACATTACACAATGTGAGTTTTTTGGTAAATTTTATTTTGGAAGAGATACACTGAAATTCATGATGCTTTCTCGCATAGAGAAAATTAAAATATTGCACTGTGTGTAATCTTTACACATCATGTATGTTTTAGACAACTGAAAAAATAAAGATATGTGGACAAGGGTTTGATGTAAGGGTCTATAAAAATAACCCATGGATGCACAGTATATGACATCCTAGATCACGCGGAGCCCTGACAGATGAGTGTTGGAGATTTCCACACCCATGAAACCTCACTTTGTCATTATTCTTTGCCAACATTCTTCCTCACGTATCAATGTTTATTGTTCTCATCATTCCTATCATAAGTGAGTAGTTTCAATTGGTTCAGGTTATGTTATTTTAGTGGGATGTTATATGATGGATTTTTCCTATTTATTATTCATGTTTTTTATTGTTTCAACTCCGGTTATCAATTCCAATTTTTTTTTAATTCTCATGACCATTTCATGTGATTTGAGGAGATTTATATTATTGAATCAATTAATTGGAATGTTTTGTGTATCATAATTTTAAAATCTAGGTTAGTTGTGTTTAAATAGGTTTCTGGGTCACCTATTATTTCGATTAAACCTAGTATATTACCATTAAAAAGGTGAAATCATAAGATTAGTATAGGGTAAACAGTCCAAGGATCCCTTATAACCTAATACCAACACCAAAAAGGAATGAAACCAAAACCAATGGAATCCCAAAACCATGAACCTAAAAGTCACTAAACCTGATATTTCTTCTCTCTTGATTTAAAACCCAATTCTTTATGCATGTTTACTCCCTTTATCCAAAAAATCGATCAATGTATTTAAATTTATTAAATTAATATGGAACATATGGTTCGTCCTTGTGGGTTCAACACTCAGTTTTTCTAGGTACTATATTTCCAGGTTGGTTATAGAATTTTAAAAAAAATTAATTTTTGTATCCCCATAGTAAATTAATGATTCACTCCAGGATGTCAATTTTTCGGCATCGTTGCTGGGAATGGTTTCCACTATGTTTATGTTAATTATAAATATTGAAAAAATATATTGTAATTCATTGTTTTACACTTTCTCTTTTCATGAAGTTGTTTCAGGTTCAAATTCATTTCACAAATACTCCACCCATGGCAATGAACAAAGGGACAATCTTGCATTCAACCCATATCTAGAAAATACTTTACACCAGAATGGAAAAGAAAAGGATGAGTCTCATCAAGAATATAATGTAATGGCCAGAAGGAATCAACATCAAGGAACCTATTAGGATTTGGTCCATAGATCATACATAGAGCTTCAAGGAATAAATCAACGGAGAAATATTTTAATCAACTATGTAAGACACTAAAACATGGGGGTCAATCTAAGAATTTGCATACCCTGCGTCACTAATTAATAATTCGAGATCAAACTATTGGTCATCCAAATGATCACACATTCACTCCAATTTTTCAGGATAACTCATGAAGATCCCAACTTACACCATGGGAGTTTACTAGAAATATGTGGCACGTTATAGTTTAATAATGTTATAAATGATATTGGAATATTATTCCTATTTATATTCCCATTGAATGAAAAATAATAGGAGTGGATCCAAAGTCTGCCTCCACATTTGATCACCTCATGGGAGGATATGGTAAGAAATTTTTTGAGGTAGTTTTTTCCACCCTCAAAGTCTATGGATTTCCAGGTAAGTATTTTAAATTTTGAGAAATTAACTAAAGATAATTTATATAGTTCATGGGAATGATTAAAATTCTTAATAATATGATTCCACCACCATGACATGAAAATTTTATTTTTATTTAAAACATCATATAAAGTATTATAACATGGAAATCGTTCACTCACAAATGTTTTTATAGGGGGTTTGATTATTAAAAAGTCACCAGAGGATATCTATGAGTTGTTGGATGAAATGTCTAGCAACGGTTTCTAGCAGAAGAGAGAACAATGGAGACCATAAGGAGTTTAGATTATAGACAACATCAAGGATTCCATCCAAATGAATTTCATGTCAATGAAACTAGACATAATGATGGAAAATGAGAATCCCTAAGGTATGTATTCTGAATATGTAAATTATTTGGATTATAATCATAAAAATAATTTACAGTGATGGAGGAAAAAATGACCAAAAAACTACAACATCAAAAAAATCAAGGACATGGATTAAAGTCAAGAAAACAAGGTTTTCGACCCAAACACTATGAACCAACACAGAGTAGACAAGTTCATTCACTAGAGGAGACCCTTGACACCTTTATGAATACCGCTAAAGATTCAATTATATATTTGATACCAAGTACAAGGATAAAGGTATTGCAATCATAGGATAGAAAAATGACTCAAAAAATCAACACTATGAAATGAGGAACTTAGAATGTTAGGTTGGTCAGACCATCGAGAAACATAGGAAAAGGCCTAGAGGAGTACTTCCAAGAATCCTAGAACAGTATCCCAATAAAGATTTATAAGATTTTTTTTCATCTAAGTGGAAATAGAAAACAATTTGGTCATGTAGAATTTATGGTAAATAATGAAGAAAAATCCAATGGGTAATGTAAAAAAACAAAGAGAAGATGATGAATAGAATAAAGAGGAAGAACCACTACGGTAACCACAAGCACAAAAATATCTAGATCTATTAAAACAAGGTAATATTGATGAAAGGGGAAAAAGTTTTTTGAGATGTTTAAAAAAATACATATCAACATACCATTTTCTGAGGAAATCAGAAACCTGAATGTGTAATAAATTTTCATGAAATATTTGGTGAAGAACAATAAAATCCTGAAGAATTAGCTATCATTCCACTGGTAGGAGAAAGTTCATCAGTAGTATCAAGAATCATACTAAAAAATCAATGCGATCGGAATATTTTTTCTAATATGATTACAACAGACTCTAATGAGTTTGGTAGTGATTAATGTAATTTAGGTTCCAGTATAAATATAATTTCATGTGCAACATTCAAGGGAATTGGATTGTGATACAGTCAACCAACCCAAATTAATCTTTAACTAGATGATTTAAGAGTGATACATCCTCTATTACTACATTAAGATGTCATCATCAAAGTAGACATGTTCTATTTTTTGGAAGATTTTCTTGTGATGGTAATTAATGAAGATAAGATCTCAATAATTTTAGAAAGACCATTTCTAGCTATGGGAAGTTAACTAACTAATGTTCTCAATGGGAAATTATGTTTAAGAGTTATAGGATTAGATGTGAAGTTCAAGTTTCAATAGGAAAGAAATAAATCAAAATAAAAATATTATGACCTCTCAAAATATAGTTTTATAAAAAAAAAGAGGATATTGTAATACATGGATGAAAATCCAGCATGAGTACTATTGAAAGTAATGAAGAAACAATGAAAATTTTAAAGAATGATAAAGATAGTGGATTAAATTTTTACCATGAGTAATAAATAAATTGAGAAAAGGTTTGGGTAGATAGTGAGATGCCTTTGGATTTTTCAATAAGGTCAATGAACTATTGGATTATTTTTATGAAGATTGAGAATGCATTCACCAATAAGCAAGCTCCCTTCCCCAAATATTTTTAAATTTTTCTTTTTCTAGAAGAAACCTCCCTTCCCCAGATATTTTAAATTTCATTATTATGGATGTTAATTTTACATGTGTACTTTTATATTTCATGACCAAAAAAGGAAAATTGTTGGAGAAGATGCTACAGAATAATTACACAATATGAAGGGAATTTTCACATAATGAAAAGGTATAGTCAAAACCTCTATATCCCATATATGAAGTGTTACTTTGAAAGGGGTGTAAGAATATCAATTTTTAAATTTTCTACTATATTCCTCATATTAAAGTCATTTTAGAGATTTAATTGATACTTGAATGCTAGAATTTTATTCTTGCTTCAATAAACTGAACTAGGAGACATAAGCTTCCTAGGATAATTACCATTCCATGAATTTAAAATTTCATTGTCAATAAATTTGATTAAGAAAAATGGATAAATGAATAAATTGACTTAATAATGTGGATTAGGATTTCAAAAGACATGATTTTTTGGAGCACGGGGATTATTTTGAATAAAAAAAATTGACATTTGGTCATGATTTGAATTTGTGATATTTTCATTAATTGATTTAATTATTTGTATAAATTATCATGAGTGATTGTCCAAACCCTTCATTATCATTCCTGAGACATATTTTGATCCCAATTATTTCCATTATTTTTATAGAATATTTCTTACAAATCTCGACCATGTTTTCTTCTAGAACATTATATTCATATTATTAAAGTTATGACTGTATAGAATCACTTTTAATATGATTGAGGAATTCTTTTTTATTAACCCTTTATCCATGGACCCACCTAAAATTAATTATTTTTAAGACTTTAGAATCCATGAACATCCTTCTTAGGAAATGATCCATGTTATAAGACTATATTATCCATTCCTATATTACTCTAAATATTTGGTAAGATATTTAAAATAATAAGTGTGGAGGCTGTACATTTTTGGGTGTATCTGGATATAATTAATTGTAGTTACTTTTCGAGGGTATTTTATACTGTGATTTGAATTTGAGTCCGTGTATTATCCTTTGTAATTAATTTTTCACCTATCTTTCTAAAAAATATTTTATAAAAAACATCTAAAATGGAAAAAATGAGTTGTGTCTTGGGAGGATCACAGATCCCCATTTCTAGAGCAATGATATTTTTATTATATGTGTTTATGTGGTGGATTTGAGCTTTGTCTTAAGAATATATTACATAAATTAAAAAAATAAAAATAAAATTCAAGTAACGTAGGTTGATTCATTCATTATGCTTAAAAGTATCATGGGCCCACTTTGAACTTTTGGGGGGAAAGAGAAATGAAAAATGTGAAGGGGTAACATTATTGAGGTTATATTTTGATATCATGAAAAGTGATTAAGATTCAAACCAAATTTTTGAGATTTAATTTTTATATCATTTACCAAACTATACTAAGCCTCCTATTTATTTGATCCTTAATGTGAATAACTTATGATGACTTGTGATTTTTTCTTTATGTGGTGGATTTGTAAGATGGCTTGAAATCCATTGGTAAGTGACAGTTTCTTAAGGTATATGTTAAAAATTATTTACAATTATACCCTAATGATGAGGGGAAAATTAATGTGAGGTAATTTGAAAATGTAATTCTTAGTAGTAATTAATTAAAAAATAAAAATGGAGGACTTAAAATAATTGTTTATTTAAAAGGAGAAAAGTAAAATACTTGACTGAATTGTTTTCTTGAAAAATGAGGTGTTGATGAATTCTCTTATGTGATTCTTGAACATTTTATTTTCCATGTGATCAATATATTTTGATGAAATTGAATTTAATGCATTTTACAGTGGGCTTCCTGTGTATTATGTTGATATTAGATCCATGAGGACAAGTAAATTTTCAAGTGTGGGGTTATTTGATATGTTTATTTCATGCATTCATTTTATTGTATTTTAATATATTTATTAATATATTTAAATAATTATTATTTTCAATTTGTGAACAGTTTAACATTTTTAATTTTTTATGGAAAGATAAAACCTATATATGAAAAAAGAGAAAAAAGGTTTGAAAATAATAGTTAAAAGAAACATAGCATTGTGAGTAAAGAAAAATGCTGAAACATCGGAATTTAGAGGATTTAGTAGAGTTTCAATACTAGAGTATGGATTCACATGTCCTGAATCACAGTATGTGATGTGAGTTTTTTGGAAATAGTTATTTTGGAAGAGATGTTCCAAAATTCACAATTTCATCCCATGTATTGAAAATTAAAATATTATTCAATTTGTTATATTTACACATTTTGAATGTTTGGGTGAATGTAAAAAAAAGAAATACGGCCAAGTATTTGGCGTGAGGGATTATAAAAATAACCCATCACAATATAGCGGACAATATCCAGGACTGACGAGAGTCCTTATAGACGACTTCTAGAGATTCATGCACCATCAGAACCCTTATTTTCCACTATTATTCACCACCTTTCTTCCTTGGATATCCATACTTCTCAATCTCATCATTCCTAACTTGAGAGAGTAGATTTCTTTATGCCAAGTGAGGTGATTTTAGGATGAGGTGATGTTAAGGATAGTTTCTATTTATTATTCATGTTTTAGATTATTGAAACTCATATTATCAATTCAAATCATCTTCTTCTTCATTTTCCTAACCATTATATGTGATTTCAGGAGGTTTATTTTATTGCATCAATTAATTGGACAATTTTTTATATGTCCATTATGTAATCTAGGTTAGTTATTTTTAAATAGGGTTTTGGGTCACTTAGTACTGTAATTTCACCAAGATGATGATCATTCCAATGTTGCAATGGCAGGATTATCATAGGGTTCTCATTCTAAGGATACATGGTTATCCAATTCCAATATTAAGCATGAATGAACCCAAAACTAATGGGATAACTCATGCATGTACCAAAAAATAATTTAATTTGGAATTTATTCACTTTTGATTTTAAACCCAATCATTTTTGAACATTTATTCACTTTCTATAAACAATAAATAAATTTCATTCAATTATTTTAATTAATTTAGAGAATATGGTTTTTCTTTGGGGGTTTGACACTCATTCTTATTATATGATTCATTTTTAGATAGGTTGTCTAAGTTTTAAAAATTATTAATTTTCTGTATACCCATAAGAAAATAACAACACCCAATGGGCTATCAAATTTTTTGCATCGTTGTTGGGGATGGTTTCTGCTATGTTTAAGTTAGTTAGAAATAAAAAAAAATGATTTTATTTTAATTCATACTTTTACACATGGTTGTTTCATATTTTTGTTTCTTGTTCAAGTTCATTGCGTGACTACTCCACCCATGAGAAGGAATAGATGGATGATCATGAATTTCACCTAGAGAAAAATAAAACTTTATGGAAGTAAATAAAGGAAAAGGAAGATCATGATCAAAAACAGAGCATCATGGCTGGAAGGGATTAACATCAATAATTTGATAATGAGATGGTTCAGAGAGCATGACCATAGCTTCAAGGAAGAAATCGAGGGGGAAAAGCATTGATCAACTTTGTAAGTCCCTAAAATATGGGGGGTCAATCAGTGTATTATCATACCCCATGTTGTTTCACAACATTTCAAGATCAATCTGGCAGTCATCCAAAGGATCACACATTCAATCCAATTTGTTAGGTTAACTCATGAAGACCCCAACTCACACCTTTGGAGTTTCTTGAAAACCTATGACATGTTCCAATTTTAAAATTTCACAAATATTATTGTATGAATATGCCTATTAAAATTCTCATTGAAGGACAAATCACAAGAATGGATCCAAATTCATCCTCCACATTTTATCACTATATGGGACGATCTTGTAAGAAATTTTATGACACGGTTTTTGCTGTCCTCAAAGTCTATATATTTTTAGGTAAGTATTTTAAATTTTTATCAATTAAATGAAGTGTATTTATATAGTGTATGGGAATTATTTAAAGTTTTAATAAGATTATTCCCTCATCATTTCATCAAAATGTAGTTATTAATTGAAACATTATATAAGGTATTATCACAGGTAAATCGTTCAATAATCGATGCTATTGCATGAGGTTTTCTTTTGAAAATGTCACCAGAGGAGAGCTATGAGTTCATGGATGAGATGTATGGTAACAGTTTTTAGTGTCAGCTATATGAAGGGAAATCACAAGGATTTTACATGGTAGACCACAACTATGTTTCCACCCAAATGAATGTCATGGCAAAGAAACTTGATGCAATGATGTCCAACTAGAATCCCCAATGTGTGTGTCGTGAAGACATAAATTATTTAGATTATAATTGTAAAATTATTTTTAGGGATGGAGTAAAAATAACAAAAAAATCATAATAAAAATAAAAGATTAGGATATCATCCAAAAAAAGGTTTTGAACCTCAAAACCTAGGGCCAACTCTGACTAGTATTTCTATTCAATAGAGGAGACCCTTGCAACATTTATGACCACCATTGGAGCTGCATTTAAAGGGTTGACTGCATACTCCATGTTTCAAGGTACTGTGATCAGAGAATTGAAAAATGACTCATAAAAGCAAGAGTCTTCAATGAAGAACTTTGATGGTCTATTTGTTAAGATCACTGAGAAACATAGGGAAATGCCTAAAGGAGTACTTCTAGGATGCCAATGCTAGTAACCCTATACAAATTTCAAAGTTTGTTTTCTTCGAAGTGGAAACATGAAATATTGAAGTGGTGTATAATTTAAGTGAATAATTAAGAACAACAAATGGGAGAAATTAAAGAAAACCACAGATATGATAAGGATAATAATAAAGAGGAAGAACCACCACTATTATATCCTAATTGGTTCAAGAAGGTAAATACTGATAAAAAATACTAGATATGTTTGAAAATATACATATCAAAATCCCATTTTTTGAGGAAATACCAGACATTCCAATCTATTCAAAGTTTAGGAAGGTGTTAGTGATGAATAAAAAGAACCTTGAAGAATTAGCACCCATTCCACTAGAAGAAGAAATTTCATTAGTAGTTTCAAGCATCCTACCAAAGTACAAGGTTGATCAATGAAGTTTTTTCATTTTGATTAAAAATGTATCTAAAAAGTTTTGTTGTGATTTCTGTGATTTATGTTCGAGTGTAAATATGATTTTATGTGTAACATTAAAGATCTTGGGATTGAGAGTAATTTAAACCATTAGAGGATTGATTCAACTAGTTGATATAATAGTGATATAACCTTTACAAGTACTTGAATATTCCATCATCAAACTAAACAAAACCTATTTTGTTGAGGATTTTATTATGATGAGAACAGATAAAGAGAACCTCCCAATAATCATGGGAAGATAGTTTATAGTTATGATATGGGAACATCTTGATGCTCACAATGGGGAACTGAGTTTTAGATTTGAATGATCAGAGGTAAAGTTCAATTTGTACTAGGTAATAAAGAAATCATAATATATAATTGATGACTTCACAAAAGATAGTGCGATAAACGGAGAGGATGTTATGTCCCATAGAAGAAGAGAAGAAATAGATTTTTTTTAAATAAAATAAAGAGTAATAAAAATATTAGGAATGATTAATATTGTGGAAGAAATTTTAACCAAGAGTAATTCAAATATAGAGAACAGGTTTGGATAGTCAATGATCTTCCATTTGATTTTTCAAGAATGGCTGTGAACTGTTGGATTTGACCAATGGATATTGAAAATTTTATTCACCAAATGGAGAGTTAAATTATTTTCCAAAATGGTAGAGGACCTATATAAATAGAGGAATCAGATATTCGACATTTTTTAGTCCCAGATCAAAAAACCTATTTCCTACCATTAATCACTCGAGCTTAAGGATGTAAGGTTAATCCAATAATGGTAAACAAATGTGCTTCTGGGAGGCAACAAAAAATTTTGAATTTTTATTTATTTATTTTCTATTTTTAGGAGAAAGAACCCTTCCTTAAATATTTTAAATTTCATTGATATGGAGTGTAATTTTAATTGTTCATTTTTATTTTTTAGGACCAATAAAGAAAAATAGTAGGAGAAGAAGCGATGAATAATTACACATCGTGAAGGGAATTTACACATCATGAAAAGGTGTAGGTAGAACTAGTGAATCCAAAATTTGAAGAGAAAATTTTAAGGGGATTAAGAGTATCAATTTTTTAATTTTATGTTGTGTTCCCCATATTGAATTTTATTTTTGAGTATTAATTGAAAATTTTATGACTATATTTGATTCTTGCTTCAATCAGCTGCACTAGGAGACATAAACCACCTCGGATAATTACCATGACATGAATTTTAAATTTATTTTTCAATAAATTAGAACGAGAAAAATGGAGGAAATAATTATTAGAAATATTAATATGGATTAGCATTTGAATAATCCTGATTTAGGGGAGCATGTTGGTCATTGTAAAAGAAACTTTTCTCATATTTTTTTATGCTTTGAATTTTAGATATTTTTGTTAATTGGTTAAATTATTTTTAAGAGTTATCATAAGGGTTTTAACAACCCATTTTTATTATTCCTAAAACATCCTATGAGCTGAAATATTTCAATTCCTTTTCTAGTATATTTCTTGTGAAACTTGGGAATGTTTTTTTCTTGAACATTCATTGAATCATAACAAAGCTATGACTACACATAATCAGTTGTAATATGATTTATGAATTCATTTTTATTAAATATCTATCCATGGACCAACTTAACATTAATCCTTTTTAATCATGTATAATCCATCAATAGCCATTTTAGGAAATGATTCATGTTAAAATCCTATTTTATCTATTTCTACCTTCCTCTAAATGGTTTTCATTATATTTAAAAAATTAAGAGTGGGGGAGGGACTTTCTATGGTGTAACAGGATATAATTCATTAGGGATATTTTCTAGGGGATTAAACATTATTATTGTGATTATAGTATATATGTTATTCACTAAAATTAATAAATCACCTCTCATGATAAAAAATACTTTATAAGAAACTTCAAAAAATAGAGAGAAATGGGTTGTGTCTTGAGATGATAAAAAATCACCATTACTCAAAAGATCATTTTTTGATCATATGTGGTTAGGTAGTGGATGTTAGATTTGTCTTAATAATATCTTTCAACAATAAAAAAATCAAATAATATCAAGATAGGTTGATTCATTCATTGTTCCTACATGTATCATTGGCCCACATTGAGATTTTTGGGGGGTGAGTAATGACATCTGTAAAGGGATATATTTATTTAGCTTATCTTTTAATATTATGAAATTTGATTTATATTCCATTGACTTTTATATATTTAATTTTAATATCATTTACCTACCTACCATAATCCTCAGATTCCTTGGATCCTTAATGATAAATCCCTCTTTATTACTTGTGATTTTTCCTTTACATGGTGGAGATGTTAGAAACCTTATAAGCCACTGATAAGTAAAATGTTCTTGATGTATTTTCTGAACATTATTAATAATTTTACCATGACTATGAGAGGAAAAATTAATGTGAGGTAAATTAAAAATGAAATGATCTTTAATTATTAATTTAAAATTGAAAATAGATAATTGAAAAAGAATGGTTATTTCAAAGGAGAAAAGTAAAATAATTGATTGACTTGTTTCTTGAAAAATGAGGCATTGATGAATTATCTTATGTGATTCTTGAATATTTAATTTTCCATTTGAAAATTTTCTATTTTTGAAATTGAATTTAAAGCATGGTAACGTGAGTTCCCATTGTATTATTTTGAGATTCCATCCTTGAGGATAAGTCTGAATTCAAGTGTGGGGGTATTTGATATGTGTATTTAATGCATTCATTTTATGGAATTTTAATGTATTGATTGATTGATTTAAATTATTATTCATTCCAATTTTTTAATAGTTTAACTTGTTTAATGTTCAATGAAATAATAAAACCTATCTTTGGAAAAGGATAGAAAATGGAAGAAAATAATAGATAATATAAAAATTCACATCCTCAGTGAAGAGAAGTAGAATGACACTATATTATTGAGGATTCAGTAGAGCTGGGAAATACGAGAAAATAATTTACACATAATGTATCAAATTACATGAAATGATTTTTCCAAGAAAAGTTATTTTACAAGAGATATGCTGAAATCCATGATTCCTTCTCATGCCATGAAAATTAAACGATTACATGGCGTGTAAGATTTAAATTTTTTTATATTTCATAGAACAGAAAAAATAAAGATATTTGGCCAAGAGATGGACACAAGGTGTTATAAAAATAATCCATGGCCACATAGAAGATAGCATCTTCGATCTAAAGGATCCCCAACGTATGAGTGTTAGAGAAGCACACACAACCAGAGCCTCACTTGGCCATCGTTCTTCCTCAGTTATCCATGCCCCTCATTCTCATCATGCCTATAATGAGGGAGTAGTTCTCATTGTGTCGTATGATGTGATTTTAGGGGGAGGCGTTGATAGGGATTGTTTCTAATTATTATTCATGTTTTGGATTGTTACAACTCCAATTATTAATTCTAATCCTAATCTTTATTCATTTTCATGATGATTACAAGTGATTTGGAGATTTTTATTTTATTGAATCATTAATTGGCATGTTGTTCATATGATCATTATTCAATCGAGTTTTGTTATGTTTAAATATGGTTTTTGGTCACCTAGTTCTTCAATTTCACCTAGTAGATGACCATTCCAATAGTACAATCAAAGAAATAGTATAGGGTACCCATACCCAGGATCTATACTACCCCAATTCAGACACAAAACATAAATGAATCCTAAACCAATGAAATACCTAGTGAATGAAAATAAAAATAACTAAACATTGCATGTCTTTGCTCGTGATTTGAAACTCAATCTTTATTTCACATTTATTCCCTTTCTCGAAATAATCAATCAATTTCATTCAATTTATTTAATTAATTTTGAATATAAAATCCATCCTTGTGGTTTGACTCTCGAGCTTTCAAAATACTACATTTTTAGTGATGTTGTCTAAGTTTTATAAATTATAAAAAATTTGTGTCCCTATTGGAAATTAACGATGCCCTACGGGCTGTCAGGTAGGTTTTAAAAACACATGTCCTTCTAGAAAAAAAAATATAAATATTTTTAATACATATCATAGATATATTTTTATTTTCCATACCATAAAAGTTTTCTTAATACAAAAAAGAATCCAAATAAATCATGTTTTGAAAATTATATGATACATTTACCAATTTAACTATTCCAATTAATAACTTCTCATCTTATAGGGGTTTATCAATAATTATTAGAGCCCTTACATAAATATGTATTATTTTCTGCACTCTATGTTGGGATTTATAGCCTAACTAACTAAGCTTTAATACCTCTCACATTGTTTCCCATGTTTTCCCTAACTAACCAAAACCTTCTACATTCATTATCTTAAAATGAAACCTAATGATTTGATACAAATTATCTTCTCACAACCTGTTAATTATTGGTCTTATCAAGCCATTTTACACTATTTTGGAGGATCAAAACAATCACTGAGGTATCCAGCCACAAAAATATGAGGCATTGAGTAGGAAAAATTACCTCAGGATGAAAGTTCAAAGATATTGGAATAGTGTTTTGAAAAAACATTTTTTTGTCAATGAAGAATGTTTAAAATGAGCCATAATATAGTTTATCATGATGAATTAATTAATTAAAGGCTCTAGAGTAGGTAATCGGTTTCTCCAGAAGTTATTCATATTAGCTAATAAACTTTTTCAATGTTTTCCATAAAAAATTTGTAAAATTTAATTGAAGAAGATCAAAGTTTTCTTCAAAGAAAAGTGATAATTTTCTTAAGATTATTTTTTCATAATTTTTTATAGTTTGTTTCAGGTAAAGAATTATTTTTTCACAATTTTGAAAGATTCATGGAAAATAGAGTAGAATGAATATGGTGACAAAAAATGTAATGTTTCGTGAAGATGGTGACTTGGTCCTGAAAAGCATATATAGGGGCGTCATTTTTTGGTTATAGAAAACTATATAAATGGTAATTTTCTATTTTATTTTATTTGAAGGTTCTTACATGCCTATAAATAGGCATATACCCTTTAATTTAAATATTCTATATCTTATAGGAAATATTAGAGCTCTATTTTCTTGTAAGATATACATGAATTTATTTCCAACAAAAAATAATTTACATGAACACCTGTTGTGTGAAGGAATAATATTTTATTTCATTGAAAATGAAGTTTCGTAACAGATTGTTGTTTCGTGAATGTTTATTATGTTTCATGGAAGTGAAAAGTTGCATAAAAGTAAAAATTTTCATGAATGTTACTCAATGGTTATGTGAAAGTAAACGTTATGTGAGCCTCAATGGAATTGACCATAATTTCTATGTTAAATTGAATTTATTCATTTGGATAAAAAATATATTAATGACACACTAATTTGGGGAAATCAAAGGCGATTCAAATCATCATAGGGTATCTTCTGATTGAATAGTGAGTACACTTCAATTGAGAGAGCAGTGAGCCTTCACTAAGTGATTGATTTTCAATTATTGGGGAAGTTATTTTTCACTAAACATCATAATATTAGGGTGATTTAGTGATTTAGATACATTGTCGCATTGCCTCCATAAGATCATTATATTACCCTGATTAGGGTGAACCAAGTAATTTTTATGACCCTCACATACTTTTATTATGTTTTTCATATTTTCATGAGAGTAATAAAGAATGTATTTTTGGTTAAAAATGAAATAATACCACACGGGGTTATTTTAATCCCATATACCCTGATTCACCCATCCCCCTACCCCCACTAATGGTATTTAACCTAGTGGTTCCAACACATTTCCTATGATGAAAATATTTCACCTAATACTAATGAAAATATATCTACAATATAAAAATAATGCTTAAAATTATCATGAAAAAATATACTTGAATGGGATATATCTCTAGAATACAAAGAGAAACAATAAACCCATACAAAAATCATAATATCGAAATCCGATATGATATTTTATGAAAAAAAACTTTATATGTGTGATGCTAAGTATTTTCTCAAACATAGACTGTAACTAATCACCACAAAGAAACTATCATACAAAATCATATCCCAAATACACATACTCATCTATATAATCACTTGATAAAAAAACATGAATGTAACAACCTGAGATTTTATGAGGATAATTATTTTTAATTTCATTGATGTCTTGTGTTATATGCTACACCAATATTATCTTGTGCTATACGAAAACCTTATTATCGTGTAGTATACGCAACACTATTCTTGGATTTTGTTTCACACAATTTCAAGTTCGTTTGATAGTATTCATTCAACGCAACATTGAGTGTGTGTGTGTGTGTATATATATATATATATTCAATGTATAAATGAAATATAGTTGGATTCTGTTATACAAAACAATGAAAGTGTCTTTCACAATACGCAACCCTCACTTGTCTTACATTACATGCAATCGAGGCCTTCCACGATAGCATGTGTTGTACGTAATACCGAGTTTCACTAAACAAAGATATACTATTAAAATATTATATAAACTAGCCATTATAAATAGTAATATCCACTTTTCGGAATTTAATAAATTTTATCCTTCAAAATGGACTTCATTTTTGGATTCGGAATTTCAAAACTAGCCTAGGGTGAATTTTTGGTATTTTTCTAAAAACTTTCAATTTTTTGATGAATAGTGAAAACACTGGGTTACTATTTAAAAAACGACTTTTTATTTAAATAATTATTTATTTTATTTAATTTTATTTTAGGTCCAAATTGATACATAATACCTATATAAGTTCAATGAAATTCATTGGAGTCATTTTCTAATAATTTTAGATATATAAAAAATTTATTTAACTTTTCACCATCTTTTACCCACCTCCTATGAGAATTTAGAAATTTACATAAAACTTAATTTTACCACTTCTGTGAGGGGAATTTCAAAAATCTGAGAGGCCTGGTTAATATCAAGGACTAAAATGTGGTTCAATGAGATGCAAATAATTTTTGGTGAACAGTAACTTTTTACATTTATTTTCCACGGTTAAAAGTAAATAGGGTAATTAAGGGTAAAAATGACATTATTATTACCCTAACACATGTCCTAATTCTATTGGATAAGTTTAATTAGACCAAAAACAACCTTAAGAATAAAATATTACCATTTAGGTCCACTTGTAGTAGATTAGGACACTTAATATTATTTTATTTAAAGAATAGTTAAAATAGTTAAAATCAAAGTTTAATAACTAAAACATTTATAATATAGGTTTATACATAAGATAAATTCGGCTTTAAATATTCATTAGAAATATAAAAATATTTAATACATAATGGTATTTTATTTATAATTTTTATACATTAAATAATTTAATTTATTTATGACATAATGATGAAGCAGTAATTACCTTATTAATAAAAAATTAACATAATTGATGTTATAAATACCCAAATAAATGTAATTTAAGACTTTTTATGAATTAAACTAATTTTATAGGTTACTATGACATGTTATTATTGATTTAATTAACTTGTTTCAAACTAATCATGCTGTTATGATTTTCACATAAAACATGTACCAAATAGTGTCAAAATTGACATAAAATAGTTTTAAAAATAAATATTATATTATTAATTGTTATTTTATTCCTAAAAATCTAAGGATCGGCCAAATGACTTAGATAAGGATATATATATTAATAATGAACAACTTGGGGTTCTTTTCTCTTGTTATATTATGTTTATTAACCATGTAGTGTAAGAAAACAAAAAAGACACGGTAAAAGTTAAATTATTTAACATAGAGTTAAATCTAAATGATAAGGATACAATAGCAACCTAAACATGTATAAAACCTATTTTATGAGATTATTTCAACCCATAGACACCTTATATTCTAAATAAATTAATTTGTAGCTATTAAAAACCGAATATGACTTTTTTATAAAATAATATTTTATGTATTCCTAAGGTGCACCTCTCCTCCCTTATAAAAAGGGCACCCCTTCCCTCTTCTCTTCACACCATTTTGAGCCTTGAAGATCAGAAAAACCCTGAACATTTCTCTTATCCACTTCCCTATCAACATTCTGGAGGTTCTGGTCTTCTCAAAAGACCAACTCTACTTCCTTAAGAAGAAGCTTAAATGAGGTGTGTCGAAGAAGAGGTAATCTCTTCTTCCGATTTTCTCAAATTTCATTCTTCTTCTACTTCTTCTTCTATAGTTGTATACTTATAAAGTAATAACATCAGTATTACTTATATACTTATATGTTATTATAAATATTAAACAACCCTATTTCACCTTCTATCCATCCTATAGAAAACAAAATCACAGTGCGTGCGTACGTACGGAATACCATCTCCACGCCGTGGTGTAATCTATTTTCCACCACCACCATACATAGATGGGTATAATGGTGTATACAATAAATATATATGATTATTTTAAAGTGATATTGATTCTGAAAAATTATACATACACTTCAATACACTTCCACGATCATGGGAATGATATCATCGCTCGTGCGTACGTACGGACTACCGTCTCCACGACGCGATGAGACTCATTCTCCATATTAACCATTCAGGAATGATTATAAAGTATATATAATGAATAATAATGAAATATATGACATAATAATGATACTTTATTTATGTATATATATATATATATTTATTTCATCTACTTAATTCCATTCAATTCAATAAGGAAACGAAAATAGCGTTCATGTGTACGTACGGCCTACCGTCTCCAAGAACGGTGTATTTCATTCCATTTATCGATCTATCATAAATATATGTATATTCTGAATATATATTATATATATAAATCATGTTTTACTTTCTGTAATTATGTAAATCTGTATATAAGTAATAATATCAAGAACAACAAGTTGAAACGCGTATGATAAATGAAACGATTTTACCCAAAATGCTCCTTTACCATGAAATTTACAAAAGAATGGGTAATATAAAGTCATAAGTGATCCATATATGATATCATAACAATGAATATGATTTTGTAATAAGTCAATTACATTATTTAAATCATTATACAAGAGGTTCGGATACGTATGAAGCATATCAGACCTAAGGTAAGGGATAACTTTTCCAATCTCGTTTTTATCTGAGATTGTTTATACGTAAGTTATTACTAGGGTTACATTTACCATACTTGTCCTTATTTTATAAAAACTAGTTTCATGTATGTTTAAATTCCTTTTAACCCATTTTTGAATTTTACTACATGGTATGTAAGGAATCTTTCTTTTGTTTACATTACAAGGTACTTTTTTTACTTTTCCGGCAAAAGTACGAGAAGAATGTTTTTTTAACATATATGGCATGAACGGATATTTACGATTTTATAATGCCTTTTCATCAAAAAGAATACTCTACAATATTTCATAGTTATTTTCAATAAAATCCTTTTCTTTTAAAATTGTGAGGCATTTTATTAAAATAAAATTATTTTGAAGAAGAAAAGATATTTTCCTCAAGAATTCATTTCAAGTGTTTTATCAAAACTATTTTCCATCTAAGATGACATTATTTAGCATGTTTATGTATCAAGTATAATGTCTCTATTATTTACATGGTTTGATTTTACTTATGATGAAATGAAATCCATTTTTTATACGGATTATGTTATGATGGGATGATGTTTATGAAACCCATTTTATTATTTGGGTTGTGATGAATGATTTATGTTTATTTTGAGGCACACGTAAGAATGATTTCATTATGATATGTGTGGTACCTATATCTCCCTATAATGAATTGGGTAAATATTTATATCTCATTAGATAGACATGGTTGGAATGGTATGTTAATCTGGTTTAGTGTTATAAGACATGAACGAGGAGTAAACTCGATTTAGAAAGGGACTTTGTCCACTAAGATGGTCTTGGCAGCAATGCCATGGCTACTATGGAAATCATATAATGTGCTTAATTGTTTTCCAAAATTACATTTTTTGTTCCCATGATATTTTATCATTATTTATGTTCTATTATGATATCTGCCTCACGTACTTCCAAGACTTATGTCTTTTCACAAGATTTTAATGTTTAGGTTTTATGTTCATGTTTTGGTATTCAAATGTTTATAGATTGTTTTATATTTTCTATGTTTACCCTTACTGAGAATTTGAGCTCCCCCTTTATATGTTTTCTCTTCCCTAGGATATATAGAAAGGTTTTAGGTAAGAAAACAAAAGGGGAAGATCTTTATGGGAGATGTTGAATATCTTTCACCATGATTAGAAGATTATATTCCATATTTTCAAAGGCACTAAACTATTACGGTCCTTGTGTTTCTGTTTTTGTTATGTATTAAGTATTTCGAAAAAGTAATGTAATTTCCATGTACGTCAAGCTTTGGGTCTCTACAGTTGGTATCAGAGGAAAGGTTTAGTCAACGTTTGGAAACTAGGATGTGAGAAGTTTAGTAAGATCCCTAGAGATATTTCTAATGTATGCCTAGGAATGTCCCTAAGGATAAATATAAGTATAGGTTATAGTCCTAGAATTATTGTAATGATATTAGAATTAAACCTAGGATGTTAGATATGAAAGGTACTCCCCCTTTATTATGTTCTTTCCCGTATCATGATGTTTGCCTCACGTGATTCGTTTTGGTTTTAAACAATGGCTGGAACCTGAAGGAACCATGTTGATCAATGTAATGGACGATGCAATGATTTTCCTCCTGGACAAACCAATGTTATTTTAGATGGAGTGCACAATCTTATTTCTATACTTACACAAGCTATGAATCATTCTGGACTTCCAAATGAGCAGAGAAAGGAGAAACATTCTGTTGAATCCTTCATGAGGCAGCGTCTACCTTCATTCAGTGGGTCTTCTGATCCATTAGTGGCTGAACAATGGATCAGTACCACTAAAAAGATATTTTAACTTCTAAAATGTTCTGATCATGATAAATTCATCTTAGTAGTCTATCGTTTGTAAGGCGATGCTGATCAATGGTGGAATCTTATCAAGAATACAAGGCAAAGAGAAGAAATTGAGTCTATGGAATGGGACGAGTTCAAGAACATATTTTTCAATAAGTACTTCCCTCGTATTCTTTGAACAAGGATGGAAAAGGATTTACTTGAGCTTAATCAAAGTGATGATGAATCTGTTGGTATATACGAAGAGAATTTTACAAGGCTTGCAAGTTATGCATCCGTCTTTATCATCCAACCTAAAATTAAAGTTGATCGATTCTTCAGTGGCTTAAAACCACGTCTTCGAAGGGCATTAGTTATAAGAGACTTTAGTATCTATGACGAAATTGTGTGTTGTGCTATCAAGGTATTATGGAAGTTGGTGTTACATATCCATCTCATGGTTTGGACAAGAAACGAAAGATGTTGTTCAAGGAGAAATCTCAGAATAATGGTGAAAAGAAGATAAATGTTTCTTTATACTCAAAGTGTGGAAAGAAGCATGTTGGATATTGTCTTAAAGGGACTAGAAAATGTTTTAAGTGTGGAAAAGAAGGTCATTGAGTAACTCAGTTTTGAAGTAATGTAAAAATGGTTGCTAATGATGTGAATAAAGAAAAGACTGTACAGAACGCACCACCAACACTTCAATGCATCAAGTGAAAGTAAATGGGGCATTATGATAATCAATGCCCTAATCTAAGGGTTAATGATGATTGATATGAGAAACCACTTAAGGTAAAGGAAAAATGGAAGTCACATGTGATCACTATTGGTGATGTTGAATATGAAAACGATGTGGTGGAATGATTAAGTGTTTATGTAATTGGATTCCAAAATAATGTTTTATATAGTATCGTGAAATATTAGAATATTTATGTATTGGTATATTGTGGTTTTCAATAATTTTATGGTACCATTAACCATGGAAATTGATTGAGATATTTTTGGAAAGAAGATGATATGCGCATAATGAGGGGATAAGGAGAAAATGAAATGTTTGACAGTATTCATGAGCTCATGACTGATATAAGGAAAAAGTTATATCATGGTTTGAGTATAGATAATTTTTGGATTTTGGTATGTGGAAAGAGTTAACTTTTGACAGCATTCATGTTTTGACTAAGATTCAATGGGTATTCATTTTTCAAGAGAATACTTATTAAGGTATTCACATGTTTGGAATGTGACCAACAAGATATATCTTATATGTGGAATAAATGATGGTATTCATATGCTCGGTTGATGAAAATTATAGTAATATTTTTCTTTATACTATAAGATTGGATATAAGTAATTTGGATAAGCGTAAATATTGGAATGGATTATGTTGGACATAAGTTAGTATTGATTAAGGCTATAATTATTTTCAATATTATTTCTATAATGTTATAATAGTATAGTTTTAGAAAAAGGAAAACCTGCAGGACGGGCGATAACTCGTCGCGTCGGACAAGGCTGTGGGAATCTAACCCACAACCAATCACCTTCCACTGGCCAACAAGATGTCCCTGGTTATTAGAAACTAGTTTTATTATATTAAATGGTATGATAGATGAAGTATAAGTCTATTTTTGGAATCATGTACGATTAACCTCACCCTAAATGGACTTATGTATATTTGATAACTTTTTCTAACCTTTTTTTTTTTGAGATATATGGAATGACCCATCATTCTATCACATGATCTGCTAACACCACATGAATGAAAAATCAAACTTCATTTCTTTAAGAGATAAAGTGGAAATTGTTCAAGACACGAACAATGGTGCGATTATACTGAAATAAATTAAGTATTTCTTCTAATTCAAATTCTTAAACTTTAGGGAAATGATCTTGAAAACCAAAAATGTTGTCCTAGTGCCCTTATATCTGATGAATCAGATGGTACCTTAGACCATCACAAATTTATGGCTTTGTGATTGTTGGCTTTTTCATAGCCATGTTCTCTACCACTCACTATCAGAACATGATGGTTAGATTTATCTTCCATATCCAGATTTTCACTTATGTTCTCCTATGTGGAAACCCAGTGATTAGTTAATTTGGGTAACCGTTACGTTTCATACTTTTTTTTTAAGATAAGTTTTGGTATTCCTTTTTTTGATGTGGGTTTCTATTAATTAAACATTCGAGTAGTAAACCATTTATAACCCCGACGAATTGTGAGGGCGAAATTCTTTTTAAGCGGGGTGGAATGTAACAACCCGAGATTTTATGAGGATTATTATTTTTAATTTCATTGATGTCTTGTGTTGTACGCTACATCAAGATTATATTGCGCTATACGGAAGACCATATTAGCTTTAGTTCACGCCACACTATTCTTGGATTGTGTTACACACAATTTCAAGTTTGTTTGATAGTAGTCATTCTACGAAACATTGAGTGTATATATATATATTCAATGTATAAATGAAATATGGTTGGATTCTATTATACAAAACAATGAAGGAGTCTTTCACAAAATGCAACCCTATCTTGGCTTACATTATATGCAGTCGCGACCTTCCACGATAGCGTGTGTTGTACGGAACACCAAGTTTCAATAAACAAAGATATATTATTAAAATATTATATAAACTAGACATTATGAATAGTAGTACCCACTTTTTGGAATTTTATAAATTTTATTTTTCAAAATGGACTTCATTTTTTGGATTCAGAATATCGAAATTATCCTAGGTTGAAATTTTGGTATTTATCTGAAAACATTCAATTTTTAAATGAATAGTGAAAACACTAGGTTACTATTTAAAAACCGAATTTTTATTTAAATAATTATTTATTTTATTTAAATTTATTTTAGGTCAAAACTGATACATAATAACTATATAAGTTAAATTAAATTCATTGGAGTCATTTTATAATAATTTTAAATATATAAAAATTTTATTGAACTTTTCACTGTCTTTTACCCACCTCCTAGTAGAATTTGGAAATTCACATAAAACGTAATTTTGCCGCTTCTGTGAGGGGAATTTCGAAAATATGAGAGACAAGATTAATATTAAGGACTAAAATTTGGTTAAATGAGATGAAAATAATTTTTGGTGAATAGTAACTTTTTACTTTTATTTTCCACGGTTAAAAGTAAATAGGGTAATTAAGGGTAAAAATGATATTATTATTATTACACTAAAACGTGTCCTAATTCTATTGGATAAGTGTAATTCGGCCAAAAACAACCTTAGGAATAAAATATGACCATTTAGGTCCACTTGGACTAGATTAGGACACTTATTATTATTTTATTTAAAGAATAGTTAAAATAGTTAAAATCAAAGTTTAATAACTAAAATATTTTTAATATATGGTTATACATTAGATAAATTCGACTATAAATATTCATTAGAAATATAAAAATATTTCCTACATAATGGTATTTTATTTATAATTTTTATTCATTAAATAATTTAATATATTTATGACACAATGATGAAGCAGTAATTACCTTATTAATGAAATATTAACATAATTGATGTTATAAATACCCAAATAAATATAATTTGAGACTTTTTATGAATTAAAATAATTTTATAGATTAATATGACATGTTAGTATTGATTTAATTAACTTTTTTCGAACTAATCATGATGTTATAAGTTTCACAAAAATCATGTAACAAATAGTGTCAAAATTGACATAAAATAGTTTTAAAAAATATATTATATTATTAATTTTTATTTTATTCATAAAAATCTAAAGTTCTACCAAATGGCATAGATAAGGATATATATATTAATAATGAACCACTTAGGGTTCTTTTGTCCTGTTATATTATGTTTATTAACCATATAGTGTAAGAAAACAAAAAGACATGGTAAAAGTTAAATTATTTAACATAGAGTTAAATCTAAATGATAAGGATAAGATAGTAACCTAAACATGTCTAAAACCTATTGGATGAGAGTATTTATACCCATACCCACCTTATATTCGAAATAAATTAATTTTAAGCTATTAAATACCGAATATGACTTTTTTTATAAAATAATATTTTAAGTTTTCCTAAGGTACCCCTCTCCTCCCTTATAAAAAGGGCACCCCTTCTCTCTTCTCTTCACACCCTTTTGAGCCTTAAATCTCGGACAGCCCCTGACCATTTATCTTCTCCACTTCCCTATCAACATTATGGAGGTTCTGGTCTTCTCAAAAGACCAACTCTACTTTTTTAAGAGGAATCTTAAAGGAGGTGCGTCGAAGAAGAGGTAATCTCTTCTTCGGATTTTCTCAAGTTTCATTCTTCTTGTACTTCTTCTTCATTAGTTGTATCCTTATAAAGTAATAACATAAGTATTAATTATATACTGATATGTTATTATAAATATTAAACAACCCTATTTCCCCTTCTATTCATCCAACAGAAAAATAAATCATCATGCGTGCGTACGTACGGAATATCGTCTCCATGTCGTGGTGTAATCTGTTTTCCACCACCACCATACTTGGATGGGTATAATGGTGTAGAGAATAACTATATATGATTATTGTTAAGTGATATTTATTCTTAAATAGTATACATACACTTAAATACAATTTCATGATCATGGGAATGATATCATCGCTCGTGCGTATGTACGGACTACCGTCTCTACGACACGATGAGATTCATTCTCCATATTAACCATTCATGAATGATTATAAAGTATATATAATGAATAATAATTAAATATATGACATAATAATGATACTGGATTTATGTATATATATATATGTATGTCATCTACTTAATTCCATTCAATTCAATAAGGAAACGAAAATAGCGTTCATGCGTACATACGGCCTACCGTCTCCATGAACGGTGTATTTCATTCCATTTAACGATCTATCATATATATATATATATGTATATTCTGAATATATATTATATATATAAATCATTTTTTACATTCTGTAAATAAGTAAATCTGGATATAATTGATAATATCAAGAACAACAGGTCGAAACGCATATGATAAATGAAACGATTTTACCCAAAACGCTGCTTTAGCATGGAATTTAAAGAAGAACGGGTAATATAAAGTCATAAGTGAACCATATATGATATCATAACAACGAATATGATTTTTTAATAAGTCAATGACATTATTTAAATCATTATACAGGAGGTTTGGATACGTACAAAGAATATCGGACCTAAGGTAAGGGATAACCTTTCCATTCTCATTTTTATCTGAGATTGTTTATACGTAAGTTTTTACTGGGGTTATATTTACCATCCATGTCCTTGTTTTCTAAAAAATGGTTTCATGTATGTTTAAAGTTCTTTTTACCCATTTTTGAATTTTACTACATGGTATGTAAGGAATCTTTTTTTTGTTTACGTTTCGAGGTACTTTTTTGACTTTTCCGTCAAAAGTACGAGAAGAATGTTTTTTTAACTTATACGGCATGAACGGATTTTTATGGTTTTATAATGCCTTTTCATCATAAATCTTACTCTACAAGATTTCATAGTCATTTTCAATAAAATCCTTTTATTCTAAATTTTTTTGGAATTTTATGAAAAGAAAATGATTTTGAAGAAGAAAGGATATTTTCCTCAAGAATTCATTTCAAGTGTTTTATCAAAACTATTTTCAATATAAGATGATATTATTTAGCATGTTTTTGTTTCAAGTATAATGTCTCTATTATTTACATGGATTGATTTTTCTTATGATGAAATGATATCCTTTTTTTTATATGGATTATGTTATGATGGGATGATGTTTATGAAACCCATTTTATTCTTTGGGTTATGATGAATGATTTGTGTTTATTTTGTGGCACACGAAACAATGATTTCATTATGAGATGGGTGGGACCATATCTCCCTCCAATGAATTGGGTAAATATTTATATCTCATGAGATATACATGGATGGAATGGTAAGTTAATCTGGTTCAGTGTTACAGGACTGGAACGAGGAGTGAACTCGATTCAGAAAGGGACTTTGTCCACTAAGATGGTTTTTGCAGTAATGCCTTGGCTACTATGGAAATCATATCATGTGCGTAATGTTTTTCCACAATTACATGTTTTTTCCCATGCTATTTTATCATGATTGATGTTCTCTTATGATATATGCCTCACGTACTTCCAAGATTTATTTCATTGCTCAAGATTTTGATGTTTAGATTTTATATTCCAGTTTTTTCATTAAAATGTTTGTGGATTGTTTTATGTTCTCTATGTTTACCCTTACTAAGAATTTCAGCTCACCCTTTATATTTTTTATTTTCCCTAGGATATAAAGAAAGTTTTTAGTTAATAAAATACAATGGGAATATCTTTATGGGATATGTTGAAGATCATTCACCACTATTAGAAGATTATATTCCATGTTTCCAAAGACACTAAACTATTATGGTCCTTGTGTGTCTTTTTTTGATATATATTAATTATTCCGTAAAATTAATGTAATGTCCATGTACGTTGAGATTTGGGTCTCTACAATGAAGTTATTCCTTAAAGGTATATAAATAATACACTATATGGTTGTTTCAAGTACATAGGTATCCCTAATATAAAATAAGTGACTATATGTATGAATATTATACAACGTGTAAACCAAACTAATAATAAAATCAAATAAATTCTATAATCATTATGAATAAATTATTTTATACATAGGGTACACACAACTGAATATAATCATACTGACTTAATAATAATTTAATATTATATAACACATAACTAATAATAATCCTAATATAAAATGAAATTTTTTATATCTCTTAATACAGGTCACAAGGAACCTAAGAGCCCAATCATATGCCTCCATATGATCCATAGTTACACTAATAGGGGAATATTTTTATGACTCTATATATACAAATAAAAAACAAATAACACCTCCCGTAATAGATTTTAGATTCACCTACCACTTGTGTAGTTTTCATTCTTGTAACATAATATCTCCTCGTAGGTTTTTCTCAGTAACACAAATATAAAGAGAAGTGGAATGATAGCACACATAAAATATGTCATAAAATAATCATAAATAATATTATATATCCAACAAAATCTCATTTTCAAGAAGAAAATAAAAAAGGAAATTATCACTAACATATAGTATTATTACTTTTATAGCTAGTCAACCACAAATCCATAATAGTGGGTGGGATAAAAATATACCTACATATCAAAATAATAAGACATCATCTATAAGTTAACTTATTTCCTTGAGTATTAATTCTCTAGATCATTGAAGCAATAAAATAATAACTCTCCATTAATGAAAATATCTCATAAAATACAAAATATTTAAGTCAAATTTATATATACAAATAACCCAATCAACATTATAACGAACTAGTATCGTTCATAAGTAAATTTCCTCACAAAAAACAAATCCTATAAATAATCCATGATGAATTTTAACATCATGTAACATTACTTTATCATTAATTTTACCTCACCCAAATTATATAATAATTCTACATCATTAATATGGAAATAACATCCTCAAACCTACACTCCAGATCTGGTGCTAAAATCATAAACTTTTACATTTTTGGATTTTATACTAAAAAAGGTGAGCCAATATTTTCCAACTAAAATTTACAACATAAAAATGTAAAATTGGATCATTTAAATACCCAAGGGAATTTTTTATTTTTAGTTTTAGAGGATTAAGAAAAACTCTTAGATAAACAATACCTATAAATTCAAGTGAGAATTTCCCCCACTAAACCCATATTTTCTTATTTTGTAATAGGTTATCATCATCATCCAAATGAGAAAATTCTATAAATTATTAATAAAGAATCATTATTAATAACCTGGTGAAAATAAACATAATAAGGGTGTGTTCAAATGCTCGATAAGGGTAAACATAAGCATTAACAATTGAATTTCATCAGTGGGCATACGAAGAGCATAAGGGTATGATTATATAATCAAATTACATGATAATAACATAATAGTATTGATAACCATCAATACCTAAAACTTGGAATAAATCTTTATCAAAGGAAAGAGTCATAATAATCAATAATCACGAGCCATAAGATTTCAATATTGATCAATAGAATCATTAAAAACCCATATAAATCATAAAAAACGTGTTGTTATCTTTGGAACATTACATTATAAACCAATTTTAAACCCATGTCAAAAAAAACTAGATCCCAATTAAATCTATAGGATAAATCCTCCAGTAACTGCCATCTTCTTACCTGTAAAGACAAAGAACATTACCCAAATCTTTTGAGTGTTATCTGGGTTCACCCATCATATATGATATATCGGGCTCACCCAGGGAAATCTGGGTGCCCCCATCATATAAGCTATATTAGGATCACCCATGAGATATAATGGGTTTTAAAATCTAATATATACAATATGTAAGAACCAAACCATGAATAAAGTTCATAGAGAAATCATTTTATAATAAAACTCAAAAAAACAATCATTATTTCTTTCATAAATTCACTAACTTGTAGAAAAGAAATGGGTCCCATGATAATATCTAGAAAAAATCATAATCATTATAGGTAAATAATAAGGATGGTATCATTTCAACATACCCTATTGGATCATAATTAACATCATTGGTTGCTATCATTGATGAATGGAAATACCATTAAAAGGTCAACAAAAACATTTTTGAAGAAAATAACCATTTCATTTTGAAAATTAATTTTAAAAACTAATGAATAAAAATATATTGTGAACAAACTATTAATTTAAAATTACCTTGTAAACAAATAAAGTAATCTTCAAAACAAATAAAATTCATGATGGTGATGAAAAAATTCATAATGTAAATGTTGAAAATAAAGAATCTTTTTGATCATTTTATATGGTAGGTCAAAAGTGACCCATTTAGAAAATGTTGAGGAGTTTCCTTATAAAACATTTTAAAATAAGGTCAAATAACATGTAAAATATATTTAGGAAATATTTTATTTTTAGAAATATAATTTTTTAAAAATAGTTTATAAAACATGGATATGGAAGAGAAATGTATCTAATCTAAAAGAAAATACAATATTGGTATCACTTACAAATGATTTTCTTGATGATTCTTTAAACAAAAAGATAGGAAATTGAAATAAAACAAGTTAAATTCATTCATAACCATGTTAGATTAAAATATATGTGGTTTATGAAAAACTATCATATTAATTCCCCTAAAGGAACATTGAACATAAACAATCCCAAAAAGAAAAAAGATTATATCATAAAGTCTTTTCCGCTTTCATAACTTTTCAATAATATTTCCCATAATAGAATAACTTCAAATGAAACATTAAATATCATGAAAATAATGAAATTCATGGTATAACATGTCATAATGGTATTATATGCACCCCAAAACAAAATATTGATGCATATCATAAACATATGTCTTAAACAAAGTGAATTTGAGATGAATAATAGTTATAATGATCATACCATTGAATTTGAGAATTAATCAATGAATCAATTATGTGTATTAAATAAAAATACACATAAAATAGTTTGAAATAATGGTTAATATAATAAAAACCCATTACACACATAATCTTAGAATATAAAAGACAATGAAGAAGTAATATAACTCAACGAAAATAAGTTGAGTTATGAAATTCTTCACCACTTGGTAACTTTTAATTAGAATTCCCTTGTATGAAATAATTCAAATTTAAACATAAAATATAATGAATTATGAATTATTCATGATATTAATTGTAAAAGGGGATTTTTATACACTATATAAAATAAATTAGCAACATAACATTAAAGTAAGACTCATTAAAGGAAAATTGAGATGAAGTCTTGTGCCTTGTGCCCAGGCAATCCATGTATGACCTTCAACTTTTATATAATAAGGTTATATCAATAATTTTATTTATAATGAAAATTTTAAAGGTTTAATACCTTGTAATTAAAACATTTATTTTAATATTTTTAATTATGAATTTAAATGATTAAAAAATTAAGTCCACATCAGGTGTTTTAAGGATGTTCAGTCCCTATTTTCAAAACCATTTTGGTGTGCTCATTATTGTCAAAGGGGTCACCATTTCTTAATACCCAGAATAATAATCATCAAATAATTATAATTTTTATACATTATTTATACTTTTAAAATAAATCATAAAATATGGTTATGAAAAATGAACTATGTTGCAATCATAGTGATGGTAGGTCGTACATACCAATGGGAAACGTTCCCATTTTTCAATGATCATTATGGAAAAATTTAGTTATTATTTTATCTTTAAATAATGATAATAATATAATAAATACCATATTATTTAATTAAATATACTTATATATATCATCAATGCGTTGTTGTGATGAAAACTAACCGCATTGCTTCATCGAGGTGGTAGTCCACATGTACGCATGAATAACATTATAATTTTTTTGTGAGTGTAAATATGAGAAATAAAATGATACCTTATAGTTTAGTCATGATAAATATGTCATTAATATCATTCTTTTTTTAGATATATTCTGTAACATCCTAACTAGGGTTCCACTAAACAGTACCTAGATTCGGTGGGTCATAGAGCCACATGTGTGCCTTGTCATACGCCAGAGGCTAAAAACTAGTAGTGAGGACCTAGGGTGTGTATGTGGGGATAAAATGCCCTCATTTTAGAGTTTAGTACAATGTTATTAATCACAACAGTTTATAATGGGAGAAAATAAATTTTCTAAATTACATAAATAAGATAAACATCCATAATACTATAATAAAAAATAGGAAAAAGCATTCATACATAGTATGGTGATCACAACATGTCTCTATACAAAATTTCATTCAATACATGGTAGTAGTAAAACAATATAGTAAATGTATCAAAAGAAAAAAAATACCAAACTAGAACAATCTGGTCTAGTATCACAAGCATAGATCGGTTCTGTACTCCTCTGCTTCTAAGAAAAGATCAAATCAAGCATCTTATAGTTGGTCCTTCCCCTAGTCCCTACTTGCATCCAAGGAGTCTATCAGGGTAAAAAAATATGCCCAAAACATAGTGGGAGATAACTCTCAGCAGGTCACCTCCAACGGTGTCTATAATAATTCCACTGTAAGTGATAAAAACATAAGCAGTCACAGGTATGATAGTATTAAAATTAAGAGTTAAGAAGATGGGATCTTGTCTAATAAAATAGATCTCGCAATGAATAATAGTTAAGTAAATTTAATCAAGGGATACTATAAATCATAAACACAAAAGTATTATACTTTTTAGTCTAACCACTAGAGTCAAATACCCATACCAAGGATTTCTATAAATCATAGCAAGAATATCCACAATGGCCGCATTCTGTAAACAAGTGTATAACACCCACAATAGCCATGTCATGTAATCCAATTTACAACATCCACAGTAGTCACACCATGATATACAGTGTAATATGTTGAAGGGATGGATCCAAGGTATAGATGTCAAAGTAATCCTCATTGAGTCCCAAGAGCATCTCGATGGAAACTCGGTAGAAACTTGGCTCGAGTATAAGGATAATGTCAATGGATAATGTCCAATATGAGTCTAATAAAGCAGGTTTAATGTCTCGTATTTTTCCGTTTATTATTTTAAAATATTATATGGAATTATTTTTAGACCGGGCATGAAGACGGTACATCATTCTGAGGTCCAGTGAGCCCGGAATGGTGGTTTGAACTTTTTTTAGTTAGGTGAGTCGGTGCTTGTGTGCGGTTGTGGTAGTTTCCAAATGGATGCCCGGATAAAAAATCTGAGCGCACCGTTGCGTCTGGGATGACGACTCTACCTAAGAATGAGGCTAACCTCGACCGGTGCGGGTTGAGGGAAAAAGTTATTTTTCGGATGTTTTATGTAAAATAAAATAAATTAAATTAAACAGTTTATTTTATTTTCTTTTAAGGAAACATCCGCTACAGCGTGGTGACGGTGCACCTGTTTCCTAAATTAATGGTGTGTCATAATAACATCAATATGACAATTCAACGTCATTAATGCTGTCGCGTAATTAAATGTCAACTTGTTTCCCTTTTTAATGGGTTAACCAATTTTTGAATCGTTGGAAACGCTTGAGAAGAACCTCTGCCGAATCCACAAGGCATTGGAGCAATTCTCGACGACGAACAACAAAGGATCGAAACCAAGGATCGTTGTGCCAGCGTTGAAGGGTCATGACGACAACGGAAGCACGGAGCCTTCATCAATGATCGATCCTTTCAAAAGGTAGGGGTTATTGTTTTGATTTTCTTTTCCCCATATTTGAATTTAAATGACGAACGCGGATCAACCACGAACAAGTTGATCCGCGGATCCGTACGTTCTTGCGGGAGGGTTTTCTTTGGAAATATTTTGGGGAATTAATCCGTGGTTTTTATTCATGTTGATCTCTGCTCCGTTTAAACCTATTAATGGTAGCGGATCAACGCCTTGACGAATGACGGAGGAGGTTCACTACTCAATTTGTTTCTTTGGATCTCTTCCTCCTTTTTCCCTGTGTGTTCTTCTCTTTCTTCGCGGGGCGACGAACAACGGATCGTTGCGCATCATTTATGCAACGTAAAGATCCCAAATCGAAGGTTCGACTATGCAACTACCTTGGGGAGGTGCGGCGGCAATGGCAGACGACAAATCAGACCATATCGGAAAGGGCGTTCTTCGAGCGTTCTGCACGCGGGAAGATCAGTCATGTTTTCGGAGCCGATCGGAGGCCCAAAAACGACGGAAACAACTTCGTGGTGTCGGGACAACCAGAACCTGAAGGTTTCGTGGCGATCGGACGGCTGGATCAATGATAGGAGCACCACGGTAGGCATGACGGTGGAGGTCCGTGTTTCTGGAAATTTCCAAAATACACGGCGTGTAGTTCCAAATAACACGTCGTGTAGTTCTGATGGTGTTGGCTAGGGTTTCGGGGTCAGAGAAGGACCACATGGCGTGTGACCCCGGTCACACGGCATGTTGGACCTTCCCTGAAGCTCGACGTGTACTTAGGGTGGTGTACGGACACGGGATGCTCTACATGGCTTCAGGCGGCACTGTGTGTACAGCTCGGTAGAGGCAGCTACGCGGACCTCGGCGTGTATTCTGGGGATACACGGACATAGTATGGAGTACACGACCGTGTACGCCCTCACTCGGCAAGGCGAGGTCACCAGCGCAGGTCACCCCGTGTGCAGATTGCACGGGTGGGAGTACATGGGTTGGTGACCGTGTACGGGCACATGGCCAGAGTACACGGAGCCAGCCCCAGTGACCCATACACGGCGTGTACTCCGTACTACACACTGTGTATAAAGTTTTCCACATGACCAGCCTCACGACATGGGCCGTTGTACACAGGCAGTACCCGGGGTCGGACAACATGGCGTGTGTCATTTCTATATGTCGTGTACTTTTTAGAGAACGGTTTGGTCCTTTTGTTCACCGTTCCTTGAATATCTTTCGTTTTGGTTAGTGCCCCTTATTCTTTTCCACTGAAGGACAGGCATCATTCCCTCACACCGGTTTATGATCCCTTTAGCATGAATTTTCTGTGATAGAGTCAGGCATCAATCTGAGAGGCCCGGATCGAGATCCTCTATCCATTCCAGACCCTAGGTAGAGTCAGGCATCGGCGTGACCAACTTTACCGGGCGTTGATCCTCTACCTAGTAGGTGAATTCCAGATGAGTCACGGTATCCACCATGGCCCTGGCAGTGAACCTCATCTTTGTATCGAGATCTTTCCCACTCAGGAGTGTGTCTCCCGTAATGAGTGCTTATATCTATCGTAACCCTTCCACTCAGGAGTGTGTCTCCCGCAATGAGTGTAGCTATAACTCGTGATGGTTCCGGACGAACATCACTCCTCGGACGACCGTCATCAGAACTATAAGACTCGTGGAGTGTCTTCTCCCGGAATGAGTGCATCATGGAATATTCAAACAGAATCCCTATCGGGGTATGCGGTTGTGTGGCTTGTCTATAGACCACGGGCCTGGTTTTTGAGTATATCTGGTTTTTTTTATATGTTCTGTAAGCATATATTTTGAACAGCTGACTGTAGCTTTACTTTGTGTACTACTTTCTGGTTTTCAGGGTCCTCAACTGAGTATTGTTATACTCACCCATGCACTGGCTTTGCCCGCACGTCTGGTGTCTTGTGCAGACGAGCAGCCTTTTGACAGAGTCCATGGTAGACCAGGACAAGACTAAGCTTTCTGAGTTTCCTATAGGCTGAGGCGTTCCTACGGCTATGAGCAGCAGTCCCAGTACCTTTGTGCTTACAGGTTAGACTTTTCAGTTTTTTTCAGACTCTTGTTTTTGGTGGGCTTGTATTCTGGCCCAGTTTACTTTTACAGTACTCTACCTTTCTTCGTGCTCTGTTGGTTGGGTTTAGTTGTATGCATGCATTTTTGTTCCTTAGTGTTTTACATTTCAGCATTTGTGGGCTTGGAGATGTGTGTGTGTGTGTGTACATGTACTTAGGCAATGCCTCCCATGTTAGTGACATGCCTACTCGGTGCTAGTCACCAGCCCCTAGCCTATTGGAGGCGGGCTTGGGGAGTCACGGCACAGGCCCCACCGGGACGGGTCATGATAGCAGGATCAAAGGGGCAGCAAGGCATGTGGCATCCTACAAAATTTGAACCCGAGGAGAAAAAAAATTCTAAGGCATCCACTACCACAATCAAGATCCATGGAATAGAACTTCCTAGGGAATCTAATGGAGTCAAGATCCCAGGAGATCCTCTAAATAATCCTCTACCATTCCAATTCATTATCTTAATTCGTTCATCATTTCATAACCAATCACATTATATGTGTTCATCCAACTCTTTTCCAAAATTTCTATTTAAAAAAATAAATATATTCACAACAAGTAATCACATGGAAATGCGCACTGCTACAAAAGAGGCCTTTAAAAGCACTGGCATTTATCAGTGCTAGCGAAATGTGCTGATAAAACCCATCTTTATCATCACTTTATTTTAGCGGCGATAAAGGGTGCCTTTGATCAGCGTTTTATTTTTAGCACTGATAAAGGGTACAGTTTATCAACGCTTTATTTTTATCACTGATAATGGTTACCCTTTATCAGTGCTCTTTTAGCACTGATAAATGTCCATATTAAAATAAAATAATTAAACAAATAAATATAACAAAAAATAACAATTTTATTAATTAAATAATTGTTGTTAAAAATGAAAAAATTGAATTTATAGATATATAAATACTAAAAATTAATAAATAGTATATATAAAATATTAATATTTTAAAATGAATAAAATGAAATAATTAAACAAATAAAAATTAAGAAAGAGTATATTATGAAAAATATTAAACATTTTATTAATTAAATAAATAAATATAAAAATGAATAAATTTAATATACATATATTTAGATTATAAATATTAATAAATAATATATATTAAAAATACATCTATAAAATGAAAAAAAATTGTAATAATTAAAAAAAAATTGAATAAATTAAAATTTTATTTATGAAACAATTATTTAAACAAATGAATAAGTATAATATATATATATATATATATATTAATTATAAAAATTATTAAAAAAATATATATTAAATATTAATATATAGAAAATGAATTAAATTTAATAATTAAAAACACATTAATCTTTTATTCATTTTTAATGTTGTTTGATTTTTCAATTTAACATATTTCAAATATCATGTGTTATATTAATTTCACATATATACATATATATGTATATGTATACTTAATTAAGGAATTTTCATATACAATTCACACCCAAATATATTTACACAATTAATGAAATCTTATAAAGAAGCGCATACACCTATAATTAATGTAATTTATTCAAATTTTAGTATATTTTAAAATTTCATTATAACTTGATACATTTAATATATTCTATTTTTAATTGTTCAATTTTATTTATTTATTTGTAATACTATTATGATTAGGGTATTATTTATTCATTTTGCATATTTTTTATTTTTTATTTTTTATTTTTGAATTTGAATTTGATCATTTTTTTATTTAATTATATATATTTGTTTAATATGTTTTAGTACTTCCAATATTTATTAATATTTAATTAAATATATATATATATATATCCATATTTTTTTAATAATTTATATTTATTAATTAAAACTTGTCCATTTTTTAATATTTTTAATGTATACTCGTTTTGAATTATTCAATTTCACTCATTTTTAAAATGAATTTATTTAAGATTTTATATCAACTAAAAATGATAAAAACATATTTGTAAAAAAATATTTATAAGTAAATATATTTATAAATTTATATTTACTATATTTATAAATTTTTGTATTTAAAATTATTATAAATAAATAATTATTATTTTTTAAATAAAAAATTATATAATTATAAAAAATAATTATATATGTTTATATAATTTTAAAATTATAATAAGTTTAATTAAATAATTATAATTTTAAATCCTTTTTCAATGCTAAAAAAGAATTGATAAATATTCTTTTTATCAATTCTTATCAATTTAGCACTGATGAAAGGGATCTTTTTCAGCACTTTTTAAAAAGCACTAGTAAAAGTGTCCCCATTCTATTTAAAAGAACCCCACTACAACTCAGTCGCTAATGATTCTCAATCAATCATGGAACTTTCCTGCTTCTAGTATGACTCCAATATGTTCCCACAGAAGAATAAGGTTATAATCCAATGTATTCTATTTTATAATTTTCCTCTATCATTGTTTGATTTTCTAGGTTCCACAGTATGTGTTTTGGAACTGTTTTTAACCATAAAGAACCCTACATTTTATATCTCCCTCTCTATCACTTACCTATAGCTATGCAATTCTACTCCTACTATTTAAACCCATTCTAGCTTTATAAGAAACCACTTCGAACTGCATCTCCATCTATTGTTGCAATTGATGGTGATTTTTTATGTTATTGTTATATTATATCTTGTTAACATTTAGATAGTTTGGTTTGTCAATGT
This sequence comes from Viscum album, assembly GCA_963277665.1. NCBI lineage: Eukaryota > Viridiplantae > Streptophyta > Magnoliopsida > Santalales > Viscaceae > Viscum > Viscum album. The sequence goes on along the minus strand of OY728151.1, from coordinate 1,061,456,466 downwards.
TTTAATCTTGTTTCCATAGTATGACATGCACATAAATATGAAAAAAAAATTAACATAATATTGGACTAATTTAAGAGGGAATGTTATTTGATATGAATGAAATAAAGTGGGTTTATATACATATTTTTTTAATGTGGATGGGTTAATCTAATTCAAGGAACTAAAGTTTAAATTTTATTATTTTTATTGGTTAACATTATCAATATATTATATATATATATAATTTAATGAGGAAAAATTATTTAAATTTTCATTGAAATAAAAATAACACTAAATTTTCAGTTTTTTTATCTAAACACAGAAGTGGTGATGTTTTTTCAAGAAGATGTGTGTTTATAACTGATAGATAGGTTCCAAAAATTAATACATTTACTGAAAAATATATTCACTAAAACATTACAGTTATGAGATAAGATAATATTCAATGTGTTACGAATATCATTAAATGAGATACAATTTATTTCCACTATCAGTGAATGGTTTCAAATAATTTCCCATGTCCTTTAAATTTATTATTCGTTAAAATAATTATTGAATTTTTTTAAACTAATTGTAAATAGATTTTATGAATTTACTTTTTTTACATTTATAAATTAAAACAGGTCATAACACAACAAATTATATCTGATTCCATTAGAAGAGTTTTCATCTATGGTGTCATCTATATAATATGTTATATATGAGTTTACTTTTCAATAAAATTATATTGTAAATAAATTCCTCTCCAAAAATGAATTGATTTTTGATGATGAGACCTTATTTAAGAAAATCAATTTTTTTTATTTGTGTTTGGGTGTTAACTTGTCAATAAATTTATCTTTTAGAAAAATGTAACATCACAATACAGTCCAACTATTCATAACTAGACATGAGCTAAATCGATAGGTTACTCAACCCTCATAACCATCAACCAACTTCCAAAGGACTAATAATTAATATGTAATGTTCAATATGATCCATGAGAAACGGTTTAAAAAACCAACTCACATGACAAATAAATCTATGTAAAATGTAAAAAATAGAATCTCATAAATATAAATGCCTACATGCATAAAAACAATAATAATTTAATAAATACTAGGTAAAAATAAAACCCTATATGAATAACCAACCTTCCAGGGATGACACAATCTCTATAAGTCTCCACTAGCTATCATTTTATACTCTATCCCTTATAATAAATAAACAATCCTTTCAACCATAACCCTAAGAAAACATTAGCTACATATGTACCAATATGAACATAAAGTGTTTAGGTAAAGTAACTATGTTGGTTTTCATTAATGATTTTACAAGCCCCGGATCGACCTGAAAATCATATATCTCATTTTTTTATAAAAATATTCCTAATGTATGATAGCGGATAAAAGCATACAACACATAATAGTCAAAAAGAAACTAAAATAAATTTTCATAAAAAATGGACCAATGGTATCACAAATATGGTTGTGTAAATAATGATACATTTTTGGTACAATAGATATGAAATACAATGCACTCCATAAATAAAAGTCCACAATTTCATGGATCATTCATAAAAAATGTTTCAGTCTTGAATAGAGATATAATACTTTAATACTCCAGTGTAATGAACCTTCACTGCCTTTATTTGATCTCCCTCAGATTCTTGATTTCGTTCAATATATTGATGATGGATTGGACTCCATATTTCAAACTAGCCTTACTCCCATCATTGTGGTTCCAATGATCCTTGATGACATACCTCCCACTCATATTCTATTTATTAATCTTCATGGAGGCCACTATCAAACCTTTGAATACTGCATCCCCCAACTCATTCCTTAACTATTTCATCCTTTCATCATCCTTATTTACAACATCCTGAGAACACAAAAAATGACCCCTGAAAATTAATCAAAACATAATGAATGATTATTTTGGTTTCTTGATATTAAGTTTCTTATATGACTCACTTTGTTACTTTTGAAAACACTTCCTCAAAAATTACGTTTATTTTGAGTGTGGTCACATTGGATCCTATTAGAACTCCATAGTTAAGAATACATGGATGAGAATACTACTTTTATGGGTGAACTCCAATAAATACATGTGTTTCACATTTATTTGTGAAAAAAAACAAGCCAAACGCACCTTCTAATTCTCTTCCCATTGAAACTTTATAAATTTAAAAGGGTTCCAATCTGACTCTCAAATTTATTCCACCCATAATGAAAAGATATATTTGGACATGTTTTCATATTCATCTTCAGGATACATTCTCTTGGAAGCTTAGTGAAATGGTTGGTTGTTAGGCTCTCGTATCTGCCTCACACCAAAACCAACAGAAGTTTGTATCTCCTCTAAGAACTACCAAAAAAGAATAATTTTAGAGGAAGTGACAAACAATAAATGTTTGTGACTGAGATTAAATGACTATGAGTAGAATTTATATTGATTTCAATGTGAATTAATTCATTTTTTAACTATAATATGTTATAATCCATAATTAAAATAGAATTTAGGTTATTTTTTAACCTCTATGGATATAGAGCTCTTATATTTGAGATACAGGTGAGGGAAAAGTACTCATAACATAGGTTAGAGTTGGTTCAGCTCGGTGTGGATAAGTTGATGCTCTTATGGTATTTTTAGGGATATTTTATCACCCAAATAGTTATTATTTCTTTTTTTTCTTGATAGTCATCCCCCATCTCTTATAGGTTGTTTGAACTAATCTGAGTAGTTCTCATCCAAAATGATCACTAGTACTCGGTATGAGATGAATTTTTGTTATAGTAGTTCAAGAAACATTGGTGGATTTCAAAAAAATATGGGGGATATATATCAAGCACCAAAATTAAATAATAACATTTTAGGCGGTATGTCACCAAGTAACATTGGAACCACAATGATTGGAGGAAGTCTAGTTTGAAAGAGGGAGTCCAATCTAACATAAAGGGATGCAACACAATCAAGCATCTGAAGAAGGATTAAATAAATCTAGTTCAGGTTTTTTGTACCGTAGAATTGAAGTATTATATCATTGTTCAAGATAGTAATAATTTTCATAAAAGATGCACGAAAATTTAGAATTTTATTCATGAATTGTATTGTATTGTTGTTACTCAAGACAAATTAAATATTTGAATACTCGTGTAGAAATTTATTCTGCACATGATGAAATTACCAATCCTAAGGAATAAGATGTTGTTGATGATGAAACTAAATAATTATTAAGGGATAAACATCATGTTGATGAAAAAATCAATAAAAACGTAGCATTATAGTGGTGAATAAAATAATCAAGGAAATAATTCAGGGCATACAATTTGAGTTTGGTTGTAATCAACACAGATAACCTATTAACCCCAACAAGTCAATTTTCATTAGTTATCTTGGGATCACAATGAAAATTAATGTCCAAATTGATATTGGTTCAAGGGGTCACATTCAACTTGTAAAAAAGTAAATCATTTGGAATGATATAATGGTAATGTTACAATATACATTCTTTATTTTACAAAAAAAAATATATAATGAAGTGTTAATTTAGTTTTCATTATTATTTGTAAAGTTCATTTATTTTAGAAGATTTCTGTATGAAATTTTTCTTAATGGACACTATAAAATCTCATAGTGGCTTTCAGACTCTTATTACAAAGTTACATCTTAGGGATGATGGGGGTAAAATAATTCCCCACCCACCAGTTTGTTATGCATACATTATAAACCGTGAAACATGGACTTCTTTCATCCATCATCATAATTAGAAATCATTACAGGTAAATTTCTATTGATAATATATTATCTAACATTATTTTTTATTCAAATTGATTCAAAATTATTAAATTTTGAAATAGAAAAATAGTGCTAAAAATAAAGAATGTGTATCAAAACCAATATACCTCTATTGCAAAGAAAGGATGGGGTATGCTTCATTAGAGAATAAATTGATTTTTATTTTAAATCAAAAATAAAAGATTAATTAGATGATATGAAACAACATATTATCCTTTGTATATTTTTAGATTGGTGAATTAAAATTTAAAGTTAGTTCTATGCAATGTCAAGTGATATGGAAGGATCTTTGTGTAAATAAGAAGGGTATATTAGTTTATGAAAACATAAAAATAGTATGGTAAGCATGTATAAGTATGAAATAACTATAATTTGTTATGATTTATAATGATATTATTTAGAAATATCTATTTATGTTCATATTTTTTATAATGTTTAGTCACATCAATCAGTAATTACCATACTAGAAGAAAAGATACTTTTAGTATCTTTGAAAAGGCCTAAACAATATAGTCATGTTAGTGGATTAGGTTTTGGAGTCTCTCCTCAAACATATTTTGAGAAGATAAAACCGCGTGAAGATACATATAGTATGGTGAGATTATTGTACACAAAACTAGACTCACTACAAGATATTATTTTGGGGTCTGGTTTGGAAGTCCAATGTATGAGAAATGACCAAAGAGAACCAGCGGTGGAGAAAAGATCCCCACATGAACTAAATGATCCCATTGCTTTGGGGCTAGTCATTCCCACCAAATATATTCCTTACTCAGGGTAATCAATTTTTTCAATACTCTTTATCCTAAATGTGAATCAAATAATTTATAATAAATATATATTACTAAAATATTGCATGGTACAGTTGTATGTAATTTTTATCTATCAACACTGACACACCATTGTGTTGTAATGGGTACAGTGTATAATATCCCGATATATAAGCTACACCATCAATACCTCCCAAAATATCACATGAGAGTAGCGATTGATGTAGCTCATGATACAACTACTAGGTTTTTTGTTCCACTTGATGGTCTAGATATTACAAGGGTCATTGATTCTATTGGATCTTTCATAGCATTTTGTCTAATCTTATTAAGACACATGAGGTACATCTTTACCATTTTTTTCATATAAAAAACATGTAAAAGTTGATGATAAAATGTATGAATTGAGGTATTATATTATATATGGATAAAATGGTGGAGAAGTAGAAGGACAAATCAAGCAAATATAGTGAACTGACCAAGAAAACAAAATGACCTTCTAAGAGTACCTTCTCCCCACCAGTTCTAGGGAATCATTTATTATCCTTACAACTTCATGTATAGAGAAAATTTGTTGATAAAAATATATCTTACATTGAATATGAATAAAAAATATACAGAGATTCCTTAGCATATGGAATTGGTCTTGAGACACTAAATGGTATTCTCAATCATGAATGGTTGGGCGTCTTAGTTATGAATACATACATATGATACATTTTCCTAAAAAAGTGTCTAAATAGTGAATTAATATATTTATTTAAGTTAATAACTATTCATATTTTCTATAGGAGTTTATATTACAATAATATAAAGGTAATATCATGTGAATCATAATTTGGATTCATTAATCCTTGTATCATTTCTACATAAGAACTTACATTGGACAAGAAAACAATTGGGAAGAAAAAAAGGGGAGTTACTTGAAGTGTTTAAAAGAATTAGCAGACGATAGAATCCTTTTTATGCCTACAATGCAAAGTTAAAACTCTATAATCTAATAACATAAAATATTTTTTAAAAAAAATCAATAATTACTATTTTGTTTTTTAGGGCACATTGGATTCTGATCATTGTCAATCTGGACACCTTGAATATTTATTTTTTGGATCAAATGAATGGATATGAAACCAACTAACCACACATGATGTGTATGGTGAATATGTGATACACTGAAATTAACATTCTATAGATAAAAAATGAATTATTGTATGAATATATGTTTTAACAAGAAATATTTTATGATAGGGTGGTCAATAAATATAACCTAGACAATGGCATGAAGTTAGTGTCTAAAGTGATAAAGACTATGAATTACTACAATTGGAAAAAATGATGTATATATATAAATATTTAACTATCAAGAAATTTTAAAACAATTTAGTTATTTTGTTAAAGGTTTCTATAAGGTAAAAAACAAGATAATGACATCGATTATGGATATTATGTTTTAAAATTTATTAGAGAAATCATATATCATTAAAAAAACAGCAACCCCAATATGTAATTTCTGAAGGTAATTAAAATTTCCATAAATATATTTCATAATAATTTTTTTCTCTATATTTCCTTAGTACTATCAAGTTTTATAACAACCAAGATACTCAAAAGAAGAATTAATTTTGTTTAGAGAAGAGTGGGCAGTGTACTTTTTGTCATTATGTATGATGATAAAAAAATTAGGTGATTGCCTTCTATATTTGTAATCTAGTATGATTTATGGCCTTCAAAATATATTTGGGGTGTGAATAATTTGAGTTAGAATACTCATATATTATATTTTTTCTCTTTATCAAGGATAATCATAATGGATCAAATCAATTTATTTAGAAGTGTTGAGCAAAAAATAATAAGATTTTTGGGAAATCATGGAGGTGGAGGTGGAGGAAGAGGTGGAAGAAAAGGCAGAGTTAGAGTCAGAGACTAATGTGAAGGAGGAGGAATATGTGGAGATTGAGGTGGATACCAAGGATAAGGAGGAGATGATGAATTGGCCTGCAAACAATAAAATTTTTGGGCAATGAAGTAGAAAGAGGATCATACCAAGATTTTGTTTGAGAACAATTTTTGAAAAGTGTTCACCACACTTTTCACTTAAGATATGATACATTCTAAAATTATTTTAGGTGCCTTATTAGAAAATTATTTTTACCACTTTTTTATGTGATTTTATACAGGGTAGTAATCCCCCTGTAAGATAATTCTGTGTTGGAATATTCAATTTCTTCACAAGGGTTATTAAGGAAACGTTTGTATGACTCCCAATCATCAAACAAGTATATAATCCAACTTGAATGTTTGAATAAATATGTGTTTAATCAACCATTGAAGTCATAAGGTGTACAAAATTACTATTAGAGGAAAACCAAAATTGATATATCAGGGTCATCGAGGATAGATGGTGTTAAAGTGTATGTTATCAGTTTAAAACTGCATTTTAATAGAAAAAATTATCACTCAATAAAAACTAAAAAAATGCACTTGGATTGTGTTCATAATTTATTAAAATGAATCAAAATTCATTTGTAGCTTGTATGAATTTGTCTCATGTCATACCTACACATGATGAAACTTATATGACTCCAAGTGAGTGTTTCTAGTTTAAAATTACATTTTAGTAAAAAAAGGTGGCATAATAGAAACTGAGGAAACACATTTTGATTATTTTGACACTATAGTAAAATGATCCATAAGTCATTTTAGACTTTTCAGAATCAGCCGCACCTCAATCCGACTAACAGTGTGACCGGAATGACTCCAGTTGTGTCTTTTTATTCAAAATTGACATTAATTTTAGTTGGAAAATTGATATACACAAAATTGACAGAACTCATTCATATTATTCGGGTATTTTAGGAAAATTATCCGTATTTATTTTTGACATGTAGGAATCAGTTGCACCTCAATCTGACTCACGGTGCGACCAATATGACTCAAAGTCTCTATTATCTGTTTAAAATTAAAATTTTAACACAAAAAACATGTCACTGATTGAAAACTGAGAAAACACACTCATATTGTCTTGATAATTTTGTAAAATGATTCATAATTTATTTTTAATGTGTATTAATTAGTCTCATGTCAAACCCACACATGATGCATCCTATATGACTCAAAATATGGGTTTCTAGTTTAAAATGGCATTTTAGTAAAAACAAAAGTGGCATAATAAAAACCAAGTAAATGGATTATTATTGTTTTGATATTTTATAAAAAAGATATATAAGTAATTTTGGATATGTAATAATCATCCTCACCTAAATATGATCTATGGTGTGAACGGTATTACTCAAAGTGCATCTTTCTATTCAAAATTGACATTAATTTTATGAAAAAAACAACTAACATACTCAAAACTAAGAAAAATCATTCATATTATTTTGGTACTTTAGTAAAATTATCCATAAATAAATTTTTACATGTATGAATCATTCAAATCTCAATATGAATCACGGTGTGACAGGTATGACTCAATGTATCTATTCATAGTTTAAAATTGGCATTTTAATACAAAAAACACTCACTCACTAAAAACTGAGAAAACATTATTGGATTGTCTTGATAATTTAAGAAAAAAATAATAATTCATTTCTGACTTATATGAATCAGTCTCATGTCAAAACCACACATGATTCCACCCGTATGACTCAAAGTTCCTATTTCATGTTTATAATGACATTTTAGTAAAAACCACAAGTGGTGTACTAAAAACCAAGGAAACATATTATAATGATTTTGATACTTTAGTAAATGATTCATGTGTCATTTGGGACTTGTAGGAATCATCCTAACATCAATATGACGAATAGTGTGAACAGTATGACTCTATATGCATCTTTTAATTCAAAATTGACATTAATTTTAGTCAAAAAAAACAGATGACTCACGAAAAACTAATAAAACACATGAGGATTATTTTTTTACATTAGTAAAATGATCCACATATCATTTTTGACATATAGGAATAATCTACACCTCAATATAACTCACGGTGTGAATAGTATGACTCAAAGTTTACATTATCAGTTTAAAATTGACATTTTTATTCAAAAAAGCGTCACTCACTAAAAACCAAGAAACCATGCTCATTTTGCCTTGATAACTTAGTAAAATGGTTCATAATTCATTTTTTATGTGTATGAATCAGTCTCATATCAAACTCGCACATGATGCTACCTATATGACTCAAAGCGCATGTTTCCAGTTTAAAATGATATTTTAGTAAAAAATGCAAGTGACGTACTCAAAACTAGGGAAACACATTAATATTATTTTGAAACATTAATAAAACAATACATAAGTCATTTGTAAATTTTAGGAATCAATATCACCTCAACCTAAGGCATGTTGTGACCAGTATGACTCCAAGTATATCTTTTTATTCAAAATTGACATTAATTTTAATAAAAAAACGGACATAATTAAAACCATGAAAACGCATTTAGATTGTTTGGTTAGTTTAGGAAAACGATCCATAAGTCATTTTTGACATGTAGGAATCAGTATCACCACAATCTGACTTACATTGTGATTTTCATGACTCTATGTGCACGTTTTTATTCAAAATTAACATTAATTTTTGTAAAAAAACAACTAACATACTCTATAATAGTGATTTTTTCTTGTATTTGTGTTAAAATTTTATTTCATCTAAATTAAGTATTTTTATCTAATTTTGGTAATTTCTATTTTGTTTTTGAGGATTCAGTTTGTTGTAATAGCACACTATATGTCTTGTTTCAAGTGCTACAGTATGTTGTAGCATCACACGGCAGCATTCCCTTTTATCAGTGCTACTAAATTCACTGATAAAAGATCCCTTTATCAGTATTTATAAAAGTGATGATAAAAATCCCTTTATAAATGCTTTAAAAAGTGATGATCAAGATAAATTTTATCAATGCATGTAGAAAGTGTTGATAGAGGGTTTTTATCAGTTCTTATAAAAGCAATGATAAAGGGATCTTTATCAGGGCTTTTAGAAGAACTGATAAAAGGTCTCCTTATTAGTGATAAATAAAATAACTAGTAAATGGGGTATTTTATTAGTGACTTTAAAAGCGCTGATAAATGTATAGTTTATCGGCACTTTTTTATGGTGATAAAACTACCCTTTAATATTACTTTTCTAGTGTTGATTAAAGCCTTGTAATTTTAACTGTTCTATAGTATTCAGTACTTTTCTAGTGTTGATAAAGGCATATTCTATCAATTTTATTGGCCAATTTTGTAGTAGTGGAGTCATAACCTTATCCTAATCATTCATTCAATTCCCATTTAATTCATTAAGGCTCCAAAAACAAGTTGTGATATTACACTCACCAAGAAATATGGTATAAAATTTGTTAGATACAAATACACACCCCATGGGTGGATTAGGTTGGGAGTGAAAACCTACAATGATCAAAAAGGTACCAGTGGGAAACTTAAATAGGTCTCAAACCAATATATCAATACTTTCAATTGATTTTAGGGGAAACAATATAAATTCTGATTTGTGGGACAACGGGCACAAATCATATAAAACACCAAACATTGAGTGAAAGGTATAGACCACCTACCATATACCCATGGTAGAACACTCATCCATTATCAACCTCTAATTCGGTTCAAATAGAATAAAAACGTAAAAATGAATAAACATCCTGAAAATAAGGCATAATACACCAAAATAACTCCATCAAGGAGAAGATAAATGTTTAAAGATGCAAGAGGAATAGGTAACTCACTTGTGTGGATCAAATGAGACTGACATCTAATGAAATGGATTTTGGATTGGGGATATATCATAGATCCTAGGTTTAGGCTTCCAGGGAATATCCTACATGTGATAGAAGGGAGGGGTGAGGTTATATCAAGAAAATGATTCTCTTCCACTTATTTTTTAAACTATTCATTTTAATTTACTTATCATGTAAATTATTCACATGTCATATAAATCTTGGGGTCATCTCCCAGGGAAACCCCTTTATACATCATGAATTTGTTTGCACGGTCTATTACACATCATGGTATAATTACATGTCATGTATTCTAATTTCAAATCATATAATTGTCCTGCATCCATCCTAAATCCCTCATCCCAATTCTTTCCCAAAAAATGTCCCAACCAACCCCAACCCCCACTTATGGTCTGTGAAAAAAAAGAACTTAAAACGAGTTTCACGGAAAATAAAAGGATCTGTACATCAACAAAAACCTATGATCTTACAATCTTCCCCTTTTAAGAAATTTTTCCCCAAACTTCCCTTCAAATGGTGGTCAAGCATTACAATAAAATAACTCTAGACACTAATCATGTACATTAGTATCCCACTCCCAAATCCTGTCCTCTAAATGTTTATACCACCCTAGCACCCATACTAGGGGAACTAACAAGCATCAAAGAGCCTTTTTTCTCTTATAAACAATATGAATTGGATGCTCCTGAATGGATGCACCTACCTACATCTCAAACTAATCTATCTAAAGAGTATGAGATGGGTCTGAGTGATAACAGGGTAGTCAAGATCAATGGAATACATCATACATAAATTGATACCTTTGAGGTAACTACAACTAATAAGCTATCGTCCTGACTCCCTCTAGAATCTTGAACAGTCATACATATAGTTGTGAAAGAATTCCTTATCTTGGAATATGTCTGTACCCCTACCTTGGTGAGATATATAAAAACCCCTAATCCCAAACCTCAAAATCTAATGGTTAATGATGGTGATTGAAATAATTTATTTGTCTGGGCTCTGTAGTAGCAATCAATTTCCAAATCAACTGAACCTTGTCTAAAGTATCATTTATGATACATGGTCTTAGAAGCACTAACTCTCCATCCTCTATCTAGTATAGGGGAGATCAGTATGGCCTACTATATAAAGCCTCACAGGATTCCATTTATAGGGTCACTCGATAACTATTGTTCTACGTGAACTAAATTAGGCGTATAGGTCTCTCCTAATATCCCCTAAAATCAAGGACACATGCTCTAAGCATATCCTCAAGCACCTGATTTTTTTATCTGATTGGCCATCAGTCTGAGGGTGGTATGTTATGTTCAGATTCAAATTTGTACCTAATACCCTCTATAAAATCTCAAAGAAATGAGATGTAAACTGGGAATCCCTATTTGATATAATGGTCTAGTAACCCTTTAAAGGTGAAAAATCTAATAGATATACAATATCCCAAGATCATCTATAGATAAGTTCTCTCTGATTAGTATGAAATGAGTGACCTTCATGGGAATATACACAACAAACAACATAACATCACAACCTTGAGGAAAACATAGCAATTAGGTCATGAAATCCATCGTAATATCTTCTCGTTTCCTATCAGTAATGGGTAACTACTATAAAATGTCACATGGTCATCGGTGTTATGCCTTCACCAGTTGATAGGTGGCACACCTCGTGACAAAACTAGATACCTCATGTTTCATACTTTTCCACCATACTGATAGTGCAAGTCACGATACATTTTTGTAATTCTGGGATATACTACTAAAAATAAGGCATGAAACTCCCTCATAATCTCCTCACATATGTCTGTTGGAACCCAAATGCATCCATTAATACTCAGAATTTCACCCTCACCCACAATCCAACTAGAGGGGTGGGTTCTTACCTACCACATTCTCCCATATGACTAGAACCTCAAAATATAACAACTATGTCACCCTCACTCTATCTATAAGGGTTTATGTAACTATTAAGTATGATAAAAAATCAAAACCTTTCCATATTTCACCAACAAGTTCATCTCATTGAATAAGGTCATAATTTTCCACTCACTACTGGCCTCTTAATCTGCTTGTATATGAGTCCTCTCACTGAGTGAATTGGAAACTGCATTTCCCTTTTTGGAAATATAGGCAGGCTCTAAGTCAAAATACTATAGGTATTCCAACCACCTTCATTTCCTATGTACACCACCAAATTCTTTCCCAATAAATAAGGACTTCATCAGCATAGGGCATGTACAATAGCAACTAGCTCGAGATCATGTGTTGGGTAGTCCCTCGGGTGTGGCCTCAACTAACAAGAACCATGTGACACAACTCACACCCCTACATCATAACTTCTTCTACCCTAATATATTATTCATCATAATACATAGTGTAAATCCTTCCCAACATTCGCATAATCAGAACCACCACAAAATTTAGTCTCCTGTTTAGATTTAAAAAGGTTGTCTCACAAGTATCTAACCATGAAAATGTAAAACCATAATTATTCAATCTTGTAAGAGGTTCTTCTTACTGTGAGAATTACTATATCAAATTTTGATTATATCCATCTATACCAAAAAAAACTATGTATTTCGAAGATGTTCTTGGGCTTCTCATAGGAAACTACATCTCTCTCCTTCTCTAGGTCAACAGATACTATTGTCTATAGGATAATATGACCCTAGAATTGAATATTATCAATACTGAAGTGGTACTTTGTGAGGATAGCATATATTTGATTCTCTCTCATTGTATCCAAAACAATCACAAGATGTTTGTCATGGTTATGTTGATTGTGAGAATACACCAATATATCATCCATGGATACCACTAAAAAACTTGATGAGGATAAAAAAAACTCAGTTCATCAACACCATGAATACTTATGGAACATTTTTGAGTCTAAAAGACATAACTAGATACTCATATTGACCATACCATCTACAAAAATCTAAAAAGTTGTGCCTATAGGTCGAACATGTACCTGGTGATAACATGGCCTCGAATCAATCTTTTAGAAAAATCGATCTCCCTAGAGATGGTCAATGATATCATCTCTCTATGTCAAAGGATACAGGTTCTTAACCATTAATTGGTTCAATTTCATATAATCCAAACATATCCTATGTTTTGTGTCCAAATTATTTTCAAAAAGTACCAATTAACCCCCTAGAGAAGTATAGGTTCATATGAATCACTTTTGCACTAGGTCCTCTACTTGCCTCTTGAGCTCCAGAAACTCTAGAGTAGCCATCCTAAAAGGAGTAATGGATACCTATGCATTTTTTGGAAGTAGATTGAGAGATAAATCCACCTATCTCTTAGGAGGTAACCTATAAAATTCATCTAGGAAGATATCCCTAAAATGATCAACCAATAGAGGGAAGTCAGTCTATCGTGTTCCTTGGTCATCCAGATATAAACTAGAAATCTAGATTTTCATCCTTCCCATCCCATGATTATCAGGTCTAACTCATCTCACATAGTCATCTAATTCACCTTTTTCAATAAAAACATTATCCACTAGTGATATGAATGTCATCCTCCAACGATATAAATCGACATGAGATTGATATGAAACTAGCTAGTCCATACCGAGTGTGAGCTCAAACTGTTTCATCTCAAAAAAAAATATTCCATACAAAGTGGCACCATCTAACATCAAGGGGAACTCCCCATATTGGTGTACACCCTCTATTATGATCCCCAATGGAGTTTCAAGCATCATAATGCCATCAGAAAACTAAAAAATGAGACTAAAGCTCTCCACAACAGATACAAATATGAAACTATGAGAAGCACATGTATTGAATAAATAAGATACTAGAGGAGAGGCTGATATGATTGTACCTCTCTCCAAATACATCCTAGTGCTCTTCTCCTTAAGTGTAGGATGTAAAAAAATATTTGTCATGAACTGTGGCCTTTTGATATAACCTCACTAACTAGAGTAGGCTCACTCTATTTTCTAAGTACAACTTGTGCATGGCTACCCTAGCCACGAGCACCATCTCGGCCTAATCCAGCGGCCCTAATCCAGATCCTATCATGATACGGAGATGTGAATTCCACTCCTGAACATAGATTTGGAGTCTATTCCCTTCCATTGACTACTAGAGGGAACTTCTGTTAAATCATTGTAGGTGGCCCATCCTTTCAAAGGATTTTCACTGGAATGGGTCGTAATTACACTAATTCCTCATATATCCCCATCTCCCACACTGGTGAAAAAATATAACACTTTCAGCACTAACAGTCTAGCTGGTACTCCACTCATGTGAAGCATAAAAATGGTGCTTCCTACCACTAGGTTAAGAGGAAAAACTACCCTACACCACACCCCCATATTCTATTAGGTTTCACTCACTAATCAGTGCATGACCCACAATCTTAGTAATATTAATCAATATAAACACCTTTATCTGTGATCAAATTATTTGTTTGAGACCTTCATTGAAGCATCCTTCCATTGATGGATCATCAAAAAGATAAATCGTAAAAAAAGGTTGAAACTCTGTAAAGCTTGTCGAATAATACAGTACTTTCATAGAGACTTTATCTAGATGCATGAACTCCATGGACCTTTCATCCCCCAAGGTCTCAAGAAATAAGTAATTGTAGAAAATGGATTGGAAATCCCTCTTAACCATACCTCGCATCCTATTATCCTAGCTTAAAACATCCCACTAGCACTTACCTACTCCCAGAAGAATATATGTCATGAGATTCAATATCCTCTCAGGAGGTGTCTTCATATTCTCAAAGATAGAAAAGGTAGTATAAATCCACAAATCAGTAGCATGTGGACTGTCATCCTCAAAAAACCAAATGAGGATTATACTGTTGGAAACCACACATCAACTATTACATGAATGAGGTAGGTTATGGTACTACCTAAATGGTCTCCATGAATCACATAAAACTCTTTTGGAACAGGGAATCAGTACCCATGGTAGGTACAATAGCTAGTTCCTCAACTGTCATTACTGGAGTTTCTACTCATATCCCATTACCCACCATCTCTGAAGCATGGCCTTTTCCACCCTCTTGGCATAAGACTAGAGGTCATCGTGGTGGAATGTATCTACAGTTCCAAATGTATGCCTCAATAAAGAATCATGTGGAGACCAATTCGTTGATATAAAATTATAAGTTAGGTCAAATAATTCCTAAAACCAATCCACACCCCTCTTCCTACTCTCAAATCTTGGATTGGGTAATAAAATAGATGATATAAAACATCAGAGACACTTCCAACTTCCCACCCAAAAGATGGATCGAGGTTATGTTCTATATTCCACAATCTTCATTTAATTTAATTTAATATTTATTTTACAACTTTCTATGAATTTTTGAACCAAATGGGTCCCTAATTTTACTCTATAATGGCCCATACTCCTCATAAACCAAAGTGTGGTGTCACCTTAATCCTAACAATAACACATTCTAGTCTATACGACTAATGCTTCATGAATCAATGTGACATAATTGGATACTTAGGGTTTCCATTATAGCCTAAGAAAAAAACCAATAATTAATTTATGTTATTAACTCTATGAAGCAACTATTTTTATCACTCACCTTCATAAATAATTTATCAAACTCTAGTTATATAACTCAAGGAACGCATAATAAATGTTTTACATTCAAGCAATGCATCCTAAATGGTATGGAATAATGCATGGAATGTGAATTGTAACAAGTGACTACAATAATGGATGAGATGGAATACCCTCATCTCATTTGCTAACAGCAAAATCCATAATCATAAAGAACATAAAAAACCAATTATGTCACAAAAGGCTGGAATCAAATCAAATGTAAGAGGAAAAATCTAAAAAATAACAATTTTAATTCCATAAAATTTGAATTTTTCCTATACATGAGTTAGATACCCCCAGGAATATCTCATTACCAAATTAAAACTCATTCCTAATCCACTATATTCTATCTTAAAATATAAAATCTAGAAAATAAATTTTTTGATGACACTTTGTGACATCCCGACCCAGGATCCACTAAATTATGGACTGAGCCGGTGAGTCATATGCCTCAAGTGAACCTCCCCATATGCCAAAGGATACCGACTAGTAGTAGGGGACTATGGGGTTTCTGTGTGGAGACTATTTCTTCAAGTCAAAGTGTATAATAGCAGCAGTAATCATAACATCCAACAGCGAAAGTAGATAAAATAACAGAAAAAAATAGAAGATAAACATCCTGAAGACTATAATAATAAATACCCAAATGTAGTCATATACGATATGATGATCATGTCATGTCTCTATAAAAATTGATAGGAAACACATTGAAACAAGAAACCAATATATTACATGTATCAAAATAACAAAAATTCCAAACGGGAACTTCCCCATCTAGGTTCACTAAAAAATATTTATCTCATGCTCCCCTACTCCTAACAAATGATCAAATCAAGCATCATAAAATGGGTGCTTTTTTTGGTCACTACCTATATTCAAGGATTATTTCTAGGTACACTACAGCGGCCCAAACAGGGTCTGAGATAACACTTAGTAGGCCACCACCAATGGGGTCAATTACATGTCTAGACTATATAATATAAATGTAACAAGTGTGAAATATATCACATGTATCACATTAGAAAAAGTAATATTCAAAAAGATGTGATACTATTTGTCCAAAAATTGATCCCTAGGAATAATAGTCAAGTAACCATTATCAAGGTATACTATAAAGAATAAAAAAACATGTTTGATATTGTCTCATCAAATAACTAGATTCAAACACTCATACTGGGGCTATCTGTAAAGAAAGGAATGAATATCCACAATTTTCACGCCATGTAAACAAGTGTATAACATCCAAAATAGACACGCCATGTAATTTAGTTTAAAAATTTTAAAACTTCCATTATATGTTATACAATTTCATACAACGAAGGGTGATATCCAAGGTATAGAATAACAAGGAATCATAATAAATCCCTAGGAGAATCTCAATGAAAAATCAATAAAGTCTTATATATAGTCTAAGATACATGTTAACAGATCATGTCCAATGATATCCCAAGAAATCTAGATCCAAGGTGTGCCAAGGCACATAGAATCCAATGTAATCAGGATCTAAGGATAAAAAAGTTTAAGGAATCCACCACCACAATCAATATCCATGGCACATAATTTCCCATGGAATCTAATGGAATTGAGATCCTATGAGATTTTACCATCTATCCACTACCATTTCAATTCATCATCTCAATTCATTCATCATTTCATATCCTTTAACATTCCTTGAGTTCACCCAACTCATTTACACAATTTACATTTAAACAATTTAATCAATTGATATCACATAATCACATAGAAAAGAGGCATAACCTTTTCCTAATCATTCATTAAATTCCCATTAAATTTATTAAGTCTCTCAAAATAAGTGTCAAGATCACACTCACCCATAAGGGTGGTATAAAATAGGGAAGATACTAATACAAATCCTATTTGTGGCCTTGGTTAGGGATAACAACCTCCAAAAATCACAAATCTACTCTTGTGAAACCTAAACAGGTCTCAAACAAATATATTAATACATTCAATTAATTTTAGGGGAAATTCTAGAAATTCCCTCATGTGGCATAATGAAAATAAATCATATAGAAAACAATACATTGAGGGAAAGGTATAGACCATCTACCGTCTACCCATGGTTGAATAATCATCCAGTATCGACCTCTAATTTGGTCCATATAGGAAGAAAATTGGGAAATGGATGAACACCCTAAAAATATATCATAAGATCCCACACCGAAATAACACCATTGAAGAGAAGATAAATGGTCAAAGATAAAAGATGAATAAGGAACTCACCGACATGGATCCAATGAGACCAATAGTGGAAGAGACAGAGTATGAATGGGGTAGTACCAAAAAGCCTATATTTAGGCTTCCATGTGAGATCATGTGCATGAGATAAGGGAGGGGTGATATTCTATCAAAAAAAGAAGGCCCTGCCTCTTATTTTAAAAACTATCCTTGGGTATTTACACAGTGTGTAAATTATATAAATTTTATATAAATATCAAGGTCTTTCCTCTAGGAAAAACCCTTTATAAGTCATGAATTTATCTTACCATTAAATTAAATACCGTGTAATGATTAAATATAATGTATTCCAATTGAATGTTTTGTAATTGTCCTACAGCCAAACAACATCCCTCTTGCCTCTTCAATTCCAAAAACAACCCTACTAGCCCAGGGCCCGACATAGGGTATAATCCAAAAGAGAACATAAACAAGAGTTTTATTGTAAATAAAAGGATCCATATCTCAAGAAAATCCATAGATCTTACATATTAATTAAATTTATCCTTATTACCTTCCGTAAAACATGATAGATAAAATGAATCACATCGCTTCGTGAGGTGTAAATCCACTTTTCACACAAGCATCGTTATCTTATCCCCTATAAGATGGAAAGTAAGAAGATATATATGATATAATAATTCTAAAGGAATAATTATGTTGAAAATATCATATATATATATATATATATTAAATTCCTTATTATAAAAAGTTGTATGGTAAGATGATGAAAAATGAAAGACATCGATTCGCAAGAAGGTAGTTCGTCATACAAAAGAATGGCCATTTTGTTTCCCATTTGATAAAAAAGAATAAGGATTTAGGTTATTAAATTAACATAATAAAATATCACTATATTTTATATATACATAATATTATAATAGTATAATTGAATAATATTTGAAGGATGTGGAATAAAAAAATAATATTTCTTTATTAAGCACAATATCGCATATTTGGACAAACTCCTTAATTTAGCACAAAAAGAATTATTAGGATGAATTTATGATCAAAACAAGGAATCTATAATTATTTTGGGAATTAAAAATTTTATTTTTTCAGTTTTTTCCAGAACTAAAAGGGTTTTAATGTGTGAATAATACAAGAGAGGGAAATAGAAATACAAAGGTTATATAGAATAACACATAACTAGGATTCCAAGTTGGAAAACATTAGTGGGAAGTCAAGATATGGGCATGGGAGAAAATTTTAAGGAGGAAATAATGATTTTGAGTAATAGAGATCTTTGATCAAAATAAATTGAATGATCATGAGAAATCCAACAACCACAAAATCATAAACCAAACAGGTGTGACAAAGATCATTAATGTCATCAGAAATAATGGTAATAGTAGAACATTTTAT
This sequence comes from Viscum album, assembly GCA_963277665.1. NCBI lineage: Eukaryota > Viridiplantae > Streptophyta > Magnoliopsida > Santalales > Viscaceae > Viscum > Viscum album. Next base: position 1,061,437,006 of record OY728151.1, on the reverse strand, counting down.
TTCAAGATAATTTTCCTATAGTTGGGTAATTCCTTTACTATCTAGACTAAGATCATAAAGAAATGTACTTACTTAGTGATTTTAAATTCATTACTTTAATAAATTTACACTAAAATCGCATCTTTTTTCCCAAACGACGTGTCTTCAAGATGAATTTTTAATGACCAAATTACTAAAATAAAATTGTAAGGACCACATAACTAGAGAATAAATAATCAATATATTCCATAAACCTTTATAAATTAAACAAAAACAAAATGGTTAGAACATGGTAAGAAAATTCCCCAAATGAAAAATTTATCATATGATGAAATAATAAATTTATCTAGAAAATTCAACAGTAATACACTAAGTTTAAACTAAATCATTCCTCATATAAATTAATTTATATCCCAAATAAAATCAACATTAAAGAGTGTTTTAAACTTAAATGGTATCTCAAAACTATTATATTATATGTCAAAAAATATAGGGATCTTCTTCTAAAATAAAATTAATCACTTTTATATCACATCACCTAAACACTCAAAGGAATTTATAAGTCATTGAACTTCTTATAATCCTTAATGTTATATACTTATAATGGTATCCATAAATCATAATATAACCTCACACAAAAACATAAATATCTTAAAATTTATCTAAACCCTGCTCTGATACAAACTATAACATCCCTGAATCCACTCTCAGAATTGGTGTTAAAATCATAAACTTTTAAATTTATTGATTTGATGTCAACAACGGTGACCCAATTTTCACCATCCCAAACTTACAACATCAAAATTAAATAGTTTATCACCTAAATACCCAATGAACGTTTTGGTTTAGTGCTTCAGATGATTACGAAAAACTCTTACATATCGATACCCATAAATTCAAGTGATTATTTATCCCACTATACCCATATTTTATTATTTCACAATAGATAATCAGTTTCATCCATATGAAACCATTATATACATAATTCATTAAACATTATTCTTTATAACCTAAGGAAAGTTAAAAAAATAGTGGGAAAAAATTCTCAGTAAGGGTAAACATAATTATCAATAATTGAATTACATCGATGAGCATAAGAAGAGCACAGGTGTATGATAACATAATCAAAGTGCATGAGCATAACATAAGAATATTCATACCCATGAATACCTAAAGCATGGAATAATGATTTTTCAAAGTCAATATTCATAGGAATAAATAATCATGATCCATGTGATTTCAATCTTAATCAAAGGGATCGTTAAAACCCTATAGAATGCATAAAGAAAATGTGTCAGTAACTTTGGAAGATTATCTTCATAACCCATTTTAAACCTATGTTAGAAATAATTGGATCCCAATAAAATAAAAAGGATAATACTTCTGGTTACACCCTCTTTATTTCCTCTAAATTCAAGGAACATTACAAAATGAAATAGAGTGCTCTCTGGGGACACTAATCATATAAGCTATATTGTGCTTACCTGGCACAGTTTGAGCACACCCATTGTATAAGATATATCAAGATCACTCATAACATATAATGTAATTTTATCCACCAAGTATACCATTTTTAAGAACCAAAACATGAATAAATTATATAGAGCATCAATTTTATCATAAAACTCATAAAAACAATAATTATTCTTCTCATAACTTCATTTACTCATAGAAAAGAAATGGTTTACATAAAAATCTCTATAAAAATCATAATAAATATAGATAAATAATATGTATGATATTATTTAAATATATCTTATTCGATTATCAGTAACAATAAGGTTTCTTATCTTTGACAAGTGGGAATACCATTAAATGGTCATTACAAACATTTTTCCAGAAAATAATCTTTTCATTTTGAATATCACATCTAAAAACTAAAAAAAAAATTGAAAAAAATATTTTAATTGAAAATAAACTTGTTAAATTAAAAATTAATCCTCATAAAAATAATTTTAATGCTGATGGTAAAAACTATTCAGGGTTTAAATATTAAAAACAATCATTCTCTTCAAACATTTTTCTAGAGAGTCAAAAGTAACCCATCAAGATAAAGTTAATAAATAACATTTTAATACCTTTTAAAATAATTTCAAAGTCCATATAAAATTGATTTATGAAATAAATTATTTTTAAAAGGAATATTTTTTTGAAAACATTTTAGAAAACATGAATATGTAAGAGAAAGTTAGTCAATCTAAAAGAAAATACAATATCGATATCACTTACAAATAACTTTCATGATTTTTCATTAATGAATAATGGTGGAATTGGAAATAAAACATGTTAACCACATTAATTACCATATGAGAATAAAATATATGCAATTCAAGAAAATAATATATTTTTATTTCCACCAATGGAACCGTGACCATAAATAATCTAGAAAATAAAAGAGATTGTATCACAAATTCTTTTCCACTTTGGTAACTTTTCAATCATTTAACTCCTAAAATAATAACATCAAATGAAACCTTAAGTATATTTAAAAAAATTGTTTTCATGATATTTATACACATCAAAAATTAATATAGCTACATGTCCTAAACTTATATCTTAAATAAAGATAATTTTAAATGAATATCCCTTACAAAGATCATACCATTGAAATTGTGAATTAATCAATTAATAGATTAGGTGTGTCAAATTTAAATACACATAAAAAAATTGGAAATAAAACATAATATAATAAAAATTAAATACATACATATTCCTAAAATTACAAATATAATGAAAAAAAAAATTATAACCTAATGAAAAGAATTTGAGTTGTGAAATTATTTACCACTTTGTAACATTCAATTCAAAACCCCTTGGATGAAATAATTCAAATTGAGACATAAAATACCATCATGTATGAAGGATTCATGATATTAAATTTGAATGTCTCATTATATACACCTTGTAAGATAAATTAGTATTATAAAATTAAAATATGCCTCAATGAAGGAATATTGAGTTGAAGTTGCTTGCCTCGAGTCCAAACTTTCCAGGTATGTCCTTTAACTCCTATATAATCAGATTATATCAATTATTTTATTTATTAAGAAAAGTTACATTATTTTATAGCTTATAATTAAATAATTTATTTTGTTTATTTTAATTTCATATTTAAATAATCGATTATTTAAGTCTGTATCAAGTGTTTTGAGGAGGTTTGTTAAATATTTTCAAAACACCTTTGGTATGTTGGCCATTGTTAAAGGGGTAATTATTAAATCATATCCATAATAATAATAATGAAATAATTATAATTTTTATACATAATTTATACTTTTAAATCCAATCCTAAAATATGGTTATGAAAAATTTATTACATTATAATTATGCAGATGGTAGGTCGTAAGTACACATGAGTAACCCTTCTATTTTTCAATGATAATTACAGAAATAATTTTAGTATTATTTTATATATATAAAAATATTATATTATCATAAATAAAATATTATTTCATTAAATATACTTATATATATCATCCATGTGTTTTGGTGATCAAAAATAATCACATCACTTCATGGAGGCGGTAGTCCATGCATAAGCATGAACGATATTATCATTTTTCAATGAGTGGAAAGGTAAGAAAGAAAATTTAATATTCTATTTTAAGAATTATAAATATTAAATTAAGATAATAATTATTCTACATATATTAATTAACTTTATTCTTATTTCCTTTCATGAAAAGTGTTAGTGAAAATGAACCACATCACTTCGTGAAGTAGTAGTTTGTCTTACACATGAGTGACGTTGTTGTATCCCATACCGAATGGAAAGTAATAAGGTATATGTGATATAATAAATACATGAGTATAATTATTTTTCAAATATCATATATATATTATATACATCATTATAAAAATATATGAGAGATTACAATGAAGAATGAATTATATCGGTTTGCGAGGCAGTAGTTCGTTGTACACACGAATGATGGTTCGGTTTCCCATTTTATGGAAAATGGGATAGATTTAGATTATTAAATTAACATGATAAGATCTAAGTATATTTTATATCATTTTTTAGTATATAATTGTAATTTAATAATATTTTAATGGGGTGGAAGAAGAAATAAAATAAAAATGCTCGGTTAAGCATGATACCTCTTCTTCAGATAACCTCCTTAGGTTAGCACCAAACTACTTCTTAGGATGGGTTTATGATCAAAAAATGATTATAGGATGTGGGTAGTTAATTAATTAAGTTATTTTGTAGATATTTGATTAACCAAAATTATTTTAAACTATGATGAGGAGAGTAGAGGGGGGATTTTATAATTGAGTCTAGTGGCACACATAAAATTTTTAAAAAAAAACTGATAGCGATGTTTTTCAAATAAAAAAAGGATCCAAAATGGGCTAATATTGATAATTAGACATTATAATTTCTAAATAATTTCAGAAATTTTATTTTGGACAAGTTTTTTGGTTATATTAACCCTAATATTTTTATTTTAACTCTCAATAAATCCGCTTTGACCTTAACCACAGTAAAACATTTTTTCTTTTTTCATTATTCATTATGAATTAAAATTAAGTTGATATTATTACATAATTTAAATTTTATGATTAAAAATATGGAATATATTTTACAAAATTTAATTCATATAATTTGAATAATTTAATTTAAAATTCAACCCACGTATGCGATGAAAAATTGGGTATTCAAGAATTGTGTTTTTTTTAAATGATTTTATATTAAATATATGACCTATAACAACAATTATATGAATTTATATAATTATTTATATATTTATAATCTATAAATTTCATTTAAATCACTCCTAATTAGTATTATATTTAATTAATTAAAATATAGAAACATTATAAACTTTTAAATAATTTTCAGAAAAATTCATTTTTTAAACCCAAAAATAAGCTTATACTAAAATCCAATATAAAGTTCATTGAAAATTAATTAAGTGGATTATATATAACTAAATAATAATTATTTTACTTTAAATCCTCTTCAAACATAATTTTACTTTTAAATTACTAAATTTATTTAAATTAAATGATATTTTTACAAAAATCGATATTTTTCACAATTCATTGAAAAATCAATATTTTATGAAAAATAAAAAACACCCTAAGATAATTTTGATAAGTTAAAATAAAAAATTAATTCCACATTATAAAATAAATTTTCTAAAATTTTTAAAAATTAATTTTAATGTATTTTTTCAATGAGTGATGGGACTACCTTTTAGAAAAGTACCGTTTTTTCAAAAATAAATTATTTAAAATAATTTTTATTTTATTTTCTAATCAATAGATAAAAATTGATTTTATTTTCAAAATGTTTAAACCCTAAAATTTTAATAATTTATTTATTCATATTCATACCCATCAATTTAACAACAAGGTTATAAGAGTCATATTTAAAATAACCTTATTTTATAGTTTGTTTATGCTCGGTGTTTCTTTTCTTGTACACTATCGAGCATAAATTATATTTTAAAAATTTCTAGGTGTTAAAATTAAATATGTATTTTATAATCACATCATGTATAAAAAATTTATATAATATTCTAATGACTTCATTATAAGAATTCTAAGTCACCCTCATGAGAAGTATAAGTTGTCTTTGTGAGAATTTTATAATATAACTATAAGAAATCCATAAAATCAATATAATAAGTACATGCTATCATCATAAGTATTCCCCATCATAATTATAATCAGTTCATATTTTTCAATTATAATACTATAATTATTTAATTATTATTAAATTAAAAATTTATATGTCGGTATGTTGAATCAAGTACACGAGAACCCTTTCAAGTAAACTTGTTAAATTATTTGACCAAATATTATTAAAATTACTAAAAAGGAATTATTTTTCCAGAGACGTAAAAGTGGATATGAAAACATTTTATGTCAAAATAAAATTATAAACATGCCGCTATGAACCCTCAATATCATAGAAAAATAGGGTTGTCACTTGGAACCACCATGTTCCCTCCATATCCACCCCATACACATCGATGCACTGCAATGATGTTAGTCATTTGATTTGTATTATTGTATGAATTGAAAAAATATATGCTATATACTTATCTTCGTATAGTTTTCCTGTATCACTCATCCAACCCAAGAGATCACGCAATCCTATGGATTCTATGCAATGTTAAATGAATTGATATATATGTTCCTCTACCATTCGATCAAAAGAAAAAAAATCATAGCTACTTATTTACGTCATTATATACCAATATACTTGTCCTAAAAGATAAATTTTTTTCCTATAATAATAAAAAAATTCAATTGTATTTTTTCTTTTATTAAAGAATCGCAAAAACAAGTCTTATCACATGATCAAATAATAAGGCCCAAAATCTTGAGATAACTTATAATTTGACCAAACTTCTCTATAAGATAAACTTTAATCTATAAATTCTATCATCAGGATATTAGTTTTATTTTATTCATATTTTTATACATTTAATTTTATTTATTATAGACCTTGTGATTTTATCCATATATAATTTTATCTCATTTTTATGAAATTAATTTTAAATAAATCACTAGAATATCATAAGAAATGTTTGTTATATCTTCAAAATTATTTAATCTATTGGTTTTCCACATTGATGTCTTTACATTGATATATAGTAGAGTTAATGAATTAAATAATAGATAAGTTTCAATAAAATTAAATAAAAATGAATCATAATGAACATAAAATGAGAAGAACATGATCATAATCAAATAGCTAAACCATGTGATGACATTTCAACATGCTCCTAGATCCTTGGAGACCATATCTTATAATGACGGATGTTATCATGAGATAATAGAGTAAAAATCTATTTTAAAATAACTAATAAAATGATTAAATCATTAATTATATGAAAATATAAATTGTTTTATAAACATACCACATGAGTAACTGAATAAAAGAATCCCCTTTCTAGTTTAAATGTTGATTTTTTCCATGAATAGATAATCCATTTAAGATAAAATTACAGTTTTCGCCCTTGATGGGATCAATATCCAAATAAAAGTGTTTTTTTTCAAACAATATCATGATAATCAATTAAAGTATTTAGGAAGACTATTTTAAAAATATTTCCATCAATGAAACCAAATTAATTGAAACAGGTTCCAAATTATGAGTACAAGATAAGTCATTTTTAGATATAACATAGGATACTACATCCTCACCACCTTTATTTTTTTCATATTTGGATGGAAATCAACCAAAATATAGTTCATTATTCCTAATATAATTAATTTTCCTAGGGGTGGATAGAATAATAGCCATTATGTTTTATAGTGAGGTCCTTTTTAGTGGAAGAATACTTTCTTATGTCTTATAGTGAAGATCTTATGGGTGGAAAAATACTCGGTTATATATTTCAGTGAGGTACCAATGATTGGATAGCCACCTATGATTTATTTACCTTTTTGAAAATTGAGATTACTTTATATAGAAATATATAATACTCTATGATTTAATAAGTGTATTCATTATAAGATAGGTAATGGTAGTAGATTGGGAGACATTTCATTGGAATGGATGTTTTTAATCTTATTTTGTTTACTTTATTCACATATGGTTTAGCATGTTCTATTCACATCAGAACATATAATTGTTTAGGGGGATACCTATTTATTATAATTATATACTCAGACATTAATTATATATATATATATATTATTTTTCAATTTTACTGAAAATATTTTGGGGTGTTTTATAATGATAATAGCTCGTACATAGGAATTTTTTGTTGTGGTGTTTTTTATTATTCCATGATAGAGGTATAAATAACTTGTATATATTTTTTTCTATTACACTTTTTACTTAATATTTTAAATAATTTTATGACATGGTATATATTTTATTATATATATTTCATTTACTAACGGTTGGGATATGAATTTATTATAATTTATAATGTGTTGTGATTTTTATTTTAAAGGCATTTTTTTATTTTTATGGTATTATACCCTTAGTTCTAGTCTCTAACACAAATCTTATTAAAAGGTTGATTCATGGGTCACACTCAATATCATTTCCATATCAAGGGGTCTCGGTGAGTTTGGGTTATTGGTCGTATAATATTCACATATCCACACCCATCAAAAGGGGATCTAAATTAGAATTTATAATTTTCTCTAAAAAAACAACTAACTAGGATTTCACAAGTTTCTAGTTAGTAATGTTTAGACCGGTTATATAGGTATTTGGACTGATAATTTATTTTTGAAAACATAAGGAATTTAATTAAAAAACTATTTAATAAAAAAAGGGTTTATGAAAATTAAAAGAATCAAATTACAAGGAATTGTTATTTTTTTCTAGTCTATATTAAAATTATCATTATTACCATTGGTAATTAAATGTACATTTAATCATCTTGGTTATAAAATCATATAATAATTCCATCATCAACTATTTTATAGTTTAAAATTAATTAAATTTTATATGTGGTTATGAATTTTTCATAGATATAGGATATCATACACTATAATATACATATAGTTTTATGATATGAAATATTTGGTTTTAATCTCAATAAATAAACTCACTATATCAATTTTTAGAGAAACTTGTTTTAAAATAGGCATAAAAAGACTCCAATAATGAGTAATTAATAAATATAAAAGAGTGGAAAAAATGAATTATTTAACAATATCATAATTGCATAACCACCACACATGTCATCTATATTCTCATGGCCATATAAGTCACAAATAAGATGAGTAAAAGCATATTCCTTCACATGCGTATAAAATCCTTTCAATGTATGATGGGAGAGAGTTGTAGAATAAAAAATAGAAAATAAAAACACACTAAAATAATACAATAATTATATGGACAATAATTATAAAATATATATATATATATATATATATATTTCTCTTCACCAATTTAATCAATTTATATAGGCTAGTATTTATATTAATTTATATCTACATGGTATATACTTAATTACATAATGTGTAGTCAAGAAAAACATTTTTCATTTTTTTCATGGTTTTTAATTCAAATTTTTCCCTAAATTATCAGTAGTTGATGGGATAAATGGTATATGATGTTTCCACTACTGCCTAAAGTGTGTGTACTATCAAATTCTTACACCAATATGGAAATGGTAGGTGAGGTTTGGAGTGTATCTACAATTACTAACATGATATGTAGTCCATGAATAGTTATAATCATGCAATATTCTCAAGTATAGTCAAGTTCCCTCCTATTTAAATAATGTATAAAACTAACATTACTTGATGTGTTTTTATTCAGTTTTTTATTTTATTCTTTTTCTTCTATTCCACTATAGATGATTCTCAATTTATGTTCCCTTGCTTGAAAACTCTAATTTGATCAGTTTTTGGGAATTCCATGAAAAATGATTAAATTTCCAAGATAAAGTTAAACATTGACCACCTTTTAAATTAAAATTTAAGGAATGTTTAAAATAAATTAAGTGTCATAAAATTCCCCAATATTTAAAAAAAATAACTACTAAGAAAACAAATTGGAAACCTCACTGAAAGTAATGTGGTTTCTAATTACACATAGCATGTTCAAATTATTAATACTCTCATTTTATTTAGAAATAATTTTATTTTTATAATTAATTTTATTCTATATTTTATTTTTAAAAATATTTATTATATATATTGATAATTATGATCATTTTCTTATAAGCATACCCCTTCCGAGAGATATAATCTCATTCATGGAATTTTTTTAGAGATTCTGAAAAAACTAAATTGATCAAACTTTTTTCCAAAGGATTTCATTTTATCAATTATCTCCTATAAATTATATGAGAATTTAAAAATGAGAATTTTTTAGCTATTTTATAGGGTTAATGATGGATCATAGGTAAATATTTGAAAACTAAATCTTAAAGAGAATGTTGTTCTTCAAAAATCAAGTTATATGAATTAATGGAAATAAAATCCCCTCTCTAGACATGATATAGGATCCCTTGACTTGGACTACCTGAACCATTATCAAACTCAGGTGCCACAATCCTTAAGTGTGCCTCCATGTATTCCAAAAGTTGATAATGAGTAATGAGGGGATAAGATATGATAATGGGGATAATATAACTTCTATGAAAAAACAAATAATAAAAGAGGATATAATAAATAATAGGAAAATCATACAACAATAGGAATAACTAACCATGAAAAATGTTTTTTTTAAATGAACAGATATAATTATAAACCAATCATATTTAAGGAACTAGGTTTCTCATGGTCCAATGAAACACATACATAAATCAAAATAAAAAAAAGGTTGCACATACCATAATCCACCAAAAAATCCTACATCTCAAAAATATCAATAAACTTACAACTACTTACACATCCATCATACCTCCATCCACTAATCTCAAAAATTAAAGACTTTAACTTATACCTGATACATGAGAAATAAACTTTTCATGTGTCCCAAATGGCCCATATAGGGTGGTGATCATGTACTCAATAGACCTCCACCAGAGGCGTTCTTCACTACCATTCACATGTATCTATGTCTATATAAGGTATAATGTATGATCAATCTAGAGAAACACACATCAACCAATTCTACTACACATAATTTCTAAAAACCCACAATTGGTCACCTTAACAAGTTAGGCTACTTCAAAAGTGGTATGATATTCCCATGATCTATCATACCTAAAGGCACCACGGATCTCGGATCATCCCATTCCCCATGGTGATGCATTCCATTCACACCTCAATAAAACTAATATAAACCAGTGATGATTCCTTGAATTAATGTTCACACATATCCTATAGTTATAATTCAATAATGAATTGGTATCCCTTTCCAATTATTATCTCAAAAACCACAACAATTTTTATTCACTTGAAGGATATCAAGACCACAACTGATTATCACAATCACCTGAAAATTCCTATGACCACCTACTTCATAACCCTCCTCTATATTAGTGATAAACGACACCATAATTACTTGATAATCTATATTGTATGTGAAAAAATTCTAGGGGTGATCACCATCTCTTGATCAAATCCCAATCTTCACATGACCACCACAACATTAGATGCACATTAAACAACCTATTACCGTAATTGGGTGAACCTATATCACCACCATGTTCATTTGTGATCAACATCACCACACATGATCTCTCAGAAACCCTTGACATCACCATCCATATGTTCCACTAACCCACAATTAAATAACCACATAAAGTATCCATTATACCACCTTGAGTATCAACATAGCCATCAACCAATTGTCCTTCATTTACAAAATCCACACTATAATATAGTTATCAATCTAATTTTCTACACTATAGGGCCACTATAACACTACCATGAACATCAGAGACCAAATTTGGTCTTGATTTATAGAAACTAACACAACCCTACCCACACCTTAAATTGCATGAATCATAAACACCTATATAATAGTATAAATAGTACAGGGCCCTGTTTTTCAAATTCCACAGCTTGATCAGAACCCAAATGATTGTAATTAAATTTTTTTTACATAAACATACTATTAGGTCACAACCAATGTCTTATTAATGAATATTGAAAGAGATTAGAAAGAAATGCTAACTATAGGTTAGATTTACCCAAAACTACTCCTAGCATCTAATATATCTATGAATGGGTGCAGAACAGGTGGAATCCAACCTTGGGATGTGATAATGATAGGGAATATGTGGTATAATCTACTTTCTGAATGAGGTATCCCCCACCCCACTTCTATTTTATAAATAATAACATACTATTAAATTAATTTAATTCATTTTCATAATAAAAAATATCCACACCCCCATTAAGTACCCACAACTAGTCCAATGGGTACTCGTTTCCCCTCTAGGTCCACCTCCTCACTGCATGGGCTAATCAGGGACCTAGTACATGGGACCAAATACCCAGTCACATCTATATTCAATTGAGGATTCCCCAATACCACACCCAAATTTCAAAAACACCACTCTTGGTATACCCAAACACCCTTAAGATCTCAAAATAACCCAAATACATGTTCTTTTTTACCCATATCCACAAATTAACACACCTAAAAACCCAAGTTGTTATAACCTCAACACCATAAAACAACATTCTCTAAGATGTTCTCCATCTATAGAACTGACCATACTCAATCATAACCTAACCATATCATTTACATCATCCCTAAAAAAATATGATATCAAATGTATCTGTCTACACCAGATTATGATAGTGAAACCAATCAAACAAACTAATTACTTTCATGGGAAATATCCACTATAGTCATAACCCACCATAATATGATCCTACTAGCTTGTCTAATCAAATTACTGTTGGAACCACTTTGTGTATAGGTTTGTATTTGTTGTCAATAGTTGTCAATGGAATATCAAAATGAAAGAGATCAAGAAGTACTCCAATAAAATGGAGGAATGGAAGCTCACAATGAAGGAGATCATGAAGTACTCTGATGATGTTGGGGAGTTGTGATTCATACGATTGTTGTTCTGATTGTATGTTCAAAGAACATGTGTCAAAGGTGATACATTGTTTACAACAATGAAGAATGTGAGGAGTAATCCATCCAAGGATGATTAAAGCAGGATGGTGTTTTTGGATGAAGACCATGCAATTCCTCCTTATTGCATAAGAACCATGGGCTTTGATGAAGACCATGAAATTCCTTATTATTGCATGAGAACAATTGGTTCTGATGAAGACCATGCAATTACTCATGATTGCGTGAGAACCATGCTAGAGACTTCTTGACGGATTGAATCACAAGTTTTGCATGAAGTAGAGGAAGATGGTTGAAGACGAAGATACTGTGCAAGGGATTGACATTTTGTGACAGCCATGAACATTGGACTTCTGTGATATCCATGCACATCACATTGTCATAGAAGATGATGATGATAAAGCTATGTCTTCAAAGAATACATATCACAATAGTGGCGTTTGTGATAAAAGCAGAAGAGTTGCTGAATGATACAGATCACCAAGAAGAAGTGTTGTTGTGGTGATCATGCTTGTCGGCAAAGCAAACAAATGACATACAAATTTGTTGACAAAGGAGATTCCATGGTGACATGTCGAGTTCAAGAGTTGTGGTCAACGATCTATGTTTGATTCAAGAACATTGACAGAGGAATAGATGATCTGGAGGCGGTACAAAAAGAGCAGATACAAGGTGGCGCCGTTTTCCAGTGTTTGCCAAATTTCAGGGCCACAAAATCAACAAAAGAAGAATGGTGATTTTGGAAAAGGTACTTGCGCGCCATACACTTAGAGGATAGGAAACTTGAGCGCCACATGCTTCTGGGGATCAGAACATAAAAATATGGAAAAGGCATTAGGGTCGTGCAAGTGTTGGTTAAGTCGCGCAAGTGGACTTGCGCGACGGCGCCTACAAGGAGTGGAACTTGCGCGTCTATGGTTTTTCGAGATCAGAAGATCAAAATTTGACAAAGGAAAGAGGGTCGCGTAAGTGTTGGTTAAGTCGCGCAAGTGGACTTGCGCGCCAAGGAGAAACTTGCGCGCCACCGCGCAGGGGGTCCAGTTTGCCTATAAATACTGGACCACCCCTCCTCATTTCTTACGGAGCTCAAGACTTTGAGATTGTTCGAGCTCTCGTCGCGCAGGTGGTTGAGCCGCGCAAGTAGGGGTTGCGTGCAGAGTGAGGGTTGCGCGCCCTAGAAAATTTGGGGGAGAAAGAAATTGTGTCGCGCAAGTATTAAGTTCAAGAAGGTAGTGTCACGCAGGTGGTTCAGTGACACTTGCGCGCCAGTTTACACTTGCGCACCTGAGACTTGCACGCCGCCGGGAGACTTTCGCGCCGGGCTTGAAAAGGATACCCAGACACTGTTGAAGCACGCCCACCTTTCTGGAGCTGCACAAGAGCTGAAGATTGCCTGATACTTTCGGTGCAAAGTGAAATTGGTTCAGAAATCTAAATGATACATGAATGATCTCATGCATACATGGAGAATTGATTCTGAAGAATGTCGAGTAAGCTGAACATCATTTATTGAGCAATCACAAAAGTGATTGTGATTCAGGCAAACGAAGACAAGGGGATCTAGTGCATTCATTCTTTGCACAAAAGAAGAAAGATCAAACTATAAAGAGCATCAACTCTAAACCATGATGCAAGAAAAGCCTCATGCAGAACAGGAGACGAAGAACTTCAATGAACACCTATTGAAGAGACCTTCACGTCTATAAACTGAGTGGGACTTCACCAACGGCAGTGAGCCAGGGGGAGTCAACGGGAGTGAAACGAGGGACGCAGTGAGCTATCCATGAACAATTGTAAAGACAGTGATCCTGGGACAAAGTGTCTGTACCCGAACATTTGTAATCCGCAGCTAGTGAAGCATAGTGGATTTAGGTACGACTGACAACCTGTCGGCGTATGCTCCTTGGACGTAGCCCTTAGTGGTGAACAAAGTAAAAATAGATGTGTCATCTCTCTGCATGTGAATGTTTAATTGATGTTCATATCCATCATACAGGTTTAAGTAGTTCCTACCAACGTGGGAACAAGATCCACAACTAAAAGAAGAAAAAGTTGCCACCCTAATTCACCCCTCCCCTCTCAGGGTGTCCCGGGGTCCTACAATTACTTCACTATTGAAACCATCATTCAAAAACATACTTGTTTCAACCAACAATATACTATCATCATACACCATACATGATGACTATACACCAACCAGCAACTAGTTGAACATATACAAATATACACATTGTTCACTAGTGTTTATCATGAAAAAAATCAAATCCATGCATTCATAGTATACCTCCAACTGTCATCAAATCATCATCCTACATAGAAAACCAGGGATCAAATACATGAAACATCCTTGAACCATAAGTTTTTTTATTCCTAACCAACATTTGATGTTACTCTAAGTATATTCAACTACCCCCATTGTTGATCACCCTACACGTTTACCCAAACCATGGGAATAGATGAACATTAACTACTTCTAGGTTGCCTAGTTCTTATTACTACCTCATACGCTTGAGTCTACCAAATCCCTCAAAATAAACTCATAGGTACAATCTATCAACACACATAAAATCCTATTTTTGGTTGGTCAAACTAAGCTCAAGGATTCCATATCTTCTAATACTAGAAACATTTTTAAGATGACCCACTCTCAAATGGAAATGTAAACAACTACTATAGATATCAAGTTGAATATTATAATACCACCACTTCCAGATACCTGAATCTCATCTACCCACCCTACCCAATTCCACTTTTGAATCAATTATTCCTCTATCATTCAAATTAAAATTATATATTAATACTTAATTCACACCATCAAAAATTAAAATCAAACTAAATATTTTTACCTACAGCCTAATCACATTTTGAGGTCCATACTCAAATCATTGTACCTTAATAACCTCCTCCCAACCAAATTCAATGAAAATCACATAAAATCTTTAAAAATAGAATAATAATCCATAATTTATGTCTCTCCCCACATTAGGTGAATTAATTCCTTGGTTCTATCTTCATTTGATGTATTAGGGACTATGTTCTTGAAGAGCATCAGCTTGATGTCCATCCATGTCACCCCATATGATTACCTGATTGAACAAGTACATCTAACTATAGTTTCACTAGTCCCCTAAAAATATACATCACTTCATTCATCCTCTACCCTAGAGGTGTCTAAATTTGATAAAATATATCTCGTACTAACTTGATATAATAATCCATTATCTCGCGTTCACTATCTCCTTATAAGAAAGGTATATGTTTTGACTTGAACTATCTTATTGAATATTCTATATATGGGTTAGCTCTAAAAGTCCTTTAGACTATATTGTATACAAACCCCTTGAATCTAAATCTATGTTGATCATCAAACCATTACCCTAACTCAACTACTCACTCTTTCTACCATTTATTCCTCATAACCTCTACTTTTGGTCTATTCTCATTATACATTTAGGTTACCCAACATGCTCATTCCATAGTGCATTCAAATCTCCACCCTCCTATAACTCCAGTGATTTCTTCTAAGGTGGAATATCACTGAAATAGAAATAAAATTATCAAAAAATATATCATGACTCAAAATTATAGATAGAGAAAGATATAATAAATAGTGTTACCCACTATCCCATAAAAATCCATAATTTTTACCCATGTTCCATAACATCTGGCCTAAAGGCCCTTCCTACCCATTATAGGGTTAGTTAATTCACTTGTACACACACAATTTACATAAAAAATAATACCAAAACCATAAAACATCTTGGTTTAGTTTAATATAGTTCCATAAAGGGACTATAAAAGAAAACACAGTATGGATTTTCATTGACACTATAAACAACTAAACTATTTATTTAAATTACTAGGTAACTAAACACGCACAAGAATACATATTTCATGTGAGATATACCTGCCTAAAAAGACTCAGAAGACATGTCACCTCATATCACTAAAATATAAGTGGTATATCATAAACTAGATAACCATCAAATACAAAACACTTTTAGAAATCATGAAACTACAAAAATTAAAATCAAAACAATATCCCAAATCTAAAAAACAAAGTAATTATATATTCAAGAGTTATATACATCCTTACATTGGTTTTATTCCATGTTCTATCAACTAGCATCCCAAAATAACAAAAATAACAACTTTATTGATATAAACTAATGGAAACCTTGATTTGATACCATTTTATAATGTCCCTCAACCAGTAAAATATAACCTATGAGGGAACCGTGGTTCTATAGTCCACCATAGAACCTATCTATATTATATATGCTACTAAATAGAGATATGGGTCTAAGATGTGATATTATAGAGACTATACCCTATACAAAAAACAACTGAGGAAACGATAATAAAAAATAAAAAATATCATAACCACAATAGGAATAACCAAACATAAATCATTCATTACCAAAATTCATTGATGTAGTTACACATAAGTTATATAGAATAAACAAGATCACCCATGGGATAATCAAACACATACATAGAACAAAATAATAAAATGGATATAGCTACCAGAAGGCATCTGAAACACTCCTCATCCATCATAAAAATATCAACACATGAATACCCATGCGTACTCTAAACTTGTGTCCTATATTATATAAAGTAAAATACTTTACCCTTAACCGATACAAGAGATATAAAAGCTACACATATCCTAAAATGATCATGTTGGGTAGCGAGTATGTAACTCTATTGTCCTTCATCAGTGACGTCCCTTGGTAACAACCATATATATATATATATATATATATATATATATATATTGTGAGGAATATTATATGAGTAATATATAAAAACACACATAAACTAATTTTGATATAACTCATTTCCAATGCTCCATGAGTGAGAAAATTACCAACTTTATCTAGTGATATAGTGGGACAAGATATCCACAGTCTTCCATAACGAGTGGAATCATGGTTCTCAAATCAACCCATTCCATACAGTAATAAATGTTTTTCATACCTCAATCCAACCAATCCAAAATAATGGTCATGAACAGATGACACACACACACCTTTCCCAGAGTCAAAGTTCAACAAGACAATGATATCCCCTTCTAGTTCTTTCCTACATTATCTCAACACTTTATGTTTTTTGGGATCCTAACAAGACCCCAGCCGAAGATAGTTATCACCACCTAATTTCTATATACATCTATGGTGTAACCATCCTAAATATTGATCCATATTAAAATCCAATGTATCTAATATATATAGTGGATTCCACTATCATTTTAATGGCCAACACCACCTCATGATCCATATCCGGTGTGCCCATACCCAAAAATCATAGCTTTATAGTGATCAGTATCACCAATAACCTACGACCACAACACAGTTAACCCCAACTTCCACCATATTCATTGGTAATCAACATCACCCCAAATGTTTTTTTAAACCCACATTTCCACCATCCATGTGTTCCAATAATTTATAATTCAACAACTACATGAATAATCCCTTGTAACACCTCAATAATTACCACAACCATCATCCCAGTGAACCTCATATACTAAAATCAAACCACAACCTAGTTTCCACCCTACCTTACCACCCTAAATAACCTATAATACACCCTCAAAAACATAAACGACTAAAACTAGTATTTATTTTTAATCACTCACACAACCCTACTAACACCCATAATTATAAAAAGAATAAGCACATACATAAAAATATAGGTAGTTTGGGACATCCTAGTTCTTAGGTGCAAGACTATTCTAATGGAATTCCATAGATTGATATGAACCATAATGGAAGAAATTGAAAAATATAACATAGTCTTATTATTATGGAACAACCATAAATAGATAATATAATGTAAAATTAAACCATATATAAACCCTAGTGAAATTTTATCCTTAATCGTAGTTTCTCCTAGCCACAAAATAAATAAATAATTATGAGGAATGTGTGAAAATAAAACATGGGATGTGAGAATGGTAGATGATAGGTGGGATAATATATGTTCAAAATGAGGAATCCCACATCCTATAAGTTATAAATAATAACTTAATATTAAATTAAATTAATAAAAATTAAAAAAATAGTCAAACCCTCATTGGGTACCCAAAACTGGCCCCCCAAGTACTCGTTGTCCCTCCAGGTCTTCCCCCTCACTGTATGGGACCTATAGGTACTTAGTGTCATCTTCCTTTATGAGAATATATCTCAATACCATACCTCAAATCCAAAAATTCTACTTCTTGCCAACCCTGACACTCTAGGTATCTAAAACTTTCTAAATAAAACAATGTTTATCTACCCTTACCTTTGAATTAACTCACTTGAAAACCAAGATCATTATACCAGAAATTGGATTTTGTGTAATCATTCAGAAAAATTAACATATATATATATATATATATTGTGTGTTTTTGTTTGTTAATAATGATCATTAGTAGTACATTTGACCAAAAATCAATCCCCTTTTAATTTTAGACCAAAGTTTGAATGCCTTTTATAATATGTATTATAAAATAAATGTATAGGAATACTAACTACCTCTCAAATACTTGACTTTTTTATCATCCCCAAGTACCAAATACTAATATTGTATTTCTCCCCCCTCCAAATAAAATCACACATTAACTTTTTCATAGAATTAGGGTAGATGAATTTTATGCTTAAAATTAGTTATCAATGAACATCTTTATCTATGTATCAGTTTTGGATACTAGGGAAAAATATATAAGGTGGGCTAGTAGGAAATAAATAAGTAGTAAAAGGAATATAAATAGGGTCTCTATCATAACTATTTTATTTTACTATGTTATTAATTTGAAATACAATTTAAATAAATGATATATATTCATGGTGGTTATTAAAAAATTACCATTGATATATCTTGTAATATAGACCAAAAAATCTCATGAGTTGGATTGGTGGTTAAATTTTAAAATCTCTCTCAATTTTTTTTAAAAAAGATGAAATTAAATGAAATAATTAGTATTTATAGAATAAAAAATAATTGTATGAAATACCTTACTTAGATTATGAAAGAAAATTTTACCATTTATTCCTAAATGACAAGAATAGATATTAGGACTATACTTTACTATGTAGGATACCATAAATCATGATTCTCTATAAATAGAAAAAAATTGGTGTAGTAGAATTTTGAAGATTAAAAAAGAAGGTAGGTTTAAAAAAAATCTTTGGGGTAGAGGTCATAGATGAATCATGGGGTGGTATAATCTTCAAGCAAGATAACCATCATCTATGAAAATTATACATAAAAATGATCATAGTGTGAAAAAAAAATGTTAGTCTTTGTGTGGACTCTAAGGAAATAGAATTCATATCCCCTGGTACCATGGTAGGTTTGAAATCATAAATAGGTGTGGATGCAGGTAGATACTTAGTTTATTATATGCTATGCTAATGTATCTTTAGATAAATGGTCTATGGAGTCTCTTATAACTCCTAGAGTGTGAAATGTATCTATCTATCAGGAAATCAAAGACTTGTCATGATATCCTTGATGTTTGGGTATCATTTATGGTTACAAAGGGAATATTTTAATCTCTTCTAATCAGTCAGGTCTTTTAGATGACTATCCCCTTCAACAGTTTTGTGAATTTATTCATAATATTTAGCATATTCAAAAAAGTGGTGTTATTTTCTATGAGTATAGAATAAGATGGATAGGTAGAAACCGGTGGAGGAATGGTAGAATATGAAGGTAATGTCAAGGTGAATGGTATCAGATATTTATGTGGATGCTCATTATCAATTTTATAACTAGGGATTTAAGTCAGTAATTCATATTATTCCACAATGAAAGGGTTCCCTTTTCAACTAGAGTAAACCTAATAGAGGGTGTGAATCGGTGTATATGGAAATTTAAAACATTAAACTTTTTTATCATTTTTTTATCCTATTTACAAGTTAGTATGAAATATTTTAATACTATTTCACAGTAATAATTTCTTACAACCTCCCCAAATAGTAAATGGATATGAAGGAAAGTATAGCATGCAATGTGACATCCCGGACCGGCTCACCCTATAACAATAGACGTATTGATTGGCCACATGGACATAAGCTTTCATCCCTATATGTCAGAGACTACTGACTTGTAGTGAGGGTATATTGTGGTATAGTGGGGAGACTATACCCTCATAATCATAGTGAATAACAATGGTAAAAAAGATATAAATAAATAACATATGAGATAAAAATGAAAAATATATTGGATCATGTGAAAACAGATGATCCATAAATAATAAACTCACAATCAAAAAAAATTCATATACAATAATGTTGTCATGAATCTATAAAATGATAAATCATACATGAAAGTTGGCAGATACAAAAGAATCAAAAATTCCAAAAAATATTCAGTCATCCTGAGCATTATCCTAGTCATCTCTTACCAAGCTCCTACCCTATCATAATAATTCCTTCATACAAAACTGGATACTTCTCATTGTCCATAGCTAAAATCATATAATCTACCCAGTTACAATTGGTATCTCGTATAGGGTGTGAGATAAACTTAGTAGGAAACAACCAATGATGTCTATACAAATCATTTCTTTGAATATAAATTGTAATAGTGTGTTTGTATATCAAAGTAAATAAGAAATAAATATAACCTAATTTGAGCTTAGGTTCCTCATAGAACATCTAGTGGACCATAAGTCCTTCATCCTATGCTTGATGTCTTTTAAAATGTGTTCATTTAATTATTTATTCATGTGATAAGGGAATATAATACAAGTGATCATTGTCCAATAATGATGATAATACTAAAAATTATCTAACAAGTAAATACAGAATTTGTTACCTTACAAGTTCTCGAAAGCTCGCGATACATGACCATGAATCCTATAAATAAAGGATAAGTGTAATCCAATGGTTATACCAAAGTAATTGCATTATAAATATCTCTAACTGTGTCTATATACCAAGTCCAAAGTAAATTCTAGGCTAAGAATGACAAGAGCCCAAGGAGAATAATCCAAGGCATCACATGTCCTAAGATATCATGTTAAATCCAAGGAGTGAATACAAGCCATTCTAATTTTAGATGAGGATAATTTTCTTATTTCATCATGTTAGGAATCCACTAATAGGATAGGACCAAGTTTCAAGTTTGGTATCTCCCTCGGCAATCAGCTCATTGAATCGGAATGGTTTCATCTTAGTGCTCAAGGCATTCCCTTAGAAATCCATGGAAAGATCTAGTTTGACCATTCCTATAAATATGAAAATTTTCCATGTGAAATAAGTACTATATAATCGATTCATATATAATAATAATCCATCATCGGCCATGTAATAATCATGTAAATTAATAATTAATTAGGTTTATTTCATTACCTTTCATCCTAAGTGATATGGTCAACATGAACACGCAACCAATGTCTCATTAAATTACTATTTATCAAGGAAAACTGATTTCAATAAATGTAGATATAAATATATAATCTCCATTTAATAATTTAAATACTTCTTCATTAAGATGAAACACTTACCTTATCAAAGATCAAGTCAAGTATGCATGAACGGTGTCTCAGGAAACCGCGTTATGGGTTACTAATGGAATATCAAGGAACGCATCATGATTATGTGGTTGGAGTAGAGTTATTAACCTCTAATAGTGTCTAAAGGCATCTTTAGGGCCTTATTTTGCAATTTTGATATTTAAGTCATGTAAATTTTAGCATAAAGTCTCGGTGAAACAGCTTGTGAACAACAAGAACTGTGTATAAATGAGGATACATTGAGGGATAAGTCATAGAACACCTACCTAAATCCTATAGTAGATGACTCGTCTAGTTTCAACCCTTGGTTTGGCCTGGATTGGAATAAAATGGAAGAATATATCAACGATCAGAAAATTGGGCATAAGATCACACACCAAAATTACTCTCCCAATATGAAGATCAATGACAGAATGATCTAAAGGATTGAGGATCTTCCCAATTGTGATCCAACATAATATAAGGATCTTAATTCATAGGTTAGAAGAATAAATAACCTCAAATCCAAAGGTTAGTCCATGGGAGATATCTCAAATTGTGGAGGGGAGGTGATTTACAGTGGAATACAAAAGAAATAAAAATTGTTGAGCTCTTAAAAGGAAGGAGGTAAAATGTTCATTTTTTCATATTTTAAAGAGGTTCATGGTTTGGCCACATAGTTGGACAAACTGTACACCAGCCTCTATCCAAGGATTGTAGCCCATTGGATTGGGGTGCACAGTTTGTCTAACTATGCTCTACCCGTGTACCTAACTCTATCATGGGAACACACCTTGAACACCCAGTAGTTCAATGTTACAAAAACCATGTGAATCCCATGAACTCACCTATATGGATCAATGAATCACCCTACATGATTAGTCAAACTGTGAAGATTGTGTTGCATGGTTTATACTAACCTTGAGGTCTAGTTGTTTCCTCCAAAATAAGGTGCTTTGGGCTTTGAAAAATCCCTACACACCCTTGTTTCCTTTATAACCTCATTATAAATTAAAAAAAGGATACATATTAATTAAATTTAAAATAAAAAGATTCATATCTCAATGAAAATATTATTTCTTATACTCTTCCCCTCCAAAAGGAACTCTTCCCCAAGTTTCCTTTCCAAGGGTGGTAAAGCCTCATCTCCGAATAACTTCAACTATTGAGCACGTACATCAGCCTCTTGCTCCTAGGTTTCAACCTATACATGTTCTTGCTACCATAGAACCTATAAAAAGGGATATACCATCTTCTAAGAGACATTGTGCTCCAATTGATGATACAAATTGGATACTCCTCAAAAGAAGTATCATCCTCAAACTCAACATCCTCAAGATCAAAAGTAAAATATAGATTGGTACGGTAATGGTGATGATGTGAAATGTGGAAGACATCATGCATGTAATGGTACCTTTAAGAAAGAGCTATCTTATAGGCTACCATCCTGAATCTCTCCAATATCTCAAAAGTTCCGACAAACCAAGGAGTTTGCTTACCTTTACTACGTATTTTTCTATGCACCGGCCTAGTAGAAACACACAAAAAAAAATCCTTGGCCTAAAACTATATATGTCATAAAGAGATATTGGAATATGATTTCTTTATAGAATAAGAAGTATTCATATTATTCCTATTAATTTTTACCAACTCTGAGGTCTCCTTCATGAGACGAGGACCTAGTAGCGCTGACTCTCTGACCTCTAACCAATACAAGGGTAAACTGAAAGACCTACCATATAAGGCCTCATAAGAAGCCATATGTATGGTATCCCAATAGGATTTATTGCATAAGAGATTAAAAGAAGGTATATATTTCTCCCAAGAACCTCTGAAATCAAGGAAACATGCTCAAATCATGTCCTTTAAAACCTGTATTGTCTGTTATGACTGACTGTCAGTTTGAGGATTGAAATTTTCACTCAGAAGTACCTGTATACCCAAATATTTATGCAAAACTTTCCAAAACCTTGACATGAAACAAGATTCCATATTATAAAAAATAGTATGAGTTACCCCATGTTGGTTCATAATCTGACAGATGTATAATCTCACAATCTCATATTTTACGAAGGTCTCTAGGATATGTAAGAAGTGATAAACTGTTGTGAGCCTATTGATGATCACCCTTATTGTATTTTTACCTTATGGGGACCATATTAATCCATTCATACAATCGATCATGATATCATATCATTCCCATTTAAGACCCATAACATTTGTAACAATTCAACAGGCTACTGGTGCTCCTTATTCACCTACTGACAGGTGGAACATCTAGTGATAAAATCTTCAATTTTAAATTTCATCCCATGACACATATACAATTGGCGCATGTCGTGATACATCTTATAAATCCCTGGCTGCACTACCCATTGAGAAGTATGGGATTTGTTCATCAATACCTATCTCATGTTAGTAGGCACCCAGATACACCCTTGTAAAATCTGAATGTCATCTTTATAGACCTACCAATATGATGTTGATTCTACACTGAAAATACTCTCCCTAGGGACCAATAAATAAGAATCTAAGAACATTATCCTCATTACTATGTCCATAAGTGATGATGATACTGCCAATACCATGAGAAAATTCCTCTCGTAACTCTCCTAAAACTCCAGATGCATCTCAGAAAGAATATTAATCAAGCTCCATTCATCACTAGAAACCTGAATAACTTTCATCTGAGTTTTCCAACTCGACACCCTTCCTGGTAATGCCTATAATCCGTGCTTCAAGATAAGTGAAATTATTTATAAAACATTATAAATATCTAGACATACCTAAGACACACTTTATATAAAACATGTTCATGGGATACTCTTATGGAACTATGGCCCTCTCCATCTCTAGGTCAACTGATACTCCTGATTTTGAGATAATGTAACCCAAGAAGTGAACCTTGTCGATAAAAAAGATGAACTTTGTGAGCTTTTCATGAAACCTATGATCTCTCAATGTTCTCAAAACTATATGAAGGTGTTTGAAATGATCATTTTGAGTATGTGTGTACACCAATATGAAATAAAAAAATATCGAAATAAAAAAATCTAGGTATGGGTGGAAAATCAGATTCATCAAATCCATGAAAGAGTAACTTCATTTTTGGGACAAAACAACATAAAAAAATACTCATGAATTATATACCTTATATGAAAATTGTATGACGTATGTCTAAATTTTATTTATATACCTAATTAAATTTTGTTCGTAGATCAATCTTCAAGAATACTCTTGCTCTTCAAAGAAATTCAAAAATATCATCTATGTGAGGAAAAAGATATCGGTTCTTGATTGTAAGCTGGTTCAATAGTCAATAATCCATGCCTAGACTAAGGGTAACATCCACCTTGATAGTAGAAATCATGTGAAACCCCTAAGGTAAGGTATTGGGTGAGATAAAACCCTCAGATTCCAAGTCATCTAACTATCTCTTGAGCTCCTATAACTTAGTAGTAGCCATCCTGTAAGGAAGAATATATATTGGTGCTGCTACTAGAAATAGATCATTATAGAACTCCACCCCTCTCTTAGGAGGTAAACTAGAAAAATATCATGGGAATACATCCTTAAATAAATCTATTATAAGAGTAAAATAAGATATATATACTCCCAAATCTTTCATATAAAGGTTATCCATATATTTTGTCACTCCTCCTAGTCTATGATTCTCTAGTCTATATTTACTCGCTCGGATGTCCCATTCACTCTTGTGAATATTACTATCACTATTTGGTGATGTAAATGATACCATGTAGTGATAAAAGTCTATATAAACCTGATTGGGGGCCAATTAATTTATCCCAATATTGAAATTTAAGGTTGTCATCTCAAGGACGAAGTGTTCCCATATAAAATGATAACTACCTACATCAAGGGGAAACTTCTAACACTTGCATACACTCTCTATTCATACTCTCAATGAACTATCCAAGGTCATCACAACACATAAGTACAATATTTCAATCCCAAGAATTTCTAAAATTGGTATAGAAATAAATAGTGTGAGGTTTCTATATCGAACAAATCAGATATGATAGTAGAGGAAACTATAATATTACCTCATACTTTAAATGGACCTATGCTATTCTCCAATGGTATTGATTTTACTACATTAAATTGGATCGGTATGTGGCCTTAATCTATCATTGGAATACCTTGAGTAGGTTCACTTTTCTAATGCTAAAAAATAGGATTCTGGATACCATGATGACTACCTCTTCCTCATCCTAATCATTTGGTTGTAGATTATCTCCCCATATGATGTGGAGATACCAATACTACTCTAGAAGGTGGAGCTAGCATAGATCATATCCCACTTGAAACATATGGGAAGGTTTAGATGAACCAAAGTAGATGTCCCATTTAGTTGCAGGCTCTACACTCGACTAAATTCGTGTCATAAGGAGGATTCTTGTTTTCTTTCCTCCCACACTGATGGAATAAAACAAAACTTCCATAGTGGATACTCTATTTTACACTATTATATTGAGAAACCTCAAGGATATTCTCTTTACTATGGGAAGAACTAATACCCTATCTCTGCACTAAGGCATTATTCCTTGTACTATCAGCTTCCCTCATATTTCATTCAATGATAAGGTCTTGATTTACAATCTCTTCTATGGTAGTTATCCTAAATAAATTTACATGGTATTATATGGAGTACTAAATCCCATCCTTGAATCATCTCTTCCTAGATAGATCATCTCCTTCTAGGGTTAGTGAAAAATGTTGAAGCACCCTAAAATGAGCTGAGTTTTCCATAAAAACATGGCTCTCTTCCCCAGGTGCATGAACTCTATGTCCCTATCAGCTCTCAACATCTCCAAGAAGAAGAAATCATGGAATCTAGATTAGTAATTCCCCCAAGTCATACCCTAGTGTTGATCATCCTAATTCAAAACATCTCACAGTCATTAGGAGGAATCACAAAGCTTGTAAGTGGAAAGCTTAACTCTCTTCAAAGGATGTGTCTTGAGAGTTTTGAAAATCGATAGCATGGACTCCATTTACGACTCCACTTCCTGAGGACCAACATTGTCACGACCCGTCCTCGGGGCCCATGCCATGACTACCCCAACCCCGCCTTCCATAGGCCAGGGACTGGCGACTAGCACCAAAATCATAAATCACGATAACTGGGAAGACATTGCCTCTATAAAACACAAACACATCCAACCAGAGTACAAGAAAAAGTAAAACACTAAGTACAAAAGAAAGTGTTGAAATGTAGATGGACCAGAATACAAACCCAACTGAAAAGTACATCTACAACTAAACGAAAGTACAATAGAAATGATAAACGGCTTTAGGATAGGAGTAGCTCCTGGGTCATCCACCTCAGATCCTACCTAAAGAGTAGGTACAGATAGCCTCCTCAATGATCTCGCCCGCCAACCTCCTACGAGTACCATCTCATCCTGAAGTCCACCTCTAGGTATTGTCTTGTCGTGAGGTCCACCTCTAGGTATCGTCCAGTCCTCGTACACTTGGTCTCTATCAGCACTTTCCGTCGTCTTCATCCAACACAATGAGGTGCGGGCATAGCCCGTGTAGAGGTGAGTATAACGATACTCAGTAGGGACCCAGAAACCCATAAGGTCTCACTAAATCCAACAATGATAACCACAAAGAAAATATACAAACATGAAGTATCAACCAACTCTACTTAGGTATATGCCCATACATATACCTAATTCGTCCATTCTAGTTTGGCTCCAACTCACAATCCCATGTACAACCCAGTCCACACAAGAAAGCACAACCAGTCCACACAAGAAATCACAACCCAGTCCACACAGGAAATCACAACCATTCCACACAGGAAAACAAGTCAATCACATCGATGATAAAGATTGAAAGTCAAGACTCATCTCACACAGGTATACTACTCATGAAGAGGGGTGGAGATGATTAGATGTAGCCTCTGAATCATCTCCTCTACCAAACCCATGTAGGATCCAAGTACAGAATTCGTCGTTGTGAAACTCACGTAGGATCCAAGTACAATAACCATCACTGGAAAACCCACGTAGGATCCAAGTACAATAACCATCACTGCTGAACCCACGTAGGATCCATGTACAGTCGTCATCGTTGCCGAACCCACGGAGGATCCAAGTACAGTCGTCCTCACTGCCGAACCCACATAGTATCCAAGTATAGTCGTCATTGCTGTCGAACCCACGGAGGATCCAAGTACAGTCATACTCGCTGCTGAACCCATAGAGGATCCAAGTACACTTGTCCTCATTGTCGAACCCACAGAGGATCTAAGTACAGTCATCCTCATTGTCGTACCCACGTAGGATCCTAGTTCAGTCGTAATCATCATCGCAGTCACAGCTAGCTCTAGGGTTGTCGCACATAACACACTCGATTCCTGGAGGGTCCTCTCCATTATCCAGGGGGTTGATACATCAACTATCACAAAGTCCCATGAAGAAGTATCTCAAAGGACTTCCATGTCAATGTGGTCTCCATGCAATAGACGGTGCGTCTATCAGATGCCCGGTCTGTGTGTTATTAGACTTTTAGTCCCGGGGGCCCGATTGGTTTCGTGTACGAACCAACCCGACCGTATCTCAACTGTACCCCTAACTCTCATGGGGTATACTCAAGGGACCGTTACTCAATGAGATTACCAATGTCGCTGACGGTTCGTCAAACGGACGTCCGATCTGAGAGTTATTGGCTTTTCCGTTCTAGGGGCCCGGTTGGATTTTAGGTACAATCCAACCCGGCCATACTCCAACTCCGTCCCAACCTTAGGTTAAGTATACCAAAAGAACCATCTCACCAAGAGGAATCTGAAAAAGTCGACGGAACATCAATCGGACGTCCGGAGCTCAAGTTATAAGTGTCTCCGCTCTGAGGGCCTGGTTGGTTTCGAGTTCGAACCAACCCGTTCATACCCAAACTTTGTCGATACCTTGATTATAATAAACCGAAAATACCATCTCGGTCCCAGGAATCCCACACAAATGAAGGTGCATCGATCAGAGTTTTGTAGCTCATGATATGTCTGTTTAACTGAAAACGTTCCGATAATAGGGGCTTTGGGCCCGGTCCGACCAGGCCCAATACCCCCATGGGTCAGCCCGAACCGGGTCGACCCGACCTGGGTCCGGGTCCGGCCCAGCGCTGGCGACCCGGCCAGTGCTGGCGGCCCGGCCCAACAGGCGCAGCCCTGCCCTCCCTTTGTAGGATAAAAACAACCATGGTGTATAAAATTGTTCTAAACAATTTTATTTAACTTTTTAACTAATCCCCAAATTTTAACATTCAACCCGCATAAAATGTATTTGCGGTAAAGGTCCCCTTAAGAAATTACCAGCACTGCGAGTTCATCGGTGCCCTCGGATTTCAATTCCAAGCACCGGTTCAAAATATAGAAAAACTCGCTCGTTAGTTCACTGAACGTACCTGAGCTAAACTTCGGAAATTGATTCCAGGAACACCGGGCCTTGGAATCAAGTGCTGTCAGAAACTGCGAACTAGTAAAATTCCAAAGAAATTAAGAAAAAAAATGTCCTTCAAATTTATAGGTCTTTACATTACTCCCACCTCAGGGCTTTACGTCCCCGTAAAGCTACAAGATAAACTATGGAAACTAAAGGAGATATCGAGCATGCATCTGAGCCTCCCGCTCCTATGTGCTCTCCTAGAGGTTCTTATTCTACCAACGAATTCGCACCAGAGGAATAGAACATACACATAGGACCAGCTCCTTTCGACCCTCAACCTCTACTGAAACCCTGTGATAGTCGCCTCGTCATCGATGTCCAACTCTCAGTGGTCGATGATGACGGTTAGGAGGTGCACACATCTCCTCAGCTGAGATACATGGAAGAATTCATGCACCCAGTGCAATGGATGTGGAAGGGCCAGGTGGTAAGCCACCTTAACTACTCTTTTGGGAACCTGGAAAGGTGCAATAAACCTCAGAGATAACTTGTCGCCTCGACCACATATCTGTACACCTAATCGAGTTGATACCCATAAGAAAACGTGGTCGGCATCCTCAAACTATAGTGGTCTCTATCTCCTATCAACATAGGATTTCTGCCTTCTTTGTCCAGTCTTCATCCGCTCCTGGATGATTTTCACCTTCTCCAGCAGCCTCAAAATGGGTGCACTGGTCAACCTCTGCCTCAGCTCCTTAAAATCTCTACTGCTATAACCCTGACCACACGAAGGGTTTTCCCCTTCTTTGTTAATGCTAAAAGCGGTGAAACAACTCGGGAGAAGTCTTGCTCAAATCTATGTCTGGCCGGCTTATGAGTGATCGTCTGCACCCACTTATGCATGATTGCATCCTGTGCTGCCTGGGGTTTCCTTTTCGCCGACCAAGGAAAACCCATTCTAACATTGTAGGTAAACCACAACCTTTTTTCCTAATACAGTCAATCTGTGTATGAACTATGGTCGCCTAGTCCATACCCAAACTGATGTCGTAAGGCCTCGATGCTGCCACCAAGAGGTTCCAACTGAAACTCTTGCCTCAAGGGTCAGATCACATCGTCGGCATAAGCGTGATTATCGAGTCTCCTCCTAAAGGTATCTCCAGATGTGAGGGTCAATTCAACGGATTAACCAGAAACTATAGGTCTAAGAGAGGATTAGTGGAAGGAAGGGATGATTTTTATCAATGTCTCTTGTTACGGCAGCTAGTAGTAGACACAGATCGTGCCTTGAATCATTCCTAGAGCCCATGTGTCATACTCCTTGACCGCATGCAGCTACTCTCTTCCCCTACCCTCCTGCTCTCTGAGCCTGGTGGGGACTACAAAGGCAGGTGGTTGTAACATATTGAAATGTACACCACCTCATGTTTCTCTCCCATCTTTGCTTCCATGTCTGTTGATTAGCAGATTCATCTGTCCATAACACTTCCTCTTCTTGAAACATTTTACATGCCCAAGTCTCTGAGACTGACGTCAGTTTCCTGTTTCTTACCGCTAACCTTCATTGGCTGTATCCTCTCAGCCAAAGAACATTCAACCACGAAGGTTCTCTCTATCACCCTAACAGAAGTAGGAATGCTTTAAATGAAAATTGTTGTCTCAGATGTCCATTAAACACACCTCTCTCAGAATTCCAAGCCTTGAAGCACTAATCGCATCGTATTCATTGAGTACCAGGAATGGTTTAGTACACCCCAATGAATACTAAGGTACTGACATGTCATCCTGCGGAAGCTATATAAGCTCTAGAATACTCTCAGCCACATCCTCAAGCCAGTCCTCAACCACCTATGAGTCGGGCTCACCTCAAAATCAAATGGGTATTCGATGCTGAAACACATTTAAGTCTCTGAACCTACATGCGTCATCTACTGGTACCGCCGGTTGAAACTGCTGACATACAGGTAGTGATGTAGCTAGCACACTACCCGAAGGTACTATCTCAGGCATCAGTCCATGTACCAAAGCATCATCACTATGTTTACCAACCTCATGGTCACTCACTAGGAAACCCCAATAGCTAAGATCACCATCTGCTCTACTAGTGTCTAAACTAGGAGTAAAACTCTAACAATCGCCTCCATCCAGTTCACTATTGCCTAGGAATTTGTCTCTCCTCGTAACCTCGGAGGTCTCTACTGCTGGAACTCATGAAACGTGCTCTGCCAGCGTGCACTTTACACTAGTATAGATGGTGGAATCTGCTGCCCAATGGGTGGTGGTGATGCTGGTACACCACCCAAATGTGCCATCAAAGAAAGAGGGTCTTGCACCGGAGCCTCGTTGCTCGGTGGACCGTCATCGAGTAATCTCTCAGAACTCGAACTGACTGTCTACATGGTGGAATCATGAACAGACGCGACATGGTCAAATGATTATACCTGGAGAGCAGACCTGGTTTGAGCTGACTTTAAGAAAACTTTTGAAAACACACACGCAATTAGTGTTTTCGTGCACTGAGTCGGAAATCAGTAGTCAGGGTCCTGGTGTATGGATACGTCAGCCACCGCACCAACACTGGACTCCCTGAACAGAAAACCACACTCAGTACCCTTAACATTATTGCTTCATAGAAAGGAAATATCAGAGTTCTAAGTTCTACGGTAGAACCGACTCCTCTGATACCAATTTTTCACGACCCGTCCTCAAGGCCCATGCCGTGACTACCCCAAGCCCGCCTTCCATAGGCCAGGGGCTGGTGACTAGCACCAAAGGTGTAAATCCTGATAACTGGGAAGGCATTGCCTTATAAAACACAAA
This sequence comes from Viscum album, assembly GCA_963277665.1. Classification (NCBI taxonomy): domain Eukaryota; kingdom Viridiplantae; phylum Streptophyta; class Magnoliopsida; order Santalales; family Viscaceae; genus Viscum; species Viscum album. The sequence goes on along the minus strand of OY728151.1, from coordinate 1,061,404,830 downwards.
CACATCCAACCAGAGTATAAGCGGAAGTAATACACTAAGTACAAAATAAAGTGCTGAAAAGTAGATGGGCTAGAATAAAAACCCAACTGAAAAGTACAACTACAACTGAACGAAATTACAACAGAAATGACAAAAAGCTGGAGGATAGGAGCAGTTCCTGGGTCTTCCACCTTGGATCCTACCTGAAGGATAGGTACAGATAGCCTCCTCAACGCTCTCGCCCATAAACCTCCTCCGAGTACCGTCTCATCATGAAGTCCACCTCTAGGTACTGTATCATTGATAGGTCCACCTCCGGGTACCGTCCAGTCCTCGTACACTCGGTCTCTGTCAGCATTGTCTGTCGTCTGCATCCAACACAACGAGGTGCGGGCATATCCCATGTAGGGGTGAGTATAGCGATACTCAGTAGGGACCCCAAAACCCTTAAGGTCTCACTAAATCCAACAATGATAACCACAAAGAAAAGAAACAAACACAAAGTATCAACCAAATCTACTTAGGTATATTCCCATATATATACCTAAGTCATCCATTCCAGTTCGGCTCCAACTCACAAGCCCATGTACAACCCAGTCCACACAGGAAAGCACAACCAGTCTACACAAGAAATCACAACCCAGTCCATACAGGAAATCACAACCAGTCCACACAAGAAAAATAAGTCAATCACATCGATGATAAAGATTGAAAGTCAAGACTCAGCGCACACAGGTATACTACACATGAAGAGGGGTAGAGATGATTAGATGTAGCCTCTGAATCATCTCCTCTTCCAAACCCATGTATGATCCAAGTACAGAAGTCGTCACTGCCAAACTCACATAGGATCTAAGTACAATAACCATCACTGCCAAACCCATGTAGGATCCAAGTACAATAACCATCACTGTCGAACCCATGTAGGATCCATGTACAGTTGTCATCGCTACCGAACCCACAGAGGATCCAAGTACAGTCGTCCTCGCTACCGAACCCACGTAGGATCCAAGTACAGTCATCATCGCTGCCGAACCCACGGAGGATCCAAGTACAGTCGTCCTCGGTGCCGAACCCACGGAGGATCCAAGTACAGTCGTCCTCGCTGCCAAACCCCTGGAGGATCCAAGTACAGTCCTCCTCGCTGTCGAACCCACGTAGGATCACAGTTCAGCCCTCATCGTCGTCGCAGTCACAGCCAGCTCTAGGGTTCCCACACACAGCACGCTCGATTCTAGGAGGGTCCGCTCCACGATCCAAGGGGTCGATACATCAACTGTCACGATATCCCATGAAGAAGTATCTCAAAGGACTGCCTCGTCAAATGGGTCTCAACGCAATAGACGACGCGTCTATTGGACGCCTGGTTTTTGTGTTATTAGCCTTTTTGTCCCGAGGGCCCGGTTGGTTTCTTGTATGAACCAAACCGATCGTATATCAACTATACCCCAAACTCTCATGGGGTATACTCAAGGGATTGTTACTCAATGATATTACCAATGTCAATGATGGTTCGTCAAACAGACGTCTGGTCTAAGAGTTATTGGCATTTCTGTTCCAGGGGCCCAGTTGGATTTCAAGTACAATCCAACCTAGCCATACTCCAACTACATTCCAACCTCATGTGAAGTATACCAAAATAACTGTCTCACCAAGAGGAATCTGACAATGTCGATGTCACATCAATCGGACATCTGGAGCTCAAGTTATAAGCGTTTCCGTTCTGAGGGCCCAGTTGGTTTCGAGTTCGAACCAACCCGGCCATACACAAACATTGCTGATACCTTGATTATAATATACCGAAATGACCATCTCAATCCATGGAATCCCATTCAACTAATAGTGCATCAATCGGAGGTTCGTAGCTCATGATATGTCTATTTAACCGAAAACATTCTGAAAATAGGGGGTCTGGTCCCGGTCCGACCCGGCCCAATACCCCCCTAGGTCAGCCCGAACCGGGTCGACCCGACCTAGGTCCAAGTCCGGCCCAGTTGGGAATAGCCTGACCTGGCTGGCGCGGCTCGGCCCGGCCCAGCGACGGCGGCCCAGCCCGGCGCCGGCGGCACGGCTCGGCCCGCGTGGCTGGCCAGTCTAGCAGGGAGGCGGCGCCTTGTGGGGCCCACCCTAGCCGCGGTTTGGGTGGGTGTTACACCCTCTGGTTTCTACAAAATGGCTGGACTTAATGGTCGGCCCCTTGGGTGACCGTGGCACCCCCCTTGGGTCCCGTCTCTTGATGGCGCCGGCAGCCGGGACGGCCGGCCGCCCTTCTAGATCCACCGCAGCCTTAGGCCACGGCTTTCTTCCATCGGTGCGGCACGACGGCGATGCACCCCTCTACCACAATCTGACCCTACTCTGTACAGCATGACGGTGTTGCGCCTTTGCGGTGTCCCGACAACCAAACGTTGATGATCCGCTCGTGATCGGCCTGACGCTAGCCGGTTCTTCGCAATCCGCCTCCATCATCCATAATCATCAAATGAATGGGGAAGGGGCAGACCATGTTCGTGCAGTCCGATCCCTTCCTCATCAAGATGGTATAAAGCGGCCCAACAAAATTCAAGAATTAAAGAACTTTGTTGAAGGATATTAAAAAATTGAACATATAAACCCCTACCTAGTGATGTGATCACTCGATGGATCTGCAGAGAGGTAGCGTCGTTCGTTGATGTCAGATGATGATGTCGTCGTAAGGGAGGAGTTAAAGGTGACGATGATCGTTAGCACTCGTCACTTCCGCAAGCCTTTGATCCCATCTTGTGTGTCTTTCATTGGAGATCCGGCAGAAGAAGAACTGTTCTTTGTGAAGAGAATGTCAGAGTTGTTCTTCGTTGGTGAGGGATAAAGCTCTCCTCCCAAAATCTCTAAAGGCTCCCCACCAAGTAATTGCCAACCCCCCAATATAAAATTAAGACTCTCACATATATTAACCTTTACAAGAAAATCAAATCAATTCAAATGAATTGTTGACACAACACATTAATTAATGAAGTAATAAATTAATAGTGTTGGCATCCCTAAAGAGAGGGAGGTGGAAAGACTCCACATAATTAATGGGAGGTGTTGTCAAAATATTCAACACAAGGGAAGACTAAATAGGTTAAGGGGAGTTATGGGGAGGTGAGAAGTTAGGGGTTCATGTGGTCCCCACCACACTAAACCCTCCCTTTGTAGGATAAAAACCACCATGGTGTATAAAATTGTTCTAAACAGTTTTATTTAACTTTTTAACTAATCCCCATATTTTTACTTTCAACCCGCATAAAACGCAACTGTTGTAAAGGTCCCCTTAAGAAATTATTGGTGCTATGAGTTCATCGGTGCCCTTGGATTTCAATTCCAAGGGCCGGTTCAAAAGATAGAAAAACATGCTCCTTCGTTCACTAAATATACCTGAGCTAAAATTCATAAATTGATTCTGGGCACACCGGGCCTCTGAATCAAGTACCGTCTGAAACTGAGGACTCGTAAAATTCCAAATAAATTAATAAAAAAAATTCCTTGAAATTTATGGGTCTTTACAGACATCATATAAAAATTTGTGTGGATGCTGCTATTAAAACTCATGTGTCACTTTTCCATAGAAGAGGCAGTTCTTAGATTTCCCTGTATCATCTTTATAAAATGTATGGATCCCTCTCAAAATAGGGCATCACCAATATCATCTATAATAATAGGTGGTGTCGTGGGTAGCAATATTATAGGTAGAACTAGTGGCTCAGGCCCCACCACCTTCGGATCATGGTTGTCGCCACCCTGTTAGAACATGACTTGAGAATATCATGGTTGAATAGCTCCAAAAATTCCAATCACAATCCTCAAATATTATTTGATAACAATTACGTCACAAATTCAGTAATAAGATAAGTATATGCCATCCTATATAACTAACACAACCCTCTTGTCACTCATAAATATAGGTTTGGGTGTCATATAAGAATAAAATAAATCAATAGAGATACTACCTATTTCCCACTACTAAGGTTGGATCTAGGTCAAGTTCTGTATTTTATATCAAGTCTATGATATACAGTCTATCAATTAAAAGTTATAGAGGAAAACACCCTTTAAATTTCAATTGGAATCACTATTCCACAACAACCACATATAAATTAATGATTTAACAAGTATTTCATTTAAATAATACACTTGTTAATTGAAATACAATTCCCAATTTATGTAAGTATATTATTTATAAATTGCAATTGGTATTTAATTAAATTTCATCTAGACCTTTAAATTTGTTAGTAGAATGTAATAGTTACTATAAGATGATTTTTCTAGATGAATATTCATCCCAAATTTATAGAGGTACACGAACTCTTTAAATTACAAATGACATTCATAGATTCCAAATTAACTAATGTTGTAGTCTCTCTAACCATAGTTATATAACTTAAACATGTGATAATTGGTTGATTAAGGTGGAATCATCAATGAATAAAGGAAATCCCCATTTAGGTTGATGCTGACACCTTAAAAACCCATTATCTAATATCATATTTCCTACAAAAATATTAGTTTCATAATAAATATATCACTCAAGGAAGATACAATAGGTATCCTATAGTCGTGAAATGAATACTACATGACATTCCATAATGCATGACATGTTATCCTATGAGGTGCCTAAAAAGATAAATAATCAATAATTCATTATCATGTTAGTCCAAGGAAAAAATATAATCCAATATCATAATAATAATAATAACGTCATATATTATGTGCATCATGCAACAATGGAATCAAAACAACTATGACTAGCATAAACTAGAACATAATATCATATCCTTGGAAATTCATCTTTTCTCCCATATGTGGGTTAGATACTCTAAGGAACAAGATCATTACAAAATTTTGACATGTCCGAATCTCTTTTATACCATCCCAAAATATTAAGGAAATAAAATAAATCACTAATAACACTTTGTGACATCTTGAACCAGCTCACCCGATAATAGTAGTCAAAACAGTTGGCAACATGGCCTCAAGTGTGCCTTCACATACACTTGAGGTGGATGACTATCAGTGAGGGTCCACAGTGGTACATTGGGAATACTATACCCTCATAATCAAAGTGGAGTATAGTAGTAAATTTGGTATAAATAAATAAATGAATCGATAATAATTAAAAAATACAATGGATCATGCATAAATATCTGAGCTATAAATAGTCAACTCAAAAACTGAGAAAGTTCCATATAAAATAATTATTTCTTGTCTATACCAAAGAAAAAAACCATATATAAAATCAGGAAGATATAGAAGAATCAAAAAGACCAAAAACAATCCAAGAATCTTGAGCACAGGCTCGGTAATTTAATACCAAGCTCCCATCCTAACACAAGAATTAATCTATCTAGAAATGGATGCTTCCCTTTATCCAAACCAAAAATCATATAATATTCCTGGGTACCATTAGTGGCTCAGATAATGTGTGACACAAAATTAGTATTCCACCACCAATGGTGTATATAAAAAATCAATATATGAATATACATTGTAATAGTGTGCAAGCATATCAATGTAAAACATGAAATAAATATAACCCAAGTCGAGCTGAGGTTCCTCATGGAACACCTAGCCAACCATACCTACTTCAGCCTATGATTGATGTTTTTGATCATGTCTTCATTTTATTATTTATTTATAGGATTAGGTAATATAATACAAATGATCATAGTTCAATAATGATGATAATACTAAAAATGATCCAAGAAGGAAACAAGGAATACTTGAACTTAGAAGGTCAGGATAGCTCATAGTGAACAACCATACATCCTAGAAATAAGGGATAAGTGTAATCCAAGGGGTATACTCAAGGAATTACACTAGAAATATATATAACTGATTATATAGACTAAGTATAATGTAAATCATGGGATAATCATGACTGGATCCCAAGGAGAATAATCCAAGGTGTTGCATAACATAATAAATCACGCTAAATCCAAGGAGTGAAACTAAGGCATTAAAATTTTTGAGGAGTATAGGGATCCTACATCATCATTCTAGGAATACACTAATAGAAGGAGGATTGGTTTACAATGTGGGTATCTCCCTTGAAAATCGGCTCAATCAATTAGAATGGCATCCTCAGAGTGATCAAGGCATTCCCTGGAGAATCTAATGTGATATCAAGTCTGAAAATTCCTATAAATATGAAAAGTTCCACATGAAATAGGCACAGTATAAAATTTTCATATATAATCATAATTCATAATAGGCCATGTAATACTCATGACCATTAATAATTCATTAGGATCATTCCATTACCTTTATTCCTAAGTGACAAGGTCAATACAGACATGCAACCAATTTCAAATTAAATTACTATTTATCAAGGCCAAGTGATATCAATAAATATTTACATTCCATTTAACTCTTTAAGGATTTATTCATTAAGATGAAAGAAGTAACTTATCAAAGGCCAGTTCAAGTGAACCTGCACAGTGTCTCACGGAATCACAATTTTGGTCACTAAAGGAATATCAAGGAACACACGCTAACAGTGCGGTCGACATTGAGTTATTAACCTATAATAGTTTCTAAATGTCTTTCTAGGTCCTTATTTTCCAAATTCGATTATTTAATTCAAGGAAAATAAATTTAAATAGAAACACCTAGTAAAACTAGTGTGCACAAAAAGTTAACAGTTTATAAAGGGAGAGACTTGGATGGATAAGTCATATACTGCCTACCTTATGCTTGTAGTAGACAACTTATCATTTATCGTCCCTTGGTTATTTCTTGATCAGAAGAAAGTATAATAATAGGTGAACACCATGAAAATAGGGGATAAGATATCCCACCAAAATAACTATATTGATATGAGGATAAATAAATGAATGACGTATATGATTAGAGAGATTACCTGTGGTGATCCAATGTAATAGATGGATCTTGTTTCGAAGTTTGGAAAAATGGATAACTTCAAATCTCATGTTAGGCCATGGGAGAGAGATCATATGGAGGATGGGAGGTGTAACCCTCAAGAGGAGAAAATAAGGAATTAGGGGTGAGTTCTTAAAAGGAAGGAGGGAAAAAAGGTAATTTATCCCAATTAAAAAGAGAAACAAGGTTTAGACGCATAGTTGGCCAAAACGTACACCAAAAGTGCATTGTATGTTGTATAAGGAAAGTGGACCCCATGGTTGAGGAGCAATGTTTTTTGAATTGTGATCAACCTATGCACCCACCTATGCCTAGGGAACACACCCCAAGGGGCCTTCACCGCATAGTAAGAAAAACTATATGCAGACCATTCACTCCCCTATATAGAGCCATGTAACACCCCACAATGATAGTTTAACCATGAATAATGGGATTCACATTTTATATTAACCGTGTGATCCAATTGTTTCCTCCAAAATTTGAGGATCTGGGCTCTAAACAAGCCCCAGACACCATTAATTCCTTAATAACCTCTTTAGACATTCAAAAAAATATAAAACCAATGAATTAAACTATAAATAAAAAGTTTCATACCTTAAATAAAAATTGGATTCTTACATGAATGGACACTAATATTTTTATATGGTTTAATATAAAGGGTTATGTCCAAGGAGCACACATCAAAGATGTGTCAATGTGATAAAATATAACATTTTTCACTAGTTTAGTGAATACAATTTCAGTCACATTCACTCAATGGTAAGGCTCACTAAATTATAATGTTTTGGACCCAGTCACTCCTCACCAAAGGAGAATTTCCCTTTCTTCTATTTGTGCACTACTTCAATAATAAATTTAACATTTTATAGAAATGCAGTTCCCTCCGTGGTCATTTGTGAAATTATATTTCTACTAATATTAAAATTTAGTTAGATCAATTGTTTATCTCCACATATACTTCTATGAAAACCCTACTCTTTATTACACATTAATTCATGAATTATTATATAATAATACAAATTATAAAACCCAGAAGATATATATTTATTATGTATTTGGATAATTAGGTTCATTACATAACAACTTAAAATAAGTGCAATATCAAAATTATTGAAAACATCAATCACATGCTCATAATTTTCCATCATTATTGAAATTCTATGGGACAACATGGCACATGTATAAGAAAGGGGTGAGCTATAAATTCTAATAAGGGAATAAATAAATCATAAAATGAAAAAATTATTACATGTTAGACAATAGGAATTTAAATGGGACATAAAATGGGTAATATTCATAAACAAGAACAAAGAGGCATGATATAACATGATAACATAAAGGAAACATGGGAAAGTGGAAACAACTTTAAATATTATATCATAAAAATGGTTCAAGGATAACTAAAAAGACATCATAACATGTTAAAAAGGTCCTATAATGGATTAAGTTGACAACCTAATCTCATACATGAGATCTCAAGAAACTAAAACATTACCCAATTCATTGGAGCACTATATAATTTTTATCTCACTCGTCTCTTTCATATCACATACATGCATAAGTGTGTCACATAGATCATACAAAATAAGAATATATTTTATAAATTTTAACCCCATTATCGAGGATTTTGGGTGAAATAAATGTAATTAACTAATAAATTAGAGATAGGTATACCTTGTTGAATACCCTTGAGTTTAAATGGGTGGTGGATATTCACGACACAATTGTTTGGCATGAAAAATCGCAGTAACATTTTTGCGGCATGATGGTAGTACTTAAAAATTAATAAAATGGTTTAATGAGATTGAAAATGGTATCTCATAATTTGGATATCAAAATTAAATTAATAGGGATGTGTAGAAACATATCCCAACATTTTTCATTGGAAATCAAAAGGTATAATACATAGAAGATAAAGGCAAGAAGGAGAGGATCCCTTAATAAATTTCATCATAGTAACAACTTAGGTAAATGATATAATGAGATGGGATAAAAGATATATCACTGTTTGGAATTCAATTTTGAATTATTGGTATCTTTATAAATTCATGAAAACATAACCAATTGAGATTAAAATTGATAAATATAAATACGTATCTTGAATTGAAAAGAAGAGGGAGAGGTACCTTACCTTAACAGGGTGATTCCAAAAGGTTGGCAGGAGATTCTTGAGATCATTGGGAAACCTTGTGGGGAATATGTAAAGGAAAAGGTAGAGAAATTATGTTCTCAAAGGTTAATTAATGAAGAGTAATCGGGTCTTGGGTGGTTTTATATAGGAAAAGTGATAGGAGTTCTTTATTATTTCCCAAACATAGGTTTTGGACTCTATATTATAAAGTAATCAAAACAAAAAATTCTCCTAGGGTTTTCTCATGCTTTCTTCCAAATATAAGTTTTTTTCATTATTTTATAAGAATAAGGGATAAATTAAATAAAATATTACACTTGGTGATGTGTATGTGATCATGTTTATAAATAAATGATTTCAAAAAATTAAAATGTAATATAAGTTGTAGAGGATTGATAAAGGCTTTATAAAATTAAAAAAATAACAAAAAAACATTTAAAGGGTAAAGTAATATTTGGTGTTGGAAACCCTTTATAGAATTTATTACATCATTTTTGGGTCATTATTATGTCATAATACACAATGTATATTTATATCGTATTTAATTTTTACCTAAAAATTTCTCTGTTTCAAATTATTATGAAAAAATCATTGTTGGATATTTTTGACATGTTAATTCCAAAAAAAATATTTATTTTACCAAAATATTTTTCTTAATATTTTAATTTTCACTTTTAAAACAGTAATCGATATTTATTGAGAAATTCTTGTTTTTTCGACAATAATAGTTTTTAACCCTTATCACAATTACATTTGACTTTATAAAAATTATATTATCATTCATATTTAATTATATTATTTAATTAATAAATAATTTAATTTTTAAAATTAATTAATTCAACAAAAATTAATATCTTAATTAAAAGTTATATTAAACAAAAATATAATTTGTATTTTATCCTATCAAAATCAAAATATTTTTTAAAGTAATAATAATAAGAATAAATATAACCATTATTATATTGAAAATAATATATAAATAATCATATTATTAGAGTCATGATACATATCTCTTTATTACACCAATAAACTCCATAAGATTATGGTGTGTGATGGTGATAAGTTCAGGGGGTGATTCGACATACATGGTTTGTGTCATGATCTTGATGAGATTGAACTTATTCTGTAAATGGTTTCACTCATTCTTTGGTTATAAGATATTGGATTAGGATTGGTCAAGGTATAATATCAATGATGCAATCTCTCTTGAAGGCTATGATAAATGGGCTTTATAGGGTATGATACTATTAGTCGAGGACATCACCTCCATTGTTTGTGTCAATTGAATTTATCGAAACCCTATATTTATAATCATCATATGATCACTATTCGACGACTATATTTTCATTATTTATAATTCTTAATGATATTTTCAATCCTATACGATAATAAAACCAAATAATTTCATGTATATTTTATAACTATAATACATAATAGGGAATTTAATTCAACCACAAAGAGAATTTCATTTATAAAAGTTAGGGTTGTTAAAGTATTCCCCCATTTAGTAATTTCTCCCTCAAAACTTTTATTTAATACACTAAAAAAATGAGTTTAATTTTGTTTAATCCCCTTCTATAGTTCCCATCTTACTTATTCAAACTTTTGGTTTCTCTATAGCACTTTGACCAGGTGAATTGCCTTCTTTCATATAACTTTGCATCTATAGTCTAAAATCTTTATTGGCTTCTCCTCATATGAAAGATCATTCATTGATTGTACCACCTATGGATTCAACACATATGAAGGGTCTGTTAGGTACTTCCTCAATATAGATATGCAGAACACATCCTGAACTAGATATAGATTAGGTGGGAAATCTAGTTGATAGATCACCACTCTAATGAGATCAAGGATCTCAAATGGGTTGATGTATCTTGGACTAAGATTTCCATTCTACCCAAATAACATAAATTAATTCCATACTGATATGTAGAATAACAACTTACCCATAACTACAAACTCTAAGTCTCATTGATGATAGTCATCATAACTCTTATATCGACTATGAGAATATAATGACCCATACTTTACATACATTGTTATTACATCAAAATTGAAGCACACTTATTGCAACATATAACAAAACCATGAAAGGACCGTATATGTATAGTGTCTATAAAAACTATGAAACATAAACAATTGGTTCATAAATCATCTACATTGTCTCCCGTTTTATTTTATCATATCTAGATTCCCTTTAGGCATATCTTACTTAATAACCTTCTTCTTGACCTAGGGAAAAGAAAACATACAAAAGGGTGAGCTCAAATGCTCAGTAAGGGTAAAAAAAATAAATATCAATCACATCATATTCATAAGAACATAACATTTTGGAAATCTTAACCTAAAAAAGAGATCATAATTTCATAACATGGGATAAATCATATTAGTGAAATGTAATCCCAATAATCATAACATGAAACTTTGTGGCATACACACATAATAATAAAGAATAATTTCTTAGTAGTCAAAACTCATTTCCAAGACTATCTTAGCGAACAAAGTCCATTTCGGAACCGAGTTCACTCCTCGTTTCAGTCCTGTATCACTGAACTGGATTAACATAACGTTCCAGCCATGTCTATCTAATGATATATAAACATTTACCCAATTCATTGGAGGTAGATATAGGTCCCACTCATCTCATAATGATACCATTCTTATAGGTGTCACAAGATCATAAATCATATATCATAGCACAACCCATGTAATAAAAATGGGATTCTTAAACATCATGTGATCCTAAAATAAATCATATAAAAAAAGGACTTCATAAAAATAGTTCCATCATAAAATAATCAAATAAATGTAAAAATAGGGATAGAAACAGAACCCTATATTATCTTATATGGAAAATAATTTTAATAAAACACTTAAACTACATTCTTGAGGGAAATATCATTTCTACTTCAAAAACATTTTTTCCTTTCTTAACATGTCATACAATTTTAAACTAAAAAAAATTAATTAAAAATAAACTAGAAAACATGTAAAGGAGGATTCATGGAAATAATGTTCTAAAACTCCATTCATGCCTTATAAGTTAAAGAAAAACATTCTTCTTGTACTTTGGCTAGAAAAGTCAAAAAAAGTACCTCGTACTGAAAACGACAAAAAGATTACTTTCATATATTTTGAAAAAAACTGACCTATGGGTAAAATTAGATTTAAACAATTTTAGGAGGATAGAAATAATATTGCATATTGAGGAAACATGGATGTGGATGATAAATATACCCCAGTAAATTCTGAAGTATAAACAATCTCGGATAAAAATGAGATTGTGAGATTTTCCCTTACCTTAGGTCTGATTTGCTCCATACGTGTCTGAACCTCCTGTATAATGATTTAAATAATGTTATTGACTTATTCCAGAATCTTACTCATTATTATGATATCATATATGTTCATATTCTTAGCTTCGTATTAGTAATATTTCATTGCTACTTGTTATTCGGGTGTTTATTGCTTTTTGTTCTTATGCGTGTTTTGTCGAATAAATTCTTATTATTATTTTTAGGTTATAGATACCTAATTTACAGAATGATATTATTGTAATATATATCATATTTATTCACTCAATTCCTTTATATAATCATTATGCATTGAAGATCATGTAGAACGAGTCGCATCACATCGTGGAGACGGTTGCCCGTATGTACGCACGAGCGATGATATCATTCCCATGATTGTGGAATTGTATTGATGTGTATACTATTTCAGAATAAATATCACTTTACAATAATCATATATAGTTTTTATTTACACCATTATACCCATCCATGTAAGGTGGTGGTGGAAAACAGATTACACCACGACGTGGAGACGGTATTTCGTACGTACGCACGCGTGGTGATTTTGTTTTCCTTAGGATAGATAGAAGGTGAAATAGGGTTGTTTCATATTTATAATAAAATGTCATTATATGAGTGAAATTTATGATATTAATTAATAATGAAACAACTAAAGAATAAGAAGTAGAAGAAGAAATAAAGTTGAAAGAATCGGTAGCGGACATTACCTCTTCTTTGAAGTGAGTCTTCTTAACCTCCTCTTAGGGCACTAAAGATGGTTTTTGAAGAAGACCAGTACCTCTATGATGTTTCTAGGGAAGTTCATAAGGGAAATGGACAGGGTTTGGCCGATCTTGAAGGCTCAAAGTTGAGTAAAGAGGAGAGGGATGAGGTTCCCTTTTATAAGGGAGGAGAGGGGTACTTTAAGAAAAACTTAAAATATTATTTTATAATAAAGTCATATTCGGTTTATAATGGATCTAAAGTGACTTATTTCGAAGATAAAGTTGGTATGGGTCTAAATAATATCAACCAATAGGTTTTAGACAAGTTTAGGTTACTATTTTATCCTTATCATTTAGATTTAACTCTAAGTTAAATAATTTAACTTTTACCATGTCTTTTTGTTTTCTTACACTATATGGCTAATTAACTTTATATAATAAGCTAAAAGAACCCCAAGTGGTTCATTATTAATATATATAACCTTATATTAATCATTTGGCCGAACCTTAGATTTTTAAAAATAGAATAACAATTAATAATAATATATTTGTTTTAAAAACTATTTTATGTTAATTTTGACACTATTTGGTAATTGATTTCTGTGAAAATTATAACATCATTATTAGTTCAAAAAAAGTTAATTGAATCAATACTAACATGTCATATTTACCTAAAAATTTATTGAAATTTATAAAAAAACTAAAATTACATTTATTTGGGTATTTATAACATTAATTATGTTAATATTTAATTAATTAGGTAATTACTACATCATCATTGTGTCATAAATAAATTAAATTATATAATGTTTAAAATTTATAAATAAAATATCATTATGTAGTAAATATTTTTAGATTTCCAATGAATATTTATAATCGAATTTATCTTATATACAACCCTATATTAAAAATGTTTTAGTTATTAAACTTTGATTTTAACTCTTTTAACTCTTCTTTAAATAAAATAATAATAAGTGTCCTAATCTAATCCAAGTGGACCTAAATGGTAATATTTTATCCCTAAGGTTGTTTTTCGTCGAATTAAACTTATCTAATAGAATAATGGCATGTTTTAGAGTAATAATAATATCATTTTTACCCTTAATTATCCTATTTACTTTTAACCGTGGTAAATAAAAGTAAAAAGTTTCTATTCACCAAAAATTATTCTTATCTTATTGAACCACATTTTACTCCTTGATATTAATCGGGTCTCTTAGACTTTCTAAATTCAAGGTATAATTACAAATTCTCCTAAGAGGTGGGTAAAACACGGTGAAAAGTTCAATAAAAAAATATATAACTAAAGTTACTATAAAATGACTCCAATTAATTAAATTTAAATTATATAAGTATTATGTATCAATTTTGACCTAAAATAAATTTAAATAGATAATTATTTAAATAAAAATTTGGTTTTTAAATAGTAACCCGGTGTTTTCACTATTCATCAAAAATTGAATGTTTTCAGAAAAATACCAAAAATTCACCCTAGGGTAATTTCAATATTTCAAATCCAAAAATGAAGTCCATTTTGAAAGATAAAATTTATAAAATTTCAAAAAGTGGGTATTACAATTCATAACGGCTAGTTTTAATAATATTTTAATATCATATCATTGTTTAGTGAAACTCGGTATTGAGTACAACACAAGCTATCGAGGAACATCGTGGTTGCATGTAAAGCAAGCCAATCTAGTTTTGTTTGTAGTAAAATATTCCTTTGATGATGTATATAACATAAAAACAAAATATTTCTCATAAAAATCTCGGGTGTTACATTCTACCCCCTTTAAAATGAATTTCTCCCTCAAAATTTGTCACTTTGTGACAAAGAGATGAGGATACCTCTCCCTCATCATATCCTCAAGCTCCCATGTAGCTTCTTCTAATTGGTGGTTCCTCCATAAAACTTTCACCAAGCGAGTGGTCTTGTTCCGTAGAACTTTTTCGCTACGATCCGGAATCTCTATGGGATGTTCTTCATAAGAAAGATCTTGATCCAGTGGTACAACTTTTGAACTGAGTACATGTGAAGGATCAGGTATGTACTTTCTCATTAGAGATACATTGAACAAATCGTGAACTTGAGAGAGATTCAGTGGAAGCGACAATCGGTAAGCTACCTTCCCAACACGATCCATTATTTCGAAAGGACCGATATACCTAGGTCTCAGCTTTACCTTCTTTCCAAATCTCATTACTCTCTTCCAAGGAGATATTTGTAAGAACACTTTATCACCCACTTAAAAGTCTAGTTTTTTTCTTCGATTGTCGGCATAACTTTTTTGTCGACTCTGAGATGCCCTTATGTGTTGTTGAATAGATCATACCTTTTCTTCCATCTCATCAACAAGATCAGATCCTAATGGCTTTCTTTCTCCAACTTCATCCCAGCAAGTTGGAGTTCTGCATTTCTTTCCATAGAGAGCTTCATAAGACGCCATCTGAATACTGGAGTGAAAGCTATTATTACAAGAAAATTCCACCAAAGGTAGGTGTTGATCCCAACATACTTTTAAATCCATAAGCAATGCTGAAACTCAACTCTATATCCAGAGTATGCTGAATACTTCTCCAAAACATTGAGGTAAACCTCAGATCCCGATCAGATATAATGGAAAGTGGTACTCCATGCAATCTTACCACTTCCTTTACATATATCCTAGCAATCCGATCAAGAGAGAAATCCTCTCTAATAGCAATGAAGTGTGCCGACTTTGTAAGGTGATAAACTATGAACCAGATAGCATTATTGCCTTTGGATGTTTTAGGATGTCCGGTGACAAATTCCACAGTGATGTTTTCCCATTTCCATTCAGGTATGGTTAATGGTTGTAACATCCCCTTTGACTTCTGTCTCTCAGCTTTAACATTCTGACAAACCAAGCATCGAGAGTCATATTCAGCAACATCTTTTTTCATTCCATCCCACCAAAAGTACTCTATCAGGTCCCTATACATCTTAGTGCTTCCAGTATGAATAGAGAATGAAGAACTATGAGCCTCATCCGGCAGCTCCTTATTTAATTCTGGGATGGGAGGAACACAAACCCGATTCCTGAACCTTATTATCCCATCACAATCAAGGTTGAATTCAGGAACATTTCTCACCTTCTTTTGTAACTCTACATCTTCTTTTTGTGCCTCTTTAATCTTCACATGTATATAAGGTTGAACATTCATTTGAGAAAGAGAAGATTTTTCCCATTCCATTATAATTCCAAGATACATCCATTGTAAATCCATATATATTGGATCTTTTGTGATCCTCATCATGGATAATCTAGCATGGTCTTGTCAACTTAATGCATCTTCCACCGTTTTTTCTTTCCCAGGGTGATAATGAATTGAGAATTCATAATCCTTAATCAGCTCCAACAATCTTATTTGGCTCATATTCAGCTCCATTTGTGTGAAAATATACTTTAAACTTTTATGATCAGTATAAATATCACACCTTTCACCATAAAGATAATGCCTCTGAATCTTTAATGAAAAGATTACCGTATCTAATTCCAAATCATGAGTTGGGTAATTTTGCTTATTGATTTTCTACTTTCATGAGGCATATTCTATCACCATATCATTTTTCATGAAAACACACCCCAGCCCCTTCTTGGATGCATCACTGTAGATCACAAACCTTTCTCCACTACAAGGCAGTGTAATCACAGGTGCACTGGATAATCTTCTTTTTTACTCCTTGAAATTATCTTCAAATTCTTCTGTCCAAACAAACTTAACTCCTTTCCAAGTCAATTTGGTGAGTGGGTTAGATAATCTTGAAAAATCTTTCAAAAAACGACGATAATATCCATCCAAACCAAGAAAACTTCGGATCTTAGGTACTGTTTTTGGTCTCGACCATCTTTCGATAACCTCTTTTTTTGTTGGATCCATAGATATCCCCTCTTTTGAGATTATGTGACCCAAACATGCAGATTTTTGAAGACAAAATTCACACTTGGTAAATTTGGCATAAATCTTCTCCTTTCTCAGGGTCTTCAATAAAATTCTCAAGTGATCTTCATGTTCTTCCTTGCTCTTTGAATAGACAATAATATCGTCTATAAAGACTACCACAAACTGATTAAGATTGTCTCTCAAGACACTATTCATTAGATCCATGATGATAGCAGGGGGATTAGTAATACCAAATGGCGTCACTATAAATTCATAGTGTCCATACCTTGTACGGAAAGCCATCTTTGGTATATCCTCCCTTTTGACCCTTAATTGATGATACCCTGGATGAAGATCAATCTTGGAGAAGTATTGAGCTCCGTGTAGTTGGTAAAATAAGTCATCAATGTGTGGGAGAGTATATTTGTTCTTGATAGTGATCTTCTTAAGTTCTCGATAATCAATGCAGAGTCTCATTGATCCATCTTTCTTCTTAACAAACAGAACAGGTGCTCCCCAAGGTGACACACTAGGGTGTATGAATCCCTTATCAAGATTCTCTTGAAGTTACTTCTTCAATTCCTACAACTCAATTGGGTCCATTATATAAGGTGTCTTTGAAATAGGCATAGTATCCGGTATAAGTTCTATTGAAAACTCAACTTCATGGTTTGGTGGAAGACCTGGAAATTCCTTTGGAAAGACATCATCAAACTCCCGTACAATGGGAATATTTTTAATCGTGAGTTTCTCACCAACCATTTGAGATAAATAACCTTAATGTATTGGAATCAAGACCCATAACATGGAATAAATTCCCACTGGAAGGTTATGTTCATCCTTGCATCGATAGACGATCATAGATTGATCTGTAATATGAAATGTGACTTCCCTTCTTTGGAAATCGATATGAGCTCCATATAATGAAAGCCAATCCATGCCACTAATCACATAAAATTCCACTATAGGAAGGATCACAAGATTTTCAGGAAGCATTTTCCCACAAACTTCAATTGGAGAAAAATTATAAACTTTTGATGTGACTGTTGTGCCATTAGGTGTTTTCAATCTTACTCAACAGCTAATTGTTGAGGTAGTATGGTGATACCCTTAGAAAATTCTTTAGAAATAAAATAGTGGGTGGATCCAGAATCAAATAAAATATTTGCTACTTTAGAGTGTATGGTAAGTGTACCTTCCACCACTTCATTATCGTACTCCACATTGCTGATAGAAATTCCATGTGACTTTCCTTTGTCTTTTGCCTTAAGAGTTTGTTGACGTCGATCATCATAAAAAACCCTTGGATTAGGGCATTGATTGGCATAATGCCCCATTTCCTTGCACTTGTAACATTGAAGTGTAGGAGGTGCACTTTGTGTAGCCTTTTCTTTGTTCGCATCATTAGACATCTTCTTCCCATTATTGCGGCATTCAAATTCCCAGTGACCTTCTTTTACACATTTAAAACATTTACTTGTCCCTTTAAGACAACTCCCTCCATGTTTCTTTCCACACTTTGAGCATACGGTTAAACTCATCTTCTTTTCAGTGTGCTCTTTATATTTCCCTTTTAATTCCATTTTCCTCTTCTAATCAAACCCATATGACGGATGGGTTACTCCAATCTCCATCTCAAACTTGAGAGAACATCGAATGATTTCCCCATAGCTATTGAAGTCATTATGGCTAACGCCTTTAGAAGACTTGGTTTTAAGCCACTAAAGAATCGATCGATCTTAATTTGAGGAAGGATAATAATCCCAGAAGCATACCTTTCAAGTCTTGTAAACGTTTCTTCGTAGGTACCAACAGATTCATCATCCTTTTTCCTTAATTCAAGAAACTCCTTCTCCATCTTTGTTCAAATAATATGAGGGATGTACTTATTAAAAAATAAGTTCTTGAAATCATACCATTCCATGGATTCAATTTCATCCATTTGCCTCATATTCTTGATAAGATTACACCATTGATCAGCTTCACCTTCAAAATGATATACTGCTAAGATGACTTTATCATGTTCAGAACATTGAAGAACTGAAAATATCTTTTCAGTGGTACTGATCCACTGTTCAGCCACTAATGGGTCAGTAGACCCACTGAATGCGGGTGGACACTGCCTCATGAAGGATTCAACAGAATGTTGCTCCTTCCTTTGCTCGTTTGGAAGTCCTGCATGATTCATAGCTTGAGAAAGTTGTGTGATCATGGCTACAAGATTTTTCATTCCATCTCCCACAAAGTTTGGTTGCTCAGGGGGACAATCATTGCATTGCCCGTCGCATTCAGCATTAACACGGTTCCTTCGTGTTCCATCCATTGACTAAAACCAATAAGCATAGTGTCAGAAACACTAATCATAATAAGAAAACCACATAATCAAAAATTCCACAATTAAGGTCTTATAATAGGTTATTCATGTCCATTTCAAAAACACTAAGATTGTGTTCTATGCTTAGACTTGTCCTTAGGGTTCTTTACTAAGGCTTTCACATCCTAGTTTCCAAAGGTTGACTATACCTTTCCTCTAATACCAACTATAAAGACCCATACTTTACAAAAAATTTTATTACTTCAAAATTAAAGCACACTTATTACAACATATAACAAAACCATGAGAGGATCGTATAGGTATAGGGTCTTTAGAAACTGGGAAACATAAACAATTGGTTCATAAATTATTTTCATTGTCTCCCTTTTTATTTTATCATATCTAGGGTCCCATTTGGCATATCTTACTTAATACCCTTATTCCTGACCTGGGGAAAAGAAAAAATACAAAAGGTTGAGCTCAAACGCTCAGTAAGGGTAAACAATAGAAATATCAATCACATCATATTCATAAGAACACAACATTTTGGAAATATTAACCTGCAAAAGCAATCATAATTTCATAACATGGGATAAATCACAGTAATGAAATGTAATCCCAATAATAATAACATGAAACATTGTGGAATACACACATAATCTTTGAGAATCTTTTTTTAGTAGTCAAGACTCATTGCCAAGACTATCTTAGCGGACAAAGTCCACTTCTGAACCGAGTTCACTCCTCATTTCAGTCATGTATCACTGAACCGGATTAACCTATCATTCCACCCATGTCTATCTCATGAGATATAAATATTTACCCAATACATTTGAGGTAGATAGAGGTCCCACCCATCTCATAATTATACCAATCTTATTGTTCCTTAAGATCATAAATCATACATCATGGCATAACCCATGTAATAAAAATGGGATTCTTAAACACCATGCCATCATAACATAAATCATATATGAAAAAAAAACTTCATATAAATAATTGCATCATAAAATAATCAAATAAATGTAAAAATTGGGATATAAATAGAAACCTATATTATCTTATATGGAAAATAATTTTGATAAAACACTTTAACTCCATTCTTGAGGAAAATATCCTTTCTACTTCAAAAACATTTTTTCCTTTCT
This sequence comes from Viscum album, assembly GCA_963277665.1. Taxonomy (NCBI): domain Eukaryota; kingdom Viridiplantae; phylum Streptophyta; class Magnoliopsida; order Santalales; family Viscaceae; genus Viscum; species Viscum album. The sequence continues at coordinate 1,061,384,434 of OY728151.1, read as the reverse complement.
TAATATGTCATACAATTTGAAAATAAAAGAAGTTAATTAAAAATAAACTTGAAAACATGTAAAGGAGTCCTCATGGAAATAATGTTATAAAAATTCATTCATTCCATATAAGTTAATGAAAAACAGTCTTCTCGTACTTTGGCCGGAAAAGTCAAAAAAAAGTACCTCGTACCAAAAACGGAAAAAGATTTCATTCATATATTTTACTATAAACATACCAATGGGTAAAATTAGATTTAAAAAATTTTAGGAGGATATAAATAATATTACATATTTAGGAAACATGGATGTGGATGATAAATATTCCCCAGTAAATTCTGAAGTATAAACAATCTCGGATAAAAATGAGATTGTGAGATTTTCCCTTACCTTAGGTCCGATTTGCTTCGTACGGGTCCAAACCTTCTATATAATGATTTAAATAATGTTATTTAATTATTCCAGAATCTTACTCATTATTATGATATCATATATGGTCATATTCTTAGCTTCGTATTAGTAATATTTCATTTCTACTTGTTATTCGGGTGTTTATTGCTTTTTGTTCTTATGCGCGTTTTGTCAAATAAATTCTTATTCTTAATTTTTGGCTATAGATACCTCATTTCCAGAATGATATTATTGTAATATATATCATATTTATTTATTAAATTCATTTATATAATCATTATGCATTGAATATCATGTAGAACGAGTCGCATCATATCGTGGAGACGGTAGGTCGTACGTACGCACGAGCAATGATATCGTTCCCATGATCGTGGAATTGTATTGAACTGTATACTATTTAAGAATTAATATCACTTTAAAATAATAATATATTGTTATTCTTTACACCATTATAGCCATCCAAGTAATGTGGTGGTGGAAAACAGATTACACCATGGCGTGGAGATGGTATTCTGTACGTATGCACGCGCGGTGATTTCATTTTTCGTAGGATGGATAGAAGGTGAAATAGGGTTGTTTCATATTTATAAAAATATATCCTTATATTAGTGATACTCATGTTATTACTTCATAATGAAACAAATAATGATGAATAAGTAGAAGAAGAAATAATGTTGAAAGAATCGGTAACGGACATTACCTCTTCTTTGAAGCGCCTCTTCTTAACCTCCTCTTAGGGAAATAAGATGGTCTTTTAAGAAGAACAGAAACTCTAGGATGTTTCTAGGGAATTTGAGAAGGGAAATGGGTAGGTTTTGGCTGATCTTTAAGGCTAAAAGTTGTGTAAAGAGGAGAGGAAGGAGGTTCCCTTTTATAAGGGAGGAGAGGGGTACTTTAGGAAAAACATAAAATATTATTTTATAATAAAGTCATATTCGATTTATAATGGCTTTAAAGTGACTTATTTAGAAGCTAAAGTGGTTATGGATCGAAATCCTCTCAACCAATAGGTTTTAGACAAGTTTAGGTTACTATTTTAACCTTATCATTTAGATTTAACTCTAAGCTAAATAATTTAACTTTTACCATGTCTTTTTGTTTTCTTACACGATATGGTTAATTATCTTACTATAATAAGCCAAAAGAACCCCAAGTGGTTAATTATTAATATATATAACTTTATATTAGTCATTTGGCTGAACCTTATATTTTTACGAATAAAATAACAATTAATAATATAATATTTGTTTTAAAAACTATTTTATGTCAATTTTGACACTATTTGGTAATTGATTTTTTTGAAACTCATAACATTATGATTAGTTAGAAAACAGTTAATAGAATCCATACTAACATTTCATATTAACTTAAAAATCAGTTTAATGTATAAAAAGTCTCAAATTACATTTATTTGGGTATTTATAACATTAATTATGTTAATATTTCATTAAAAAGGTAATTACTGCATCATCATTGTGTCATAAATAAAATAAATTATTTAATGTTTAAAAATTATAAATAAAATACCATTATGTATGAAATATTTTTATCTTTCTAATGAATATTTATAATCGAATTTATCTTATATATAACCCTATATTAAAAATGTTTTAGTTATTAATCTTTGATTTTAACTCTTTTAACTCTTCATTAAATAAAATAATAATAAGTGTCCTAATCTAATCCATGTGGACCTAAAGGGTAATATTTTATCCCTATGGTTGTTTTTTGTTGAATTACACTTATCCAATATAATTAGCACATGTTTTAGGGTAATAATAATCTCATTTTTACCCTTAATTACCCAATTTGCTTTTAACCGTGGTAAATAAAAGTAAAAAGTTACTATTCCCCAAAAATTATTTTTATCTTATTGAACCACATTTTACTTCTTAATATTAAAAATGTCTCTTGTATTTTAGAAATTCAATTTACAGAAGCGGTAAAATTATGTTTTTTGTATAATTACAAATGCTCCTAGGAGGTGGGTAAAATACGGTGAAAAGTTCAATAAAAATAATTATATATATATAATTATTATTAAATGAATCCAATGAATTACATTGAACTTATATAGGTATTATGTATCAATTTTGACCTAAAATAAATTTAAAAAAAATTATTTAAATAAAAAGTCGGTTTTTTAATAATAACCCAGTGTTTCCACTATTCATCAAAAATTGGAAGTTTTCAGAAAAATACCAAAAATTCACCCTGGGATAATTTCGATATTCCAAATCCAAAAATGAAGTCCATTTTGAAAGATAAAATTTATAAAATTTCAAAAAGTGGGTATTAATTTTGATAACTGTTAATATTAATAATATTTTAATAGCATATCGTTGTTTAGTGAAACTCGGTATTGCATACAACGCAAGCTATTGAGGAAGGTCACGATTTCGTGTAAAGCAAGCCAGGATAGTGTTGTTTATAGTGAAAGATTCCTTTTATGATGTATATAATATAAATACAAAATATTTCTCATAAAAATCTTGGGTGTTATAGAGAATCTTGGATGTGCCACTGAATGGTCTTGACCTTTTTCACTATTTCCTCAACCATTTTAGAACCCAAAAAAATTTGTTCACTATATTCCTATGAGAAAGTATTTTTCCTACACCTCTTCCCATAAGGGGCTTAATCGGGGTAAATTTTAAGCTTTAGTGGTAACTATTATTTTATGTGGACTCTACTAGAGGATGATGTTGATCCTATCTTCCTATCAAGTCCATTGAGAATGATCTCAACATGTATTCAAGTGTCTGGAAAGTATAATCAGATAGGCCATTAGTTTGAGGGTGATAAGTCATACTTAAGTTCAACTCGGTATTTTGATAATTTTGGAGACTCGTTCAAAACATAGAGATAAATCACTGGTCTCAATCAAATATAATCAAAAGTGGTGTTTGATATAGCCTCACCACTTCTCTAATGTATTTACTTATAAGTTTAGTTGGTGATAATTCCTCTTGGATTTCAATAAAGTGAGAACTGTTTGGAATATAATCCACCAAAACCCATATAGATTTATTTCCTCTTGATGTCTTAGAAGACCAAAGAAAAATTCCATGGTTATGTTTTCCCATTTCCATATTGGTATGGGTAATAGTATCATCATCACCTTTGATTATTTCCTTTCATCCTTCACTTTCTGGAATACAAGACAACTTGATGTATATCCTACAATATCATCCTTCATATTGCCCCCCCAATAGTGATCTCATAGATCTCGATACATCATTGAGCTAATCATATGTATAGAGAAGGTATAGATATGTGAATTTTCCAATATATCATTCTTTAACTCAATATTTGATGGTACACATTGTCATGACCCAAATATTACAACTCATTCTTTGTTAAATTTTAACTATGAGGATTTCCCTTTTTTAATAGCTTCCACATTTATATAAATTTCTATATTATCCCATTAAGAATCATTTATCCTCTCCATAAAGGATGGTTGAGAAATCATTTCTTAATGGACAGATGATTTTCCTTCATTTGTGAATCCGATATCCATTCTTTTCAAGAATAAGAAGTTCATATCCTTCTCAATTCACATTAATGATAAAATTTCTAGATATTTTCTACATAGAATTTATACCACTTTATTTTCTTTCCCAATATGGTAGTGTATTGAATTTTCATAGTCAGTAGTCAGATCTAACCATATTTATTAGTGCATATTCATCTATTTCTGCATGAATATATACTTGAGACTCTTTTGATCCATATATATTTAATAATTTTCCCCAAATATATAATTCATCTATATTTTAAATGTGAAAATTACTAAATACAACTCTGGAACATGTGTTGGGAAGTTCTGTTCAGGAAACTTCAATTTCCATGAGGGATAGTTTATCACTTTTTCTTTCAACATCAGTAAAGAGCCCAATATCATCTTCAAAGAATCATAGTTTATGATGAAATGGTACCCAATCATGGGTAGAAAAAGTACAGGTGCAATGATAAGCCTCGTTTTCAACTCCTTGAATCTCTCTTCACATTCATTATTCCAGAAAAACATGACTCCCTTCTAGGTTAGTTTTGTTAAAGGGTTTTACAATCATGAGTAATTTCTTACAAATAATTGATAATACCCATATAGTACAAGAAAACTATGGATATATTTCATAGATGTCGGCCTTATCCATCCTTCGTTTGCCTCTATTTTTTAAGGGCTATAGATATCCTTTTTCTGGTGATAAAATTCCCCAAGTATGATACTTTATTCAAACAGAAAACATATTTTATATACTTTGAATACATTTTTTCCTTTCATAAGGTCTTTATCATAGTGATTAGATGCTCATAATTATCCAACATTCTTTTTGAGTATATTATAATATCATCTATTAAGACTACCACAAATTTTAATGGGTAATTTCTACACACTCTATTCATCAATTCCATAAATATTATTGGATCATTAGTGAGTATGAAAGGCATTATTATGAATTCATAGTGATTTTACCATGTACGGAAAGCTGTATTTGGTATATCCACATTTCTTACAATTACTTGATAATACCCCAACTGATTATCCACCTTAGATAAGTATTGGGATCTACATAGTTGATCAAACAATTCATCAATATCTGGGATATGATACTTGTTATTCATCATGATTTTGTTGAGCTCACTATAATTAATACAAAGGAACATTGACCCATTATTCCTCTTGAAAATGAGGACTAATTCACCCCAAGGTGAGTCATTTGGGTGTATGAACCCTTCATCCATATTCCCCTTTAGTTTAATATTTATATCCTTAAGTTCGACAATTGTCATTCTATATAGAGTCTTGGATATTAGAAAATACCAAGGTATATTCTCAATTAAAAATTCAACCTCTCAGATAGGGGGAAGACCAAGAAATTATTTTGGGAAACACATTAACATATTCTCCCACAATGGGCATGTCTTCAAGGATGATGTTTCTTTATACCCAATAATTTGAGCTTGATAAACTTTCTCATAGGGAAATAATATCCATTCCTGAGATGTTGATTCTAAAGAAGATTCATCCTCCTCCTTGAACTTGTATAGAATTTGAGGATGATTTATTATATAGAGAGTGATTTACTTCTCAATGAAATTTATGATGTATCTATGTAAGGAAAAACAATCCATAATTAAAATTTCATCAAATTCCAATAAAGAGAGTATCATAAGTATATCTAGAAATTTCAACCCAAAAATTTTGATAGGGGAGGATCTATATACTTGGGATGTAATAATTTCTTCATTTCCCATTTTCATCGAAAACTATAAATCCATGATCTATGGTGGTTTTTGAATAGTTATACTAAAATTTATTGATATCAAATAATGTGTATAACCAGATTCAAAAAGTATGTTCACTATTATTTAATTAATAACTAGTGTACCTATCACCAATTCATTGTTGGGATCCACCTCAATGTTTATAATGGAATAATTCCACCATTGTTACCTTGGATGTTGTTGGAATAGATTATCTCTAACCACCCTTTTATTAGCGTATTTGTTTGAAAAGTGCCATGATTCCTTGAAGTTGAAACTTTAGAGAATATGTTGATAATTAGCTAGAGAATTCTTCTCTTCCATTACATTGTTGGTTGTCTCCCATTATAAATTGCATACTAGGTGTCCTTACTTCCCACACCTAAAATATTTCCTCATTCACTTTAGGAAATTTTTAGGGTGCTTCTTACTACACTTTTGACAAGTGGGATGTTGAAATTTATTACACCATTATCTTTCTTCAATGAACTGCTAAAATTAAACACCACATTATAATTATTATTTACATGTGTCCCTTGACATTTGAGGATATATATTTTTAGTTTAAGGGTACATTGGAAAAAAATTCATAGCTATCAAATTCTCAGATCGCCAATGATTTACATAGGATCAATTTTATCCCACCAAAGAATTATTCGACATTGTATTTGAGGGTAATGAAAATGTTGGTGGTATATCGTGATAGTATTGTGAAGTTTTAATCATATTACCTAATGGATTAATCATATTTTTTTCACTAAAGAAAATAAATACCTCTCTACATTAAGTCATATAGTGTGAGGAAAATATTTATCAAAAAAAAATTTCATGAATTCCTTCCACCCCATTGATATGATCTCTTTATCAGGTTTCATATTCTTGATCAATTCCCACCACTAATTATCTTCTTCCTCCATAAAATAAATATCAAGTGTAACTATATCTTGCTTAAAAAATTTAAGGATGGATAATATCTTCTCAACATAGTTGATTTATTATTCCATGACAAAGGTATTGGATGATCCACTGAAATTAAGAGGCCTTTGTTGCATAAAATTCCCAATTGTAACTTGTTATTTCGTAAGTGGATTTTAGAGTTCACTCTTATTTAGATTTCAATTTAGGACCATTGTAAACTAAGAGAGTATCAACACAAAGTTTGTGATTCCAGGTCCCATCAGGTTGGGCATCTCGTTTGGGTAGTAATCACACTTCCCTTCACATTGGTTTTTTACTCAGTTCCTCATATTTTCAATCATTGGATAGAATAAAAAAGAAATTATAGATGAGTAATTTTAAACTATTAAACAAAAAAAACAAGAATCCAATAACCTTACATGGATAGTTTAAAAATCACATTTATTCCATAACTTATGAATTTATATGATTTAATCTAACTTATCCATGATCTATTTCCTAAACTAGAATCTTGTGGGAATTTCAATTCCCTTAATAAAAGTTCGTAATGAGCGTAAAAATTTACCAAATCTTATCCCCTAGGAGTGTCAAACTAGATGTGAATAAATTCATCTTTTCATGTACCAGGTGATGATAAATTCTAGCTTAATGTGCCCTACTCAGGATTACAACCCCCAAGTACATCTGTGCCAGAGCCACGTCCACTTGTAGAATCCTGACATGGATATATTTTCTTAGAAACCAATTACTATATAAATTTTTTAAAAAATATAGACATTTTATTAGGTTTATTATTATCCCTAAGGCTTTATCTAGAGTTTTCTAATCCTAATCCCAAAAATTACTAAACTTTCCTTTGTACTAACTGTGAAAACCATAGTATTTATTACAAGTTAATTCATGATTTATTACAAAAGAATACACATGATATAACCCAAAAGATAAACAAGTATAGACTATTTAGGTAATTAGGTATATTATATAACAACTTAAAAAAGTGGTATATTGGAATTATTTAAAAATTCCTTAACATGCTCATAATTTTCATTCATTCTTAAAACTGTATGGGATAACATGAAACATTCATAAGAAAGGGGTGAAATATAAAGCCCAGCAAGGTAATAAATAAATCATAACACAAAGAAAGTATTACGTGTTAGAAAATAGGAATTTAAATAGAACATAAAAGGGTTGATAATCATAAACATTAATAAAGAGGCATGATATAGCATGATAACATAATAGAAAAATAGGAAAGGGGAAAAAATTTAAACATAGCATCATAAACATGGGTTAAGGATAACCTAAAAGAAACCATTACATGGTAGAAAATGTCCCATAATAAATTAGGTTCACTCCCTGATCCCATACAAGGTGTTTCATGAGACTAAAACATTACCTAATGCATTGGAGGTCTATGTAATTTCTTTCACACCAGTCCCTTTCATATCATGTACATACATAAGTCTATTACATAGATCATAAAATATAACGATATATTTAATCAATTATAACCCCATGGTTAAAGAGTGTAGGATAAATACATGTAATTTACCAATAAATTAGGGATAGTTATATCTAGATGATTACCCTAGAGTGGAAATGGGTGTGGATATTCATGACATGATCATTTGGAATGGAAAATCATAGTGAAATTTTAATAGAATAACTGCAGTACATAAAGGTTGATAAAATGTATGAATGAGAGTGAAATGGGTATATAATCATTTTGATATCAAAAGGAATTTAATAAGAATGTGGAAAAATATATCCCCTTATTAGGAATTCTAAATTAAAAGGTATAACATATATAAGACAAAGAGGAGAAGGATCAGATATCTTATTAAGTTTCAGCATAATAAAAAATTAGGTAAATTATATAATGAGAGGGAATAGATTGTATATAATAATAATTAAGAGATCAATTTTAATATAGGGTAATATTTATAAATTCATGAAAACATAACTGATTGAGATTAAAAAGTCTAAATAAAAAAGGGTTCTTAAATTGAAAATAAGAGAGAGTGGTCCCTTGCCTTGAGAGAGCAATTCCAAAATATTGGGAGGAGCTGATTTAGATCTTGGTGGAACCATTAGAGGACTCTAGATAGGGTATGGTAGTATAATAACGTGATCCAAGGACTTCAAGTGAAGTGTAATGGGATATTGTGTGGGTCTATGTAATGAATGAGAGGGAGTTCTTTATTATTTTCAAAACATTGGTTTGGGACTCTATATAATAAAGTAAATAAAACTAAAAACCATTACATGGTTTCTTCTAGATAGGAGGGTATCTTATTATTTTATATGGATAATAGAGGGACTCAATAAAATTTAACACTTGTTGATGTGGAAGTGAGTAATGTTTATAATGAAATGATTTTAAAAACTTCAAATATAATATCAGTGTTGATGGATTCAGAAAGTTATTATAAAATTAATAAAATAACATTGAAAGAAAATTATATTAAATTTAAAACAAATATTTTTTCTTGGATACCATTTATATAATTTATTACTTCAATTTTGTATCATTATTATGTGATCATACACACCATTTATGTATATCATATTTAATTTTTACATGAAAATTTGATTGTCTTAGAAAATTATGAAAAATTTATCATTGGATAACTGCAGTGTGATGATTCGAAAAATAATATTTATTTTAAAAAATAATTCTCTAAATATGTTAATTTTAACTTTTAAAACAAGAATCAAAATTTAACAACAGTTTCCAAACCCTTATAACAATTTCATTTGACAACATAAAAAATATATTATCATTTATATTTAATAAAAAATATTTAGTTTTATTATTTTATTAATAAATCATTTATTTTATAGAAATAATTAATTAATGAAAAATTAAATTCTTAATTTAAAATGTGTATTACATAAAATACAATTTTTTTTCTATCATGTCAAAATCAAAATCATTTATAAATTTACAACAATAAGAAGTAAATATAACCATTATTATATTGAAAATACACTATAAATATTCATATTATTAGTGGTTTGATACATATACCTTTATTACACCATCACACTCCTTAAGAGTATGGTGTTCAATGGTGATATTTTCATGGGGTGGTTTGGTATACATAGTTTGGGTCGTGATCTGGATGAGCTTGAAATTCTCTAGTAAATGGTTTCACTTGTGATTTAGTTGTCTGGTTTTGGTGTGAGATTGGTTAAGGGAAAATTATAGTGATGATATATCTCACATAATCTCTGATAAATTGGATTCATAGGGTATGATCTTACTAGTAGAGGCCATCACCTACTTTATCTATGACAATTCAATTTATCAAAACCCTATATTTATACTAATCATATGATCATTGCTCAATGGTTATATTATCAAGGGTTATGATGACTAATAGTATTTTAACCTGATATGATAAATAAATCTATTAAGGTCGTGTGTTTTCTATAACCACAATACATAATAGGTCATTTAATTCAATCAAAAATACAATTTTATTTATAAAAGTTTAGGTCATAAAACTGTACACCTTCTTCATGCCAAATGAGAGAAACACCTAAAGGTGATGGTTGAGTTAGTTTATTAGACAAATCACTATAGAATTTAGACTTATTATTTAATGGATATAATTCTATAGTGTATTTTTTATAATATAATCTTATTTAAATACTACATATATCATTGGTTCTCTTCCTTAATTTTAATTTCATTCCTTCGATGACACAAGATATTATTGATGGATATATTATGTGGATCACATCCTTATTCTTCTTTTTGGAACTAAATATTAAATATTTCATAAGGCCTATATTATTTGATGTACAAATTGATCAAAGAATTGTGTTAATATCTTTTTTTTACTATTATTATTCACTTCTTATAGAAAATTAAAGTATCGTGTGAGATATATTTCAATATTTTTGATTAATGAAACTACTCCAATAATATTAGTCTTATGGTATATTTCTCATTAAATTCTACACAATTCTTAGTCCAACCCATTATCTTTATTATAGTATATTTCTAAATGAGATACTTTCTATACATTAAAATATATTCACACTAAGAAATACTCCTCTTTAATTTTCCCTAATCTATGTGATCTCCTTCTAAACATTTGAAGACTTTAATATTCCAAAAAACAATAGAATTTTTCTATCATAATTGAATGAGTTATCAATTATAATTTTTGATTGATAATTAAAATTTTAATCCACATGAAAATATGGTGTGGAAACATCCTTGAAATTCAATAGCATCTCACACTCCAGTCCCATATTTGTATTCTCTCTATAGATTGCTTTGTAGTGTGTCTTCTTTCCATTATTGTGAATAAAAAAATTATCTTCATTTATTAACATCAAACCAAATATCTTGAATCATAATAATATAATCAATAAATTTTTTTGAAACATTTAATAACAGACAATGCATAAACTGATTTAAATCCTTTTACTAGTTATAAAAAATGTCATAAACCTCCTGAGGTTTTCCTTCAGTTTTCTATTGACTGCAATATTTAATGAAGGAAATAAACATTATGATGTTTCTAGAATGATCATATAAAGTCTTATTTTAAACTTATGAAGTTTAAATCAACCTTATAATGATTTAATTTGATATAAAATGAACCATGTATTCATAGTATGACTCCATATCTTTGTTGGAAAATTCCCCTTTTGGTATTACAAATGAATAATGTGGAATTTTCCTTTTCCATAGTTCTCCAAGAAATCGTTCCCTATAGTATTAGAAATGACCACTACTAAGTGATGTAATGATCCTAATAAAATTACTAGATGATCCATATGGTATGCCAATGACTCTTAATGTGTCTATAAATGATCCCTAAAGAAATCCCTTTTCCACTTAATGAATTTGATAGATCCTAAAAATTATCCTTATAGAGTTTCATATGATTCTTAAAAAAAATACAGGCTTTTTTATTTTTCAAAATCTAGATAAAAAATGGATCTATTGGAATGAGAATAATGACTCGTATATAAACCCAAATTATTCGTAAAAAGCTCCATAATTTTCACTTTTTACATTTTTATTATTAATTAAGCTTATAAAATGAGTTCAATTACCCTTAAAGAAGTCAGGATGACACTTATTGAGTCTTGAAATGACTCTTACACTCTCCGCCTTTGAAATCTTATTATCTTCCACCTTAAAAATGACTCTTATAAAACCAGAGACCTAAATATTATCACATAAACATTTAGACATTATATTCTTCCATAAACACTCAAGAAGACTCCAATTATCAAATATACAACTTTTTATATGATCACCTTGATATGATGCACCTTCTTCATATATAATTATACAACTTTTAGGACTATATATTCCTTCAAACTCCAATTATCCACATTTTATTCCATTTATAAATAGTAAGATCAAGATAATACTTCATCCACGATATGTTCATATTCTTAATAACTCACTAGTAACTTTCAAATATCCTACTTCTACTCCACTTATCTAACATTGGGATTTCTACCTCGATCATATCCTTACAATTATACTATCTGCCAATGCACTATATAAATTCAACATACACTACGGGAAAAATGAGCAATTGCGACGGGCTATTTGTGACGGGATTTATTCCCGTCGCAAATAGTCATGTTAAAAACTTATTTGCGACGGGGGTATTTCCCCGTCGCAAATAAGGAGGCTTTTGCGACGGGATTGGTTTCCCCGTCGCAAATAGTTTTCCCACGATGCGCGCCAAATCGCGGGAAACTTATTTGCGACGGGGGAATATTCCCGTCGCAAATAACCGGCGGCGGTAAAAGGTATTTGCGACGGGAATATTCCCCCGTCGCAAATACTATGTCGGCAGGGGTTATTTGCGACGGGTCCCGTCGCAAATAACTATTTACCGGTTGACCGTAATAAATGTTGGCTAAGGTATTTGCGACGGGTACCGTCGCAAATAATACTATTTGCGACGGGAATCCCGTCGCAAATGGGCCCATCGCAAAAAATCTAACCTATAAATACCCCCATCCGTTTTTTTCATTTCATTCTCATTCCTTATCTTCTCCTTCTCTCAAAATTATATTTCTAGAGTTAAGTTTTTCTCCAGTTTAATTTTCTTCTCCGGAGCTGATATTAAAGTTTTGAAGAACGATCAGAACAGATCAATTTTCAAGGTATTTATCTTCATTTTAATTTTTTATTTATTTTTAATTTTTTATTAGTTTTAATTATTATTAATTAGTTGTAATTTAATTATGTTTACATTGTTTTATTACTTAACAAATTTAAATTATTTGTATTGTTTATAGTTAATGGTAATTAGGAATAATTAGTAATAATTTTTAATAATTAATAATAAATATTAATAATTAGTAATAAATACCAATAATTAGGAATAAGAACATTATTACATTATTAGTTTATTTTATTATTAATATTAAAATAATATAATTTTTTATATATATACAATTCTTTTTTCATCTGTGTGTTTGCTGTCTTCACATGTATTATTTGTATGTGGAGATAGAAAACGCACAGATGAAAGAAGAATTGTATATAAATTAGAAAATTATATTATTTTAATATTAATAATAAAATATATTAATAATGTTATTATTTGTAATTATTGGTAATTATTTCTAATTATTGATAATTATTCATTTAATTACTAATAATTAGGAACAATTATCAATAATTATCAATAATTAAGAATAATTAGTAATAATTAGTAATAATTACCAATAATTAGTATTAATTACCTATAATTAGTATTAATTACCAATAATTAGTATTAATTACCAATAATTAGTATTAATTACCAATAATTAGTAATAATTACCAATAATTAACAATAATTAGTAAAAATTACCTATAATTAGTATTAATTACCAATAATTAGTATTAATTACCAATAATTAGTATTAATTATCAATAATTAGTAATAATTAGGAATAATTAACAATAATTAGTAATAATTAGTAATAATTAGGAATAATTAGTATTAATTAGGAATAATTAATAATAATTACCAATAATTAGTATTAATTACCAATAATTAGTATTAATTACCAATAATTAGTATTAATTACCAATAATTAGTATTATATACCAATAATTAGTATTAATTACCAATAATTAGTATTAATTACCAATAATTAGTATTAATTACCAATAATTAGTATTAATTACCAATAATTAGTATTAATTACCAATAATTACCAATAATTACCAATATTTAGTAATAATTACCAATAATTACCAATAATTATCAATATTTAGTAATAATTAACAATAATTGCCAATAATTACCAATAATTAGTAATAATTACCAATAATTATCAATAATTAATAATAATTATCAATAATTATTAATAATTAGCAATAATTACTAATAATTAGTAATAATTACTAATAATTAGCAATAATTAGTAATAATTAGAAATAATTATTAATAATTAGAAATAATTAGTAATAATTAGAAATAATTAGTAATAATTAGTAATAATTAACAATAATTAGTAATAATTAGGAATAATTAGGAATAATTAGGATTAATTAGGAATAATTAGTATTAATTAGGAATAATTAGTAATAATTACCAATAATTACCAATAATTATTATTAATTACCAATAATTAGTATTAATTACCAATAATTAGTATTAATTACCAATAATTATTATTAATTACCAATAATTAGTATTAATTACCAATAATTAGTATTAATTACCAATAATTAGTATTAATTACCAATAATTACCAATAATTACCAATATTTAGTAATAATTACCAATAATTACCAATAATTATCAATAATTGCCAATAATTATCAATAATTGCCAATAATTAACAATAATTGCCAATAATTACCAATAATTATCAATAATTACTAATAATTATCAATAATTAATAATAATTAGCAATAATTACTCATAATTAGTAATAATTACTAATAATTAGCAATAATTAGTAATAATTAGAAATAATTATTAATAATTAGAAATAATTAGTAATAATTAGAAATAATTAGTAATAATTAGTAATAATTAACAATAATTAGTAATAATTAGGAATAATTAGGAATAATTAGGATTAATTAGGAATAATTAGTATTAATTAGGAATAATTAGTAATAATTACCAATAATTACCAATAATTATTATTAATTACCAATAATTAGTATTAATTACCAATAATTAGTATTAATTACCAATAATTAGTATTAATTACTAATAATTAGTATTAATTATCAATAATTAGTATTAATTAGCAATAATTAGTATTAATTGCCAATATTTAGTAATAATTACCAATATTTAGTAATAATTAACAATAATTGCCAATAATTAACAATAATTAGTAATAATTACCAATAATTATCAATAATTACTAATAATTATCAATAATTACTAATAATTATCAATAATTAATAATAATTAGCAATAATTAGTAACAATTAGCAATAATTACTAATAATTAGAAATAATTAGTAATAATTAGAAATAATTAGTAATAATTAGAAATAATTAGTAATAATTAGAAATAATTAGTAATAATTAGTAATAATTAACAATAATTAGTAATAATTAGGAATAATTAGTATTAATTAGGAATAATTAGTAATAATTACCAATAATTAGTAATAATGATTATTAATTACCAATAATTAGTATTAATTACCAATAATTAGTATTAATTACCAATAATTAGTATTAATTACCAATAATCACCAATAATTACCAATAATGACCAATATTTTCCAATATTTTCCAATAATTACCAATAATTACCAACATTTTCCAATAATTACCAATATTTACCAATATTTACCAATATTTACCAATAATTAGGAATAACTACCAAAAATTAAGAATAACTACCAATAATTTGGAATAATTACCAATAATTTGGAATAATTACCAATAATTTGGAATAATTACCAATAATTTGGAATAATTACCAATAATTTGGAATAATTACCAATAATTTGGAATAATTACCTTATTACATTATTTGTATATTTTATTATTAATATTAAAATAATATAATTTTCTATATTATATACAATTCTCTTTTCATCTGTGTGTTTTCTGTCTCCACATGTAATATTCACATTCTTTTTCAAAATTATCAACCTACTCGCCAATGGAGAGGTGAAAGTGAATGCGAATATTACATGTGGAGACAGAATGTTAAACACACAGATGAAAAGAGAATTGTATATAATATAAAAAATTATGTTATTTTAATATTAATAATAAAATATACTAATAATGTAATAATGTTATTATTATATAATTAATGTTTATGAAAAAATTATATCAGTATTATTAAAATAATAAAAAATCAATATAATATTAAAATTATAAATATTTGTAACATGTTTTTCTTTATTCTCAATATATTCAATCTTTACTTGAGTGTTTTTTCTAACAAATTATTCAAAACCAGTAATGCTTTTATATTTTATAGAGAAATATGGAACAACGAGGTCGTCAACAATCATTATTAAGTGACCGCATATGGATAAATCAACGTAGAAATCCAAACGGTTCTGGTTTAAATCCAGTATATGTTGAGGGTGTGGAGACTTTTTTATCATTTGCGGAATCAAATTCAGAATTTGTTTCAGAAGGAAAAATAAAATGCCCTTGCAGAAAATGTGCATTGAGAACGTTTGACACGTTTGACAAAGTGGGAGAACATCTCTTGCGTTTTGGTTTTCAACCAGATTATGTTTTTTGGTATCAACACGGTGAACGCAGTTCCAGAGCAGGTGATACCAACTTGATTCCAGATCCATCCCGGTTTCAAGATTTAGTACATGATGTTGCAGGTTCATCTGTTCAACATACAGAAACTCCGGCTGATATAGCTTCAAATCCTGAGTTGGCACCGTCTGAATTTTATGAGTTGTTGAAATCTGCTGAGGATGCATTATATCCTGGCTGCAAGATGAGCAAATTAGAAGCAGTTGCAAAATTTATGGCTATCAAATCAGATAACGGAATGTCAAACACCTGTTTTTGGGAAAGAACACAATTGGATTAAACGTAGCATATTTTGGGATTTGCCATATTGGTCTGATTTGTTGGTCCGACACATGTTAGATGTCATGCATATTGAGTACTCATAGACAGCATCGGTGGGGAGGCAGAATCGGGGGAGGCAGGAGGTGACTCATCGAGCTGGGAGTCGTTCTTTCAGTACTCATAGACAGCATCTGGTACGTACATTATTTATAAATATTTTATATAACTATAAATATTAACAGTTTATTTTTTATTCTTATAGGCTGTCGAGCACCCCGATATTACAGAGTACGACGTATATCGGAGGATGTATAGTGATCCTGCTACTGGGGAGCTCAGAGGTGATCGTCAGCATCACATCGTGGTCAGTATTATTTGTTTTCAAGTTTAAAAATTAACTGCATATAATATATTCACAATTTTAATTTTAAATTGCAACTATAGGAGTCATATGAGGCCGCAGCGGCACAGGCCCGGCCTGAGAGTCAGGCCGAGTCATCAGATCAGACCACTGCCCATCAGTTTGATGAGGTGGCCTGGATGCAGGCCACCCAGTATGCCCTCGAGAAGGGCCGGGTAGTTGGTATCGGCTCTCGACTGACTCCCGGAGATTATTATGGCAGTACTGCGATGTCGGTGTCCAGCTCGAGAGGAGCTCGTGCATCTTCTTCTACACAGTATGAGGATCAGTTGCGATCTCAGACTGCACAAATAGAGAGTCTCCGACAGGAGAAGGAGCAGATGCGTTAGCAGCATGAGGAGGAGCGTCGACGCCAGCAGCAGCTGTACGAGGAGCAGACGAGTCGGTGGCAGCAGCAGCATCAGGAGCAGATGGAGTACATGCGCCGACTCACTCATGCTTTAGGGATGGAGTATTCTCCACCACCATCTGCAGATCCCCCACCTCCCCCCCTCCCCCCCCTCCTACAGATTAGAGTTTGTATTTCTGTTATAAAATTTGTGAAATCAAAATATTTTTTTTTTCTATTCGTAGTTTCTGTCTCATTATAAAATATTAATAATATTATATTTTTAAATAACAATATTAATATGAATAATAATATTATTTATATTTTATAATATTAAATTTTATATATATATTAAAATTTTATTTATATATTAAAATTTTATATATATATTAAAATTTTATAATATTATAATTTAATTATTTTTTTTGTAATACTTGAATTATTTTAATATTTGAATGTAAAATAATTCTATTATTTTTATATTAATTAAAATAACTTATTAATATTTTTCTTATTTATGAATTATAATTGTAATATTATTATATTAATTAAATTATTTATTAATATTCTATTATTTTTATTTTTGAATTATAATTCTACTATTATTATAGTAATTAAAATAATTTATTATTTTCATTTGTAAATTATAATTCTATTATTATATTAATTAAAATAATTTTTTAATAATTTATTTTTTTTATTTTTTTTATAGTATTTGCGACGGGATACTATGCCCGTCGCAAATACTAGTATTATTAATAGTTTTTTTTTTTTTTAAAGTATTTGCGATGGGTCCCGACTCCCGTCGCAAATACTAGTATTATTAATTTTTTTAATTTTTTTAAAAAAGAGTTTTTGCGACGGATCCGTCGCAAAAGCTATTTGCGACGGGTCCCGTCGCAAAAACTGTTTCAAAAGTTTTTTACAAAAATACGGAATACTATTTGCGACGGGGAGAATGCTCGTCGCAAAAAAAGGCTTTAGCGACGGGCCCGTCGCAAATAAGTGTAGTTGCGACGGCGTTTTCAGCAACGGGCTATTTGCGACGGGACCCCGTCGCAAATGGCTATTTGCGACGGGTTCCCCTCGCAAATAGCCCGTCGCAAATACCTGCTTTTCTAGTAGTGATATTGTTTTTTTCAATTCAAAAATTTAATATAAATCACTATAATTAATATCATTACTTCACTGTATATTTGAAATAACACTTTAATAGATCTAATGTATAATATTAAAAAACCCATAAAAACAACTTGGTTGAAGAATTATTCCCCATGGTATTTTATTGAAAATATTAACCAAAATATAACTCCTCATTACATCTCCAAAACCATCAAAACGAGATATGAATTTATTCTTCCAATTTTTCAATAAAATAAAAAGGTACAATTGTATCTAAATTTTTTCTTCAAGATCACTCCACATATATTTTTGAATTCCATGGGTGTTACCCCATTACTTTTACTCCCACATTCTCATAGAAATTTTTGGGTTCTCCTTCTCATATTTACTCTCCCTTTATAGTTTTATCTCTAGATTACTAGTTATTTTTAAATAGATATTCAAGATGATATTTCTTAACTCTAGATCAGAATAGTGTGTTCTCTCCCTCTGACATGAAAATATTTTCCTACCCATTTTCTATGGGACCCACCATGTTTATTACACACCTATAACTTTTTCTATGACCTACTCAATAGTTCTTTAAAATGGCATTAAATTTTAGAAATTTTGGATCTATTTAACATCTTTTTAATATAAGATTCATCCTTATAAAATTGTTAAAAGATATTTTTCCATTATTTTCATTGGAGATAACACAAAGTGGATAACACTTATTGAAATTCACTTAATTCCAAATTTGATAGTTCATTAACTAGATCATTTATTGAACCAAAGTTTTATCATATTACACATACATAATGATTCATGAATTTTCTTCAAAAATCATATACAATTTTCTATAAATAATTATAGTGATTGAAATCACCTATTATAATTTGATTCATTGCAAAATTCTTTATGAATACTAAGATAGACCTTAGTGTTGCAAACAATATTTTATGTCAATAATCCCAAAACAATCCATTTCACCCACCTTTTGTCATAAGAACACTCAAATTTAGTTTTCTCATATTAAAATCATCCTAATAATTTAATCATAGTCATAAAAACATTCATTATACAAAAAATGGAATAAAAATAGTGTGATACTTACCACATGTTAGCTCAACTTGATATCACTTGTAAATAAATCTATAGTAACACTTTATTCTTTTTTTCTGCTTTCTAAATAGAGATTTATCTTTTTCAAATGAATATTAATGTACTTTAAGTGTTTGAAACCAACCCCCAAAAATTCCTTCAACTTTTTTATACCACTAATTAGTACCATAGTTGAGATGATCTATATTTTAGGAAACCACTAGCTGATAACAAAACTTCATTTTTTAACAAATTCTTGGTATCTTGAAAATTGTAATTTGATAACACTTTTTAGTTTATTAAAAAATTAACATGAAAACCATGTATGTTTCTATATCCTACCATCAATCATTATTATTATTCTTAGTCTTATAATGCCACTAAATATATACCATGTAACCAATTTTTGAACCCCATATTTATCTTGATACCGCCTCTTATATCATATGAGGATTTGACACCATCTTCAATTCTAGGTTATTCCCTTCTATATGTTATTCCATATTTATATTGGTAATAAAAAGTGGATTATTTTCAATAATTTATGAGTTATATCAGATCTTCATCACCATTTTTTATTAATATTGATGCATGATTCAATTTTTTGCATAAATTTTCTTTCATCATGATCACATGTTGTATTTTAAGCATAACCACCCCCTGGATCATATATCCCCCTTTATTATAAACCAATTTCAACTAACATGTAGAAAATTATAATTATAATGGGATATGGGTACCGCTACATCATCAAGTATACAAGTGTGGTTGGTCTTTATGGGATAAAATTTTGTATCTAGTTTTCATCAAAACATTTATAAAGGTGGGCCTTTGCATGACATGACTTATACAAACTTATTTTTGATTTTTTGATTTGGTATTCACCATTATTTTTGGCTTGCGTTTATTTTTCACAGTGATAAAAATACCACTCATATATTTTTTTTCTTTGATATTCCACATTTGTATTCCACATCATGCTTCTCTCCCCATGAAATAACCTTTCCATTGGTCTTTTATTCCAACTATATAGTGTTGTGGATGAGAAAATGTAAGCATAATTCGTTATTTTATAATTCAAAGTCTATCAAATCCACATTTTAATTTTTTATTTAGGTTGATTTTTACTTCAAGTGTACGTTCATCTCTATCATAGTGGAAGTTTCTTCCTCCTTTTTCTTTATCTTCCAAATAAACTTTCATTCTTTCTAAGAGGGCCATTGTGAGCACATCATCATAGTTACTTGATTCACCTTTCAATAAGCTCAATGTTTTTGCTAAAAATGGTAAAAAAAATTAACATAATATTTCTCTTTTGATGTTAATCTAATCCTTGTATGTCTTAGGAATAGAGGATTTTATTATGAATTTTTTTATTCCCTCCTGATTCAGTGTCTTTCTATGTTACCAGGGTTAGAATATGTAAAATATATCCCCCATAAATAATACCTCAAGTGGTCTCCTTTAGGTTGAGATATTAACATAATAGGTTTACTTATAGCATTTATCAATAACACACTGGTGTTTTATGAAATATATTTTTCAAATAAATTTAATTTCTTTGATATCTTTTGATACATGAAACTTCAACTATAAATGAACCATGATATATTGTTAAAATTTATTGTTTAATATGTCAGTTATCCCCTAACAATTAAAAATGGAACAATGATTAGAATATATAAATTATAAAAATTATGTATAAAGGTTTCAGATAAATCAAACACATTGATAATTATGCACTAAATTTTTAGTAATGTCTTTATATGCATCTAAAATACTTTTTCCAGAAATGATTTTTTTATTTTTTTGTGAACAAAAAAATTTATTTAAGTTTTAACACATTTAGAAAATTAATTTGAAAAAAATGAAATTAATTTTTTAACAAATCATTTCAAAATTACTTTATAATTAATATTTAAATTTTTTTTAAAGTTTTATTTTTTTGTTAATATAAAAAAATACTTATTTTTATTAAAGATTGTATATTTTTTCAACGTATTTAAAAAATTTAATTTTATTTTAAAGGGTTTGAAAATAAATATTAGTTCAGTTATATTATTATTAGTTAAATTTAGGTAATTTTAATCAATATTATTTGGAATTTTTATATAAAAAACTATTTAAAACTTAAAGAAACTTTTTCTTTGGGAAACTGCTTTTCATTGTGTTTGCAGGTTTACTTTTAAATTAAATTAGAGAACTTAAAGGAATTATGTTTTATAAAATTGATTTAATATTTATAATAATCATAATTTATATTATATTGTAAATACATCTTAATTTTTAGTCATAATGAATGGTGAAAACTATAAAAATATGTTATTACTATTAAGGAAAATACATTTTTACTATAGGCATAAAATAAAGATATCATGGTTCAATTTACTTAAAAAAATTACTTTATAATATTTTTGAGGTTTTTTAGTACATTATCAATTTAAGGAGTTAAATAGTGTATTATAAAATATTACTTTGAATTTTGGAACCCAAGATTCACTTTTGTGAAGATAAGATATGTTTTATACAAATTAAAAACATTTTGGAATACTTGATATTAGTGGCATGGTTGGAAGATTACATTCAGTTTTTTCTTAATAAAAATTTATAAAAACATTCCTTAGTTTATCATTTAACCAAAAACAATTCTTTGAAATCTATTTATTTAATTATTTTAAGGTAAATTGGTTTTTACCCTTAAATCGAGTATTTTCCTGAAAACAGTTTTCCATGTGTTTTGTGTACATGTATTAAAAGTAATTTATAAAAAATTTATAAATTAAATATCATAAAAATGAATTAAAATTTTGAATAATAATATCCAAAATATTAAAATTACCCTTTTATTTTTTTTATAATATGTTTTCAAGGAAAAAATAAAGTTATTTTGGTTAAGGTGAAAATGGGTTTAATAATGTTTAACTAGAAGATAAAACTTAAAATTTATCCAACACATACAAAAATATGATATTTTGAGTTTATTTATACCATATCACATATTATATTTTAATTTTTAGTGACTTGGTTCCACTTTACAAGATTATGATATTTCTATTATTTAATCTTTTAAGAAATTTCATGTGTGTCATTCCCCTCCCTTTTAAAAGGGCTCCCCACCTTTCTCCTCTTAAGACAAATTTGAGCCTTATATATCAAAAAACCATAATAAATTCTCTTATAAAATTTATTAGACACATTCTATATTTTTTGGTATTCTGAAAATTCCAACCCTTGGATCCTTAAGAGAATATCTGAAGAATTTGATTCAAAGAAGAGGTAATTTCCTTAAATAATCACTTTCTTTTTAATTATTCTTTAACCTCTTCTTAAATTGTTATCTTTTTAAAAAAATAATTAATTTAATATAATAAATACACTAAAATGTTATTAGAAATATTAAACAACCATTATTCACCATATTTCCATAAAATTAGATTTGAAACTATTACTTGAGCGTGCATACAACTTATCGTCTCCAAATAGCAATACAATTCATTTCTCATAACCAAATTTTATGGTTGTTTATTCTGATGGGTTTAATGTTTTAATATATAATTATGAAATAATTATACTTCTATAATTTTAATATCATATCTACCATCTTTCTTTCCAATCTGTTTGGAAATAATAACGTCGCTTATGAGTACATGTGGACTACAACCTTCAAGAAAGGATGTGATTCCATTTTCATTTATATTTTATATAGATGGTAAAAAGGATTAATTTGATGAATATGTAATATTTATACAATATAATATTTATCCTATAAAAGTTAATTAATATTTAACTTTTTTTATTCTATTCGTCAAAAAATGAAAACAGTGTTCATGCTTACGTATGGCCTACCACCTCCATTAACGGTGTATTTTATTTTTATATCTATCATTTTATAGATGAATATAAAAATGTATATATTGAATATATAATATATTTATATAATTATTATCATTTTGGAGATTATTGAACCATTATCAATGTATAAGAACCAAAAATACGAAACCCAAACATGTATGAAAAATGAAGAAGATATCTCCAGGAACAGTGATTTTAATAAAGTATTATTAATGAATAGGTGATAAAAGGTTATAAATAAATAATGTATGTTATGATATATATTATTATTTTTTATTAATATATTTATAATAACTTAATTTTTATTATACAGGGTGTTCCAATTCATATAATGGAATTCATACATAAGGTAATGGATTTTCATCTCGATTTCATCTCTATGAGACACATGCCATATTCACCTCTTTTTTCACTTACATGGTGTATATACAGACCTTTATTTAATATATTATTCTTATTAGTAAAATAATGTGGATTTACATATCCATTTAAGGCTATTTAATTTATTTGGATTATAATTCAAAACTTACCAATGCAATAAGGGTTTTATGTTACAATCTCATTGTTTGTCAGGATTATTTATGATTTTTTTATGATGAAAAAATATTATGATCAACCACTCAAGAAACTAATTAATTTTCATAAAATTTGGTTATTTCATGAAATTACATTTTTCCCATTAATCTTAATAACCTTAAGTACTCAAGAGGTCGAAAAAAAAATTATGGAAAATCAAACTTATTTATCTCCTCGGTTGAAAAAAAACCTTTTTCTTCTATAAACATGTTTTCTAAAAATATTGTAAAGATAATTTTTACTATTATTATTTGATTTTATAAATTCATTTTTTCCATGTTTTACTTATGGAAAATTATTTTTAAAGGATTCTTTCTTTTTTTTATGAATAATATACATTTTTACTTTTTAAAAAATATGAAAGGAATTTTTTTTTAACTTATACAGCATGAAAGAAATTTATTGTCATCATGACCACTAAATTATTTTAATATTCCATTACAAGCTTCCATGTTTATTTTTAAAGATAATTTTTTCTATAATCATTTCAAAAAAAATATTTTAAAGAAGTTATTTCAAAATGTAAAGGATATTTTCCTTCATAATTTTTTAATGAACTTGTAATGGTATTTATATTAATCAGAGAAAAAACAACCTTGATACCACTTATTATTTACTAGGGATATTATCCAAGTATACCATATTTTTTCTTTCATTTGATGGTTTATTTTTATGATGATAATATTTTTATAAAACATAATATTTTTCTACGTGTTATGGTATGATGAAATGAATAAATTCCTATGAAACCCATTTTTTCATGGGTTTAGATATGATGAATGTTTTATGATCTTGTGCCACACATATGTATTATTTAAGTTATGTGATATGTGGGACCAATATCTCCCTAAAATTTATTGGGTAATTATGGATAACTCATGAGTCAAATATGTTATGCATGAACCTCATTTCATGTTCATAGTTTTAAGCATGGACCGAGATTCGATGTCCATAATATTAGGCATGGATCTAGTTTTCTTATCTTTAAGTTTTTGTGAGGACCTAATTTTCTAGTCTATAATTTTATAAATAATCAAGATTTCATTTCCATAATATTATTCATGTACCTTGTTTCATGTTCATATGTTTATTGAGGGCCTGATTTCATGTCTTTAACATAATGAGTCAACCTATTTCTATTTATACATTTTTACAAAGTTATTCACTTTTGTGTTTGAAAAAATTCAATGTATTATGAAAATGTTAAGCTCTCAAGGTTCATTTACTTTTATTCCTTTTTGTTTCATGTCTTATGAACTTATAATATTTATTCCATAACTCAAGATTATGATATGGGATATGCAGGGTATGGATTTCAAATGTTAATCTCATGTTTTTATACCCTTATTCAATGTTAATTTAAGTGTACATTGTCATCACCATTGTTTACCCCTATGTAGAATCTGATCTCACCCTTTCTTGTTTTTACTTTTCCCTGTGTTATGATTAAAGTTATTAACTATGATATGTCTAATAAGGGTTATAAGTATAAATAAATTAGTGGCAGATGATTTAGATCTTTTATGAACCACTGGTTTATGTTTCCATGTTTCCAATGATACTAGAACTATATGATTCTAGTATGGATCATAATTTTATGTAATGAATATTCAACTAATAAGATGTAATATCATATGTATGATAGTCTTGGGTCACTATAGTTTTTATCATAGAAATTTTTAGCTATCCTTTGGAATCTAGGATGAGAAAATTTTAGTGACAACCCTGGGGATAAGTCTATGTATATGATAAATACATAAATATTTAGTAATGATCATCGATGACCTAGGTTAGACCAAAGGTGTCATAGAAGAATGTGTAATGATTTATACGTTCTATAAATGATTTTTCATTATTATCTGGTTTCCCACTATGATTATTGTTTCCTACACTAGATTTTTTAGTTTTAGTCAATGGATAGAACCTAAAGTAATTCTATTAATATTGAATGTAATGATCAATGGAATGATTTTACTCATGGGAAACCAAGTGAAATAATATATGTAATTTGAAACCCTATTATTATGGTTACTTTTTATCTTTTTATATGATTAAAAATATCAAATTTCATGATTTTTCTAACTCATATAATAAGATAAAGAAGGAGTATCATAAATACCATAGAAGATAAAATATTATACTTCCAACATGTCTAGAATGTGGGAAGAAGCCCTCAGTTGAATGCCCTAAATGGAAGGGAAGATGTTTTGAGTATGGAAAAGAATAACACAAAGTAAGTAATTTTTGGGAAAAAATAAAAAGTTCAGTTAACCCAATGGATGAAACAAATGTCATCCCTAAGGTATCCTTGATGTAAGAATGTTTTAAATATATAAATTATGGAAATTATATAAATATATTTCATAGGAGAAAAGATTGAGAAGAGAATCAACATGGTTGTATGAGAAATGGTTTTACTAATGATGATGAAGAGACTAAAAATGAAATATGAAATTTATGGGGTATTTTAACATTATTTATTATGTTAAAATTTAAGAAACATAATTAAATATTTTTTTATGAATCCAGATACAAGATTTATATTTCATATTGTAATAAGTAATTATCAGGGAATAAGAGGGCGAATCATAATTAATGGTTTAAGAAGTAAGTGGAATAATTGAAGTGTGTTTGTATTTGTATTCAATAATTATGTTTTATAACTATTATGCAAAATATATTTCAGTTATAAAATTAATCAAACATATAAGGATTAATCTACAATAGTTTTCTTTAATAATTTGAAAACACATGTTTTAATGATTCTGATAACCAAGAAAATTGATTTGGTTGTAATGAGGTAATGTTTAGATGGGATAAATAGTTGATTGAATGTAAAGGTATATTATCGGTGATCTATAAATTGGGAAATTATTTCATGAAAAAGTGAATTTGATCATATTTGATGAATTTTATTTCAGTTTTGGATTTATGGAATATATTCAATAGTCTATAATGTTATTTTTGGAAAAATCATTTTTTTTATTTTGTAAGAATATATTTTTTCATGTGAGGATAACATAAAACATATGGATTCCATCAAGGGTTTAAAATTTTAAGGTTTATTATAAATTGAAAGGAATCAACAGCTCCATTTTAATTTTTTAAGTGATGTTATTTTGAATTGATATGAAAATTTTAATAGGTTTTAAGAAGTATACTCTATTGAGGTTTAAATAACCCTTGGGGATTGGTATATTATTTGGTATTAAGTTAATTTTAGTCTAATGGATAGTACGATATAGATAATCTACATGGTTGAAAAGTTATTCAATGAAAAGGTGATTTTTTAAGAGATATTTATGGTCAAGTTAAATGTTAAATTTCATATTCGTATCTAAATTTGATTCATGGTATTTTGGTTAATTTTACTACATTAAAATATTATATTGTTATTTATCATGGTAATTAATGATCTTTTGGGATATGTTTAATTAGGTTTAGGTTTATGTAACCCATAGGTTTAACATGCAGCTCAATAATAAGGATTATTTTGGAAGAAAGAGATTAAATTTTTTAAGAATTAATATAAAAGGTATGGGATCAAATTTGGGGTTAAAAATCATTAATTTTTGAAGTTATTGTGGTTATTTGGGATATAGGATTATTTATAAAATGATCTAAGTAGAACCTTTGTTGTTATTATATAACTTTTTGAGTTAAATTAGGTAGTTTATATGCTTTAGATGCCATCATAACTTGTGTTAACCATTTAGTTTTGGATAATATTTAAAGATAAGCGGAATATATTAATATCTTTTCATGAATTATGATGTTGGTTTTAGTGCTTCAGGAAAACAAATTCATCTTGAATACTCATCATTTGGTGAAAAATATGATTTTTAGTGGAAATAAATTAAAGAATACTACTTTTAAAGTAAGAATACTTCCTTATGTTTTTAGTATAAATGGTGAATGAAATAATCAAATATAGAAAAAAATATCTTGAAAAAAATATATTCTCTTATTACCTTCATTTCTGAGGAATCGAATATCTTTTCACCCATTAAAGATTTATGTTTTTGTGGTCATTAACTTCCTTGTAACCATGTTCTGTATCCCTCTCTATCATTCCTTGGGAATTAGTTTTCTCTTTCATGTCCATGTTTTAACATCTCACTAATTTTATCCAATTTAGAAACAAAAATATGTGTTATTCAAGATAAAATATATATTTCTTTTTCTCAATTATCAAGAGAAATTTTTACAAACACTTTTTATAATGTAGGTTTCGAAAAATAAAGTTTCAAATGTCAAACCTTTGATTACTGAGTGAAAGTTTTAATTGGGAAGACATAACATACTAAAGTGGATATAATGTAATACCAATAAATTTTATAAAATAATTTTTAAAATAATTTTAATTTCATTGATATCTTATGATACACACAACATCGGTTTTAAAAGAACCATGATATAAAATAAAAAAATATTATTTAAAATGGAAGTTATTGTCTAGCTACTTAAGTTAGAGGATTGAATAGGAATAAATAAATTTGGAAAACTATTTGTAAAAGCTTAAAAGAAATTAAACACATTGATAATTAAGTACTAAATTTTTAGTAGTCTTTATATGCTTCAAACAAACTTTTTCTCAAAAATGGGTTTTTATTATTTCTGTGAAAAAATAAAATAATATATTTTAAAAAAAATTAAAAAATTTATTTTAGAAAATATAATTATTTTTTGAAACCATTATTTTAAAATTATGTTAGAATAATTTTTTTATAATTTTCTAAAAATATTGATTTTTTCATGAATAGTAAAAGATACAGATTTTTATAAAAAATTGTCTCTTTGATTAAGAAATTTTAAAAGATACATTTTTTTTGAATAGTTTTAAAAGTAAAATTTGTTCAATTATATTATGATTTATCCAATTAGGTAATTATAATCAAATTTATGTTAAATTTTGATATAAAAACTTTCTTAAACTTACGGAAACTTTTTATTTGGAAAACTGCTTTTCGCCCCTCTTGTAGATTTACTTTTAAATTAAATTATACCACTTAAATGAATTGAATTTTATTAAATGTATTCAATATATTAAATAATAAAAATTTATATTTTATAATATTTATATCTTAATTTTTTGTCCTAATGAATAGTGAAAATAGTAAAAATTTGTAACCACAATTAAGGTCAAAACAGTTTTACAGGAGGGTTAAATTAAAGATATAACGGTTAAAAATAACTAAAAAATTTTTTATAATATTTTTTATTATTTTGGGTAAATTATTGATTTAATTAGTTGAATAATTTTTTAAAAAATATTACTTTGAATTTTAGAATCCTTGGTTGACTTTTGTAAATAAAAGTTATATTTTATTCAAATTAAAAACTATTATTGATTCCTTGAAATTAATGTAATGATCAGAAAATTAAATTAATTTTTTTCGTGATAAAATGTCCAAAAACATTCCATAGTTTATTATTTAATCAAAAAAAATATGGAAACTAATTTATTACATTATTTGAGGGTAAAATTATTTTTACTCTTAAATCATGTATTTTCCTAAAAATGGTTTTCCATATGTTTTGTGTACTTGTATTAAAATTAATTTCTACCACATATAGAAATTACATATGGAAAATTTTATTTGAAATTTTTAATAATCATATCCAAAAATAATATGAGTGAACTTTTTTCTATCATATAATTATGTTGTCATGGTAAAAAGGAATGTTGTTCCAGTTAAGATTAAAATGGGTTTAAAATGGTTCAACTAAAATATAAGGATTAAAATTTATCCAAAACTTTCCCAAATGAGATTAGTTTAGTTTATTTTGACCATATAACATCTTATATTTACATTTGGGGTTCTTTGTTTCCACTTTATTGGATTATGATATTTATATTATTTAATTGTTTTAAGAAATTCAAATTGTGTCATTCTCTTCCTTATAAATGGACAACCCACCTTCATCCTATTCATATAATTTTGAGAATTATAGCTCAACCAAACACTAATAAATTATTTTATAAAACCATTTAGTCAAATTATAGAGGTTTTCTTCTTCCAAAAATACCAGACATAGGATCATGAAGAGGATATCTAAAGGATTTTTTTGAAAGAAGAGGTAATCGCCTTAACTAATCACTTTATTTTTAGTATTCTTTTACCTCCTAGAAATAAATTATTTTTTTCATAAAATAATAAATTTATTATAATAAATATAATCAAATGTCATTTTTTTATAAAACCACATTTTTCACACTCTTTTCATCAAATTGGAATTGAAAGTATCGCTTGTGCATACATACAGCTTATCATCTCCACATGCTGATATAATTCATTAATCATCACCATATTTTATGTATTGGTATTTTTATAGTTTTAATGTTTGTATTTGATAATTATGGTAAAATTACACTTCTATAATTAAAATATCATATCTACTTTTTTACCTTTCAATCTGTTGGTAAATGATAATGTCGCTTGTGCATATGTGTGGACTACCATCTCCACAAAGTGATGTGATTTGTGTTTCGTTTATATTTTACATGGATGGTAATAAGGATTAATTTGATTAATATATATTATTATATGATATAATAAAGATTCTGTAAAGTTAAATTAATATTTACCTTTCTTTCATTTCATCCATTGAAAAATGAAAACAACGGGCATGCATATGTATGACCTAACTTCTCTATAAACGGTGTATTTTGTTTTTCTACCTAAACTTTTATGGATTAATATAAACATGTATATAATTAATATATATAATATTTATATAATTATTAAATTGTGGGCATTATGGAACCATGATCAAAGTATAAGGATTAAAACTACTAAACCAAAACATATATGAATAACGATGCAGATATCACCAAGAATAGTGATTTTAATAAACAATTTTTAATAAATTGGTGATAAAAGTTTATAAATAAATCATATATTCTATTTTATATATAATAATGTTTTTTTAAATATATTTATAACAAATATATATTTATTATAAGGGAGTTACCAACACTTATAAAGGAATTCAGACCTGAGGTAAGGGATTTTCATCTAATTTTAAACTCTATGAGACACATGCCATATTCACCACCTGTTTCTATTATGTGGTGTATGTACTTACCATGAATAAAATTAATAATTTTTATTATATAAATTATGGAGATTTACATATCCATCTAAGGTTCTTTATTTCATGGGTCTTACGATTCAAAAGTTACTAAAGCGGTAAGGGTTTTATGTTACAATCTCATTGTTTATCAGGATTGTTTATAATTATGTTTACAATGATGAAATATTATGATATACCTATCAATAAACTATTTAACTTTATTTTAATCTAGTTATTTCTTAAAAATATGTGTTTTCATTTTTTTCCATCACCATAAGTACTCAGGATTCCATAAATATGGTTTTTAGGAAAATCAATATTAATTATCTCTTC
This sequence comes from Viscum album, assembly GCA_963277665.1. Taxonomy (NCBI): domain Eukaryota; kingdom Viridiplantae; phylum Streptophyta; class Magnoliopsida; order Santalales; family Viscaceae; genus Viscum; species Viscum album. The sequence goes on along the minus strand of OY728151.1, from coordinate 1,061,353,050 downwards.
ATTTTAATAAAATTATCCTTACATACCGGTGTTTTATAAAAAAAATTAAATAATGTTTTCATTATTCTTATATTATTTTTTAAATTAATTTTTATCTCTATTTTAATTATTTAAAAAATCTTAAAATGAATAATATTTTCATTTTCTGAACGAGGTACTTTTTGACTTTTAACAAAATTATGAAATGAATGTTTTTTACATATAAGGAATAAATGAAATTTATTACCATACTGACCTCTCAATTATTTTAATACTATTTAAAAGTTTCCATTCTTATTTTCAATGAAAATGTTTTCCATAATGAATTTAAAATTTTTAAATTTTAAATACTTTATTTCAAAATGGAAAGGATATTTTCCTCAAGAATGTTTTAATGACCTTTTATTGTTATTTCAATTCATCAGAGACAACATCACCTAATATAACTTATTATATACTAGGGATATGATCCAAAAATATCTTGTTTGTTCTTTATCTAGATAATTTAGTTTTATGATAAAAGGATTTTTATAAAACTCATTCCTTTTCCATGAGTTATGGTATGATGAAATGATGAAATGTTTATGAAATCCATTTATTTTCATGGGTTATGATATTATTAATGTTGTATGATCTTGTGGAACACATATTTATGATTTTCATTATGTGATGGGTGAGACCTATATCTCCCTCCAATGAATTGGATAATTATAGATAACTCCTGAGGAAAATATGTTATGTATGAACCAGATTTCAACTCCACAGTTTTATATGTGAGCCTAGATTTCATGTCTATAATATTATGTTTGGACCTGGTTTTCATGTCCATAAGTTTATGTGAGGACCTGATTTCAATATCCATAAGTTTATACATTAACATAGATTTCATGTACATAAGATTATGCATGGACCTTGTTTCTTGAACATAACGTTATGTGAGGGATTGATTTCATTCCTTAACATAATGAGTGAATATTTTCCTATTTATAAATGTTCAAAAAGTTATAATATTATGTTTATGCCACAATTCCATGTCTTATTCCAATTTTACTTTCCCATAGGTCATGTTATTTGATTACATTATGATTCATGTCTTATGGACTCTCAATTTTTATGTTATGAATCAAGATTATGATTTGTGATATGCAGGGTACATATTTAAAATGTTAAACTCTCGTTATCATATCCTTATGATCATATTATGTTTAAGTGATTATTGATATCTCCTAAGTTTAACCTTACTGAGAATTTTTTCACACCCTTTATTATGTTTCCTTTTAACTAGGATATTAATAAATTTATTATGTTTTATATGTCAAAGAATGGTTCTAGTTATGAATAACTTATTGGGAGATTGTGAAGATCCTTTATAAATCAGTTTTTTATGTGTGTAAGTTTACAATGATACTAGACCTATATAAACGTAGTATGTATTGTTATGTTATGTAATAAATATTCATCTAATAACATTTTATATCTATATATTAATAGTGTGGTTTGATATATGATCCCTCGAGATTCTATACACACACTCATGATGTGTCCTGACCTTCCATAGAAGTACCATTTTGTAGATATCTTCTTTTCAGAGTTTTATATTCTATTTTTCAGTAATCTTTCCTTTATTCATAGACTCTTATTATAAACATTCGTTGCTTACACTTTTTAAGGCTCCCATGGATGGAATATTCACATTTTCTTGTTCCTTTAAGGATTTTAGATTTATCTCAAACTTCTTGATCTTTTCATATTTTTATTATAATTTTGAATCCATATGCTTTAGGCTTCAGCTAGTTTCATTTCAAAATTTTATCCTCTCATCAAATTATATCTTTATAAGGAAAATGACTTACTTCAATTCTATATTTTTTTTGGTATATTATTTACTATTTCTTATGAAATTTTCTCAAGTAAATTAATTTTTCCTTAATCTTTACACCAATCTTCCTTATATAAAAATCTAATGCCACTTCCACTTTCCTCAACTTCTTAATCGCTATACACATATCTTTATTAAATGCACAGTTTATTTTATGTGTGACTTCCCATTTATTCACCATTTAATTTAAATATTGGATTTATTCTTGTTTGTTACATGAGCATCCTCCATATTTGAAAGTAAAGGTGATTTCACTATCAATACTAGAATCCACACTTCTATAATACTTCATGGGTGGATTGAACTTTTTTTATTTTTAATGATTTTATATAACATTTTTTGAATTAAATATAGAAATAAAATTATATTTTTACAGATATATTTAAGTAGTTTTCCTCTCAAGTGTATTATTCCAAATTTTCTGTCTCTTTTATTTAGGCATAAGGTAGTTTGTATCTAGCATGATCAAAATTTTCTCATCAGGGCAATATTTTCAATATTTCCTTGAGGTAGGTTCTACGTTAATATTAACTTCTAGTAGATTCTAATTTATCTTCTTTAATAATGTCCTGATATAAAAATCACTAGCATAGTGAATGGTTTTCTAGTATACCTTTCTAGAGATACCTCTATTGATAATTATATATTCATATACATAAAAACATATTAATTTCACTTCTTTATATTAGTATCCTATTAGAAATACTCAAAAATATCTTCACCATAATCCTTGTCAAAATATAAACATATCCTTTATCCAACCATTGAAATTAGTTCCATTTAATAATTGAGACTTTATTATTGATTACAGGGGTTACAAAAATTCAAAATCATACATTGAAGTTCAACACAAAGAAGGAACATTTAAGATTTGATACCACTTGTTACAACCGTATATTCCTTAGGATGGGGGTAAACCATGGTGTGGGTAAATGTAAACATTTTTACTTGTCAATATTTTTGAAATCTTATTCCATTGTTAGTATAAACTGTGTTTAAACTGTTTCATAATAACCCTTTCTCATCACCTCACCAAATATTAAATGGATATGCATGATATTAAATCATGTAAGGACCCTCAGATTTTTCCTTGGTTCAGTGAAAATGGAAACATACAAGGATAAAACATTGATGAAGTTATAATGTTCCAAAATCCACAGATCTGTATTAGTTTGATGAAAGAAATTATGGGCATTGTCACTATATGCCAAGGTTCGTTGACTTACAAAATTTTGGGCTTAGTAATTCTTAACCCAAGGCACAGTTCCCTCTTTTCTCCTTCATAAACTACTCAGGGAATTAATTCAATAACTTATTCATATTTTGGTCTCTCCATGATATTAAGTTAAATTATGTTTCTATTCATATTCATATTCATGTACATGTGTTATTGATTTTTGAATAAGTTTCACTCATTCTTCTTCACGCATGATAAGATAAACACCTAAATTTGAGGGTTGACATTTTTTATTCTACGAATTTCAATAGAAAAAATAATTCTCCACTCAAATTATCTTTTTACAGTGTTCTTCAACTATCAGATATTGAACTGATAGTATTCCTTACTTTAATAGCACTAGATATGATCGATGGATTTATTATATGGATCACCTCCTTATTCATCTCTCTATAAACAAATATTTAATATTTCATAATATATCCTTTCTTCTATATATAGAGTTATCAAATTATAGTGGTATTTTCGTTTTTCCCTATTATTCATATTCACTTCTTTAGAAAACTAGAGTAGCACATGAGATATATTTCTATACTTTCAAATGTGGAAACTCATTCATTAATCATAGTCATGAGATATCTTTTTTATTCAAGAATATATAATTCATGGTAAAAAAATTATCTTCATTAAGAGATATTTATCTTGGAGATATATTCCATAATTTAAAATATTAATGCATTAAAAGAGTCAGATCTCTAATTTTCCATAATTTCTTTGATCTTAACCAAAACATTTTCAGTATTTATTATTTGAGAAACCCACAAGTATATTTTAGCATATTTTATTGAGTTATCAATCATAATTTATGATTAAAATTTTAAAATTTAATCCTTATAGAATTGTAGCATGGAACCCTTCTTTTGGAACAACAGTATCTCAAACTCAATACCCAACTTTTCATTCTCTCCATAGTCTATATTGTAGCATGGATTCTTTACTCCAAGGATCATAACAAATTTATCATCAATTATTAACACAAAAACTATTATCTTAATTCATTATAATATAATCAATCATGAAGTTTTAAATGATGGAGAATATAATAATAATAATTTAATTTAAATTATTTCACTAATTATAGAAAATAGAATAAACTTCCTTGAATATGCCTCCTGACTACCACATTTTACAATGAAAATAAACCTTATGAAACTCCTAGAACAACCTTGTGAAGTTGGATTTTAATATTATGAATTTAGGAAATCAACCTTTTGATGTTTCAATCAACTACACTAAAATCCACTTTTCTATAAAATAAACCATACATTGAAAGGTATATTTCATGAATCTGCTGAAAAATAGCTCCTATGGTATAATAAATGAACCATGTGGAATTTTCCCATATCGAATTTATCTAAGGAAATCACCCATGTGGTACCATGAATGACACCTATGATGTGACCTAATGGTCCTTAAAAAATTATTGAATGGAATTTATAGTATTCCAATGACTGATATAAAATATGTAAATGATCCTTATGGAATTACATTTTCTAGTGAATTACACTTATGGATTCTATAAATGATCCTTAGAGAATCCTACATGATTCTTATGAAACTCTATCCTTTCAAATTTTCTAACTATTGATAAAAATGACTCTTATAGAATGACCACAATGACTATTAAAAAATGCCAAATGATTATTATTGAACACCAATATTTTCCATTTTCACACTCTTCTTAATAACAGATATTATATAATTATTCTAATGAAGCTTATGAGATCCTGGATAACTCTTTTGAAGTCCTGAAATCATTATTATGCTCTCTTCCCTTTCCATATTATCATTTTCCTCCATCAAAATGACTCTTAAAAAACTAGAGTATTGGATATTTTTACAAAAAAAACATTTTCATGCATTATTCTTCCAAAACCACTCAAAAATCCTCAAAAAATTAAATATTCGACTTTTGATATAACCATCAATGTATAATATTCTTCTTCAAATATTATTTTTCTAACGCTTTTCTGTCAGGTTTTACCTTTTCATTTTATGTGTGTGGGACACTTAGGTCATATGGGTCTTGTTGTTACCTCGCATTCACTCTTTAAAAAGGTGGGAAGCATCCATCACCTCTTGAGGGAAGTTTTCTCCTTGATCGAAATAGGAAGATGGGATGTCGGTCTCTCCTTCAATGGATTCCTACTAAGAATTCATCACCTTGTCCAAGTCTCCCATAAAGATTAAGAAGTTGTTCATTAAACTCTTTCCAGTTCCATATCTCGGTGGATTTTGGTTAATTATGCTACTTTTTTTATGACATTTCAAAGGGGTTAATTCAGGGAAGTGACCATCAGGTTGGAGAGTAGTCACATTGGGCATCGTTGACATGTATGGATGTTGAAACCTTTGTACACCTGGATTTTCCCTTATCATAGGGCTTCAAAGGAGTATGGAAGCCCAAGGAATACCACGTCCAATGTGTTGAATTTTATTCTAGAGGCATGCCTTCAATATTTTACTCATCTTCACATGTTTAACATGGGGTATGCCATGAGTTTAGCATCTAAAAGAGATGGATCAGACCGATCATGACACTTGTGAAAGTGGATCATATGGGTACATACCTTGGATGGAGCACTAAGATTTTTTACGGGATGGAAGGGTCGGAACACACAGTAAGGACAGACTCAGGATGGTGTGTCCCACAAAGGAGAAAATTTCACACTGTGATGGATGATCTAGAAACCAAAAAGGGTGTATCAGAGGATAGTGTATCCCAAAAAATGGGACCCCACCGTTTAACATTGGTTGGGATTGAACCTCATGGAGGCTTCCTACAAACCCTATTTAGAAGATAGGGATCAAAACCCACGTAGTTTGAGAGTGTGAGTTATGGGATCAGGGTGTACAAAATGGAAAATAAACTCGGAATCATGTTGAGACTTATGCGTGGTTAGTGGACCAGGTTCTATAAAGAGAAATGAGACAAATGGGGCTTACACTTGGTTAGATTACCATATGGATGGTCTGGTTTCACCAGGATCTGGTGGTCTGGGTAAAATCATGATGGATATGGATGAAGTTTCGAAGGGTGGAATGAATGGGGATGGAACCGAGAACCTATGTTAAGGTGATGGTATTGGGCTTGAACATCAAGGAGTTTTCTTAAGTATCATAGTGGTAGTGAATCATAGTCCACGTAGTTGTGGAATGGGGAAATGAGTCGTCTGAGGAGTCGGCTCGTGAGAATGGACCTGTGGATGGGGACCCAAAGGAAATGGAACTAATGGTTTAAGGCATGATCTTCTTGAGACACAAAGGATCTAGTGGGAGACGAGGATGAGGGGTGGGTTGTTATTTCACCTTGGGGAGGCATCTTATGTGCCTTTCTCAAAAATGTAAATGATCAAAGTCCACATAGTTCAGGAATAGGGCACAAAATCAGGGTGTACACAAAGTATAGAAACATGAATACATGCTTAGAGATTATGCATGGTTAGAATCTCATCGCAAGAGGGACACTCTTGGTTGTATAAATATGAATTGATTGTGGGACTTACGCACTAAGACAGCTTAGGAACTGGTTTAACACCACTAATGGGTGGACCATGTATGTGGGTCCCAATAAAGGGGACACTGAAGTTTACCAGTGTTTGGGGTTGAACCTCAAGGAGGCTTCCTATGTACCCTATCTAAGAGACAGTGATAAAAACCCATGTAATTCAAAAGAATATAGTTTAACGTCATATGGGACGAACATGCAGGGTGAGGGTGAACTGATGTGAAGTGGTATGGATCAATTGCTGATGGACTTGAACCTCAGGGAGGATTCCAACATATCCTCATGGTAGGGTATCTAAGTCCACATAGTTCAGTGGAGAGGGGGATGGATCTTACATGCTAAGGAGTCCCCAAGAGGATTCCATGGTTGATTCTTACTCTAATCCCACGTGAGTCATGCTCAGTGTGAGAAACAAGAGGCAGTAATAGACTGGACGATCGCATCATGAAAAGTGCATAAGTGTGGAGTAGATCCGGGATAATGTGTGATTAGTATCCCAATAAAAATGAAAGATTAGGAAACTCCATGATGGTATCTAGATGTACGAGGAGGATATTTCCATCATACAGGGGGAACCATACCAAGGTGTGTTGAGGCTTACACAATGACCACGTGAGGCACACCTGGAGACAAAGCCTAGAGGAAAAGAGAGAGTGGGAGGGAATTAGTACCCATCCCCTCTCTGACTATATTAGACCTACAACACATATGAAAATCACAATTTAACATCATGTGTTGAGAAAGTTTGGTTGCTTGGCAGTTTAGCATCCTACAGCTTGGATGATGAGGACTCGCTCCTCGCCCTTAGGAATTACATAACTTGTACCAACCCCAACTTGGGAAAGGGAAGGCACAAGAAATGCCCGGTATTGGGGGTTGTGGAGTGATCCATTTAGAGGTCCATCTTAGAGTGGCTATGTGAAAAATAAATAGTCATTAGTGTGCATATGCGAAGAGGATCAAGGAAGTAAAATGCAACATGAATCACCACTCAAGGGACCTTGAAATAATTTTGTACAAGACTAGAGGTCTACATGAGAGAGGGTTTTTCAAAGAAAGAACATTGAAAATAGGGGCTTTGTGAATCTTTGGTTCTTCATGAAAATGATGGAATTCATAAAGCTCTGGTGCTTCGTGAAGATGATGGTCTTCATGAAGGACTGATGCTTCATTAAGAGAGGTTTTCAATGGAGTAGAGATTTTCCTTTGAAAAGGACTCTTTATTTGGATAGTGCTTAATGAAGGTTTAATGATTTGTGATGGCTCGAGCACCCCAAATGTGCTCCCTCCTTTGTGAAGGTCATAGGCCTTCTCAAAGGGCATCCCCACCATAGGTGGGGGCCATGAAGAACACAAGGAGGCACGGCTCACAGAGGAAAAGTACCTTTGGAAATCCATTTTGTGAATTCACGAAGGTCTTTGCCAAATGGGAGATTGGAAGGAGAAATAGTGGAGTGACGGTCGTTTAAAGGGGGTGAGCCTTCTATTTATAGGAAACAAAGGTCAGAGGGGTCGCAGAGCACGCCGTGGAGAAAATACAACCATTGTAAAGAGGAGGTGATGCCGAGAAGTCAAAGGGGAAAAATTAGACTTGGTAAAACTAACAGAGGGTCCATCAAAGTGATGATCATGCATCTGGACATGGATAAAAAGTGATTCTATATAGAGTCAAGGCTCTTTCGGACATCATCGGACTCACCGAGGGTCCGTTAAGTCAAGTAGGGGATCACTAAGGTGGCCATCATAGAGTAGGTCATGGATAGAATGTGATGTCGCTATGGGATTGAGATTCAACAGACTTATAGAGGTTCTATCATGGATGGTCGTGATTGCATAGGTGGGATGGCCCTATGAAGGTCTTCTCAAACTATGACCTTTGGGATAGTTATGATAAATTTTAAGGCCATTTTGAGTATAGATTTACTTCAAATTTGACATGAAGTCTTTCATACCTCAAGTGGCATGAATTTCAGTGCCAAAAATCCACCCCCCACAGAATAAGAGCCGAAGGAAAACAAGGTCATATTATGAAGAAATTCATTGAAAATGAGTACGATAGACACATAGTTTAGTATCATATAGTTAGGATGTTATACATAGTTTAAGGTCTTGCTTCCTCAAACCTGGTTAATAGTATATATTCATGTTACAAAGACTAGATACTCCTAGTTTAAGGTTATATATTTTGAACTATAATTAGAGGAAATTATCTAGAAAGGTTAAAGAACCTGGGGTTGGGCCCGAAGTGAAATGCTCAGGCATCACTACATATCCTGTGAGGGCTTGAATCAAGCCATATATAGTTCTTGAATTCCATGCAGTTTAACATCATACAGTAATAATATGGGAACGCTAAAGGAGAAATGTGTGGCTTCGTACATAACCTGGCATGAATGGGGATAAAATAAGTCCACACCAGACCACATGTTCCTAAAATGGTTCTAGGGTCAAGAGTCTTGAAAGATGAAAGGGTTTGAGACTAGACCATAGATGAAGAGTCTAAGAATAACTACAAATCCCATGAGAATGGAAATCAATCCATGCATATTTCTTGAGGAAGTTATGGAAGAAGGACAATGCCAAAAGGAGTGATATCCTCTCAGGTGAGGAAAACCGTAGTTATTACGCAGTTTAATGTCGTGAAAACTAGAACACTGGAAGTATTAGTTTAAAGTTCATATTTTTTTATATGTATGGGGTGGAGAGGTGCAGTATAGAATCTTGAGGAAACCCAACATGAATGATTAAAATAGAATTCCACACCAAACCGCACCTTTCCAAGAAAAGTAAAACCCATACCAAGAAGGGGGAAAAAGGTTCATGGATCTATGGTCGGACCTAGAGGTAAAATACCTGGGAGTCACTACGTATCTCATAGGGGTGATAATCAATCCACATGTAGTTCTTGGAATGTCTCATGGTAGAATTAAGATGCCAAAGGTCCAACATCTTCTCGAATGAAGACATCATATGGTTGGGTAGTTTATTAGTACATAGCCTTGATTTGAAAGGCATAGTTTAATGTTATATGATAAGGACAGAGAAGATCCTATTTTATGGTCATAGAGTTTTCACCATAGGAAAGTGTGGTTCTTCCAAGAAGGCATAAACCTTACCCCCAATCCCTAAGTCCATGTGAGTCATGCTTGATATCAGAAACAAGGGTGAATAAGATCTTTATAACACAGGGAAGCACATGGTAGGGAACGAAGGTGCAGATTCAAGGATGACCCCACAATGTTAGTTCATCCTCTCAATGCGCAAAGGTGAATAGAGAAATAACATTGAGGGTGTCAAGGTTCCATCTGAACATGATGAAGTGGAAATTAATTTTAATCATGAAACCAATATTTAGGAAATAATGGGGTTGGAAGAATGATGGAGGATAACTGTTGACCGTATTCAAAACACATAATCCATATCGTGTGACCTAGGATGGGAACAAAAAATTGACGGTTGGACACTAACTATATTTGTGATGCAGAAATTATTTCAAATTTCATTCGATATCTTCTAGGATGTTAGACCAAAATGGTAGGTGATCCATAAGGTCGAGCATCCATAAATCTCGGGGGTCCTTTCAAATGTGAGAGATGATAGAGATACAAAAAAATGGATGTGTGAAGTGTGGAAATTGAATGAGAGGATGTACATACAGATTCCAACAATCTAGGTCCTAAAACTCAGTGCATGTCACTGCATTGATAAGGCATAACAGGGGTTGGGGGTCTAGTTAAGAGTGGACAACTTGAGGAGATGAGTTGAACAAAAGGGAAAAATAGGACTATGAACCTGGTTCTAGACCCAAGGGAAAAAATTTTGGGTATTATTACGTATCCCATAAGGATGGGAATCAAGCCACGCGTAGTTATAAAACACCATGTAGTTTAACATCATGTGGTAAGGATTAAAATGAAAGGGAAATCACATAGGGGGTACATGGTGCATTTGTTATAAACCCAACGTGAATGAGGAAAAAAGAAGTCCACATGCCACACAACGTAATTCCAAAATAAATAATTTGTGGAGTTTGGGATGGACCTGGGGGCAAAACTCAAGAGTGTTCATATGTATCCTAAAAGGGTAGGAATCAATCCTCACATGGTTTTGTGAATTTCATGTAGTTTAACATCATACAGTAAGGACAGGGATGAAAGATAGCTATTCCTAAGGGATTCACATGGTGCGCTTTTTGTAAACCTGGCATCAATGGAGACTAAAAAAAGTCCACACCACACCACATGCTTTCAAAAGGAATTTCAGGTCTTAAGACAAAAAATCAAGAACTTGGGGATGGACCTGAAGACAAGATTTATGGTAGTTACAATATATCCCATATGGATGGGAATGAAGCCATTAGTAGCTCTTGAACTATATATAGTTTAACATCATATGGTAAGGATACATGCAGAAGAATGAGGTTCTAAAGGGAATGTGCATGGAGTGGTAAAGCATACCTGACGTGAATGAGTACAGGAGAAGTAGACACCACACCTTACACAATCACAAGGGGCAACCTCAGGCCAAGGTTCCAGAAAAGATTCAGGGGCTAGGGGATAGACACAAAGATGGAATGTTCAGGCATTCTTGCATATCCCTTAAGAATGGGAATCAATCCTCACATAGTTATTGAAATTTCGTGCAGTTTAACATCATGTGGTAAGGACGTAATGTAAAAGGCGATGTTTTGGAGGGAGGGTCATATGTTGATACTATTGAAAACCCAATGTTAATGAGGACAATAAAATTACACATCATACTATATGTAACCCTAGAATAGAACTAAACCGAGAGGGGAACCAATTAGAAGGAAAGATTTGTTCTAGACACAAGGACAAAGGCTCTGGGCATTCATACTTATCAGGCGAGGGTAGGAATCAAGCCACATATAGTTCTATAAATTCCATGTAGTTTAACGTCATACGGTAAGGATGAGGAGAGGGGGATATCCTCAAAGGGGGTATGGGATGTGGTAGTTGTATGCCCGATATGAATGACGACAAAATATGTCTATATGGAGTCATGTGATCTGTGATACTTAAGATGAGAGGCCAGAAGAAACATGGAATTCATGGTACCTCAGGTTAGACCTTAAGACAAAGTGTATGGGTGTTCCTAATTATCCCATAAGTATGGAAATAAATCCATACGTAGTTCTCAAAATGTTTTTCATTTTAACATCATGTGGTAAGGATGTAGAGATCTTATTTTAAGTTCGTAGATCTCAAACCGTAGATGCCCAGTTTAATGGCATGTGTGGGGGAAAGAATGGAAGAAAAAGGTGAATCACTACTCCCAATATTTGGGACACCATGGTGATGGTGATAACAATATAGGATAATTGTTGACCATGTTTTCAATATAGTATCCATATCATATGACCTAGAATGAGAAAAAACAATTGAACATTGACCACTGACCATATTCGCAATGCGGTACTTGTACCAAATTTTTGTTCGAGATCCTCCGAGATGTTGGCCCAAAATGGTAGGTGGTCCAAGGTGGCATGAGACTAGGCCACTAGGGGTTCCTTTCAAATGTGAAATATGATGAAGAGTCAAATAAAAGGAACACATTAAGCATGACAGTACCCGTGCAGTTTAATTTCTTTCAGTAAGGATGGAGGAGATCTTAGTTTAAGGTTGTAGAGCTCAGACCATGAGTTATGTATACTGCTTTTAGTTTATCATCATGTAGGATGAGGGTGTAGGTAATTTTACATCATTAAAAGGAAATATCATGCAGTTTAACATTGAGTAGTAAGGATGGAAAAGATATTAGTTTAAGGTCATAGAGCTCAGACCATAAGGTGTATTCACCTTATATAGTTTATCGTTATGCAGGACAAAAGGGACCACTCATGTGAATTACTACTTAATGAATTTTTCATTGGTGGTAGGAGTGATACACTCACTATCCATGGTGACTATGGAGTATGCACCATTGGGGTAAATGTTATAAATGATATAGGGTCCTCCCATTTTGGTTCCAACTTTGGTGGATTCATGTTGGGTACCATTGGCATTCTGAGGGACAATACCATGTCACTTTGAAGGAAGTAATGGAGATCAACATTCTTATTAGAAGTTATTTCTATCTTGCCATGATGTTTCTCCATATTGTACATGTCTCAGAGCCAATTCTCATTGAGGGGTTCGGGTTCAGCCAGCCAGACTTCTGCTACCATTTCTGGCATCTGTTAATCGTAGATGGATATGAAAAGTGACGAACACTAAATATTGATGGGAAGGACAACCAATGTTCCATACACCAATGAATATGGGGTCACATGGGTGGAATTACAATTCATTTTCTGGTATTCCTAGAGAGATTTGGGAAGTTTTTCCAGACAACTTTTCTTATTCTGACCAACCATCTTCTGCAAGATGTTAGAGATGGTTTTGTTGAATGCCTCGATCTACCCATTTGCTTGAATGTGATAGAGAGAGGTAAGATAATAATGGATATTGTACTTGGTGTACAATTTCTTTAGCTTGACTACCCAGAAGTTGGTGTCGTTATCAGTGAGGACGGTGTGAGGGACTCTGAATTGGTGGATGATATTAGAGCTCACAAAATCAATGATATAATAGGTCTTGAATTCCTTGAGAGGAATTGCCTCTACCTAATTGGGAAAGAAATCTGTAACAGTCAAGATGAACCTACATTTATGAGATATTGCTGGTGGATACGATCCCATGACATGGATCCCCCAATCTTCAATGGTCCAAGAGTACTAGGTGGTATGGAGAGGATCTGGTGGCCTATGCAACAAATTAGCACGGAACTATAACATGTGGAACCTCTTGGAGAACTCGATACAATAATGGACCGTGGTGGGATAGAATTAGCCCAACCTTTGGATCTGATGATAGAGTTTTGACCCTACCTGATGATCTCCACAAGAACCTGAATGAACTTCCTGCACAACCTAGGGAATCTCATCTCCTTGAATTAAATGGAAGAGAATCCCATAAAACCCTCATCTGCAGAGGATCTCCTCAAGACTATAACCACTATAGAGGGTGAACATCACTTCTCAATGATGTATTTTCTCATGTTCATCTAATTTTGTCGGGTGATTTCTGCATTGTAGATACTCAATAAAGGGAGTTTTCCAACTAGGGGTCCCTTCCAGTGTTGTGGAAGGGGGCCTAGAGATCCTGGTGTGGATATAATTTTGGTAAGATATCCTACCTACTGGCTATCATCATCTTCTATAGTGATAGGAGTGATGAATTTTTGTTGTGCCACATGGATGATAAAATCGTCCTAGTCAGACTTTGCAAGAGATGCAGCAAGGCTGGAAAAGGCATCGGCTTGACCGTTTTTTGATCAAGGAACAAGAATGAACTCAGGCTATGAAGGAAAATAGGCCATTAATGGGTGATCATGCTCTAAAATGGGTATAATATATGGATTCCAGATGACGTATTCACTATTGATCTGCATGATGACCAACTCAGAGTCCCCTTTCACATGTAGGTGGGGAACATCAATCTCAAGGGCTAGTTCAAGACTAGTGATGAGGGACTGATACTTTCCTCATTATTGGTTCATCCTTATGAAAACAAAAACAAATAGAGAAGGAAGTCCTATGCAGGTGTGGTGAAGACAATACCCAATACTACTATGTTAAGCCTAGGATAATTGAGCCTTCTACTGGTAGGGCTTTGCGAGGTGTCGTCAAGGTGAATATTCCAACATGGCCCGGCTTGATCCACTGATAGGATTGAATCATTTGGGAAATCAAGATCCAAATACTGCTCTTCAGGGGTCAGATGGGTGGCAAGGAAGTCTTCTAGTGTCGGGCCATTGACAGATTTCTGTGGAATGAACCCGATGTAAAACAGGTAAAGACTCACTTCCCACTGAGCTAGATGGTCTATCAACATGGGGTGGTTCAGAATATATTTCAGCGGTCTATGTGAGAAACTAGTTGTATCTCATGGTGTTTTAGGTAATATCACTATTTAGGGATAGTGAATACTAGTGTCAGATAGCTCTTCTCAATAGAGTAATATTTGTTCTCTTTATCGAGGAGCATCAGGCTGAGATAGTAAAAACTATTATATATCCCCTCTTTGTTCTTCTGAGTTAGAAGGGCATCGAGGGACCATTCTAGAGTAGTCACATAAAAGAATAGTTTCTTTCTGAAGATGAGTGGAATAAAAACTAGTGGTTGTAGTAGGTACTGATTGATCTCCTCAAAAGTGGTCTGACAGTCTTCATCCCACTCATAGTCGGAACCTTTTTCATGACCTGAGAAAAGGGAATACACTTACTTACCATATTTTTAATGAGTCGGAATATATAGGCTAAGTGGCCTTGAAATCCTCAAATCTATTGAATGTTTCTCAGATGAGGAATCTAACTGATGGCCTTGATCTACTCCGGATCGATTTCAATGTCTCCATATCTAATGACAAAGCCAAGAAACTTTCCAGAGGTAACCCTAAAGGCATACTTCAAGAGGTTCATCTTTAGATGGCGGGAGTGTAAGAAGCTGAACACTTTCTCAATATCTATGAGATGATCTTGATGCTAGTGGTATTTGACCACCAAATCATCGACATATCATTCCACCAATGTCCTGAGGATCGTCTTGAATATACGGTGCATGGAACGCTGGTAGGTGGCTCCTACATTCTTCAGACCGAAAGGCATTACCTGATAAAAAATGTACATTGTGTTTCATTGAAGGTGGTAGACTCTTCATCCTTGGGGCCATTAAGATTTTATTATATCCAGAATACCCTTCCATGAAGGAGAGAGCTTGGAATCCATCAGTAGAGTCGATCAATAGCTCTATCGTAGGATGGGGAAAATCATCCTTCAGACTGTGATGGTTGAGATCCCGAAAGACGATGTAGAATTTGATCATTATGTTATTATTTTGGATTGGAATGATATTTTATATTCATTTTGGGTACTATAAATACTTGAAAAATTTGTATTTAATGATATTATCAACTTTGGAATCAACCATGGCACCATGAGAAAGGTGCATCTTTCTAGGAGATTGTTTGAACACATGATTGTTTTTTTAGAGACCAAGGTAGTGGATAGTGACCTGAGGATCCATTCCTGACATCTCGCTATAGCTCCAGGTGAATATATATTGATGCTACTTTAGGAAACCCAAATACTATTGTTTCTTCTCTGTAGACATGGTTGCACTGACTAGTGTTGGTTTCGGATCTATCTCGGTACTGAGGTTCACCTGTACCAACTCATCAACGGTGGTGGAGACACCTTCCTCAAACATAGGAGGATCATTCTGCAAATCCTATTCATTGTCCATAGTTAGTTGATCATTGAAAGAGGTAAATTATTCTATGTTGGCAGATTCTGACGGAATTCTAGTGTTGGCCTAATCGGCAATGGAATATTCATTGGGGGAATCTCACACTGTTGAAATCACACTGAACAAAGCTATCAATCTAATTCCATCTGGTCATTACATTAATGGGCCACTCTTGATAATATCAAAGTAATAGTGGGGTATCAGCCTGATTCAGTTCAACCCAGCCTGGAAGAACAAGAAAGTATGACGTATTGTTGTTTCCATGGTGAAAACATCCCAATACCTTACAAGGGTAAGGGGTTCTGGGATCACTCAAGGATAATTCATGTAGGAATAAGAAGTGATGTTCTTGAATTCCATTAACCTAGGAAAGCACTTTCCCCTTTTTTTGGAGGTGAAAATGCAATGTCCCATGTCTGGGGTTGTGGCCTCCAATTGGTGAAATAGGAGAATATACCCATCACCTAGGTATGACCACGGGTCGGCCACAATGATACAATGCTCAAACTCATTGGCCTAAACCTGGTTTTCCTTGATTCTGTAGTTTTCTTCATCCAGGTAGTGGGATTTACAAGAGGCAAAGGGAAATGCACCACCTTGAAGGATTCCCACTCGACCATTAAGGGAGTACTTGAGGAATTTATTATTTGATAAGGGTAATGTCGTGTGTAGATAGATCTAGGGTATACACATCAACACATTATAGGAAGTGTCCTATAAGACAACCATGAACTATGTACAGTTAATAGGGCCACCAAATTGGGTATTTAAGTAAATTTTTCCAACAGGTGTCTGCTATATTCTGTCATAATTTTAAATCATCAGGTTAGAGGGATTCAGATCTATTTTAGATAGTACCATCTTTCAAAGTGTCAGGGTCAGGATGAGATTGATCCTAGAACTCATGTTGATGAGAAAACATCATAATATTATGTCATTGAACTGACCAGTGATGTATATTGGGTGGATGTTCCCCTCTATAGGAGAACCTTCATCTTCTCCTGAGAATGAGATAATGGATTGACATTCTTCAAGTATGGCCTCCTTATCAAGGAAGGCCTCTGCAAGAGGTAACTCTATTTTAAATTAGAGGGGGCTCCTCAAAGCCTCTAGGATGGATTCATGCATATCTTTGGACAAGTTGAGATCCTTGAGAATTGAGAGTTTGGTAGGAATTATTGCAAGGTTCTTGAGTACATCATACTTCCATGTAAGGAACACATTTTTTCCAATAGGAGGTTTCTCAGTGGAAGGAGGTATGGTGGATGCTGCAAGTCGGACTGGTGGATTTCAACCAGTATTGGGGGTATCCCACTACTCACTAGATGAATCTCATAGAATGACTACCATCTTATTATTAGATAATTGTGGCCTAGCCTTAGCAGTGTGTGGCTGATCATAACATGGTTGCGAATTCTCTTCCTGATCAAGTATCACAAACAGTATGAGAAGTGGATCTGATGAAATAGGGTAAGAGGAATACACATGTTGAGTCATGTTCTAAGCTTATTCTCTAGTCATAGTGTCATTCATGGGTTGGTCTAAAGGGTTGGATGATGCACTTTTACAATTCATATACCCATGGTTTCATTTACATTGGCATCGACTAGGGATATTAAGTGGGTATGCCTATAATTCATCATCTTTGAGGACTATTTTTGGGTCCACTAGCTTGAAAGTGTTCAACGAGGTGTAATCATAATCATCACTAGGGAAATACTCCATTTCATGGTGGATTTTTGGGGAAATCCCCATATCTTGGGGCATGAAGTCTCTGAAATTACAAGATATATTTGGCAGCGGTGGAGGGATTTTCTCTCCCTTCCATTAATGGTGCCTACCTTTCCGAGATGTGGAAGGCTGAAATGTCAATGAAAAAGTAGTATCTGGAGGTAGAACATTGAATTTGGAAGGTTCGGGTCAATTCAAATGGGCATAGATAATACCATGGGCATGAGAAACTGCCTTGTGTGTTATCCAGTCATCACACTTTTTCAATCTGTGGTGACGGACCTACGGCCATTTACCCTCGTTGTCGCTATCAAGTTTGCAAACAAGAATTCCACCTATGATGGGACAAACCCAATATGACTATATTGTTATATACCTGGTCTTGGAGCCAGTCTTTGAATACATAACACTACTTGAGAGTGTGTCCAAGGAACTAGTGATAGGGGTAGCAATTGGGAAAATCAATGAGATCTGCCTCTTCAGGCCTCCTAGATTCTGGAAACCGCAGGATTCCTTGGTCCAAGGCCCTCGGGAAATAACTAGGGACTAGAGACTCATTGAATGAGTAGGTTCGGTTTCTCCGATCTGAAAAGGGTACTTTGTGAGCCTATCCCTTACAAGGGTCTAGAGCTTGGTGAGGAGGTGGAATCCAGTTGTCTCTCTTAGGAGGCGGTGGAGCATTACATGGTAGCACCTATCGATTCTGAGGCCGAGGTGATGGCCCTCGGCATAGTTATGTAATTGACTCTATCGATAATAATTACAACTATCTAGGGTCTTCAATCAATGTAATAGAAGTGGTCTTGGATTTAGTGTCTCTTCTTACGAGAGTTGTGGGAGGCAATAGGCGTGCCTGCATGGCTTGTTGTAAGGCTTCCTCTAGAAGGTGAGCCTTGTTAAATAAATACTAGAATTCACCTGGGAAGTTATGAGTGATGAGAGAGGGAACCAGTTTAGTCTTCGCATTCCCTAAATGCATTGTTAGCAGTTGATGCTGAGTTAGTGTCATATCGAGTGACTATGTGAAGCCCTTCCACCTGGTGACAAATTATGCGACTCCCTCATCCCTACTTTTCTTACACTTGAAGAGGTTGGAAATACTATTTTTGCAGGTGGTGGAATTGAACTGATAAAGAAACTTCTTATAGATATCCTCCAAACTAGCTGTGGACCCAATGGGTAGCTAGCTATACCCAATGAATGTGGTCCCTTCCAGTTTCTGTATGAAAAACAGAAGGTTAGAAACTTCCTATTGTGCTGAAGTTCCTAGAATGGGTCAGTACGTGGAAATAAAATGGTCCAGATGTTGTAGAGGATCTCCCATCCCATTAAAAGGGGATAATATAGGATTCTAAAAGCTTGGGGGTGCTAGCATATCATCCACCCATGCCAGATATGGATTTCCATCAGGTAAAATCACCACCAGTCAGGTTTTTAGAGCCTTGAGGTGTGAAATGAGAGTATCCATCAGATCATCTGGTCAAGTATTTCTATCTTGATAAAGATTCCTAACTACTAGAGAATTGGAAGGTTCTTAAACATGGTAATATGTCTGAGCATCTCATGGAGTGGTTGGAGGAATAATTCAAGGGGCCACTAGAGGATCCTATGGAGCAGCCAGTGGAACTCGTGTCGGGTCCTTGGGAGCATTTTCGCACAGCTCAGATGGATTTGGTGAACCATATCAGAGACTTTTTCCATAAACACCAACTTCTACCTTATCTAGATGGGAAGGTTTATCAAGATCACCTGGGATAAATTCTCTAAGGGGGAGTTTTACCTACCCCTACTTCCCCAGTGGAGGAAGGTTAGAATCATACCGAGGATCAGCATAATAAAGTCATTGTTCCATAGCATGCTTATCGAGGAGCACGTCGATGATACTTCTCTATTCCATGAGAAGTTGGAATAGTGTGACATTTTCAGGATCCTCTTTCATTTTCTTCACAGAATCAGATGGGTTGGGGAGCTTGATTGTCTTGTTGTGTGCTTTGACCTTGCGAGGATCTCGATTGAGAGGCAATAACTCAGAAGGTTCAGGAAGGCCAAGCGTCTGTCTTTGTTGGAGAGTGTGGACACCAGCAGGTTCTATTAGATTTTGTGCTACCCAAGTGGTAAATTCATCTTCTCCAGACCCTATTCCAATTCCCCAATCTTGTTATATCTCAAGAATGACTATTTTCACTATGACGATGCCCGAAGGCATATCATCAATATCACTAGGTAAACTAGGTGGGCGCAGGATAGGACTGAAATGAAGGGAAACATACTACTCCCATCCATGGATATAAACATGTGGGTAAGCCTTCTTAATAACTCTATGGATCATAGAAAAGCTCTAGATATAGCGTAACTAGATATTCTGATGATAAAAAGGTGATTTAGGGTGCTAAGAAATAGGGAGTGCGGCTAACTCAACTAGGCAGGACTACTATACAGTGTCATTGAAGTGTTCCAGGATCATAGGATAAGCTAATATTCGATGAAGAGGGAGGAAATTCATCATACCTAAGGTTCAGTGGAAGCACACAACCTCATCCTGGGTAAGGGACTTTGGAATATTGAAGCTTGAATATACGATTGGCTAGAACATCTTAGGGAGTTGGTCCACCCTAAGAATGTCCCACAAACTTCTCAGCTCAAACTCATTCTCCAGCCCTTGGTTTCCCCATTCATCGACTAGGGTGGTAGAGGGACTAGTAATAGAACTGACGTGGACTGTTGTACCAGTATACTGGTCGGTGGAGAGTATGATGCGCAAGATGGAAAACTACTGTATATTGGGTTGTCTCCCATAGAATGCACTGACTGTATCACCACATCCCTATAGGATGGGCTATTGAACACTACTTCCTGTGAAAAGGTGGTGGTCATTGGTGGTGGATCAGGCTGGTGATTGTCATCTGTCAGCCCCAAGAACAACTCTCAGTGATCTCTCTTAACGGTAGGGAATGATCTCGGTGACGATAGAGAGGATTACACAGCAAGACCCTAGAAAGGATCCAAATCTTCCTCCTCTTATATGTACCTATGTAGGGCTTTATGGATCTTTTTCATCTCACTTTCTAGGAGGAAGAGGATGATATGGTGATTTCCTACCCCAGACCCCAACACAGAGTATCTAGGTAAGGGCTCCATCTTTGAGTTTTACTCGAATTCAGAGCCTAAAAAGTGGACGGGTTTGACCATGATCTGAAGATTCTAAATATTCTACCTCTAGTGGTGATGACCCGCCCTCTTACCCTAGGATGGTTCTTCTAGGTAGGGTAGATTTTCGACACGGGGTGGACCTTCATGTGTGTTAGTTTTAGAATGAGGAGGACCTCTGCTTGGATGAGCTGGGGTGCAGGGAGCACCTGGGAAAATGTAAAATGGAACATAGGGAGGACCACCATGCTGATGGGTGATAGGGAGAGGAGGACCTTCACTCAGATTAATACTATTGTGGAGAGGGCCCCCGCTTGAGCTGGTGATGATTCGAGGAGGACCTTAACATTGATGACCCAAAATATGGGGGAAAACTCTATACATGGGATCATCAACATAGAGGGTACCTCCATTCTGAGCATTAATGATATGGGGAGGACCACCACTGTGGATAATGATGGTATAGGGCGGACCTCCGTACTGAATCTAATCATCGTGGGTTGACCCATGACAGCTTTTACTTGCGCTGGTGATAGGGGAAGTCAACCCAACCTTCCCATGGGGTGATTGAGGCCTAAATCCCAATCATTTGTAGAGTTTCCCCTATTTTATAGTAATAGGGAGGTGATAAAACATGTCAGTGGTGGCATAGGACACTAAATCCAAAGAAGATGATGCCCCCTGGTGGGAATTCTCTTATGCTTGCGCCCGATGTTGGCATCAGGTCAGTTGAGCTAGGGCTGACTGTGCAGGGGTATGGATCGCCTTCTCTTTAGCCTATGGGACTAGATGGTGGAATTTTTTTGGCTTGGTGGGAGCCCTCCTAGGTGTCTCCATATCCTAAGTCGTAGCTGGGAGGACTCAGACACCCCTTAATTCATCGATGTATGGGAGTGAGTCATAAGATCGTTCTGAGGAGAGTCTCTCTAAATGATTGAAAATTGGAGTGGGGAGTAGTGGCTCACAGCAGTTCCCTCGGTAGTAGTGGTGATGGTGGGGCACTCAGGCCTCTATATCTTGACCGTCCATATCCCTTGTCGGTATGACCCCCTTCTATTCATATAGAGGGACAAGAATGACCATTACCCTCATTTGGACAATTTTGGAAGGTGAAACGGGCAGTGTTCACCCAGTATGGGTGGTAGTGAATGATTTCATGGTAGGGGTTGAGCCAGGTGGGATTACGGCATCAGAATTTCCCTTGCCCCTACCTCTACGTATGCATATGGGAGGTGATTGGTTTTTTTCAGCTGTTTCTTCGGTCCTTCAAAGTATGAAGATTTAGCCACCAGTTCTGACAAAATTAATGAAATTCCCAGTTCCCCAGTGTTGTTTAATCTTCCATGGCTGGATAGAAAGATCCGCGCTGACAACATTGCAGACTAGGATTCCCAATGATTAACTGCCCCAAATCCTAGTGAGTTTCACCCCTATCCCACTATTTACTTTTTAGGACCTGGCACCAGATAGATGGAACTGGTGACATGCTCATCTATTGATACCCCAAATTATACTAATCCCCATATTGAGGAGAATAATTTCATTTTGGGTTCACCATTTCTATTTCCGAAACTTTTCCACTAGGGCGTTCCTCATCATTATTTTTTTATGGGATTCTTTGGCCAGATGGTTCACATTGTTGCCCCGTATTCCCTCTTTCCAAAGGCGGGTGACATCCTTTGCCTCTTAAGTGATGTTTTCTCCTTGATCAAAACGGGATGATGGGATTTCGGTCTCTCATTCTGTGGATTCTTCCTCAGAATTTGTAACCTAGTTTGGGTCTCCCTTAATGATTAAGAATTTTTTCATGAAACACTTTCTAGTTCCATATATTTTTGGACACCAGTTAATTATGATTCTTCTTTCATGACATTATGAAGGGGTCAAGTCAGGGTAGAAACCTTCGGTCAAGAGAGTAGTCACATTGGTAATTGTTGGCTTTTATGGATGTTGAAACATCATTAAACCTAGATTTTCCCATATCAGAGGGCTTCTTGAGGGCCACAAATCCTAAGACATCCCATGTTGAATTTGGGGAATTGAATTCCAGAGCCATGTCTTTAAGGTTTTCCTCGACTTCCCATGTTTAACACGGGGTATGTCATGATTTTAGCATCTAGTAGAGATAGATCAGACTAATCAGAACACTTATGAAAGTGGATTAGATGGGTATATCCCTAGGAGGGAGCACCTAGAAATTTTACCAGATGGATGGGTCAGAACATGCAATATGGATAGACCAAGGATGGTTTGTCCCACAAATGGGAAGATTTCACACAGTGAAGGTTGATCTGGACTCCATAAAGGGCGGATCAGAGGATGGTGGGTTCCAACAAAGGGGACACCAAGTTTTACCATTGGATAGTATTGAACCTCATGGAGGCTTCCAACATACCTTGTTTAGAAGACAGCGATCAAAACCCACGTAGCTCGAGAGGATGATTCATGGGATCAGGGTGTACACAATGGACGACAATCGGTAATCATGTTGGGGATTATGCATTGTTAGAGGCCCAGGGGCTACAAAGAGCAATGAGATGAATGGGGATTACACATGGTTAGCAACCCATATGTATTGCAAGGTTTCACCAGGATGTGGAGGACTCAGTATAATTAGGATGGATACGGATGAAGTGATGAAGGGTGGAATGAATGGGGATGGAACTGAGAACCAGTGTGATCATGAAGGTATTGGGCTTGAATCTTAGGGAGGTTTCCTACATATCCTAGTAGTAGGTAATCAAAGTCCGCATAGTTTTTTCATGGTCTAACGAGTCACCTAACAAGGCGTCATATGAGAATCAATTTGTGGATGGGGACCTGAAGGAAATGGAACCAACAGGTTAAGGCATGATCTTCTCGAGATGCAAAGGCTCAATGGAGAGACCAAAATGAGGAGTGGGTTGGGATTTCACCTTAGGGATGATTATTATGTACCTTTATCAAAAATGTAAAAGATCAAAGTCCATGTAGTTTAGGAATGGGATATAGAATCGGGGTTTACAAAAAGGACAGCAACCCAAAGACATGATTAAGGCTTACGCATGGTTTGAAGCCCATCATAATAGGTACACTCTTGGATGGAGGAGTTTTAATTGAGTGTGGGTCTTGAACACTGAGATAGCCCAGTAACTGGTCCGACACCACTAAGGGGTAAATCAAGGGTGTGGGTCCCAACAAAGGGGACACCGATGTTTACCAGTGTTTGGGGTTGAACCTCAAGGATGCTTCTTACATACATTGTCTAGGAGACAGGGATCAAAACCCATGTAGTTCTAAATAATATAGTTTAACATCATGTGGGATGAAAGGGGGATATAGTTTAATGTCATATGGGGTGAGGGAGAACTGACCTGAAGTGTTCAAGAATGATGGGTGATGGGCTTGAACCTCAGGGAGGATTCCTATGTATCTTCATGGTAGGGAATCAAAGTCCATGTAGTTCGGTGGAGATTGGGATAGGGATTACATTATAAGGTAGCCCAAATTGGATTCCACAGTCGATGCTTACTCTAATCCCATAAGATTCATGCTCATTGTGAGAAACAAAAGGAAGTAATAGATATGACAATCTCATTGTGAAAAGTGTGTCTGTGAGGAGTAGAGTGGGTCTTATGCGCGATTAGCGGACGAAGATAAATAGAAGGATATGAAACTCTAGGAGGGTGTCTAGATGTAGGAGGATAATATTTCCATCATGTAGGGGTCACACTAATAACGTGTGTTAGGTATTACGCAAAGGCCACTCAAGGCACAAATAGAGACAAAGCCCAGAGGGAAAGTGAGAGCAAGAGAGCACTAGAGCCCATCCCCTCTCTCATCCTCTTAAACCTAACACACATGTGGAAATCATAGTTTAATGGAATTTGTTGAGGATGTGGGTTTATTGGATATTTAGTGTCATGTAGCTCAGATGATGAGGGCTCTCTCTTCACCATTGGGACTTACATAACTTGTACCAACCTGCACATGGGGATGGGAAGGCACAAAAAATTCCAGGTATTGAGGGTTGTGGTGTGATCCATTCAGGGGTCCACATTAGTGTGGATATGTGAATAAGTAATATTAATTAGCATTCTTATGTGATGAAACACAATCCATGTAAATTCAACATGAAACACCACTCAGGGGACCTTGAAGTCACTTCGTACAAGCCTAGAGGGCTGCACAGGAGAGCGTTTTGCAAAGTAGGAGACCTTACAAAGAGGGTATTCACAAATTTTTTGGTGATTCATTAAGAGGATGGCCTTCACAATTCTCTAGTTCTTATCAAATAGGAATTTATTCTTGAAGTAAAGTTCTTCATGAAGGATTAATGCTTCGTGATGAGAGGTTTTCAATGGAGCAACGCTTCTCCTTAGCAAAGGACTCTTTATTTGGATAGTACTTCACAAAGGCTTAATACTTCATGAAGCCTCAAGCACCCTGAAGGGTCTCCCTATTATTTTATGGGAATAGTCCTTCTCAAAGGGAATCCCCACCATAGGTGGGGGGCATGAATAACAAAAGGATGCATGGCTCGTAGAGGCCAATTACCTTTGTTGATCCATTTTGTGACTTCACAAATCTCTTTTAGAATCAGGATCTTAGAAGGTGAAAGGGTGGAGTGATAGTGGTTTGAAGGGAGTGAGCCTTCTATTTGTAGGTAACAAAGGTCGGTGGGGATCGTAGAGCTCACTACGGAGAAAATCCAAGTGCCGCAAAGAGGAGGTGACGCTGCAAAACCAATGTGGTGGCATCAAACTCAGTCGGACTCGTAGAGGGTCCATCAAAGTGACGATTGTGGATATTTCCATAGAGAAAAAGTGACACAGTGGAGAGATAGAAATTTTTCAGACACACCGAGGGACCTTCAAGTCGTACATGGGATCATTGATATGGCCATCGAGGAGCAGGATACAGATAGAATGTGATGATGTGAAGGTTTCAGTATTTTTCGGACTCTCAGAGGGTCTGTCACAGACACTCACAATTGTAGAGGTAGGATGGCCCTGTGAAGGTCTTCATGAACAAAGCCATTTTTGGATAGTTTTTATGTATTTAGGTCCATTTTGAGTCTAGATTTACTTTGAATGGATGTAACTTTTGTCATACCTCAAGTGGCATGAATTTTGGTGCAAACATGTTCTTATAAAACATTTTATACTAGATATTCCCTTCATTACTCTGCATATCATTCCCTTGATACATAGTAATATTAAGATAAGTCTTCCTTAATTTTTATTTCTTCTTCCAAAATATTCACACCTGAATTGCGGATATCCTACTATTATTCCTATAATATAACTTCAATATTTATGCCTCTATAATCTTTTCATTATTATCTTATTATCCAAGACCCCATATCTCCTCAACATATTCTTATAAACTTATAAATAATTCCATTTAATTCATTGTAAAGAGTTTCATTACTTCACCATATATTGGTAGTAACACTTAATGAACTCTAATATATATTATCATAAAATCCAAAAAAACTCATTAGTGTCATCAGTCCCTCAAAAGAACATAGGTATTCCCCTACTTTGAGACCATACTTATGTAATAAAATATAATTTATTCTAGCTATTTTAGTATAACTATATGTTCATTGTTTAGATAAAATTTTAAAACCCTTAAACGATATTACAGTCTGGTGGAATAGAAAGAATCATTATGGTTACCATGATGGATAATAAAAATTGAATTAATGTTTGAGAAAAAAAATATCATAGGTTGAGGTAGGAACTCTGGTGGAGATATGTGAGAATATCCATATCAATAATCTTGAAAAAAATACCATCCTCATGGTATAGAAATAGAATAGTATTAGGGTAGTGTTTAATGATGTGGTGGAAAATGTAAATGATATGGGTGTTGTTTTGATAAGTGGTATGGTACCTAATGTAATAGCCAAAGATGAAAACCAAAATAGGCCAAATTCATGCTTTTCATAATACCTTGAGTGAACATCCCAATTGCTAAAATATTGTATAAACATCGAGGGAAACTGTCATATAAGGGGGGGTATGGTTTTCCCTCACTAGATCCATGAAAAACTACCGAAAAACTCACACCAAAAATTTGGAATGACATTTGGGTACATTAAAAATAAAATAGCTAAACTAGTCTAACATTGTAATATTTTTCTCTTAAGGATATCTTGGAAATACATATCACAAACTCTACATGAAAAAAAATCCATGCATAAATAACCATAAATCATACATACAAGACATTATGGTTGTGTAACTAGATAAATAAAAATTATAAAAAAATTCATGATCCAAATAGGATCTAAGGAGACAAAAAGGGGAGTACTATATATGGAACTATCTAAGTGAAAATATATAGGATTCCCTTTAATCCACATCTTTAATCTCTACCATAAACTAATAATTTTATCATCTTGATACTACACACTATGTGTAACATTAATCTACACTCCAGTACCATTATCTCTCCTATGTGTGAAAATTTAATTTACCTATATCACACATGTAACTTCCCAACCTAGTATCCACATAAGATGAACCTTGAGCAGGTGGGTTACATGGCCTTAAGCACAACTCCCCATACTCCAAACATTTCCGATTAGCAGCAAGGGTGTAAAGGTTCTATGGTGGGGATATTATACCCTCTTATCAGAGTATCACAGTAGGTAAAATAGATAACATTCAATATCAAAAGCATGATATAAAAATAGATAATTAGTAAATTGTGGAAGCATAACGAAAAAACAGAATAAAAAAAGAAGTTGAAGATAGATAGAGAACTAAAAAAATGATGCTATATAAAAAATCCTCACAAGCAGTGTCTGATACCTGTATTGATGTCATTATGATAATACACAAAGAAACAGATAGATGGAAGCATGGTATGAAATAGTACAATAAACAAAAAAGAAAAAATAGCTTCATAAGCATCTCAAGCCAATGTCTGATCCTCTTCTCCTATGTACCAACTAGGTAAGCAGTAAGCAACCTATAGTAGATCCTTTTCCATTATCAATACCTATAGAAAGATAGTCTTCTTGGGTACTAAAGGATTCCTGAGCAGGGTGTGAGATAAGAATATCAGTTGGCCACCACTAACGGTGTCTATATATAATTTGATTACTGATCATAACTAAACAGTGTGTCGGTATAATCCAGAAAGAAAAGAAATACTATATAAATAAATAACTCTCCACTCATGTTTCTAAAGGACACCTAGTGGGTCTACCTACTTCAACATGGGGCTGGAATGTTTGTCTGATCAAGTCACTACATATATAACTAGTAATAATTTATATTTATATATATATATATATATATATATATATATTAGTTCTGTATTTCATCCACCTATATAAAACAAGTACATGGGGACACCTAATAACCATATACCTATAATAATAGTGCTGGATGGACTAGGGCATAACTCACATATCCAAGACCAATCTAACGAGCCTAAAATAACTTGTAATGTGGTACATTTCCTACATCCTGACAGAGTGAGAGATTCTATACTATATCACTCTGGATGGTGAGCGGGCAGCCATGGAAACACTCTAATCAAGGAAAGTGGTGTGTAAATCTCATCTCTCATATAGTATCATTGGTTCGAGACACCATGCTCAACACCCGATGTAAGGGAGTGTGGTATCTCCATGCTCAACGAGTCCCTTACCATCGTTTCTTAGCTTATATAAAGTCGTATTATAATATAAACATCATGGGAATTTACCTTCCATCCATCACTTTCATATATCCCATATACATAGAAGAGGTATAATCATTTATAACATATTACAAAAGGAAAAGACTTCTTATGCATTTCATTTAATCATTTTAAAAGGCATGGATATATATATACAATTCAATACATGATGCAAGGACCTCTCAGCCATGTCATTATCCATTTCACTTGGAAATACCATTTAACTCATTACAATTCATTAAGACATGTTAAAAAAGTCATATGGATCAAGAATCAACTGAAATGGGTCATGGTTAATTCATTTTAAGGATGTCGTCATCTAGAATAAGTCTTCCTATACATTCGATTCACCCTAAACAATTCATTAAATTCATTAAGACCTAGTGAAACTATTTTTAAGGATCAAGTTTCAAAGGAAGGATGATATAACCAATACGACAATTGGCCAAAGTGGCCAATTCTAAGTGGCACACCCCTGGGGTGACCATATAATATATGTACAAGCTCTAAACCACCTACAAAAGATCAATAGACAAGTACTAATGTGAAACAGCAAATTAGACATGAAGGAATAAATACAATTGAGTTGATTGGAAAATTATGACATATGGAATAATGCCATGATTACAAAATTATAAAAAAACATGACAAGAAAACAATGTGACCACCTACCTCAAGGTTGCAGAAATTTCCTCGATTGATATCGACCTTAGATTCAAAGTAGGTTGGAAAATATCTGAGAAATTCTCCAATTCATTAAAAATAGGTCAAATGATCCTGTATCTAAATATTGAAATAGATGTGAATTAAAACCTTTATAGGAGTTGAGAGACTAGGGGAGCTTATCGATATGGATCTGTAGCTTCTGAAAGATTGAGTATTGGACACTAGAGGCAGAAGTTACTTAAAATCCTATCTTTAGGTGGTTTGGATATCAAAAGAGAGTATAACCCACTGTTTTTCATTAAAGAAAGAGGGGAGAATAGAAAATTAACATAAAGGTTTTATTAGGGTAAAAATAAACATTTCACCCAAAAACCCAAAATACACAGTTTAGGCACACAGTTACTCAAACCATTCGCAAACCATCAAGGTTGTCTATAGGGAAGGGATCCCACATGGTTATGCATACAGTTTGACTAACCATGCAAAAACTGTGAAAATTGGATCTATCCCATATCTACAATTGGGAGCATGGTCATGTGCCCTTGGTTTCACGGTTGTAGTAAAATCATGCATCCCAATCGGTTTTTCCCATTTCAGAGATCCAGGCCCTGAACAAACCCTAGATGAACCTGCGACCTTTATGACTTGATTAGAAATCATTATTATGACCTTTTAAGGTATTCAAAATAAAACTCAATGATTTCTACCATCATAGAAAATATGGTTTGTTACAACCTCCCATTCTTAAATTAACTCATCCTCAAGTAGGCCCTATTAGGGTAAATAGGTAGTGTCAGTAAAGAGTTTTGACCATTGAGATCTTATATCAGCTTCCTACTCTCATGTATCATTCTATACTTGAATATGATATCATAGCACCCATACCAGAGGAACAGACCTACCTTGGAGTGTCTTTACACTTTGATCAAAAATATAAAAGTGATATTCCTCAAAGGAAGAATCCATATACAACTTACCCCATCACCATGAAAGAAATTAGTCATGTTTGGATAATATTTTCGAAGCTAAGATACATGAAATATAGAATGCATGGGCAGGTATCTCTAAAGAAGTGCCAACTAGATTGATACTGGTCTGATCTATTTCACAACCTCAATGGGTCCAACGAACCTCAATGAGATATTACCCTACTTGTGAATATGTCTATTCCCTAACCTAGGTGAGACTCATAAGAAAACCCAATCTAGAACCTCTAACTCAAGAGGTCACTAGAATCTATTGGCATACAACTGCTATTTGGACTGAGCTATCAACATGAACTTTCTAGCTAATTGAACCTACTCTATAGTATCATAAATGAGACATGTTCTAAGAACATCTTCCTCCCCTACCACTAGAGAGCATATAGGTGAGCAGTTTGGCTTACTATATAAGGCTTCATAGGTATCTATATCAGTAGTAGCCTGAAATATACTATTATAAGAAAACTTGGTGATGGGAATTTTTTTCTCCCAAGAACCCACAAATTCGAGAACACATGAATAAAGAATGTCCTCCATAACCAAAATTAAATGATCTATCTATGCATCATTCTGTGGGTAATAGGTCATTCTAATAAGTACCTACATACCCAAGGCCTTATGCAACCCCTACCAGAACCATGACATGAAATGAGTGTCTCTATCATAAATGATATATCATGGAGCTCCATGAAGACGTATAACCTCTCTAAAATATATCCATCCTAGCTCATATAACATTAAGGTTTATCACATATGTAAGAAATGTGTGACTTTCATTAGGAAGTAAACAACAGCCTGAACAATATCCTTACCACAAGTTGATCTGGGTAGACCAGTCAAAAAATGCATTGAAACTTCATCCCATTTCCACTCAAGAATGGAAAAAGAATTTATAATCCCTTATAGTCACGGATGTTCCACCTCCACTTGTTGATAGGTGGAACACCAAGTGATAAAATAGGAAATATCACATTTCATACCAGGACACCAATATTGGCATCATAAATATATATACATTTTGGTGACTTCGAGGTGAACCGCCAATACTGAGTCATGAAATTCCCACATCATCTACTCTTTAATGTCTGTTGGGACCCATATATTCCCATGGAACAATAAGGTTTCATCCCCATTCATGGTCTAACTTGAAGGGGTATCTTCATCTGAAATAATTTCTCTTAGTATAAGGCCCTCAAGATCAGATAGTTGTATCATCCTTACTCGTTCTAGAATAGTATAAGATACTTCTAAGGTGGAGATGATAGTATGAACATGGTCCTACTAAACCTCAACATGCATCTATGAGAATAAGTCCATAAGCTTCCGTTATCCACTAGATACCTAAACTGCATGTGTCTGAGTCTTTTGGATTAAAGCATCGGCTACCAAATTTCCTCTACCAGGCCTAGAGGCAAGCTTGAAATTAAACTAATAAAGGTACTCCACCAACCTATGTTGTGTGAAATTTATATCCCACTATGTAAAGATATACATGAGGATTTTTTGGTCAGTAAACACCACAAAATGATCTCCAAGTAGATAATGTCTCTAACAACATATGTCATGAACTACAGTACTGAGCTCGAGATTGTACATAAGGTAATTCGGCTCAGGCGGCCTCAACTGAAGAGACACGTATATGACAAATCACTCATCCTGCTTCAGAACTGCTTCAAGCCCGAAGCCTTATGTGTCAGAGTATATAGTATAGCTTCCACCTTGCTCCAGAATAATCAGTATCATTGCTTAATGTAATCTTCCCTTGAACTCCTGAATGGCTTCTTTATAATATTATGAAAATATGAATTTCACACCCGTATTTATAAAGACTTTAAATGAAGTATTAAGGAATGAGAAATCTTGGATGAAGTGTATGTAATATTAAAAAAGCCCCAAGAAACTCCTAATTTCAAATACATTCTTGGGATTCTCCCATGAAACTATAGCTCTAACTTTTTTTGGGTCTACCGAAACTCTTATCTCCAAGATATGTGACCCAAGAAGTTGACATTGTCAATATAGAAGTGGAATTTACTAAGCTTAGCATATATCTAGTTCTCTCTCAGTGTATTCAACATGATCTCAAGATAGGTTTCATATTCATTTCTTGATCGTGAATATAAAAAGATATCTTCAACAAAAACTACCATGAATGAATCCAATTATGGGTAGAAAACCTAATTCATAAGATCCATAAAGACTTCAAGTGTGTTCATGATTCTGATCAGTATAACCAAGTACTCATATAGACCATACCTAATCCTGAAAGTTGTGAGAGGTACGTCTAAATTCATGACACTCACTTAATGATATCCAGACCTCAGATCTATCTTTAAAAATACTTTTTCTCCCTAGATCTAGTCAAAGAGGTCGTCTATTCTAGGAAGTGGATGCCAATTCTTTATTATCTATTGGTTCAACCAGCGGTAATCCGCACAAAGCCTAAGGTTACCATCTTCATTCATGGAAAAAAGAACATATGAACCCCAAGGATAGGTGTTGGGTTGTATGAAACCTTTATCCTCTATATCCACCAATTGCTTCTTGAGTTCCATAAGCTCCTTAGGTGCCATCCTATAAAGAGGAATGGTCACTGGTGCTTCTCTTAGCACAAACTCATTAGTAAACTTTAAGTATCACACCAAGGTTAGAACAAAGAATTCATCTGAAAAGGAATCCAAGGAATTATCCAATAATGGAGGAAAAAATCATGTCATAACCCATGGTCATCTAGGAAAATACGGGTGATCTATGTTGTCACATTACCTAGCCTTTACTTCTTGGGTCTTGATCATGAAAATGCACATCCCATTTACCCTTTTTCATGTTCATACCTCCCTATTGGGATGTAAACATCACCCTCAAATGATAGAAGTCATTGTGGGCTCGATAGGGAACTAACCAGTCCATCCTGGTGATTAATTCGAAGCCCATCATGTCAATGATGGAAATATTCCATATGAAAAGGTAACTACCTATCTCAAGTGGAAATCCATTACAATGATGAACACCCTCTAAATAGATATGTAATGGTGTACCTAGCATCATAACTCCTTGAAAGTGCTCAATATCGAGGCCCAGACACTCACATATTTCCTCATATATAAAATAGTGATATGTTCTTGTACCAAATAAAGAAGACACTAAAGTGGAGGTAACCAGAATAGTACCACATACAGTAAAATTTATGGAACTCTTCACATAAGGAATAGGATGGATTTCATGTAACTACCCTATACCATGACCCTTAGTCACAACCTGACTTCCCTGGGTAATCCCTCTCCACTGTCATTGAAAATCATAAGTTTTAACGCCTCTATCTCAACTACCACCTCATCCTGATTGGTCAGTGGTATTTCAGCTTCCTATCTATTGTGATCCTTCTAACCCTACTCTTGATCGAAGAGTGGGTAGAGATCCCCTCTTTCATAGAACTAGAGGGAAAGTCTTGTAGAAACCCTGGAGATAGTCCATCCTTCCATAGCTTCTACACTCAACTGGCTCCCATGGACACTAGTACTTGATGTGTCCTGAGTTCCAAAACTGGTGGAATATAAGAAATCTCTCTCCATGAGGAGCCTGGATACTACTACCTCTGTGAGTAGTCTCAAAACACCTCTTTCACGCAGAAGAAGAACCACTGATAGCTTTAGGTTCCAATCTTCCATGGCTCATACAGTCATCTTCCCTCAGGTTATTCTTTGTGATAAGTTCCTAGTAGATGATTTATTAAATGGTCATCAATCTGAATATATTGACCTATGATAAGATTGTGTAAACCATCCCATCCTTGAATCAACTATCAGTCATAAGATCATCATCAGCTAGAGTGGGAGTGAATCACTCCATCTCAATAAAATGGGTAGACTATTCCATAATTGACATGATCCCCTACTATAGGTTCATGAACTCTTTGTCTATATCATCCCTTAGAGTCTAGGGAAAGTAGTAATCATAAGAGATCATCTAGAATTCATCCCAAACCATAACACTATTTTGATCTTCCTGAGTGATAACATCTCACAACCTCTTAGAAGAATCATGAATCATGTATGCATCTTTATTGAACCTTCACTCTATATGCATCTCAAGATGCTAGAATATATAAAGGATAACTTCAATCTAAGACTCCATAGCATGTGGTCCACCATCCCCTGAAAAGGGGGGGGGGGATTATGCTGCTGAAACTCATGAGTCAACATTGTTGTAATTAAGGCAGGTCAAACTACACCTTTCATAGACTGAAGAATATATAAAAAAACTCTCGGAATTGGGTGTTATTTCCCATATATGGAACTATAAGAGGATCCATAGGTGTCTTTAAAGTAATAATCGCTGTAATCTCATGACCTACCACCTCAGGAACATGATCTTCACCGCCTTGAGGGTGTGAAATCAGAGGATGTCATGGATTCGTGAAACTATAACACCAAACCCACGCCTTAGAAAAGATTTAATCATGTAAAAATATTTCATATAGGAAACGGTGATAGGTATAAAGCCTTCCTATAGACATGATCACACTACTCTACCTGCTCAAAATCCAGGTCTAGATGGTAGAACATTTCATAACAGGCCATAAGAAGGCACAAGACACCCACTACTAAGGTCGGGATTGGGTCCAAATATTTATGTCTGACATATATAAGATGGTTGTTTTCAAATTATGATTCATTTTAATATTAAAATTGTACTTGTTTAAACATTTAAATACTTTTAAAAGGATTAATAATATTCTTTCCCATTTTATGATCCATTAGGGCTCGTACTTCTTATGAACCAAACATGGAATCCATTAAAATCACATTATAACACATTCTAGATTATTATATCGATGGTCTATAGCTCAGCGTTCCATAATTGAATGCTTGAGGTGTCTGCTTTAACTAATTTAGGAAAACATTGTTAGGTTAAGGAAGGAACTTCAAGTATCAATTATTTTTTTTCCAATCCCTGCAAGGAGTGTCATCACAATTCAATACATATCGAGGCATAATAAATATACAATAGAAAAATTCATGATAAAACTAAACATGGTGTGAAAAAATGCATGACATATTCTTCTTATTATGCCTAAGATGTTGTATGATCTAATTCATTTCCCTCGTTTCATTAGGTGATAGTAAGAAAATCATAATTTCAATAACATCAATTTCAATAACATCATAAATAAATTTCATCACCTAACAGTGAATTCATATCAAGTGTAATAGGAAAAATCATAATAATAATTATAATTCAAGCATCTCTGCATTTACCTTGAACATGGGTTCACGAAACCCAAGAATAACTTATGAACAATTTCCAAGAGTTCCCTATCTATAATCTATTATTTTCAAATATTATAGCAAGAAATGAACTAATCTAATACCACATTGTATTTTCCTGACCCAGGATCCACTTAAGACAAACCATGAGTTGTTGGGTCACATGGCCTCAAGCGTGCCTCCCCATATTCCAAAGGTTGTCGACTAGCAGGAAGAATGTAAAGGTGGTACATTGGGGAGACTATACCCTATTATTAGAGTAGAACAATGGATACAATAGATAACACTCAATAGAGGAAACATAATATAAATATACAGAATCATTAAACTTTGAAAGTTTAATGAACAATAGAATAAGAAAGCAATGGAATATAGATAGAGAACTAAGAAACGGATACTATATAAAAATTCCTCACTGGTATTGTTTGGTAAATTTATGTATAGCATCCTGAGAATATAGAATGAAATAGATAGATGCACGCAATCTATGAAATAGTAAAAAAAGATAAAAAATAAAAAATAGCTCAATAAGCATATTGATCCTAAGCCTGATCATATGCTCTTATGCTTCAACTAGGTATGTATTCAACAACCTATAGCAGGGCCTTTGACCTTATCAATACCTACAAAAATATAGTCTTCTTGGGTACAAAAGGCATCCCAACTCGTGTGTGAGATAAAAATATCAGTAGTCCACCACAATGGTGTTTATGTGTAATCTGAGTAGTTCTTGTAACTAAGCAATATATGGGTATAAGCAGGAAAGTAATTTAATACTAAATAAATAAATAACCACCCACTCAGGTTCCTAAAGGACACTGGGTAAGTCTACCTACTTTAGCTCATGGTTGGAATGTTTGTCTGGTCAAGTCACTATATATAAAAATATTAACAATTTATATATATATCTTAGTTTAATATTGCTTCCACCTATATTAACTAAGTGTTTGAGGACACCTAATGGCCAGATACTTAGAATACTAGTGATGGCTAGACCGAGATGTAATTCACATATCCAAGACTAGTCTGACGAGGCTAAAAAATCATGCAATTGGTCACATGCCCTACATCCTGGCAGATGGGAGATTTCATATTGCATCACTCAGGATGAAAAGTGAACCACCATGGAAACACTCTAATCATGGATGGAGGCATGTAAATCCCATCACCCATATAGTATCACCGGTGTGAGATTCCATACTCAACACCTGATGTAAGAGAGGGTGATAGAACCATGCTCAACATGTCCCTTACCATCATGTATAAGCCTCTATAACGGCATATTATAATATAAATAAAATGGGTAATTACCTCATATCCATCTCTTTCATATATCTCATATAAAAATAAGAGGCATAATCATTTATAACATATTATATAATGAAAGAACTTATTATGAATTTCATTTAATAATTTTCAAAGTAATAGTCATATATATACAATTCAATATATGAGGTAAGGACCTCCCATGCATGTCATATTCCATTTCAGTAGGGAAATATCATTTAACTCATTACAATTCATTAAAACATGG
Organism: Viscum album; assembly: GCA_963277665.1. NCBI lineage: Eukaryota > Viridiplantae > Streptophyta > Magnoliopsida > Santalales > Viscaceae > Viscum > Viscum album. Next base: position 1,061,316,132 of record OY728151.1, on the reverse strand, counting down.
AAAACAAGTCATATGGATCAAGTGTCAATTGGAAGGTGTCATGGACAATTAATTTAAAGGATTCTACCATCTAGAATAAACCATTCAATACATTCTATTTACCCTTACCAATTCATTATATTCATTAAGACACGGTGAACCCATTTCTAAGGATCAGGTGTCAAAGGGAGGGTGAAATACCCAATAAGGCAATTAACTACTTTGTAAATTTCAAGTATAAGAGTACCAAACACCTAAGAGGTGATTTGGTTTCATTTATATGCATGTGTCTCGAGTGAAATTACATTTAAAAACTAAGCTTGAAGGAACATGGGAGTTCTGGTTAATTTGAGCCAATTGTCTAAAATGTACAATTCTAAGTGGAACACCCTTGGGGTGACCATATAATCTATGTAAAATCTCTAAACCACCTACCAAGAATCAATAAATGTGTGCTAAGTTGAAATAGTAAATTAGACATGATGAAATCAAAATAATTGATCTCTCATACAAGTATGTCATATGGAGTGTCGACATAATTACGAAACAACCAAAACTCCACTGGAAAACAATGTGACCACCTGCCTAATGGCTATAAATGATGCCTTGCATGATATCTGCCTCAGATTCAATGTATGTTTGAATAAATCTGAGAAATGGTCTAATACCTTGAAAATAGGGAAAAATTTTACTACATCTAAATAGAACAATAGATCCAAATAAAAACATTGATAGTAGTTGAGAGACTAGGTTAGATTATCAAGATGGATTTTTAGCTTCCAACGGATCAAGTATCAGACATCGGAGGTGAAAGTTTCATAAAATCCAATATTTTGGGGATTTTGAGATCAAAAGAGAGGAAAACCCACTCCTTCTCACTAGAGCTAGAGGGGATAAATGAAAAAATAACTTAAAAGGATAAATGAGGGGGGAAATCAATATTTCACCCAAAAACCCAAAGTGCACAGTTTAGGTTCATGATTAGTAAAACTGTGTGAAAACTGTACCCAATGTCTGTAGAGAAGGGAGCCCCACATAGTTAGGAAAATGTTTTGACTAACTGTGTGAAAACCATGAAAATGGGTTATGTCCCATGTTTGTAATCAGTTGCACAACCATGTTCCCTGGGTAGCACAGTTGTAGAAAAACTATATGGCATAGTCTGACTTTCCCATTTCGGAGGTCCAGGCTCCGAAAGAGCCCCAGACACACCTATGACCTCTGTGAATTGATTATAAATCATTATTAGTGTTTTTTATGTATTAAAATTGAAAAACCAATGATTAATACCTTCATTAATAAAACAGGTCATAAAAACATAAAATAAGGGCCACATGAATTTCCAAGGGAATATGTGTATGGTATGGGTACATTATCCCCTATGTAATTCACCACCAAACCTCAACCAGTATTTTATAAACCCAAGTTTACAATGAAAGAATATAAAGTGGGAAGATATCAATAAAATATAGCAATAAATCAAACAAAGAGTAACTAAAGAGTATTCATGCGAAATAGATATAAATACTATTCAAAATAATAATAATATCCATGATTTAATGGACTATTGATAACTTTTGGCCACAATAACTAAACATAATTCGAGCCAAGATTAGAACCAAGTAAGGTGCATGCCCACCAAATGGGATCTAACTGATGACAATGTACTTTGGAACCCATCCTATTTAAAACGAATTGTACATATATATATATGTATATCAACATATACATATACATACATATGTGTGTGTGTGTGTGTATGTGTGTATGCGTCAATAATTATACACCCAGGGTTCCACTCTCTTCTTATAGAGTGGAACTACATATATGTATACAACGCCCACACCTAGGAGGTCACTCATATTCTCTTAAGAAGCAACATAAAGAGACACAAGTTAAACATTTCATAAATAATACATTAGTAACATGATTTAAATAATTAATATCACAAATAGTTGCACAACCCACAAATGTAAAGGTTTAGTATATTGAAGATGAACCGCATAAAAATTTATTTTTCAACACATAGAAAATTTTCTTCATAATCATGCTCCTCTAGAACCTTTTCTAGAAATATCACATGATATAATAATATTTAGAACCTTTGGATTTGAAATATAATAATGGGCTTAGCTCAGACACTCATTAAGGTAAAAACATATCATAATATGAGGAGAAAATAAGGTGGGGTGAAATATAATAATAAAAGATAAAAAGTCTTTAAATGATGATTTCAAAACTTGTTAGAGAAATATAAGATCATTAAAAGAGCTTTAATTAAGTATAAAATATATGACATGGCACAAAACCCACCTCAATAATCATATAACATGCGATAATGACATAAAAGTGTTAAATATTTTAAAAATAAGGCATAATCAGTAAAAAATATCATTTCAAGGAAATGAAATGCATCCTAAAAATTAGAAATAACTTGATAAATAACATGTAAATGTGTCCAAACCAAAGTCATAGGAAAACATTTAGGACAAAACTCATTATTCTCAAACCTATGTGAACAAACTCATAATATTCATGCCTAAAAAAAAGAGCAATCCCATCATGATCACACTAGTGTAAAAAAACTCATTATGTCCATACCTGACTATCTCATGAGATATAAACTTAAATCAATGCATTTGAGGGAGATATAGAACCCCAAACGACATCATTCATACATATGATTACCACTTAAAATCAATCATCATAATATCTTAAAGAACCCTTGGGAAAAAGAATTTTATTAATAAATATCAAAATATAAAGCATTCACTTTTCTTAAATACCCCATGAAAAAAATGGGTTTCATAAAACATCCAAATGGTTTAAAATAACATCATGAATAAGATCATTTGATACCAAAAACTTTTTCACCAAAAATAATCACATAATAAAATAATATATAAGGTGAAACGTGAAATATAACTCCATTAGAGATATATAATTTTAATACAATGAAAATTAAAGCATGGAAATATATTTTTGAAATCATTTTTTATTCATCATTGCAAAAGTCATAGTTATGGGTAAATTTTCAAAATTATATCCTTGGTTTTTTTATTCAATTTAAAAAAATAAAACCATTCACAGAAATGTATTTAGATAAACAAAATTCCCAAAAATAAATATATAACATCATTACAAATGAATTTTTTTGGAAAAACAATGTTTAATAATAAATTTTATCACTTAAATAAAGGAGTTTGAGTTACTAAGTCCCTTACCTTTAACATTGATTCCATGAAAGTGATTTAAGTTCCTATATGATAAACATAACTATATAAATCAATTATCTCAAAAACTTGACATAAACATACTACCCTTTTATAACTATTTTAAAACAATATATTTTAAATATATTAAGTGATTATAGTATATTTTCATTATCAGATAACTTTTGGTTGTTTGTTTTGTAAAAAAAATCACAAAGGATGGATTACTTATCACTAATTGTTTCCAAGTTCATCATTATTATATCTCAAAAGATAGAATTATTATGATTTTTAATGATTTATTAAGTCTCATTTTCATTTGGTTAAATACATGAATACTACTTGTGAAAACAGAAATCATAATGAACTGGTTTTCAGCATGTTTAATGATCAAAAGGTGATATATTAATAAATATTTTAAATAGTAAAAAAACCTTTATAGAACATTTAAAAATATTAAATATATTATTATTACAATATATTTCATCCCATGCTCATTTATTACATAATCATTTATGAAATTATCATTATAACATCATCTTCATAGGTGGTTAAATAGACCCAAATGGTAACATTTTACAAAAAATTTATGAGTAAGGGAATGTATTTATAAAATGATAATATGAAATATTAAAAGGATTAAAAAAAATAATTATTATCATATATCCCCATTAAATCTATTCGTAGAACCATCCACAATGGGTGGTGATAACAAATGAAATTTATATTTCGGGGAGGCGGTAGTCCATCGTATGAATGATTAACGATATCGTTTATCAATAAAGGGACAGAATGATGGAATATAAAAATTGATAATTTATGAATTTTATTTTTTGAATATAAATAATATTTATTCAAAAAAAACATCTTTTATTCCATCCTTGACAAGTGTGGATGAAAAAAACATCATCATTTTGTGGAGGCAGTAATCCACACGTACGGTTGATCAATGTTATTTTATTTTCTAAAAAGATACAGTGAATTGAGTAATTATTGTTCAATTAATATAATAAAATTTTAGCATACTAATTATACTGGTTTAATTATAAAAATAATTTTATATAAGGTTAATATAGAAAAAATATTCAGAAGGCACTAAGATGAAGTGGATACTCTAGTCAAGGACTAAAATTTTTTCTTGGAATTATACTTTGAAATTAAAGCCTTATGAAAACTAATGATGACCATAGGATTATGTAATATAGATAGGTTACTAGGAGTATAAAATTTTTATATTTTTCAAGGATAAATTCAAAGGGGTTGTTTTTATTAATATGGGGGAAGAGAATGGTAGTTTTTGAAATAACAATTACATTTTCAATAATGTTTTTATTTAAGACTAAATGGCCAAAAAATGGAAAAAAGAAAATGGGTAAGTAATTTTGGGTTGAAAATCACCACAAACACTCATTTTGGAGATAACCATGTGTGTTTTAGGGCATTTCCTTTTGAATTTTTTACTTTTAACCTAATATACTTTTACCTATGTAATTAATTTTTAAACTTATTAATAAATTATAATAAAAAATTAATATTTAATATTTTATCTAATTTTAAATTTATTATTTAAAATTTTATTCATTTTTTCAAATAAAATTTCTAATTTTTTGAAAATTTTATTTTATAATAAACACTTAATCGCGTGAAAAATTATTTTTTAGAAAATATAATTTTTCATCTTTAGATTTATATATAAGATAAAATTTTCATTATTACTAATTTCAAGGACATAAATTTATTTATTATAAATAAAAAAAGGAATGGTACTTTAAATTTAGGAAACAACCAAATATATCCTTGAAAATAATTGATTCAATGAGAAGAATGAAAATAGTTTTTATTAAACAAACAATTTAATTTAGTAATAAAAATTTAATAAATAGGATTTATAAGCTCAAATAATATATAAAAATTCATATTTTTATTCCATAAATACATATTTTATTACATTAAAGGTTTTTTGAACTTCTTGTATGTTCTTACAAAATGTTAAAATTATAAAAATTATAATTTTCATAAAAACCGTATTTTTTGACTAAAAATCATTTGTTTTAGAAAAAAATAATACTTCATAAAAACTAAATTTTGATATTTGGAATTAAAAAATGAATTTTATTTTATAAAATTAATATTATAAAATATTAAAATTTAATTTTTTAAAATAAAATGTGTAATATAAAGAAAATGAATTTTATTGAAAGAAACATTTTTCAATATTAACTCATATTAATTATTTATTTTTTAAAGGTAATAAATTTTTATGGTTTACAATAATTGGGTTTTTTATTGATTTATTAATAATTTTATTATAATATATTTTGGTTATTTAATATTTGTTGTTTCATGTAACGCAAGTTATTGAATATAACATCAATTTTACAAGGTCTAAAATTTCAGGTCATTCATTCCCCCCCAAATCATTTATTTATGAAAAATATTATTAAAAGAAGGAAAAAAGTGAGGGTAATTATATATCATCACATCCTAAAGTTATCATTTAGACCCATCAAATTTATGATTCTACCATAGAATTTTGACTAGATGGGTGGTCTTGTTCCTCAAAACCTTATCTCTTGGATCCAAAATTTCCATAGGTTATTCTTCCTATTAAAGGTCATGTTTTAGTTGTACATATTTCAAGAATGGTATTACTGATGGATATTATATGTACCTCCTCAAAATATATATATAGAACACATCATTCACTTTATAGTGGTGTGGAGGGAGTTCTAAGTGATACGCTACGACCTCGGCATGATCAAGGATCTCAATGGGACTGATGTATCTCGGACCCATCTTCCATTTCCTCTGAAATCTAATAAATCCCTTCTATAGAGATATTTTAAGGAACACCTTTTCAGGAAATTCAAACTCTAGATCTCATCAATAATTAAATACAAAACTCTTTCATTGAATTTTTCAAGTTTTCATATGTCACTGAATGGTTTGGATATTTTTTATCATTTCATAGACAATGTCAAGACCTATAAACTTCCTCTATCCAACATCATCCTAGAATGTTGGATTCCTATATATATCTTCCCATAAAAATCCTCATATGTTTCCATCATAACTTTATAATTGAAAATATTTTCATATGAGAAATCTACCAGGGGGAGGTGTTAATTCCAACATACTTGGAATCCATCGAATAAGATCTCAACATATCTTCTAGAGATTGATTTTTTTTCTCAGACTATCCGTCTATTTGAGGATAATGTGAAATGATAAATCTCAACTATATATTCAGTTATTTATTAATACATATCTAGAACTTCAAGGTAAACCTTATATCCCAATCAGATATAATGTATAGTGGTACATCATACAACCTCACTACTTCCCTTATGTGTATCATGGAGAGTTGGTCAAGCAAAAAATATTATTTAATGAAAATAAAATATTCTAACATTGTAAGATGATAAACTATATCCTAAATAGCTTCATGGAATTTAGATTTTTTTGAGAGTCCCAAAATGAAGTCCATGGTGATGTTTTTCCATTTCCATACTGGTGTGGGTAATAGATTCAATATAACTTTATACTTTCATCATTCAATCATTAATTATTGGTTTACTAAGCATTGAAATATGTATTATCTAATTTCTATTTCCATGATATTTTATCAAAAGTTTTTTTTATATCTCTATAAATATTTATTCATCATAGATTTATAAATAATGACAAGCTATGTGCATTATCCAAAATTTCGTTCTTTAATTCAAGCTTTGATGGGATACATATCAAGGTTCCAAACCTTATAACTCAGCCTTTATCAAAGTTAAACTTCTAAATATTCACTACCTTTTTCTATATCTCTACATCATATTTTTTTGATTATTTGGTCTTCATGTGAATGGATGTTTGAACAATCAGTTGGCATATAAAGGATTTATCTCTTCCCATTATGAATTCATGATTCATCCTCTATAAATCCATTAAAACTATGTATTTTTCAATCATAATCATGGATAGAGTAGCATGGTAATTCCTTCTAAAATCATCATCCATCATATTTTCCATCCCAATGTGATAATTTTTTGATTATTCAGAATATTATATCAATTTCAACTATCTACTTCATTGCATATTCAATTCCTTCTGTGTGAATATATATTTAATGCTCTATTGATCGGTATATATATCACAATTTTCTCTATATAGATGACATCGCTAAATATTTAATGCATAGTTCCCTACTTCCAACTCTAAATCAGGTATTGGGTAATTTTTACCATGATCCTTTAATTTTAATTAAGCATAAGTGATTACCTTGTCATTATTCATGAGGATGAAACCCAATCCCTTTATCCAATCATTACTGTATATTACAAACCCTTCCTCTCTGTAGGGTAATGTAAGTGTAGGAGAAGTGACCAACCAACTCCTTAGTTCCATGAAACCTTCTTTACATTCCTCTATCTAAAGAAATTCTAATCCCTTCTGTGTTAACTTGCTTAGTTAATTTGGTAGCCATGCAAAATTTCTCACAAAGTATCAGTAAAATCCTACTAACCCAAGAAAACTATGAATATTTATTATAGTTTCTAGTATAGGCCATTGATTTATAACTTCTATATTTTATAGATTTACTGATATTCCATTTTTTTATTAAATATCCCAAAAATGATACATTTTTCATCTAGAATTGACACCTAATTAATTTGGAAAATATATTCACCTTTCTCAAGGTCTATAACACAATTAGAAAATGTATATTGTCTATTAATTTCTCTTTGAAAATATTATAAAATAATCTATAAAGACAACCAACAATTTATCAATGTAGTCTCTAAATACTCTATTCATTATACCTATGAAGATAGAGGGACCGGTCATAAATCCAAAGTTCATCACTATAAATTCCTAGAGTCCATACCTCAAATAGAAATCTGTCTTTGAAATATATTCCCTTTTAACCATCAAATGGTGATATCTAGATTAAAGTTTAAAATTCAAGAAGTTTAAAGATCCTATGAGATGATAAAATATATCATCAATATGTGGTATCAAAAACGTTTTCTTGATCTTGATTTTATTAACTCATAATAATCAATTTATAAATTCATCAATCCATAAATCTTTTTGATAAAGAGGACTATTTCACCCTATTGTGAAGCACTTGGGCATATAAAAAACTTGTAAAAATTATCATTCAACAAATTATTTAAATTCTATAATTCAATTTGATCCATTATATATGGACTCTTTGAGATGGTAATGGATTCGGGTATGAGTTCAATTGAAAAGTCAACCTCATGATTTGGGGTGAGACCGGGAAGTTCATTAAGAAATATTTTACTATATTATTGTACAATATGAATGTCACCAATGTTGATTTTCTCCCAAATCATTTGATTCAACATTACCTCATTATTTGGTATCATAACCCATATTATTTAATTTTCTTACAAAGGGAGTTCATAGTCATACTTGTGTCGATACGTGATAATAAAATGATTTGGTATATTAAATGATACCTCCTTATCCCAACAGTTGATATGTGTTTTATGCAAAGAAATCCAATACATTTCAAATATTATGTAAAATTCAACCAATGGTATAGGAATTTGATATGTAGTAAATATCCTCTCAAAAATCACAGTTAGAATATATTTATAAATTTTATATGTGGTCAATGTGTCACCATGGGTTTCCACAAATAGTTTAATATCCATTATTCAGGGTGGTAATTCCTTATTCTTGGAAAAAATGTGTGATATAAAAGAATGTTTAGGTACTTGAGCTAGTAAATGTATTGAGTAAAACTATTATCATAGTTGAAATAACTCATAAATAATGTTCATACCCGAACTTATAAATCTCTATGCTTTAATATAGGTTAACCATGGTAAGTTTTTTAATTTAACTAGTTATATATATTTAATTAATATGTAATGCTTTGTACAGATAATGTGATTAACTAAAGAATATACACTAGGAGTTCTAAATCAGTTGTTTAGTAAGGCCTCTTCATCAAGTACCAGGTCATGGTTGAGTTAATACTCAATACTCCTTCTTTATAGTTTTTAAACCCAAGTACAATTGTTCCAAAGCCTACATCCACTTGTAGTATCCATACAGGGATGTAATTTCTAATATTGCCACATAGTACCCATTTTCCCAAAAATATCATGATATTATCTTATACTTAGACTCATACCTTAAGCTTTTATCTACGGTATTCACAAATTTTCTATAAACTAATCTCTGAAAATAGCTAAAACCTTCTATGAAACCAACTAAATTTACTCATGCTAAACTTTAAATAAATAATACATTAATACCAGGATTTAAATAATACACCTCACAAATAGTCACATGATATAGTCATCTTTACAGTATTGGGAATGGAAACATATGAAATGGGTGAGATAATATGCTCAATAAGGGAAAAACATATCCTAACATGCATGAGAACATGAGAGAGACTTAAATATCCTAATAAAAGATCAAAATATTCTAGATGATAATCATAAATCATGTTATAGAAATATAAGATCATAAAAAGATAGTTAAGGTTTCATAAAATATATTAAATGGACCAAAACATATCTCAATAATCATATAGCATGTAAGAAAGACATACAAGTATGGAATAATTTAAAAATAATTCATAGTTATGAAAACATGGCATTTAATAGAAATGAAATACATAATGAAATTATCTATAACTTGATAAAAAACTTCAAAATATTTCACAATCATAGGCATATGAAAAAATATTATGAGAAAAATCATTATTCAAATTCCCATGTTAATAAAATAATTATGTACATTCCTAAAAATGTGAGCAATCCCATCATGCCCATGACTCTGTAAAGAAATTCATTATGTACTCACCTAGCTATCTCATGAGATATAAACTTATACCAATTAATTTTTGTGTGATATATGACCCCACCTATAATAATACATACATATGAGTTCCACTTAAAATCAATCATCATCATATATTAAAGAACCCATGAAAAAAAAAGAAATGGTATCTTAAACATAAAAAAAGGAAATCATTCACATTTCCTAAAGAACACATGGAAATAAAATGTGTTTTATAAAACATTCAAATGCTAAAAAATAACATCTTGAATTGGATCAATTAATATCAAAGACTTTATCACTCAAAATAATCATAAAATAAAAGAATATATATGGTGAAACATGAAACATAACTCCATTAGAGATGGATCTTTTTAAGATAATAAAAGCCAAATCATGGAAAGATCATTTTGAAAACTTTTTTTATTCATCAATGTAAAATTCAGAGTTATGAGTCTCTTTTTAAAAAAAATTATATTTTTTTAATGAAAATAAATAATGAAAACCTTTTATTGAAATATATTTAGATAAAAATACTCTTTTCCCTCAGAAATAAATAGATAACATTATTCAAAATAAAAAAAAATAAAAAAAATTATAAGAAAATTAATAGCTCAAAGAAATGAGTTTGAGTTACTAAGTCCCTTACCTTTAACTTTGATTACTTTAAAGTGATTTAAGACCATATATAATAAACAAAAATATCTTAATCACTTATCCCATAACATTAATATAATCAGAGTAACCATTTTATAATTATTTTATACTAATATATTTTAAATTTATTAACTGATTATCGTATATTTTTATTATCGGGTGTTAGAACTTTAGGTTGTTTGTTTCATACAAACTTCAAAAAGGATAGAAAAATTATCACCAACTGGTTACAAGTTTTTCATTCCTATATCATAAAATCTATAACAATAATTTTTTAAATTATTTATTAAGTCCCTTATTCATTAGGTGAAATACCTAAATACGGTTTGTGAACATAGAAATCTTAATGAACTAGTTTTCGACGTGTTTAGTAATTGAAAGGTGGTATATTAATAAATATTATAAAAATAAACAACACCTTTAAATAATCATTAAAACATATAAAATATATAATTATTACATGATATTATAATTATATGACATTCCATAATAATTTATGACAAAATAGTTATAACCTCATTCATATAGGTGGTTAAACAAACCCAAATGGTAATGTTATAAAATGTTTTCATGAGTAATGGAATGTCTTTATAAAATGATAATATAACATATTTATAATCTTTAACATGTAATTATTATTATATATACTCAGTAAATATATTATTATAACTATCCATAATGGGTGGTGATTCCAAAATAAATTCATTGTTCATGGAGGCGGCAGTCTTCCATACGCATGATTAACGGTCCCATTTCTCAATGAATGGAATGAATGATGGTATATGAAAATTGATCATTCAAGAATTATATTTATAATAAATAAATAATATATATTCACAAAATTAATCCTTTATACCATCCTTTAGAGTAGGTAATAAAAATGGACAACATCACTTTGTGGAGTGGTTGTCTACATGTATGCACAATTGATGTTATTTTATATTCGTAGTGGATTGAAATCATTGAGTAATTATTGTAAAATTAATATAATTAAATGTAATTATAATATTTATACTTATTTAAGTATATTTTAATGTTTAGATAAGTTTATGATAGAAAAAAATAAGAAGGAAACACTAAGAAGAAGTATATGCTCATGTTGGGGACTTAAATTTTCACAAGGAATTATCCTTTGAAATGGACTTTTGAAAAAAAATAGCGACCAAAGGATTTTGTAAATAGTAGAGGTATAAATTAATATAATAATAGAATATTTTCATGGAGAAATTTTAAGGGATCATTAGTCTTGATGTAGTGAAGGTTTTATCTTTTTATAAGTGAAGAGAATGGAAATTTTGGAAGTAACCCTTAAATTTTCAATAATGTAAATTTACTATTTAAGGATCAAAGGCCAAAAAGGGAAACAATATGAGGTAAAAGTGAGATTATATTAAAAATAAAATCAAAAAACCATTTTGGACACATCCTTGAGTGTTTTAGGGATTTATCTTTTAACTTTTTAACTTTTACCCTAATTTACTTTTACCTTGGTAATTAATCTTTAATCATAGTAATTAATTTTAATGAAATTTTTTTAATATTTAAACTTTTACTTGATTTTAACCTTATGATTTAAAATTTTAAAATAATTTTCTCAAATAAAATTTATAAATGTGTAATATTTTAATTTTTAAATAATCACCGTTAATCGTGTAATAACAGCTTCTAGAAAAATAATGTTTTTCAGCATTAAATTTATATGTACGATAAAATTATCATTATTACTGATTTAAATGACATAAATTTATTTTTTATAAATAAAATAAAATTTATTAGTATTTCAATCCAACCCACAACCAAATATCACCTTGAAAATTCTTAGTTCAATAAAAAGAATAAAAATAATGTTTATTAAACTGACATTCTAATTTAATTCTAAAAATTTTATACATAGGATTTATATGCTCAAAGAATAAATTAAAATTCATAATTTTATTTCATAAATAATTTTTTTTTACAAAAAAGTTTTTTTAAAATTCTAGGAAACACTTATATAATGATAAAATCATATAAATTATAATTTTTAGAAAACCCCATATTTTTTTATAAAAAATAAGAATTTCCAGAAAAAAATAAAAAAAATAATTCTAAGAAAATTTTTATATGTGTAACTCAGAAATTAACTTTAATTTCGAAATTTAAATTCTAAAATTTTAAAAAAAAATTAAATAAAATACATAACATAAAGAAAACAGATTTTATTAAAAATAAAATTTTTCAATATTAACTCGTATTAATTTTTTATCTTCTAAAGGTAATAAATTTTATGGGTTTACCATATTATTGTTTATTATAGATTTATTAAAAAAAATATTTTTTTGTTCATTTACATTGCTTGTAGTGTGTAATACATGTTATGAGACATAACATCAATTTTATAAGGTCTAGAAGTTTAGGTCATTACAGAACATGTATATTTGTGTGTCTATATATATATATACATATAACCATATACATATACGTATACCTATTATATATGAGGAATATATCCTATTAGATTGGATAATATTATATTTATATAGAGATTCTCCAAGATAAATCAATATACCTTCCTCGATTTAGGACCAGCAAAACAAGGATCAACACTTAAATATGCAATCCACGGTTACAAAAAGAAATACATACGAAATATTTTAATGACCCTAAAATTTAAATTTGTGCTATGTTTTAAATTTATATTTATTTTATTGTATCTTGAGGATATTTGGTTTTTTTGGGTGTTGGTGGTGGCTCATAAGTGTGTTTTGGATAATCATACTAGGCATGTAGCTGAAATTATATCATAGGCAAGCAATCAAGGCATGACACTTTGGCATAATAATGTCTTGTTTAGAGTATTTTTTGATCATGAAATGATTAAGAGGGATTATTCCATGGACTTTACTATACAAATCCAATCCCTCTGTCTAGTTTTGATCACACCATGACTCTTAAGGGTAGTGTTTTGACCCTTTCTATTGAGATTCAAGCCCTTTGTCTAGTGTTAATCATGATGTGACCCCTAAGGGTTGTGTTTCATGAGTCCAGTGGTTTCATAGTGTAGCTTGCATGGTCATGTTCTAATCCACTTGTTGGGTATTTTCGTAAAAGGTTAGATCTATAATTTTAACTCAAATACCTTTTAACTTCCCCCTACATCTTCTTAAAACTCCAATCATTTTGAATGAACATAAGGGAATCCTTTTAAAATTTTGAGCACCTCCATTCCCATATATTTCTTATTTGAGGTTTCATTCATCTTAGATAGTTTCTCTTGGAGACTATAATCCATAGGTGTCTCTTTATCCATGTATTTCAAGGTTTTCCTTTTCTAAACCATAAATATGAAAATTTGGAGCTGATTTTAGGTATATTTATGTCTAGAATTGAATTAAAAAGTGCCATTTGGGGAATAAACTATGTTGAGATAAAGTTGTAAATTCATTACCATCATACATCTTTCAGGTGAATTTGTATTCCTTGACTTTCATGTGGGTGTGGGTGTATCTCTATGAGACCCTGCATTTGTTATCAAAGTGATCAGTTGGGTTGTATTAACCAGTTTAACTCTTTAGAGTGGTAGTGTGGCTAATATAGATTACAAATGATAGAACATATATCTATGTAAAGGATAGAGGTAGTATTTTCCTTGTGTGGGGTGTAGGCCTAGAGTGATTTGTTGGGATGGCATTCTATTATTTAGTTTTTTCTCAGCTTATATGTGGCCTCATAATAATTGAGAGGATGGATATGGATAGGATAAATTCAACATCCCTTAAGTGAGAGGGTATGTAATCAGACAAAATATAATATATTCCCTAAGTGGCAAGGAATGGGTCTACCTATGTTTGGTAACCTATAATTAGTGAGAGGGTTAGTATGGGATCGATGGGGAGATGATGATGATTGTAAACCTAGGCTAAGATATATAATGGGGATTTATTTTTTTGAACTTCCTTGAGCAATATGGATTGATATGGAAAATTATATGGTTGTGATTAGGTACTTAGTGTGAGTTCATGACATGAGTGAGAAGGCACTGGACATGTTTGGGGTTGTATTCAAGACTCCATATAACACTTCCTTCCATCATGTAGTAGAAGCAGGTATGGTTGGCGACTCATGGGGACCTAATTAGATCATAATGAACCATTGGGACTTGTACACTTATTTATTTATTTAATTTTTTCAATGAATACACTTTTATAAATCTACCTACCTTATATTAAGGGCCCATTGGTTATATAATAATATATTTATACTCACATCCTGCATGGGTGTCTTCAAGTGAATACAGGCTTAATGATCAAGGATCTAGATAAGGTAAAGGGCCATATGATGGAATACAGAGTAGATGGTGGTGGATGGGATTGAAGAAATGTCAGGACATAATCTAAGATATTTTTTGGCAACACCTCATTTATTATTTTTTCCCTTCTGTACCTTGTGTATATTGACCTTCCATATGTTGGGGTTTCTTTTAAAATTGGTATACTTGTTATTGTATGCCACTATGATATTATCAATTGATTATGTTATATTAACTTTTGGTTGTTATAATTCTTACTATGTCTATTACATGAATTTACTCTAATGGTTATCTGATATCAAGGGAATAGTCTCTCACATGGTATGGTTTAGGAACCTTCGGCTAATTATAAGCCTATTTCATACAAGGAGCATGCATGAGGTCATATGTCACATCATCTTAGAACTGATGATCTAGATTGGGGCATGGAAAAATTATATCAGAGACATTTTTCATTTATTTACAAATTACATCCTAGTAGAACAAAGATAGGATGGTTAGAACTAGATCTGGAATCTATTCTTATGTCTTTCTATCACCTATACAATACAAAATTATGTTACCAGGGTAGTGGGATTTTCATTTAATTGTTGTTAAATTATGGTTTCATGTGGTTATTCTAATATTTTTCTGAAGTTATGGTTTATTTATTTTTATATTATCCCAAATACAAAGAGTGGGTGATCTCATACATAATAGATAGGCATTTAAGTTCACATGTCATACACCTTGTGTCCTATGATTAGTATAGATTTAAATTAATTAAATTAAAATAATAATATATTTTGTTTTTTCACAAATATATTATTAATTGAATTTAATTAATTTAACTCATGGGTACTAAAGACTTGGGCTTAGGCCTTGGGTGAGAGCTAGGTGGTTAGGCCTAGTGGTTGTGGGTGAACTCTATGGTGAATTTCCTAGGATTTATCAATATTTTTATTCTGTTAACTTCATCAATTTTCTAAGATTTTATTTGTTAAGTTTTTAAGTGACTATTTGGAATTTAAGAAAAAATTTATTCTCAACAACCTGCGGTTCCTACTAGGGACCAGGTAAAGGAAATTCTTAAAGTAAGGAATGTTCATTTTATTTCTATAGGTGTCTGAGAGGATCGAGATATATGTACCCAGCCTTAAACATTACATACTATAGGGATTTTTACTATTTTAGGTTCTAGAGAGTAATATACAAGCTTATAATTTATTAGAGTTGCAATAAAATAAACAAACAAAAGCCAAACTTCTCTTCTGCATGCGTAAAACTGACGGCGTCCAACTTTGGACTTCAAAGTGACCTATGAAAAATAATTTTAAACAAGGGGAAAGCATTGGATAGCCCAGAAATGGGTCTCAAAAAAACCATTAAGAAATAATTTTTTTCTAAAACCTTTCATTAAAATAAATGCATTAAATCATGAAATTAATATTTCCCATAACTTGTTTTCACCATTTTCTTGAGAGATTCTGGAATAAATTTTAGGATAAACTCATGATCAAAATTAAAAAACTTATTTAAGGGTATGAATAAAATTCATTATAAAATATGCATGTACTTGATCAAAATACAAGGAATAAAATTTATAAGTCATACAAAGGCCACACCTAATTATCTTTGACATCCCAGGTGTGCGGATACAAATTTGCACAAGAAATATTACTTGTTTATACTTTATGCCAAAAATAATATCAATTATCATCTATCACATGAATGAAAACCATAAAATGATAGATATGTTCTTAACCTTTGATTATGGATTGGAAAAGAAAAATTAACCCTACATTAGTATAAAACAATATTCCATATCCACTTGAAAATGTATAATAGATTAATACATGTTCATAATAGTATTATCATTAGCCATAGATATTCTACTAGTTGAATAATCACATGGACATTCACTTACTAGAATCATTATTAGGGAATGCATAATCCAAGACATCATAAACATCTTTCCAAGGCCTCATGCCAAGACCATACATAACCATTCTATCAAGGCCTCATGCCAAGATCTAGTTTGTCTCATGAAACCTACTAATTCATCGAGAGGCTATAGCGGGCCTCACCCGTCACATAATAAGTCCAATTTGTGTAGGAATTCATAGTGACGGACAACATATACATTCTGTCAAGGCCTTGTTCCAAGATGCTAGTTTGTCTCATGAGACCTGCCGATGCACCTAGAGGCTATAGCGGGCCTCACACATCACATAATATGTTCTACGCAATCCTCATATGTCTAATAAAAATATGTCTTTAAATAAAAGTGTCCCATACCACTTTGATTTATTTAAATCTTAATCATAGATGAAAAGAAATTATTTGATAAATTATTGAGGGACTTTTTCTTTAAACAATCCAAAGTGTCCCATACCACTTTGAAAATGTTAATTCTTAATCCATATAATATCATAAAAATATTAATTCCATACTTGAAATAATTGTATTTATCTATAATCCATCAATAAAATGAGTAATGAAATAAATTCACATTTAATCTAAATAGCATATATATAGTTTTTTCTTCTGAAAATAAACTTTTACAATAAATAAATATGTTTTCCATATAAAATCATAAATAAAACATTTCAATTATTGAATAAATCCATGTGTGTGATAATATCTGAAAATTTATTTTGAACCCTGGGTTTATTATGAATGAAAGATGTGTTGATGTTACGCTTGATGCATGACCATGACTGTATGCGGATGTGGCATTCTTAAGTTTAAAATAACATGACGACATGTTATGCACATTTTTTAAAAATATGATGTTAAGAATTATAACATGTCAATAATTATTATATCCCTTGTATATATATATATACATATATATATTCAATGAGTTTAATTTTTAAAATAAAGAACTTAATGTTTCCCATATATATATATATATATATATATATATATATATATATATATATTCATTTATATGACATGCTATTTATAATACTCTAATTCATGAGATAAATTCATATTTAATGAAAACGTTGATAAAAAGAACTATCCATATTTAACTAGAGTTATAACATAGCTTGATACCCATAAAAATATAAATTTTCATAAGAAAATAATTGACTTCCAGTATATATTCATATATAAAAAAAACATTAAACGCCCATGAACTTATATTTATTTATAAATGTGTAAGTATAAACTTTCATGGAAACTAACTTATTAAACTTGAACAACCAAAACCCTTATACTTGACATTGCATATATACATGAAACAATATTTATCATCCATTTTCTTAAAATTTACACTCATGATCCCATTAATATCAATTTTAAATAAGTTCCACTAAATGTAAAATTTATTAAATGCTTATTCATAAATATATATATATATATATACGTATGCATATATTAATGCATGAAGTTTCATAAGGAATCATTAATGTATGGCCATAAATCATTATTGGTG
Source organism: Viscum album (assembly GCA_963277665.1). Taxonomy (NCBI): domain Eukaryota; kingdom Viridiplantae; phylum Streptophyta; class Magnoliopsida; order Santalales; family Viscaceae; genus Viscum; species Viscum album. The sequence goes on along the minus strand of OY728151.1, from coordinate 1,061,297,753 downwards.
TATGACATGTATATGACATGATAAAATAATGATATTCTCAAATACCAAAAAAACTTGGTTATTGTTATAAACTTTAAAGCTAGAAAAGTATTTATATATATCTGTGTGTGTGTGTGTGTGTATATAATCATAAACTTGAAATTATGATTCTATTGATATTGAATATTGAATAATTCATACACACATATATATATTAATATATTACACTCATAAAAATAATGATTTCATGACTTTGGAGTATGAAAAATAAAACTTAAATACATGTCGAGCTAGAACATAAAAATTACATAAAACATAATTTTGAAATAAAACTTAGAGATCACATATATATAAACACAGAATTGGAAATTCAAAAATAGTTTTCATAAATAAGTTTTCCTTGCAAACAAACTCGAACAAAAAAATAAATTTATTTAAAATGATTAATAAACCCTCATTAGGAACCAAAATATAAAAAAAATAAATTTTAATAATATACTTGTAAAATGAATTTTGAAAAGAAATATTAAATCCCTTATAGAAGAACAAATTCAAGTATATTTTTGATAAAATAAATAAATATATCACCTTACTATATTTTGAAATTGAAATAAATAATTAGCTTTGACAAGCAGATTAGAATTTAAAAAAAAATAAAAATAATATTAACCATACATAAACTTTAATTGAAACCACAAAATAATTATTTATAACTGAAATATGAACACTAAATATATAATATCTCTTACTAATAATACATAAATTGTATAAAAGTAAATAAATGAATTGATCCCTTACACAAAATTATGAAATTAAAACCATAATTTTTTAATGAATAAAAAAAATAACACTTACTAAAGAATTTGAAATTAAAGTGTAAATACCTTACCAAAAAAACATATTCATCATCTTCGTAGAAGAACCATTCTCCCATTGTTAGTTGCACAAGATTAAATGTTTCATTTTTAGACAAGGATAATGTATTTTATATCCATTTACATCTCTATTCAGACAATTATTGAAAAATATATAATTGTGTATTATATTAATTGTTAAGATGTAGGATAGAAATTATCCGTGGAGAGTTGAGGATTGTCGAGCAAGCTTGGTGAATTTTGTCGCTTTGAATTTCAACATCAAGACAATAACAAAAATATATCTATATGAATTTAGTTCAATACAAAGAACAAATAAGACAAATATTATTGAAACAATAATGATAAAAACAAGATTTAAGATCCATAAGATTCATTAGATAAAATTGGATGGACCACAAAATACATAAATATAAGATTAGTAGTGGATTGATGAAGAACAGAGGGAAAAGACGCACACTAACACCCTAAAAGATTCAGTCACCTACCTAGAGATCTTCAAATCTGAGTACAGGAAGAAGACAATGATGAGAACCTAAATCTAAAAGAGATTCAAAAAGAATACCTACTTTTCTAGGTTAATGAAAGTCAGAAATCGAGACTCAAACCACATTAAACCTCGGATCTGGACAAAATGAAACCCTAAACTCAAACAGTGTATAACCTCTATCGAACGAACCTCAAACCGCCATCTGCTCAGCATGACAGTAATGGTATCAGCTCAGCATACTCCCTCAAGCACTCCATGACTACGACCAGTGACCGGGGAACCCCTAACTTGATTTGACTTCGGCCATAGTGTGGCCTCATGTAGACCATGGCTTGAACTCTCTAGCCTGATCGCTTCCCCCTCAGCATCATACGATCCTGAAGCACCCTAAACCTAGGTTGTGCGAACCCGATGCATGATTTTTCTCTCTTTTTTTATGTCGTTTCATATTTTTTTTAAATTAATTGTTTCTCTATTTTATATATCATTTATTATTACTTTTATAAATGAAACCTGATTAAAAAATTAAAAATAAATTATAATTTAAACTAATAATAATTATATATATATATATCATACCCTGTTTTTATAAAAAAATAATTATATTAATTTACTGAATTAGAATTATCATAATTTATAAATTTTCAAAATTTTATAAAAAAAATATAATCTAATTTTCTAAAATTCATAAATGTATAATTTCAATACTCTATTAAAATGGTTATATTATATAATTATAATTTTATCAAGAAAAATTCATAATATTAATAATTTTATAAAAAGTTACTCAATTAAAAGTTTATAATTTAAAACTCATAATTATTTATATATCATATTTTCAATAATAAAACTAGATTATTTTATAATTATTTATATTTCAGATTTAAACATATATTAAAATGGGAATATTAATAGCGCATTTGTTACAGAATAATTATACTTAAAATATTGGACACATAATACTTTAAAATAATAATGGCATGTATATTTTCAATATTAAAATGCTTATATTGTAAAATTATAATTTTATTAAAGAAACTTTATAATAATATTACCTTTAATTATTTTTATCTATTAAAATCATATATTAGAAAATATCATTTCGTATTACTATATTTCATACAAGTATAACTAATTTTTATGTAGTCATGTGTTTCAAAAATGTCATTTCAAAAATAATATAAATTAAATAACAAATTTTCATTTTGTTTAAAAGAAACCACATGGTTTTATTAAAATATTTCAAAATAATATTTATTAAACTTATAAATAATTTATTAATTAAAATTATTTTATTGAAACATGGGGTGTTACATTATCCCCCCCCTAAAAATAATTTTGTCCTCACAATTCAATTTGTTTAACTAAAAAATATGAATTTTCATCCTTATATTTAAGAAGCACAAGGACAACTACACTTCTAGACTCGATAACTATTAATCTCCAAAGTTGTCTATATCATTCCTCTGATACCAATTATAAGGACCCGTCCTTAAACATTACATAGTAGAGGACCTTTTACTTGTATAGGTTCTAGAGAGATAAATATAAGCTTAAAATTTATCAAAGTTTCAATAAAATTAAACAAATAAAATCCAAACTTCGCTACCGCACACGTAAAAACAATGGAATCTAACTTTGGACTTCAAAGTGACCTGTGAAAAATAATATTAAACAAGGGGTGAGCATTTTATATGCCCAGTAAGGGGTTTCAAAATAAATCCATTAAGAAATATATTTTTTAAACCTTTCCTTAAAATACATGTTTTAAATCGTGAAATTAACATTCCCTATAAAATGTCATCACCATTTTCTTGAGAGATTCTGAAACAAATTTTAAGATAAACTCATGCTCAAACTTTCTAAACTTATTTAAGGGTATGAATAAAATGCATTATAAAATATGCTCTTACTTGATCAAAATTCATGGAATATGATTTATAAGACATACAAAGGCCAAACCTAATTATCATTGACATGCCAGGTGTGCGGATACAAATTTTCAGATGAAATATTACTTATTTAGAATTTACACCAAAAATTATATCAATTATCATCTATCACATTAATAAAAACCTTGAAATGATGAATAAGTTCTTAAACATTTTTTATAGATTGGAATCAAACAATTAACCCTACATAAGTATAAAACATTATTCCATGTGCACTTGAAAATATATAATTGATTAATATATGTTCATAAGAGAATTATCATTAGCCATGGATATTCTACTAGTTGAATAATCACATGGACTTTCACTTACTAGAATCATTATGAGGGAATGCATAATGTAGGACATCATAAACATTCTATCAAGGCCTCGTGCTAAGAACATATATAACCATTCTATCAAGGCCTCATGCCATGACCTAGTTTGTCTCATGAGACCTATTGATGCATCAAGAGGCTATAGAGGGCCTCACCCATCACATAATAAGTCCAATTAATGTGTGAATTCATAATTCTAGAAAACATAATCATTTTTTCAAGGCCTAGTTCCAAGACCCTAGTTTGTCTCATGCGACCTTCCAATGCACTGAGGGGCTATATCAGGCCTCACCCATCACATAATATGTCCAATTCATTCCTCGTATGTCTAATAAAAATATATCTTTAAATCAAAGTGTCACATACCTCATTGATTTATTTAAATCTTAATTATTGATGAAAATAAATTTGTTGATAAATTATTGAGGTACTTGTTCTTTAAACATTCCAAAGTGTTGCGTACCACTTTCAAAATATTAATTCTTAATCCATATAATGACATAAAAATATTAATCCCATACTTGAAATAATTTTCTTTAATTGTAATCCATCAATAAAATGAGTAATGAAATAAATTCACATTTAATAAAAATTTCATATATAGTTTTGTCTTCTCAAAATAATATTTTAGAATAAATAAATATGTTTCGCGTATAAAATTATAAATAAAACATTTCAATTATTGAATAAATCCATATGCTTGATAATCTCAGAAAATTTATTTGAAACCATGAGTTTATTATAAATGAAATATGTGTTGATGTAACGCTTGACTCATGACCATGATTGTATGCAGATGCGACATTCATATGTTTAAAATAACATGACGACATACTATGATCATTTTTTTAATATATGAAGTTAACTATTATAACATTATAATAAACATTATATCCTATTTTTGTGTATATATATACATATATATACCATGAGTTTAATTGTTAAAATAATCTAACTTAATGGTTCCCATATATAAATATATATGTGTATATATATTCATTTATATGACATGGTATTTATAATACTTTTGTTTGGGGGATAAATTCATATTTATTTATAACTTTGATAAATAAAATTATCAGTATTAATAAGAGTTATAACATAGCTTGATACCCTTAATAATAACAATTTTCATAAGAACATAATTGAATTTGAGTATATATATATATATATAAACAAACATTAAATACCCATGCACTTATATTTATTTATAAATGTGTAAGTATAAACTTTCATGGAAACTTACTTATTAGACTTGCACAACCAAAACACTTATACTTGAATTTTCATATATACCTGGAACAATATTTATCACCCATTTTCTTAAAATTTACACTCATGATCCCATAAATATTCATTTGAAAGAAGTTCCACTAAAGGTAAAATTTATTAAATGATTATTCATATATATATATATATATATAAGTATGAATATATTAATGAATGATGTGTCATGAGGAATCATCGATGTATGGCCATAAATCATGATTGGTGTATGACATGTATATGACATGATAAACTTTTGATATATACAAATACCAATAAAACTAGGTTATTGTTATAAACTTCAAAGATAAAAAAGTATCTATATATATATATGTATATATATACATAATAATAAACTTGAAATTAGGATTCTGTCGATCTTGAACATTGAATAATGCATACACACACACATATATTAATATATTATGCTCATGAAAATAATGATTTCATGACTTTGGAGTATGAAGAATAAAACTTAAATACATGTAAAGCTAGAACATAAAAATTACATAAATCATAATTTGGAAATAAAGTATAGATATCACATATATATATAAACATGGAATTTAAAATTCAATAATAGTTTTCATAAATAATTTTTCCTTGCAAACAAGCTTGAATAAAAAAATCTGTTTAAAATGATTAATAAACCCTTATCAGGAACCAAAATCATAAAAATAAAATTTAATGACACCCTTTTAAAATAAATTTTGAAAAGAAATATTAAATCCCTTATGGTAGAACAAATTTGCGTATAGTTTTGATAAAAACCTATTGGGAAACAATCCCCCAAGGTATCATTGAACCATTTTTGAGGTGATTGTGTTGGTTAAAAAAGAGAGTTTCCCTGGTGAGTTGTTGAGTTCCATAGCTATTGTTGGAAACATATGTTGACAAATAATGATGAAAAAGGAATGGATTATCTGGAATCGGTACAAAAATAAAAGATCTAAGGTGGTGTCATTTCCCACTATTTGCCAAATTTTTGCGCCTCAAAATTAGAAAATGGGGAAACATGTTTTTGGCAAAGGAAGTTGCATGAAAGATCTAAAGTGGTTTGAAAACTTATTTGAAAGACATGTTTTGGGATCAGAATATCAAAAAATGGAAAACAAATGAAGTGCGCGAAAGATTTGGAAATTTGTGTAGAAGATTAGGGTGCACAAAAAAAACTCACGCGCCCAATGCGACGTCAAACGGGGTTTTGTGCACTCGAAGAGAATCTTGCGTGACATGGTAAATCTTCTACATAGGGGTTATAAAATCCTTTAAATAAGAGGTTACCCCCCTCATTTGGTGTAGCTCAACACTTAGAGATAATCTGAGCTCTGGATCGCGAAACAATTTTATATTAAGGGAGTTGCACGAAAGATTTTGAGTTACGCGCAAGCTAAGAAATTTGCGCATAAGATTTGAGTTTTACGTATGATTGAAGTTGCGCACAAGGGATTTTTTTCCAAAAAAAAGTGGAATCTTGATCGAAGGCATTAAATTTGCGTGAAATACACAAAAGGTGTTGCATGAAAGATTTTTGGTTTCCCAGTAATACTGCGGTAAAGTTGTATTCATCGGTCGATGAAAGAGGAATGTCAATAGAGCATCTACATATAGAGAAAGATGCAATAATTTATGATAATTATGGGACATAAAAGTATTTAATCTATGAGTAGATATTCTAAAGAAGCAGTGAGCACACTTCAGTTGAGAGATCAGTGAGCTTTTATATTGTGAGTGGTTGTAAACTAGGAGGGACAGTGAATCCACTCCAAACTTTGTAAATAGCAGTGCTCTTTAGTGGATTTTGTACATCTGTACATTGTCGATGTATTCTCCTTGGATGTATCCCAATGAGGGAAACCAAGTAAAAAAAATTATGTTCTATTCATGATTTAATTTTTGTTTATACTTTGTTATAGGAAAGAGATATAAGAGAGTTTTTCTTAACAATGAAACAGGATTAATAGGGGCATTTGTTTTAATCTATCATACCCTGATTCACCCTCCCCCCCCCCCTCAGGGTATCTAACCTAGTGGTCCTAACAATTGGTATCATAAGGAAGGGTTAATATCAATGGTTCTCTCTCAAATGGAGGTCACCAGTCATAAAGGGGTTCTGATCTTCGACAGGAACAATTTTCAGCTATGGAATAATCGGATGCAACACTACTTTCGATATTTGGGAATGGATGTGTTCACAGCAGAAATCCATGGTATAATAGCCAATATTAACAGTGGTACATTATCAGATGTCGAGCAAAGATAATTGGATGTTGATTCCAAGGGAATCAATGCTTTAGGGGGAGGCCTATCCAATTATATCTATGTAAAGGTGATGTCATGAAAAACCTCACATGCCATGTGGGAAAAGCTATTAAATATATATGAAGGAGATACAAAGGTCGGATAAGTGAAGCTATAAGTGTTGTGCAACAAGTATGAACATCTTAGAATGACCATGAATGAGTCTTTTGATGCATTATTTGATAGGGTAAATGTGGTGGTGGAAGATATGCAAGGTCTTGGTGAAGTCATTAAAGACATAAAGATTGTGAAGCTCATATTGAGGAAAATTACACCTCTCTTCAATCCAAAGGTTTCAATATTAAAAGAAAAGGATTCGAAAGAGTTGACACTAGATAACTTTCATAGTACCCTTATATAATATGAAATGTGAAATAAAGACAATGATGTTGTGAAAAAAAATGAAATCCAAAGAGGTGGAATTCAAATCCATGAAGAAGCTCACTATTTAAGACTCTCAGGAAGAAGAAGAGACAGATGAGGTGATATCATTCCTATCCTCAAACCTTCAAATAGGAAAGGGAAAGATTAAAGGGAAACTTCCACTTGATTGTTTTCAATGTGGAAAGTTTGGACATCTTGCGAAAAGGTGCCCCAAAAAGATCCAAGAAGATGATGATGTCAATGAATCCAGAATTCATAAGAAGAAGTCTTCAGCCTTTGTAAAAGGAAAGAAACAGTTCAAGGGAAATTTCATTAAGAAGAAGAACCTTCTTTCAAAAGAATTTGATGGTTCAGAAGAGTCTGAGGTTGGGGAGGTTGAAGAGATAGAGAACTATAGAGATCGTTGAGAAAATTATATGGTGGTAGTTGTTGGTAGTTCTCAGAAATAGGATGAAACCAAAGCTGATGAATAAGAAGAAGAAGTTGAGGGAAGAGTCAACATGGAAGGTGAATTAGAAGCAGCTCTTGAAGAGATAGTTTTTTGGAGAGAAAAAACAAAGAAATCCAACAAGGTGGTACATAACGCCAAACTCTACATTCAATAGCAGGAAAAAGAGAAGTCTGAGTAGGTAAAAGAAATAAAAAACCTTAAGTCTTCCAAGCCTGAGAGCTCAGAAAAGGTTCATGGACATAAGCTCAATATTGAAGA